>CM029941.1:17599902-18238902 GCA_017639245.1 Myiopsitta monachus | reverse complement strand
CTTGTGGTGCTGGATTCATCTTCCTCCCCTGAGATGCACTTGGGATATTTTTTTAATGTTTGCCAACACAGTTTTACACCTTTCCTTTTCTTCAATGGTCTAAACATCTCTGTGTTACAAATGTACTTACTACACATGGCACCATTTATATATGTTAGATATAATTTCTTTGTCCTATTTTTGTCCCTAAAATCGGTGTTGCCCAGCTCCTGGTCCTTATTTCTAAAACTGACCTCTGATGAATGGCTTACAGTGCCAAGACTATGCTGCACTTCTTATCAGTCCGTTCCTGCATGCCTCTGCAACACACCCTCTCAGCTTGTCCAATCCTTTGCTGTTGTACTAGACCTCTGTTTCTCTGCCCTATGTCTTTGTGTCAGAGCCTTAAGCACCTCATTTGATGTAGCACCACTGCTTACTACTGCCAGCTATATAAAATGATGGTTGTACCATGCAGGGATAAACAAAAGCAGGACAAATTAGTGATAGACAAGTAGAGAAATCGCTGTCATGGCTTAACAATATAAAACAGAGCTGTGAGCATGTCAAGAGAGGTTCAGACAGAGTGCACCTGACAAGCCTCAGTCCTGAGTCCTTGCAAATTCCCTGCAGAGCTCATAGCCTGCTGTTAGAAGGCAATATTAGATTGCAGGGCTGCAGGATTACACCTCAAAATGTTGTTGTCTCTGGAGATACTTGTGTTCTCATATTCGCTGTCTAAAAGCAATGCATTCACTCAGCACTTGGAACATTTCACAGTATTATCTTCCAGTGGTGGTGTGTGCAGGATCTGGGAAAGCTGTTTTTCTTTTTAAGCTGTTTGGTTGTACTAAGATCCATGCAGTGAATGTCAGTGCTATGCCTAAGAGGTTAACCACAGCTTTTGTGGCCATGATGACTGTGGGCTAAGATGACCATATGCCACTGTAGTGCTCTCGTGGTCTGGGAGTTTCAGGGGTCTGCAATAACCCTGCAGAACCTGCTGTCCTAAGTTCCCTCCTTTAGATGTCCTTTGCATTTCTCAGTCACACCTGCTGTGCATATTTTAGGTCATTGCTTTTAGATTAGGTTTTTGGAGGTTTTTTTTTGGTGGCTAACTATAAATATTTTCTTTTGTTTTGTTTCATCCTTATAGAGGACAAATAAACAAGTTTCTAATTCCAGTGGTTTCTCACATGCAAGAATATTCTGTGACTTCCGCAGAAAGTATTAATACTTTGCAGAAAAGGGTTTTGCAATATTGTCTACTCAGTTTGCCTGGTCTAGCATGTTTTGGACACTTCATGGAAACAGGGATTGAGAGTTAGAACTATGCTTGCTGGCCTCGCCATGAGACAGCATCTCTGTCCCCAGTGCCAGTGTGGCCCCCAGTGATTCACCAGCTCTGGGCCTGAACAACAGCACTGTTCATTTGCAGGAGTGTCCCCCAGCCTGGACTCTGCCTCCCAGCCCACCCTGCGGCACTGGCTGGGCAAGGAGAGAGCAGTGTACATGTCCTGGGTTGTCCATCACCAGCTTCACATGGGGATGGCCAAAATACCTGCTTTGTGTCTCTGACCAACTCTCTTCACCGCAGAAATATCAAAAGAAGGGGAACTACAGTGCTTGCCAAAGTAATCCCCCCCCTCTACTCCTCAGTCAGCTCCTATGTGCATCTTTGTCAAAAGCAGTACCGGAAGTTTTCAGCCAGTTGTTTCCATGTCTGTAATCACCTTTCAGAAATGTTAAAACAAATTCAAACTCCAGTTGTACTTGCAATTAGATCAAGTTGTTCTCTCATACCAAACATATTTAACAGAGGCTGCATTATTTTACACCACATTGGAATTTCTAATTGGCTTGATTTTCTCTTGTGTTATTCCATTATTTTGGATACATGCATAAGCATCTCAGACATGCTGAACATTGCCCACTGTTGCTGAAAAGACTCTTGTAATTAATAAGTAGGAAAAGAAAAAACCCATATAAAATATTTAAGGGCTGCAGTTTTCTAATTATGGCAGAATATGAGAAAAGACCTCTAAACCCCCCCATTATAAAAGAATTGTATGTATTCAAACATAAATCAATAAAAAAAAATAAATCTGATACTGCCCCTTTATTCCATCTCAGAAGGCTCTGAAAAGTTTCTTACATGCTACAATTACCATATAATCACATGCTTTCAAAAAATGAATTCAAAAGAGAAAATATATTTATTACCCTTGAGGAATATATAATGTGGTGATTCATGGTACCTAAAAGCAGCTGCTTTCTTTGTCACCTCTGTAAGTAGCACTCATTTTCCTGGCATGAGCACAGTTTACAAATTCATCCCTGTCCTCCAAGATTCAGATAACACCATTATCATATATTTAGCAGCAGCAGCAGACAATGAACAGCAGGTACAAATGGCTGGCTGATGAGCTAATATGCTCTGGGCACTCTTCCAGCTTGTGTGATAAGAAGAAAAATATACTACTTCAAAGTCTGCCTGTCACAAACCAATTAGAAGAAAAGAATAATAAAATGACCTAAAAATTCAGCAGGGAACTGGGAGTATAGGTACACTGACATGTTGCCTGATGTTTAGAATTCTAGTTAAGAAATTACACCTGATTGAAGAGATACTTCAGCACATTATCATCCCACTTAAATCTTTTTGTCTGTTTTATTCAGGGAGTACTATGTCAATAATAGAAACATAGGCATCTGCTGCCTACTGGCAGTGTGGGTAATAAATATTCAACAAAGCTGGCAGATCCTGCTGTCAACATTAATTTAATATTTTCATTTTAGAAAAGGATGCTACTTGCCTAACATATGTTGCTGAATAAATGTGCTCAAGAGCTGAGCAAGTGTGTCTCTCGCTTTTGTCTTCCAATTTAAAGCAGAGATGTTATCTGCCGCTGAGAGGATAACAAACCTTTTTTCACCAAGCAGGCCTAACAGGTTGCTCAGTGACACATCAGCAAGCACTGACACAAGCACTGAGTTCAATACAAAATGTGTTAATAATTAACCCTCTGCTATCTTATAAAATACACATCTAGAAGAAAGTGAAAACCAGATTGTTGTTGCAGTCTGTTTTACCCTAATCCAGCCTCATTTCCTAATGTTTGTGATTTGCTGGCCAATAAACCTTCTAATGTCCTACAGATTTGTTCAGTCCATGAATTTAATTTCCATCCCAAAGAGTGTTGGCAGCAGAAGGAAAACTCATTGGAGAACAGCTCTTCACGTTCTGCTAGATGCCCATCACTTGTTCTTCCTAACAGTAAGTGACCAATCAAATAATGCATCTGAACTGTTGCACTAGTTGCTTCATAAAAACAAACATATACACTAACCCTTGGGCAGACTGGAAACTTTCTCTAGAAAATTCTCTGTTGTTAACACTTGAAACTTTGGTCACTGGTTTCGGAAGCACTGAAGTTATCACAATGCAAGATGACCACATATCACATGTGAAATGTTGGGTGTTCTTTTGCTATCATACCATTCTTGGCAGTTTTAGAAAATTACGTGATACCAAGTTTGACACCAATGACTTCATTTTATTGGTCTTTTCTCTGGAGCCTAAGAGGTGACTTAAAAAAGTCTTAGCCCAAGACTTAATTTGAAGAAGGTGAATTGGGAAGGGTGTTTGCTCTCTCAGGACACTGGGAGCTAACCTGAGGGTATTAAAGCTTGTACAGCAGGAGATTTTATTTACCATAAATGCCAAATGCAGAAAAGAAGGTGTTTTTTTTTTCTTCTTTGCGTTTGCTGAATACAAGCACCTGTGAAGAACCAGCCTCCAAAGAAAAGCAGTGCTTCAGACACTGCAGAGGGCCATACCATGCAGCAGTGGGCCAGGCACACCCTGCCCATCTGTGGGCGCTCTGCAGCGGCCACAGGGTCCCCACTGGTGGTGCACGAGGTTCACTTCATATGCCACACAGAATTACTCAGGACCAATAAGTGGCTCAAAGCAGGGACCTGAAAAACAACTTTTCCTCAGCAGCTCCCTGTGACCCTTGTGGGTAGAAACAAAACACAACTTGGGCAGATGAGGTGGTAGCCTGAAAACATGATTCAAATCCCTCTATGCTTGGTAGCTACTCAACATCAACAGCATGTAAAACCAACCTCCCTTCAGCCAGTAAGTTCCCAGACCCTCTTTAAACCCACCTGTGACCCATGAAGCAGGATCATGGAATCATGGAATTGAGCAGGTTGGAAAAGACCTTTGGGATCATCAAGTCCAACCGCTGCCCCAGCACTGCCAACATGGGCTCCCCCAGGACTGTGAAGCTCTACAGCTCACACACCCTGACCTATCAGTGCTCATGCTCTCTCTGCTGATCAAGTTGTGTCCTGAGAAGAAAGAGTTCTTGCCCTCTACTCACTTTTTTTCTGGGTTATTTCTACTTTATATTCAAAGACAGTTTAAAGCACTGTTTCCAGCTGAGCATGAGTTCAAATGTACCTTGCACTTCGAACTTCCTAGAGAGAGACTCTAGGCTTAGGTGGTAGGTCTTGAGTCTCAGCCTTGGCAGGTCAGTCTTGGAACTCATTCCTCTGGAGCCAGTGAGCTCTCCTCCCAGAGGAAAGCCTGCAGGGTCAGTCACAGGATATTGAAGCCAGTTGAGGGTTTCAGCTTCTGGGCACGGCCCTCAGGGACCAGTTACTTTGAAAAAGATGTATCAGAGCTCACTTCACAGGCACATAAGTGTTCTTTAATCTTGTTTTCCTTTAGATGGGCTCTTGCATAACCACCACAACTCTTAATAAACTCCGGCAGAGAAATGCTGGGTTAATCTGTGCTGGTATGTTTTAGATGCATGTTAAGCAATTTGCTACTTGACCCTACAAAGACATGAGCTACCCTGAAAGAGGTTCAAAGTGCACCTCCAAAGACATGAGTAACCCTGAGGGAGGTTCAAAGTGTACCTGAAACAGCCCCAAGAACATAACCTGAAAGGGTAGGTGGTTAAGGAATTAGGCACTTCCAAGATCGAGAGGCAGCTGATCGAGGTATTTTAAGTACATAATTAGGTGCCTAAGTGCCTCTTCAAATGTAATGCCAAACATTCTTGTTCTGCAGCTCACTGCAGCTGTCCGTGTATTGGCTCCACTGTGATTTGGGACACACTTCTGCTTTGGGTTGCTTCATGGCTCTGCTCATCAGTGGAAAAAAAACCAATCAGGTTAGCTCCCTATTTCCTGATAGATACTAGGATCTGCCCATTGCCAGACCACTTGCAAACTGCAAACCTTTGAGCAGGAATTCAAAATGAGCCAAGAAAGAGTTCAAATTCACCACTGAAACGATATCTCAGTGACAGTTATTCACAAGAGACAAAAAAGTATCCGACAGGTAAAATCGTGAAAAAAGGTTTCATGAATTTTTAATGCAACTTCTATGAATGCAGCCTGCCAAACTGGAGTATAAACTGAATGTAGAAAATACGCAGGTATGGTAAATTTATACAAAAGATAGAATTGCTTCAGACAGAACATTCCTGATGCACCAATAATAAGGAAAAAGTTGAATCACCCCTACCCACAGACACACAGCTAGCTTTTCCAGTTGCTACAGACCACAGATCCTACATATAAGTTTAATTCTGCCAGCCCACTTTTGCCTGCTTTTATTTTTGTTAGGCTTGTTCCTCCTCCAGGCAGTGGGAATGGTGACTGCTGAGTGGGAATGTGGTTCAGTGGAGTGTTGTTAGCAGAAGTATGGTGGGAAGGGCAGAAGGCATGTCATGCCTCTCACATGAGGTAGTGTATTCACATCAATTCCCAGGTATTCCCACACCTCAGCTAAGTATGGGAATTTCGGTTATTAGAGCTGCGTACCTCCCTGTGTGAATATTGGGCATTCTTGTCCAGAATTAAAGTAAATTTAATTTTATTAGCTTTAATTTATTAGTTGGGTAAATTAAGCTAATGGAAATAATAGGTATCATGAATGACTACATGAACACAAGGATATAAGATGGTTTAGCTCATCTACTTTAGATCAAATTTGGAAAAATTTTCCTGACTGTCCAAGCGCATAACTATTTAAAGCTAGAGCCTATAAGGAATGCAGATCCTTTAAGCTTAGCTTAAGGCGCCTGGCTCACAAAAGGACCCTTGCATCGGACGACTTGGCTTCCCAAAGGTACAAAAAAAAGGACATCTAGAAGCAGCCAGTGAAGAAATGACCTGGGATCACAGGCAGCACAGCCTCCTTGGGAGCTTGTGTCCTTCCTACACATTCCTTCAGATGAACGTTTTATAACCTGGGGAACGACAGCCCAGAGTCTTTGGTGGGTGGGCACCTTTAGTGTGCCATCTTGAACAGCAGGGACGAGCTCAGCCCTGTCAGATGCTGCTGGGAGTGCATCTCCTGCACACTGCTCTGGCTTCACCCACGTGGAGAGGAATCCCAGCTCCTTCAGTCTCAGAGGTTCAGGCACAAGCACCTACAACCAGTGTGAGCTAAGGCTCCTCCAACCCTTGCTGTCTCTGAGTGTGCAATAATGCCAAGGGAGGTTGTGAAATGACCTTGAAGCCCATTGCTCTGAGCATTTACTGCCAGAGGTTCCTCCTCTCAGTGATGCTCCTGTATTTCACACCAAGAAATAATGGATTTCAAAGAGAAAGCGGCCACAACTGCTTTCTCTGGGATCCCTCATCCTTTGGACGGGCACTTGTGATCTCAGAGTGGTCCAGAGGGAAATTTGCAAAATTTTCCAGCTTCCTTCTCTGGCTGTCAACACACAGCTCCTCAGTCGGCACTCAAACTAGGAGGAAAGAGACAATTGCTTACTCTTTCCTCCCCATCCTCCTGCGCTATTGAGTTCTAGACAGGCTTTTCTCCCATGTTAGTGCACTGAACAATGCTCCACTGCAGTCTGCCCTTTAGCTGGCTGCTACTGGGACCAGTTAGATTTTAATTCCCCACCCCTAGAAATGGGGATGTATATCGCTCAACTCTTTAGGCCAAACCCATTCTTTAAATATGGTTCAAAGTGTGAGCAATCAGTTCTTAAACTACTGCACGCTGCTTCATTGCTGCGTGGCGGGGGGGGGGAGGGGGGGGGATACGGACAGTTAAGCCTGGAAAATCACCTATTCAAGGCACTGCAAGGCTGAAGTGTCTTTGCTTACAATCACCTGGAGGGAAAGACAAGCAGAACAGGACAACAGCTCCAGCTGCTCACCTCTGCAAGCCACATTTTTATTCAGGGTTTAATGCGTATCATCACAATCTTAATTTTCCATCTGACTTCCATGCCACTCAAAATTCAGCTTCAAGGCAACCTGACACATTGTTTACGTTAAAGCAAAGATCCAGCTGCTGTTCAGCATGCTGCTTGTGAACGGATGTTGCTTATGGAACGGCCCAAACTGTTTGAGAGCAACTGCCTGTACTTATTCATAAATGAGACCCAGGGAGGCAGTGGGAAGGGGAAAAGATTAAAAAAGAAAAGCCAAACATGAAATTTAAGACTGCTGAAGAAGGTAATGGAGCAGACAGACTTCCCTTACTGTCTAGTGATCTTTCATTAGCACATTCGGTCTTGTGTGAGTGAATCCAGTGGACAGACTGCGTTTCCACACCACAGCTACACATGCGCACAGCATGGAACTGGTACAACAGTGACAGCAGGAATTTTTCCTTTCATACAGCTTGCTTCACAGATCCTTAACAAGGATGCAATCAAATATCTTATTTGCTTGCATCCCCACCCTTACAAAGCTCTGAAAAACCCTTCCTATTTTTCTCACAGTTGTATGAAGTGAGATTTACACGATACATAAAATCTGTCACAGACTTGACATGGCAATTAAATCAGTAGCATGGTCCTCAATTTTTTTGATTTAACACTTAGGATAGTTGTCTCATCTGCAACATTTCTCTGAGTGAAGCAAAACGAAAGCCACTGAACATGGCAGAACCATGCCAGGATGACACTGGAGGACTCTGACATTTCTTACTTTGCAAGTGATGTTTTGCAACATTGCCTGTGTGTTTGCAACTACACCAGAAACTGCCTGTAAAACTGAAACTGGCGCTTGCAGCTCTTCCCCTTAGCCACCTTCAGAAGCACTAGGATGGAGGTGATGGGTATAGTACCCTCCTGAAAGACAGGGAACCAGCTGAGTACCTCTCAAGGTCAGAGAAGGAAATGAATGTCTCCGATGGCTCTTACCCAAGACTTGGAGATAAAAACGGAAGGGAAGAGGGAGGACTCGTGTAATGTTAATTCCCGACTTTTATTTTTAGTGAAAAAACGTGACTCTTGCTTTTACTTCCAAAAGGAAAACCTTAAATAGCATGGGGTGAATCAGTACCGTGAGACACACAGTCACTCTAACTCACTACAAATAGAACCTTGTGCTGCCTCACCTAGCTCCTTAATTTTTTGTGCATTTATGTTGTGCTCCTCATGTGAAACATTATTTTGTCAATAAAAACCTTGCTGTTACTGTCAATTATAGGGATCAAAAGAGAGAAAAAAGATAGAAGTAAACCCCTCTGGTTTTATCTTCTCACAGAATGCTTTCATGTTCCTTGGAAATACCTTTTAAAATTAAAACCAGCAAAACCCCACATGTTCCTTTCGATTTTTTTGTTTCAAATGATGATGTTATATTCCCTAAACCACTACAAGTGTATTTTTATTGAAATTACAGGAAAGAGCTTTTTGACAGGCAACTTCAAATTCTGTAGTTTAGATTCAATTGTAATCAGCAAAGGAGGGGAATACTCTGGATTGATAGATGTAATTTTGACTCAGAGCCTGACAGTCTTCCCAGTGGAGCCAAGGAAAAAAATTCTCCTTGATTTCAAATCAGAATCAAATTAAATGCTTAGCTTTAAATAGAGCTGCCAAGTAGCAAATCTATCATTTAACCCTAGAAAATTAAGAGTTTTACTGTATCTAAAAGTCATTAGTACTGAAATTAACTCAGTGGATGCCTGAGCTCTGCTGCCAACTGCATATGTCTGAAGTATACTGAAGCTACATTACTTGTATATATTACATAATTTATGTTCCTATGTACAGCACGTATTACACTGCACTTTGCTACATTCAGAAATGACTGAAATAAAAAAACCAGCATCTCCAAACTTAAGAAATGTAGAAGTAAGGTAATCCAGGTGATTAATTCAGCTTCTCTGTGAGTATGCATCAAAAATGGGCTCCAATAACATAACTGTGTATGATTTTTCTAGGAAGGTCTTTCTCCTTCCATCCACTAAATGAACAGTACCAGACTGAGACTACTCTAGAGACTTATTTTACCCACTGTTGTACATATGGCCTCATCCTTATTTGCCAAATAATATTCACGCCTCATTCTGAAGACTAAGTATGAATTTCCTTAGAAGGGTTTGATGTTTCTTTAAAGCTTAGTAAAGCAATGTCTTAAAACTAGTTTATATTTGCAATATTCCAGCAAAATGAGCTGGGTTTATTATTCCCCATCTGCAACTGACAGATTGCAAATGTCTGGTAATTTGTAGTGTTCTACCTAAAGAAATGAATTCTTGATTATTTTTTTCCCCGAGAACTTTGCATTTTGTAGCATTTTCTCTACTCAAAGCACAATGTCCATAACCTTCAGTGAAAACTGTGAATGCCAAGGGCTTTTTCCAGAATAAGACCTGGGTTTAAACTCAAGCCTACACAAAATGGAGAGCACACTTTTCATGGAAATTATTTATTTTGTGCACTTATGCAGGCAACTTTAATTACGAGATTTCCTAACTCTTTTTTTACTGAATGATCAATCTTAGCTTTCTTTAATACAGTTTCCTAAAGTGATCCCCTCTTCCCTTCCCAAGAAAAAACCCAGATAACAGAACATATGGAGCTGTACCAACACCCACTGTACTGCCTGACAGAGACTGCATTACATTGTCTCCTTCAGCCCCAAAGCCTACAGTTCAACAGAGTTAAACTTCTGAACTTCCATATCAGATATCTGACTACAGAGCAAAGCAACTAACTTTGATTAAGAGAAACGAAACATTGCTGTCCTCACCACCAGTACTTAGGTTACCCATTTTGTGCTTGCTTACTATGGCTATTTAATAGCAAAAGGCCATGGATGCTTTGGAAGCCCAAGGTGTAATCAGGGACTGGAGGAACAGGCTTTTGTAGTCACAAGGCTTTCAGTCCTCTCCCTTTTCTGATCTTTGCCCCCATGTGCTCTTCCCAGACCACCTCTGACCTTCACCTTGCTGCAGCTGCCAGGCCCAACTTCAGTCTGGCATTTCAGTCTGCTGCTTCTCTCCTCCCATGGCCAGGCTCAAACAGCAGCCACACTAGGACTTCCCAACCGCTTCTTTGCTCAGCTGCTGGTCTGTGAGGCACAGCCTTCTGGATGAAGGAGAAAACAGTTACAGAGAAAGTCTCACTCAGCCACTGCTGACCAAGGTTACAACCAAGACTGCTTGGATCAAAGGGGAGCTATGAAAAATTTATCCATCAAACCTGAGCACAGTAGGGCCTGGAGAAACCTTAGTTTTACTTGGAAATATTTGACAAATTTTCACAGGCGATGCAGCAGGTGTATCTGAGGATGCAAAAGGTAACGTGTCTGCCAAATTTCAAGTCCTTGCTCCAATATATGAAAGACCGAAAGCTTTCCCGCCAAATGGTTTAGAGAATTTAAGGAGAAAAAAAAACCTGGTTTATTTTTATGATCTCCTTCTGAGAAACAGCTGTGCAACTTTCATAGAAGTTGCCCAGAAGAATTCAGTCTGGAGCAGACAATGAGCAAGGAAGATGCTATCTGGAATAGTGAAGGTATGACCAAGAAGGTACTGCAAACTGGGTCTTGTAATTCACCAAAAAAACCCCTGTGCCTCACCAAATAATGTAGGTATTTTCAGTGGAGGCAGTTGAGTAACATTTTCTAAAGACGTTTCAATTTTATGCTCAACATATTCTTTCATTTTAATTTTTTTTCCCCCCAGCTTTTCTTGGCGCTTTTGTTGAATGTTTCATCACCATGTAATTTTTCTGATGTCCCTAACCTGGGTGTTATAACACTTCTAAGAGAAGTGTACCATGCCACTGGACTCTGAATCTGGTAGAGAGATCCTAGAAAAGATGCAATAGAAGCAACTGACTTCTCTGCAAGTCTCAGCTAACAACCAATACCTTTGCGGGTCTTCTTGCAGCTTTCAATTCAACCTCTCTAACTCCTAACAAATATACCAGGTAATACTTGTCAATGCAGAAATTGTGATGCATCAAAAACAATGTACAGAAATAAAGCAAAGGCATTTAATATTGTGCTATAGAGCTTATTTGCTTTCCTCTACATTTATATATTTAAAAGGGCTCTGTTAGATTTCATTTGATGCTTCCATAGTCCTGCAGAATATACATTCACTTTAGTGTAGAGTACCTTTGGATCTCAGACAGAACCATCCAGTAGTCCATCAGTCTTTAGTGGTGTCATATTTGTTCCAAAAAAAATTAAAACTGTAGTTCTCTCATAGTGCAGTAAGCACTAATGGAGTTCAGACTCCCTACATCAGTTTAACTCCAACTCTGAGTGAGGAAAAAAGATGCTAATATGGATGGAGATTTGAACCCTTCTGTACTCTGCAACAATTCAGATCCAGGATTCCAGTTCAGCTTTGTTGGTCAAGCTTAACCAATTTAACCACTTTCCCCAAAACTTAACCACCTACCCCAAAAATTTACAAATGAGAAAGTAAGGTGAAGGCCATGACAGTTTATTTGGGAAAACTGTACGTGTCTGATAATGTTGTATGTATACATATCACAGCTTTATTTCCTCCTGGACATGTACATGTCATTAACACTAACCTCCTAGAATACACAAACTGGACAAAGAGCAATTTTTTAACAGGTCTTAATACCTCCACATAAAATTGACTGCAGTTCGATGTAATTACTGCAAAGACATTTAATAAAACCATATCTGGCTTAAGCAAACATAAGCCATGGAACTCAGCTCAAACCTAGCTCATCACTATCTCACATAATTAAAAGACATATGGGACGATATGGAAGCTGGAGCACTGCTGGAAAGAGCTTTTAAGGGAAGTGATAAGTTTTGAAAATAGAATGAGAGACACCATGAGGAAGATAAAGAGCAAATTACTATGGTCCTTATTTTATGGTCAACCTTGCTGTTTCCAGCTAGAAATGGAGTCTTTCCTCACTGATTGTCCATTCTTTTACAAATGCTGCTTTTTTTCCTCTTCATTATACTCTATTTTGCTTCTTTGGGTGTGTACTAGAAGCACTGCCAAACACAAACTGCCTAAAATAGCAATATCCAAGCATTTGGGGATGAGTCTTGAAACCAAACCTACATTCATACATTTATTCCTTTAAAACAGAGGTGCGGAGTTAAGCTACAGAAACTCACATGATCCAGCGAAAAAAACCTCATGTTTCTGCTGCATAGGTGAGGAATGATTTGTACTTAAATGTAACTGTTGCTTAACTTCCTTTTCCAGGCTTTCATTTGTTTAAGCTATCTTTGACTGATTTCATTAAAAACAAAAAAGTAAACATTTTGCTTCCTTGAAGATTTTGTTATTTTTGCTTAGGAGAAAAAACAATAGGATAAATAAAAACTCTCTTTCATACTGACATGTAAGTAGGAAACCAATAAGTAGGGAACACAGAAAATTAAAGGGAAATAAGCCAGAAAAATCTTTAAAAGATAGTGTTTACATATATATAAATGCACCCTGCTTGTCAAAAAGTTATACAAAAATTAAGACAATTGTTAATTCTTGAGTGTTACAAATATTAAAATGCCACCTGTTTTCCAAGTCAGTTCAGCCAAGACTTATTTCAGGTCATTTATATCACTGAACATCCCTGAAAATTTGTAACTTAGTAAACTAATGAATCACAGTGGAGTTTCAACTCAGACAACTGGCAATGTAGATGCAAGTCTGAAGTTAAACTGAATCAGCAACTGAACAATGAGCAGATCATCTGAAACTTAAAAAATGTTCATGCAACATTGCTTGCATTCATATCCCCTTAATACACCTAATTTTTATTAGGCTAGCTATTAAAATACCCACTCACAGTAATGCTGTATACTAAAAAAAAAACGCAAAAAAACCCCTCACTGTATTATTCATTTCAGAAAGGGAATTAAGTGGTGTATTTTTGTATATGTGCTTAACATTCTACTACGTGTAACAAGTAGTCTTCATTTTCAGGGAAAGTGTGAATAGATTTAAGTCCTCCTTTCTGAGCCAACATTTGTCGTAAAACAGTACTTGCTGTGCAAACTCGATGGCAGCTGATTTTTTTTCCAGTCACTGTGAGGTTTCATAATCAGTTCTTGTCATAGGCATCAACCCTTCATTCAATCATAAAAATGTGACTTACTAGAAAAGGAAAAATAGAGTCTAAAGGCACAGAATCACATAGCTGCTCTAGTAGGAGTCTGTAAACAGAGAATCGTTTGAATTTAGGAAATCCAAATCTAGGAAAGTAAAAAGGCATCTGAAGCAGGCTTTTATCTAGCCAACTTCCTTAAAGACCCAAAGGGTCCTGAGGTCTACAAAGTATGCACTAAAATACCGTATTTTAAAAAGCAATAAGGCAAATATAGTATGCTCATTATTTCAAAACAGTTACAATGGTAGTGTAGGCATACACAGTATAACTTAGTTACAATGCGTGGTACTGTTTCTACTACATAGCCCTATAATTGTCTCCTTTCTACATAACCAGAGATTAAACCAGGGTTTCAGGTGAGCACAGAACCAATCTTGTACCACCGAATGCCGCTGGCAACAGCTCTTCAGCAGCAGCATTTGCTCTGCTGCCTGGGTCACGTTCATGCTGAGGGAAGTTCACAAATCAAAGTTCAGAGATTAAACACTGTCATACTTGTGAAGAGCTTCTTCTAGCTTTTGTGTTACTTTTTGAAAAAAGAGTATTTGCTGTTGCAGGAAATGCTGCATCTGTGATTTAAAGTCCCTCACACGAATTTTGTGGAAATGATTAATTTCTGCTAGGGTAGCAAAAGAAATAATGTTACAGCGTTCTTGAATGCCCTCAGCTTTTTGGAGCTCCATCTTCCCCTCTTCCACATGCCGCTTACTCTCCTTTACTTTGGTAAGGGCTCCTGTGTAAAGAACAAAACAAAATAGTTCAACTGTGAGGACAATGTAGATTCAACTACTGTACTTAAACAAGTGATTTAATAACAAGGATTTGTATAAGGCTCATTCTCTCATTCTAAATGTATTTATATGTGTGCATATATGTATATATATGAAAAGAAATAAAAGTTTTTTCATACAAAAGTAACAGAACAGTGAATGCTGTTTAAAAAACACTGTACTTCAAGGCTCTAGCTTGCAAAAGTTAGTAAACCATGTCTATTTCACAACTTTAAAACTTAGATGGTGTCCTCGAGAGAGTATCGGGTAAGTATACCACTACTGGGGAAAAAAAAATGAAAGTACAAGAAAAATAGTCAGATCAATTTAAGCCTACATAAATGCCAGAAAAGTGACCTCATTAAGAAACTAGACTTTGTGATACATCACTTTTCCCAATCTTTGTGAAACTTCAAAGGAGATCTGAATATGCAAAACCTTGCCAACACACCATCTTGCTTTCACACTACAGATACCCAAAATTAATTACTGACAACTAGAGAATCTGAAAGTTTATTTCAGTTGCAGACATATTTCACAGATATACAAGACCTAACAGTCTTGTAAGAGCTAGAAATAAAAACAGAACAAAAGAGTCAACAGTTCTCCTTCTCCAAGTACCTACTTAAAGCACACACATCCTACAAAAACGAAGTATCGCCTAAAAGAGGCCTACTCAAAGCAGACTTCTAATGACAAAGCACCAAGATATGACTTAAAACATTGATTTTCTTGGATTCAATTTACCATAAAGCAGAGTCTTTGCCTTAAATACCACATACATATTTTATCCATAAAACTAAACCCAATCTGACAGATACAGTTTTTATCTTCTCACAAGATGTTAGTGATAGGACATTTTCACATCTTTATGATCACATTTATGTTAAATATCCCTTTAACTATTTGCAATGTTGTAACTCTCTTTCATACTACACTTCTTATCACGTATGTGAGTACCGTTCACTGACACACTACTCCCTTTACATTGCCATGAAGGAATGCTTTTCTGTACTCCCTACAGCGGCACTAGCCAGCAGGCTAACAGAGAAACCTGTCTACATGTTCCAGCAAGACAACATCTGCTGGGGAAGCAGGTTTGTCTTCTTGTCAGACTGAATCCGCATATGTAGTAAACACCACTAAACAGTAAAAATACTGTTCATCAGCAGTAATAATATCTTCTGTCCTTTCTTTCCTGTGCCTGTTTTACAAGCTATTTCAGATGTGCCTCCCTGCATTGTACCAACACATCTCTGCGATTCAGATCTGGAACGTGACTTTGTGCATGGATGCCTCTGAGTTTGCTGCATGCATAGCAGATTCAGAGGCAACTGGGGAGCAAGGCTGCTGCTCTCTGCACTTCAGTGAGCCTGCTGCACCTCATCCCCTGCCTATCTCCAGCCCCTCACTAGGCAGTCAGGTAGAATGAAGGGTCAAGGGATATTCTTACCAGAAGCAAGTTGAAGTATTAGGTGATTTGGCAGACTTGGGGCAAAAAGAGGTTGTTACATTTGTTAAATGAAAGGAGGGTTCTGTCTCGTATGATAAATAAAATCTAGAATTCCTAAAATCAGAGATGCATTTGCAAGTTTTCTCTGTTCAACAGGGGGAAGTTTAAATGCAAACACTCTGAAAATACTTCCTATGTCATGAGTACTTCTCCACTATTAAATTTGTATTTTTCTGCTTAATTTGCACTTAGGCTGTGCTGTACAAGACATCTCCTGCCTGCAGCCCTGGTATGAGCTCTTAGTCGCAAGTGTAAGAATATCACGTCCAGTGTGATGTACTTGCAGAAAGTCTATATGAAAGAGTTTCCTTTTCAAATTGTGGTAGGGAGGTTGTTAACAACGTAAGCACAGACTGCAGGCTGCATGGCCAACAGAGCTGGTATTCAACTGTCAGAGGCCACCCTCTGAACCTGGCGTGCCAAAGAGCTGCCCAAAGGCAAAGGGCAGCAGCTCTCCATGGGGACTGTGAGATGACGGCTGTGCTCCAAACCTTCCTGGCCCCCACGGCATGCTGGCAGGTAGCTAGAGGCTCAGCACTGGCTGCTGCAGCAGATTGACCTCATCATCTCCACCCTGGCCCAAAAAAACACAACTGAAAAACCTTTTCCACATGCAGAGGTGCCAGCAGTAGTACTGTGCCAGAAGATCTGTATTTTCTCCTCTAAGGAGTGAGGAATCTGCAAGGGAGGGCATGATCTGAAAAATATTTAATCATCTCTTCTGCAAAAAGGACCCTTCTTTCAACAAACAAAACCAGGCTGACCAAAATTTTTCTCTGCATTCTGTGGGCATGGCAGGAATCCATGCATGGCTGTGAAAAACTGAAATTTGGGAGTTACTGAAAGCCAGATGGAGCTGGTTAAATAAATACGACAACTGCTCAGTTGTGATGTGAGAAACAGCTTCAGCTGTTATTTCTAGAATGAACAAACTGGAAGAAAAATACTGAAATTCAGAGCATCAGCAGCTGAAAGCATAACTCAGTTCTGAAAAAATGCATAGCCTTTAAATTATTTTACATCAATCTAAAACATACATTACCAAACACTAAAGCCCTTCAGATTAGACAGATTATGCATTTCTTGCCACTAAAAAAAAAAAAAAAAAAAAAGAAAACACAGAGAAAGATTTATAATTAGGGAAAGGAATCAAAGGGGAAAACCTGCAAACATTAACACTGCTCTCTTAATGCATATGGACTCATACTAGTCCTATAGTAGAATTTCTTTTTAAAAATAGATAGACTACAACTCGGTATCAGCCGTATAGGACAAAAGCCTATATGTATGCTTAAGTACAAACTTGCTTGTTCATTTGAACTGCCTTTAAATGAAGTGTGGAATTATTAGTAAAACAATCACAAAATAGCAGAGGGAAAATTTTAGCTTATTTTAGGGCAGTGAAAGAACCTTTCCCAAACACAGGAAAAAAAAACCCATGTGCTTTATTTTAAGAAGCAAATAATCATTTTTTCCAAAACGTAATTTTTAATTAGTTCAGCATCTACTTAAGTTCGCAAGACTTGGTAGACTTATACCTTAGATTTAAATCTTAGAAAACAGTGTTGCTAGTTTGCATGGCTTTGCAAGCAGCTTTACTAATAACATACCACATTTAACCCCAAATTTCCTCCCAATTTTTCTCCATAGCCTACAGCCCCTGCATTTTAATCTACATGAGTAAAAATCAGAGCCAGAGCTGAGACTTACTGATGTCAAGGGTGCAATGATCCATGCAGGTTTCTAAGCAGTAGGACAGGGTGAGGGAATTGAGAAATAGAGAGCAGCCCCTTGTGTGCATCCCTGCTTGAAAACAAGGGTCTTGCTTAGAGATGCTAGAGCAGGGGATGGGTCCCATGGTAACCTCTAATGCCTCCCAGCCTGGAACTCCTAACCTGTCACCCCAGGCTGTACACCATGAACTCCATCCGCACTAACCTATCCATCACACTCAGCACCTAATGGCAGCACCTCCCAGTTTCCACTGCTGCCCTTGCAGGGTGCTGAGGCTGAACAACTCCCCTCCAGTCTAAGTACACCTGCAGAAAGATCCTCTGGGTTCTGCATTTAGTGACGTGAACATCTACCGCTTGTTTGAGCAACCCAAAATAGCAAGATGTATTTAAAAAGCAGAATTATGGCAGCCCTAGAAAAGGCTAATACACATTTCAGGCAAAAGAAACAGAAGGAGCCACCTCCTAATGCATATTAGCTTAAGAAGATCTGCTAAATACATGGCTGGGATAAATACCCACCAATGCACTGTTCCCAGAGGAATGGAACACATAAAAATAAATTCTTGTGGGTTTTTTAGCTCCAGCTCTACAGAGTCTGTAAAGTCTTGTCCATGCATTTAAAGCTTCTGGTCCAATGAAAAGATCTTCTGTCAGGAGATCACGCTGCAGTACTCAGGACTAGTTTTCAAATAGTGAAGAGGGCCTGGATCAAAGATGCTGCAAAAAGCTGTGCTACATCTATTTCTATTCTTAACGGTGGGGAAAAGCAGATGTGAATGCTGGTTTTTATTGCCCAAAGCCTGATGTTAAACACACAGTGGTGCTCATGGAATGCTGCTAAAGACTTAAGAGAAACTTGCAGGTTTCAGTACTTGTTTTGAAGTGCTTGTCTTGAAGTATGAGATTAGACAACACAAGATGATATACACATTTAACAAGGCACATATATAGTATTCTGCTATCAGCCAAGAAGACGGACAACATAAAATTGCTGCTAGAAATAAGTAATTCCAAGCTGTAAACCACACAACACAAACAGCAATCTAAATAGGTACTGAGGAGGTATCAGGAAAAAGTGCACTGAATCAGAAAGCTGCCCATGTAAGCACAACGTTGCAATGAGGCATGAAGAGTCATCCATATTCAGAAAAATCAAATGAAAAAAAGAATTCCTGAACCTGACAGCACACAGGTTTATGTCAAACAAAAGATTTTCATATTATCTGCAGTTTTACTACACCAATAAATGCTTTGAGATTGTGTGAAGATTCAACTAAAGGTGGATTTGAATCCATACTCAAAATTGTATTTACTCTCCCTCCACACTGTGACAATGCATATATACACGTAAACCTGCACTGATGCATATGTCTCTCCAAGCTCTTGAATTGCACGGCATGATCAGCCTGCCAGCAGCCAGCCCCACACTGGGTCTTCACACTTAGTGTACACGACACTTGTCCAAGTTGCAGCTTGCAAAGTGACTTGAAGGCAAAAGTTCTGGGGCTCAGCTCATGAAGACTGAAATCAAGACTGCTCTTCACACACTTTCTTTGTCTTACATGAAGTCATGTCTGCACTGCACCTGCCAGCACAGGTGATCAGAAACCAAAGAGCAGTAACTGCTAAGGGTGTGCCATCATTCCACTGTCCCATTCCCACCTCTCCTTTAAGTACCTGAACACCAGCTCTCAAGTGTTGCATGCAGCCATCAGAAGTGAAATGTCAGCTGTGTCAGAAGCTTCTAATCGAAGAAAAGATAAATTCAGAGGGAATTCTTTGGGGCAGGAGTCCTTTTTACTCTGTATTTCAACAGTGCTTACTACAGTGGACATCTGTTTCATGCCTGCGTCTGCTTGATTCTTAAAAAACCACAAGCAGTAACTGTAATACTGATACTGTTCATAACAGTAGCAGCATTTCTGATTGCAACAGCAGTCATCTAACTGCATACAGTAGTGGTGGATATGGGATGAAACAGAAGTGTCAGCTCAACACTGCTAGAATGCAGCACTTGAAGCAGCAGCAAGTATCTGTTGAGGTTAGGGAGATCAGCAATTCAGGAAATACTGAACTTAAAAGCTCATCCAGCTTGTAGGAACCAAGTTAATTTTTTAGATCCTATAACTGTAATGCCTTTATCACTGCAGTTATTAAAATATTTCTTTAATTTCAGTGATGAATTCTGCTAAAACAGAGAAAGTAGATTTCTTTCACTAGTAGTGTGAGATACCAGTTCAGGTGTGTATCAGTTATGACTACAACAATCTTTCTTTCAGCAAATACCCCCATTTGTGTTACTCTATACTTCGAGTTAAAGAATTATTGCAAAACAATTGCGAAGGGAATGAAAGAAGACATGGGGGACAAAAAAAGTTAGTCCAGTGGTTCCCAATGATCTCTTACAAAGACTGTCACTTTCTGAAGTGCATTTTTAATGGAGCTGTGGAAGGAAGGGAGACTGAAGCAGTGAGGTGGGTGCCCACCCAACAGATTGCATTGGTCCTCACGTGACAGATCTTTGCCTTTCCTCCAGCTGGCCCTGGCACTGCCAGGAGGGAGGCGAGCAGAAGCAGGCACACTGCTGGGGACACTGATTGTGTTTGCGGGTGAGAAGCAGTAACCATTCAGAGGGACAAAAATGGGGCACCTGGCCACCAACTCCTTCAACCACGAACCTGTACTTATTCTGTTTGTAGAATCTAATAGCAAATGATACCAAAAATTACAACAGCCAAAAAAATGTCAAAACGGGAACCATCCCCTCCCCCCAAAATAACAAAAAAAAAAACAAAGGAGGGTGATTGTTCTGGCTTTGTCATCAGTGGTAACTGGCTAAAACAAAAAGCACCATATTCTTGATTACCATCTTTGAGAAAACACCCAGCCAACAGGCTTTGATGCAACAGCAGGACATTAACGGTGTTGAAGCCTGAAGGCTCCTTTGAAAGATGGCTCCTTCACAGGGAAGGACAGCTAGATCAGAGAACACTCTGATCTTCAAAGAAACACCGAAGTTTGACAAATAAAGTCTCTCAGCAGTTGTATTTCAGAAACCTTGTGCAAATAAAACAACCTGTGCAATAAAGTTTTTTTATTTTTTACTTTCAATGTTTTATTTGCTAAAAAGTAAAAAAACAACCTCAGTTTCCACACTATTCAGATGCCCATTATGTGAACTGGTCTAATAGTAGGCATAAATGCGTCCTTCAAAACAAGCTACTCACTACTGAAGGGAGCGCTCTGAACTAATCTAACAACACTGCTTTACTTCCATAACAAGACACTGCCTCTAATATGAGACACCACCCTAAAAGGGTAAAACCAATATACTCATGATGTTGCTTTCATCGAAGAGTACAAAAGCAGAAAATGTAACTAGAAATGTGTTCTTTTTCCTTACCTAACAGTGAGATTATTTAACTACAGCTCTCTGCTTGCAGACTGGGAATGGCATAACCTGGTTAGCCCATATGCGTGTAGCACAGCTTTGATTTACCCTTCTGCTCAAAGAAACTGCTCTGGAGAAAAACAACATTACCTCTAATCCAGAGACTGCTGCCAGAACAAGCCTGTCTACATGGCCATCCCATTTACACCAGGTCTAGCGAAGATGTTATTACGGGATGACTCAAATGACTAATCCAATAAAAAACTGCATTTGGCCTGGAGAGCAGGGAGACAGGGGCTTAGGTTTATCAATGGCTTAGTTATGTGACCCAGTCAGCCCAGGGCTATACAACCATTAACTCCAACACAAGGGAAGTTGCAGAACCACCAAATGAGATTACACATAACATTACGTCCTACCCAAAAAAACAGCCCCCGACCCCCCCCCCCAATTTAAAATGAAACAATGAAATTGTGTGTAGCACAACAGATATTTTACTACATTGACAGACTATTCGCCTAAGAGTGCTGTGAGAATAGATTAACAAAAGATGCTGACACTCAGATTCTGCAAATTCTTTACATTTTCTGGCTAAGATTTGGAATGGAAAGCAGCATAATGGGATTTGCCTAAAACTGAAACCAGAAGAGGTCTCCAATAGAGACTGAACTTTATAAAAGAAATGTTACAAAGTACCATTACAATAATTAAAGTAGGAATGACTTGCTGCTTTAAAATCTGGTTTTACAGTTTAAAACAGAAAAAAGCAAGCAATATCCAACATCAAAGGCAAAATGATGAAGTCACTTGCTCTTTCTGAAAGTGCCAACACAGCAGTTTTCAAAACCTGTCTAATTCACAGATTATATTCTTCTCCTTAAGGGTGCAAAACTACTTTAGCAATATTCTCTTTTTTCCACAGTGAAAGTTAGAAATATAAAAATAAAATATATCAAATTGCAATTACTTCAGTATTACAGGGTTTTAATTACAGATACATGAAAACAGCAATAATGCTTTCAGAATTGGCAACCTAACAACAATTAAAAAAAGTGAGCTTAATTCTTAATTTTTTATTGTTTTGTTGCATATTGCCCATAAAGCTCCCAGAATAAAACAATATTATCTATTACATCTAGGCTTATAAATGACAGTACTGTGCTAACATCTAGGTTAACACTGATCGACTGAAGGATTATTAATGTCAGACAGAATTATTCATTCTTCCAGCTACCCTGTCGCAAAGCTCATCCAAAGCTGTCACCCAGATGCATTCTTCAGTTCAAAATGAAATCACCTAATCTATACAATTCAGATATCACACACAAATAAAACAGTCTTTGCTAGACATTGCAGAAACTTAACCTTAAGCTCACCTGGTGGTTTTCACATATACATTAATTAATATATAACCAATAAACGATGGTGTAGAGTGCAGAGTCACTCAATTTTAAAGAACTACCAGGGTTAATGGATACTATGTATGTCTAATAAAGATTTTATTTAGTTATTTATTTTACTTTAAATAATGGGATACTTAAGACCTGATTAGACTTACTATGCATGTATCTGCCAGCTCGTGTTCACACACATAGGAAGGGTAGACATGGTCAGTTTATTTATGCAAATCTACAAGGACTGTAACCACATCTTGTGCATGTTCAGAGGCTCCAAAATGCTCATGGTACTGAAAATAAACTATCACACTGGCAATATGCATTTCAGTTCAAGAGACTCCCAGAGAAATCTACAAGCTCTGGTGCACAGCATCTTGAGTATGAATGCTTTGATGGGCCATGCTACACCACACTTGCTATGCGACTAAGAAACCATAATTTGCCCCTGAAACAGTTAATAATAGGAGCTGAGAGCAAGATCGCAAAATGAATGAAAGAAATATTACAGAATTATTAGTTTATTGCACCTACTGCCCCACATAACCTCATTAAGAAAATAAAAAAAGCCCACAGTGCTAGGTAACCAGATATAAACACTGCAAAACTGGATGGAGTTTTTCCATTCAAATCTTGAACACAGCAGCTTTAAAACTAATACATATTTGTGTATTGTACACAAACAATGTTTCAACCAAACAAATTATCTTACTTTCACCACTAAAGCATGTTTGAACTGTGTTCGTGAGTAGTTCTGACTTTACAGGTACCTACAGTGATATGTGAAAAGACACCTTTCAGGAACAACTTGATCTTAAAATCCAGGTAAATTGTGCATATTGCTTTCCATCATCACAAACAGACCATTTTGCACCCCAGCCTGAGAAGTAAACACTAAGTAATGGTGGTTTTGCCCAGTCCTAAGGCAGTCTGTTGCTTTCGACAGTCACGTGTACCATTTAAGGAGTTTTCCTTTAGTATGGCTTCAGCTGACACTGCAGACTGCAGGGAATGAAACTTAAATGAGGCTGGTCATCAGAAACACAGTACAATTGCCTGTTAGAAATCCAGCCATGCCCTTTAGGGTGGACACACTTGAAAATCTAAGTGATTGCAATACGCAGCAGTATCAAGCTAAAAGTGACTGCAAGTACTTCTTACTAGCTTACACCTAAACTGGGCATCAAACCGGCTTTTATGGAAATTTCTGGTTTTCCACAATTTAAGTTGGTCTGTGACAGCCTGGTCATCACAGGTTCTGAACACTGGTTTCTCCCAGTTCTGATGCTGAGGATAGGGTTTTTTTTCTGTTATAATGATGCTACAGCCTCTAAATAGGTTTTCCAAATGCCACCTTCATAACACTGACTTCAAGACAACAACCTAAACAGAAATGATGCTGTGCGTGCGTGTTATAAATTAATTTTCAGCAAAATTGTTTAACGGTGTATCAGCAGAAATATATTAATTTATCTTCCAGAAGAGACAAGATGAATATAAGATGAATAGAAACTATGAAATCCTTCCGCGGGTCCTGAAGGAAAACTGGCAAACGAAGTTGCTAAGCCACTGTCCATCCTATTTGAAATATCATGGCAGTTAGGTGAAGTTCCCGATGACTGGAAAAAGGGAAATATAACCCCATTTTCAAGAAGGGGAAAATGGATGACCCGGAGAACTATTGACCAGTCAGTCTCACATCTGTGCCTGCCAAATCTTGGAGCGGATTCTCCTGGAAGGCATGCTGAGGCACATGAAAAACAACAAGGTGGTTGGTGACAGCCAGCATGGCTTCACTAAAGCGAAATCCTGCCTGACCAATCTAGTGGCCTCCTATCATGGGACTACAGAACTGATGGAGAGGGGTAGAGCAGTTGATGTCATCTACCTGGACTTGTGCAAAGCATTCGACACTGTCTCACACGACATCTTTGTCTCTAAATTGGAGAGACACCAAGTTGATAAGTGGACAAAGAACTGGCTGGATGGCTGCATGCAAACAGTTGTGCTCAATGGCTCAGTGTCCAGCTGGAGACCAGTAACGAGTGGTGTCCCTCAGGGATCGGTGTTGGAACTGGCCTTGTTCAACATCTTTGTCATTGACATCGACAGTGGGATTGAGTGCACCCTCGGCAAGTTTGCCATTGACACCAAGCAGAGTGGTTCGGTTGATACGCTAGAAGGAAGGAATGCCATCCAGAGGGATCTTGACACGCTTGTGAGGTGGGCTGATGCCAACCTGATGAAGTTTAACCATGACAAATGCAAGGTCCTACACCTGGGTCGGAGCAATCCCAGGCAGCTACAGGTTGGGCAGGAAAGAGATTCAGAGCAGCCCTATGGAGAAGGACTAGGGGGTGCTGGTCAATGAGAAAATGAACATGAGCCGGCAGTCTGCACTTGCAGCCCAGAAAGCCAACTGTATGCTGGGCTGCCTCAAAAGGAGCGTGACTAGCAGGTCGAGGGAGGTGATCCTGCCCCTCTACTCTGCTCTCCTGAGAACTCACTTTGAGTATTTTGTGCAGTTCTGGTGTCCTCAACATAAAAAGGACATGGAAGTGTTGAAACAAGTCCAGAGGAGGGCCACGAGGATGATCAGGGGACTGGAGCACCTCCCGTATGAAGATAGGCTGAGAAAGTTGTGGCTGTTCAGCCTGGAGAAGAGAAGGCTGCGTGGAGACCTCCTAGCAGCCTTCCAGTGTCTGAAAGGGGGCCTATAGGGATGCTGGGGATGACTCTTCATGAGGGACTGTAGTAAGAGGACAAGGGGTAACGGGGTCAAACTTAAACAGGGGAAGTTTAGATTGGATATGAGGAAGAAACTCTTTACTGTGCAGGTGGTGAGGCACTGGAATGGGTTGCCCAGGGAAGTTGTGAATGCTCCATCCCCAGCGGTGTTTAACGCAGGGCTGGAGAGAGCCTTGGGTGGCATGGTTTAGTGTGAGGTGTCCCTGCCCATGGCAGGGAGGTTGGAACTAGGTGATCTTAAGGTCCTTTCCAACCCTAACTATTCTATGATTCTATGGCACAAATGGATGTAAGCATTATTGTATTAAATGGTAACTTCTTCAAAATTTTCGTAAGATTCATGGGATATGGGCGGACAGAAGAAGACAGGGAACACTGCATACTGATATCCATATAACATAGATATCAATAACATATTGATATCCATATACCATTTTTGAGAGAAGCAAGTAAAATGCAGGTTCCGCATCCCTTCTTTATTGAGGTGTTAGGAAAGACTTGCTTTTGGTTGTCAGTCTCTGTAAAGGTTGAAAGGTAGCAAAGAGCGAGTGCTGTTATGGTGTTTGCTTACCCATCATCTGCTTAGCTCCACTACTGTCCTAAGATGAGCAAATACAGCATGAATAGACAGTTTAAGACAAATTCATAGGAAAAGAACACAGATTCAAATGAAGTTCAGATACTGCTCCACTTTTTCCCCAGTACCCTTTAAATGCTCTCTCTTAGCAATCTGAATGCTACCGTACCTCTCTAAGAACAAAAATAAAGAGGCTTCTTGTTTCAAGAATACAGAAGGTAGACCATCATTAATGCCACCAATTAAAATACATTATATAATACAAAAGCAGACAATTTGAAAGACAATTTGAACACTGCAATAATATAATGCTATATTCATATTATGTAAAAGAAGCGCTCTACATTATATAGTTACGTTAATTTTAAACTGTAAATATATTTATTTAAATAAATATATTACTATAGTACCTATTATAATATAGAGAGAATACCGTAGTTTTATAAAGCTAGAAGAGAATTGTCTGCCTTTTTAGGAGGAAGGGATCTGCTGTTTTCAGTTTGGGTTTACAAAAAAACTGCAAGCAGATTCAAAATGTGGTGTCATTATCATGATATTTGGTAAAATGGATTTTTCTTCAGTATACTTCCAGTTAGCAGTGTAACTATTTATGCATATAAAGATACAAAATTGTAAATCTGAAAAAAAACCCCAACAAAACCCAGAATAACAAGTTACTTCTTTACCACAGGATAAAAGAGCGATGTAAACTTTCAACCACAACATGAATATGCTTTTCCCATTGTCATGAAATAATTGTATGGAGGCATAAAAAGGCTAGTATAGTTCATTACTATTACAGAACTTGTCCACCCATGATGTGCACCTACCTAAAACAAAGGCTGAAACTATAACACATCTTCCAGCTGATATAATAACAACCCAAAGTCACTAAGAACTGAACAGACTGTTTAAACATGTATATTTTGTCACTGATTTCATGAAAATCCACTCCAAAATTTAGAACACATTTTGACTAGGTTTTTTAATTTATTTTTTATTTAATTTTAATCGTCATGTCTGTCATGAAAGATATAGACAAGAATGTGTAGAAAGTGTTTGCTCTAACCTGCTAACAAGACTAATGTTTTGAGAGCTAAGCCAAATGTGATTTCATTTTTTAATCAGAATTTTCAAATTCTGTGCTTTTTGAACCAGGCAATTTAAAATAAGTAAGGTATAAGCTGAATGAGTTTATACAGTCCGTACACATTAACTTGGCATTTTAACTGTTCAAACAAAGTCTAACAATGTAGTCATGGGAAGATGCTGGAAAGGCTGAAACATGTCCTTGTTTCAAAGGTGACTTAAAAAATAAAAGAAATCAGACAGTTTGCTTGGTTTTGATAATATGCTTACAAAGACTTACGAAGGGCTCTGGGAAATACTTTCCATTTGCAGCCTACCAATTCTTGTCTTCCCTGTTTGGATAGAAGTCCTTTTGGCAAGACCCGGAGCTCTCAGCTGCAAGAGAACCATCTCACTAGATTCTTCATAAGCTTCAAGCCGAAAAAGTATTACATAGTCTTTGAAATAAAACTACTTCCTCTTTCTACAACATAATTCTCAATTCTTGAATGTCTACACTGCTACTCTCTAGCTGCCCTAGAGGCTTTTCCAGTAGACAGGGTCTTGCTTCCTATGGTAAGAAGGTAAAAAGAGATTGTGGGGGAGCATAAAAGAAACAAAAAAACCCAAACCTCATACTTCAAAAACACCCATGCATCTTTTAGACAGAGAGTACTTTTTTACCCCTCTTTCAGTCTAATCTTCAAGAAAGGCTATTACTCAATTTTAGTCTTGTTTATTGTTATCCTGATTTCACACACTGTAAAGAAGCTATAATTTTACAGAGTTTCTAAATGTGAAAATTTTTTTCACATTTTAGTCATCTTAAAGTCTCAGTTTCCTTCAGGTTACCTTCAAATACTGGGTGATTCAGCAGGAAGCTGGCAATGCTGCATCATCAGTGTAACAGCAATGGGATGGCAAAAAATACAAATCACCATGGAGTAATCCATCTTCATCCATTGTCATCAAAGTCCTTAAACAGATGAAATGCAGGTACCCATCTCTTTTTACTGCTTAAGGGTCATCTGGCTGGAATTACATGCATAGCTCTTGGCCAGTAGCTACCTGAGTTGAACCCATGCAAAGTATATGTATTGGAGGGACAGAGGGGGAAGGAAAAAAAAAAAGGTGGACAAAAGGAAAAACAGGGATGGAAAAAAACATGTCTGCACAACAAATTAAAAAGTTAGAAAGTAAGCAAAAGAGAAAAGTGTTGGGTTTTACACTGTGATATAAAATTGTAGGTATGACTTTGGACCAGTCTTACTTATTCATAAACACGCATACTGCTCTCCTTCCCCCTGCAAAAACAACATTGCTTAAAATGTTACAGAGAGTTCTAGGTTTCAGTGCTGTTTGTGTTTTTCTTGATGCCTGCAAATTTGATGCATTTCCAGGTGGAATGTTTTTTTTGCCTATAATTTTGTAAGACATTCTAAAAACACACTCAACATATTCTTTAAAGCCAATGTTTAGAGTTAACGTTTGCTTCAGGTAAATAAGACTATTTGCCTTATTTTACTTTTCACAAACAGTGATCAAGAAGCAAAAAGGTAATTAGGTTATAATTCTCTTAAATTTTGGCATGCAGAAAACAGAACTGCTGCCTATATCTTAGAAAACACTTAGACCACCTTCTCAAAACTTTTTTGCAAAAATCATAACCAAAAGTTTGTCTAGCATTAACATCATAATGCTAAGAAAAAGGAAAAGTCTGGAAAGCAGAGATGAAACGGCAAGTTAGTATTTCTTCCTCTTTCAGGAATCACAAGAGGCTAATTATAGTAATGCCTCAAACAAAAGTTAAAAGAAATCCCAAAATCTGTAACTCCCCTACTCTCACTAAGCAAATATGAAGACTAGAGAGCTAGACAATCATGAGCTAGAGTACAATCATACATGATGTCAAATTCTCACATATGCATAAATTTTGTGAATCTGAACTTGCGTGGGCCTGCAGTGAGCATTTATGTTGAAGATAATTGAAGTTAGAAGATCTCATCAGTTGAGTGAAGCTCTAGCAATTAATATTTAGGAATTATTTTGCCAAGAATGCCTAGGGATTTTCCACAAGTAGACCTTAAAAAACTCACACACACACAAAAAGTAATTATAAACAAAGGGTGCTTTTTTGGAGGCTGCTTTTCTACTCACAACTAAAGCAACTGAATCTAGTTATTTCTTGAAAAACACTTGAGTTCTACAAAAGAAAATTACAGAAGTGTAGCTTAGGTTTTGAACCGACTGAACTTAATATGCCTCTTCTACAAATATTTTGCCAGAGGCTAAAGAAAACTGAGTAGAAGTATGTCTAACATACTTGGATCTTCCACTCCAAGAAACACAGGTATGCACAGGATTACTTTCATGCAAGAACTTTAGAAGCATTTACCTATGGAGGGTTGGTGGCTAGATTCATAAAAGTATTTGCGTGCTTAGATGCTCGAGACACCACTTTTGCCATCATCTACCCCTACAGGTGCCAGTTTTCCCCTAATAGCCTGATTTTCCAAATAAAACCTATAAAACAACAACTCATTTGTAAGAGATGTATGCCTTGGGGCTGTTACGCTCAGCACCAGGCTTACAGGGACTATCAAACCAAGCACTTAAAGAGGGTTTCCAACTCGGCATGTTCTTTGTTGTAGGGCTCCATCCAATTAATCTTTAGACCTGGAGTGGAACGCACATGAAACCAGGTAAGATCTCTCACAAAGCACTGACAAGTTGATCTTCGACCTGCACGTGGGACAGAAAAGTTCAGATCTTTCCTCTGTCTCTTCTGGAGCAGGAAATTCAACTCTTCCTTCCCTCACAGAAAGTTTCTTAAACACCAGGCACTAGAGATGAAGACATCTTTTAAAATCTCCCACTGGAGCTATTGCTGTTTTACAGAATACTTACAATACTAGTAAGATAATAAACACTTAAAAAATATTCCCAAGTCCATTGGTTCCCATGTTTTACAGAAGGGACCAAAATGACAATCCCTCTCTGCACTCTTCAGAACATGTATGATGTCCTCAGCCAGGATGCAAAAAGACCTGGACCCCAGAGCCATTAAAAGCACGACAGTTAACACATTTTCCTGCTAATTTGCCAACAAAGCAACAGTGAGGCTTGCATGGCTTTGGTTCCTAGTTCTACAGAAAAGACAAAGCCTAAACAGAGGGCACATTTTGTCTCTAACATAGAAATTCCCTGTCCTTCTCACAGAAGTTGAAGAAATTATTAAAAAAACCCAGATATGCAGACTTCTCAGTCCATACCACAAAACACTTCCGAATCACATTCAGCAGCTGTTCAACTCTCTGCAGAACAGCAAACCCGTGACAGGACAATGAAGTTGAATATTCTACCCACAGACATGGGCATGGCTTGGGCACAGCTGCCTTTGGTTTTGAACCTTGTCAGGTCTAGGAAATACAGAAATGGGGTCTGGAAAACACCTAATTTTTTATCCCAAGTGGACTGTATATTTGCACTAAGTAAAAAAAAATGGAGAACTACCCCTAACTTCAGAGTTGGTCTTCTTAAAAGCACAGCCATGCATGCAGCGCATCAATCTGGCTACTGCTTCTACCACTTCCAAGGTCATCTTGGGGACATTTTACTGCACAAAGATGTCGTACACTAGAAAACAAAACACTTGAAGAGAAACACATCAACTCTATTTTTCAGATGATCTATGACCATCACCAGATATTTGTTTAGTCTATTCAGACAATAATAATTCTCAAAACTGGCTACTATTCCAGACAGCAAATTTAAAAGAAAGCTCTTACGATGTAATAGTATCAAACAGTTCATTTTGTCATCTGAAGTTTACAGCTTGGAATTGAAAAGTTATACCTTGTTACAAGTAACTCTGAAGAGTAATAAAACAGCAATATACTGAGTGTAAAAACCATCTTCCTCTCAGTTTTCCTTCCTTTTGCCTATTTTGTAACAGGAGTGACAACAATGAACACATACCCCTGTTCTAACCCCGTTCAAGCTCTTGCAATTTTTGGATGGCAAGTATGTACCAGGGATAATACTCTTTTGAAGGCCGTGTTAGCCCAGAGGCGCTGGAGCATTAAGAGCTGCATGCAGGCTGGCTTTATGCTTCTTCAACCAGCTCCAGGAGAGTGCTCTGGCACAAAATCAACTCTACCTGCACCATGCTCATGCACTGGTCTAGTGGAAGCACATTCAGATGAATTTTCTTTCAGGAAGGTAAACCTAACCAGTAAGCGCAAACTGAAACAGAACTATAAAGAAAGAGGGTTGAGCTAAGCATCTATCTTATTGTACCAAATCCTCTCTTTAAGGTCACGTCTCCAAAAATTATGCAATGAAGAACGCTATGAAGCCTTAAAGCTTGAGGATGTATTATTTAAATATTATTTAAATCTTCTCTTTTTTTCCACCCACAACAAAATCCTTCCCTTTATTTTTTTCCAAAGGCTTAAGATAATCCTATTATTTGTTGACAACTCACTTTAAAATGCTGTACTCCCAAACACAAGGCATTGCCCCTCTCTCCAGATCTACATTACTTCTAAATTGTTATCAGAACATGCCACAGCAGCCAGCAGAACAACTGCTCAGAGGTTAGACTGCACACTCACCTCTTCTCTCCAAAACTGTATGAATACTGTTTAAGTTTCCACTCACAATTTTCAAGATTGGACAGCAGAATGGAGATTTGAATGTGATGTATGCAACTTCTAATAAAAGCTTACTTTATTAAATAACATCAAATTGCATGCTTGTACAAAATGTTTCCTCGGATCTTTCCGGCAATAATGCTCATCTCCTGAGAGCCTGCCTTCTTGATCTGGGGGAAAAAGTCTCTCCCAACTTTTTTAACATCAAACTCAGCGTCCTGTTTCAGATGCAAAAACCCTGGAAATGTCACCTAAGGACACAAAAGACTGATTCACTATGGGTGACAATTCAAGCTCTGCCTCTTGGGATGCAGAACATCACTTACTAATCTCCAAGTAATTTTCAATAAAGCTCATGCATTTTCTCAGATAACTGTTACACACAGCCATTTCCACAGAGCATATGTGATATTTTCTTGACCTCTTTCACAGCTCAAATCCCCACACCTCCCTGATTTTTTGAGTTGAAGACTATGGGTAAGATATGTAACAGCAAAAAAAGAATGAATGATTGGCTAGTCTGCTTGCAATGCAGCATATATGAATATCATTAATTTCACTGAAGGGAAATTGTCTACACGTAGGTAGTGCTACAAACTTCTGTTTAGCTGAACAAATGCACTAGTTATAGACCAGATATTCCTTATTTTCTGAAGTTTCGTTCTGACAGATCACGAAGCACCATACAAGCAGCAATCTAAACCTCAGAAGCATGTTTCAGCTAGAAAGGTGCTGAAAACATAACAGGTGAGCAGCACCTTTTTATGATAATAAGGGCAAAGGATGAAAAACTCCCAACTAAGAACCCTGTGGCAGACCATTATACTTTCAAAGGCACCAAGAAAGTTTAATGCATGGCCAAACTGAGAAACCCCAGCAGCTTTAAACATCTCATCTGACTGTCTGACTATGCAAAATGCACATACCACCACGCACACCTCAAAGGAGGTGGTTAATGGGAGGATAACCTGCATCTTCAGATTCCTTTATGTTTATTACCTGGTAGATCAGAGATTTAAGACACCTAACATGCATCAAAGAGTAATAGGTGTTTTCATACCACTTGATTTCCACGGCTTGTAAACAAGACCATTAATCTTTAACGCATCAGCAAAACAGGCAGATGTGGTTTCTTTCAAGGATACACAGCCAAATGCAGCAACCTCTGACCAGTCAAATTCCCAACTGTGTCTAGACCTTTGGTACAGAATTGAAACTGCCACTAAATTGTTTTTTGTATCTTTAACAAATTTACTTGAGTAAACATGGAAAGATATAACCCAAGGCCAGCAAGCCAGATGCAGGGCAAATTTAGACCCTGGTCCCTACATCTGCATGCTTACTACTGATATATAAAACTCCATAATTTCAGAAAACACGTAAGGATGTTACCTTTCTGGACGTGGATGATGTCTGGAAAGTTTGCCAAATGCCCCTGATACAGCGCTAACAAATCCATCACAGGATCTAGGTCCTGCCGGGGCTGATCTGCAAAGAGGTCCCCGATGGCATCGTAGGCTTCTGCAGTGAAGGCTATGGCTTGGTTGAGGCCGGCCGAAAAGGCCTGCTGGTCCAGCTCAAATGCCTGACTGAGGCACTTAAAGGAGTGCCCCACCTTCTGGTATTCCTTCTTGAAACCAGTGACTTGTTTGCGGGCAAACTCATTGGCTGTGTGATTAAGCTGCAGGGCACTCTCATCCATCTTCTTCGTGAAGGCCTTGAAGCCATCTACCTGGCTTTCCACCTCCTGCAAGTCCAGGCTGGCCCCAGGGCCTGTGGGTACACTGATGGTCAAGAAAAAGTTAGCACCCACCATCTCATCCTTCTCAGCTTTGCGCTTGCCTTGTTTCCAGGCCTTCTCATCTGTGCTGGGACAGGTGAGGAAGTGTTGGAAGGCATCACACTGAGCCAGCACGGGGTGGCTGCACATGTGGTCCATCCACCAAGCCAAGCCTTTGCGACGTTTGGAGATGAAGTCCTCCTCGAAGCGGCCGGTGGCCTGCTTCTCTGGCAAGTGGGGCACAGAGATGACAGGGAACTTCTCAGCCAGGCGCCCGTAGAGCCAGTCAAAGTGCTTGTAGCGGCGGTGCACCTGCTGCCCGGTGTGGCTGGGCACCAGCTTGTAGGCGATGTAGCTCTTCATGCCCTTGAACTTGGTCTGCTTGGTGGGGTCCTCGATGGAGCACTGGAAGGGGTAGGGATTCTCCTGCCACTCAGGGCCCCGGGGGCCCAGCACGACACACAGCTTGTCCCCGTCCTTCACGAAGCCTGACGCCTCGCCCAGCACGAAGGCCTCCCCGCCAGACTTGACGAAGGTGGAGAAGCGGTTGAGGTTGCGGCTCACTGTGGCCGAGCTCTTGGCACCGCCGCCGCCGGGCGGGTGCGGGTGTCCCGCGGGGTGGCCGCCGCCGCCGCGGGAGCCCAGGGAGAGGTCGGACCGGGTGGACAGGCGATAGCGGCCAGGGGCCCCGCCGCCCGCCGTCTCGTAGTCGGGGTAGGAGCTGCCCAGGGCTCCCGGCTCGTCGGCCACGGTGGAGCTGTCGTCCCAGTCGTCGTCCCAGTCGTCATCGCTGCCCTGGCTGGGCTGGTAGGAGCCGCCGTAGGGCGCCGGCGGGAAGGGGTACCCGGCGGCGGCGGGGGGCAGCGGGAAAGGCTCGGGCGCCGCCGCCGGCGGGGGCTGCTGTGCCGCCGGCTTGAAGGCGGCGGGGGGCGGCAGCGGCTCGAAGCCGCCGACGGGCACGTTGGCGTAGCGGGCGGGCGGCGGCGGCTCGGCGGCGGGGGCGCGGATCACCTGCACGTAGGAGGCCGGGAAGAGGCCCCGGTCGCCGCGGCTGTTGACGCCCTCCAGCCAGCCCTCGATGTCCTGCTCGCTGCAGAGGCTCAGCACCTCGTGCTCCCGCAGAGAGATCTCCCCCGGGTTCTCCGACCTGAAGTCGTACAGCGCCCGGGCACGGAGCGCCATGGCCCCGCCGCTCCTCCGGGGCAGGGAGGAATCCCCGCTGCCGCGGTACCGCCGCCCCTCACCTCACCGCACCGCACCGCACCGCGCGGCGCCGGCGGGGCTGCAGCAGCGAGAGCGCCGGGGTGCCCTCTGCCTCCGCGTCCCGCTGGCGGGGACGCCGCGGCGGCTGCCTGCCCGAGCTCCGCTTCGGTCCGCGGCGGCTCTGAATCCCGGCTTCACCCCGGCGGGCGAGGCAGGGCGCGGGGCCGGGCCGGCGGCCGTCCCACGTCGCCAGTTTCGCTAATCCAGAGCCGAGAGGCAGGGCGGAGGAGCCGAGCGCAGAGCGGCCGCCCCCATCGATGGGCCCGGCCCACCTCTCACCCTCCCCGCCCGCCCCCTGGCGTCCGGCCGGCCCGGGCCCGGGGCGCTGCCCGGTGGCCCGGTTGGGGCGCGTCCCGCCGGGCCTCGCCGGTTGTAGCGCCGCACGCTCGGCTCCTGAAATGCGCTGGGTGGTTTGGCAGACGCCTGGCGAATTCCCGCGGTTCCTCCCGACCCCACGGAGGTGACCCCGCACCTCTCCAGGTTTGGCTAAGAAGTGTATGCACCTCCTCGGGCACTTGGTTCTCTTCCCCGGGCTCCCGTGATGTTAACTGGACGCAGCTTCAGCATCTCCACGGGAGGTGCGTCACCCAGGTGGTGTGGAGGGTTGCACTGTTTCTGGAGGTCCTCTTCCAGCTGGCTGTGCTTTCAAAGGGAAGTAAGGCTGAAGTTAGGAAAGGGTGCGTTTTACAGGTGGAGATTGTTTATTTCAGCCCTCTCAAAAAAGGTGCTCATCCTGTGGATGTGGGTTTTGTGTGGAACAGCCTCAATCCTATTGTGGTGCTTTTTTCCCTGCCCTGGTCATTTCCTGTCGTTACTCCTTCTCCCAGGACATTAACACCTGGTCCCGCGCTGTCTAATCATATGGTTTCCATCCCATCATCTTCGAGCCCTCCTTGGATCCTGTCATACAAGTTTCTCTTAAGGTTTTTACCTGTTCACAAGCAATTAGTTCTTCGGAGGAGATGTGCCTGTTTGGACCCCAGTTCTTCGTGCTTTCCCATCAGCATCCTGCCAAATGTGCATCTCTTGCTTGTTTCTGTGATGTAGTTCAAAGTTCTCAAAGGTCTTTGTGTCAAATAACTCATATTTGTCTGGGGCAATTCACTGGAGTGCTACAAGACCGCTGCTTCCTTACATTTTCGGTTTTAGTGCTTGATTCATGTGATGTGCTTCTGTTCACTTTTTTGTTCATTTTCCTTAATTTTTCCAACGTTAAATATTATCACAGTGCTTTGGTGTTACTGTTGATAGTCTTGTGTATTTCACATAGTTCTGATATATCAGCTCACCGCAGCCTAGCATTTTGGCCCCAAGTTGTTTTATTGCTCAACTACAGAAGTCTGTTTTAATTAGCCAATACCAGTAGTGCTGAAAGAACCACGTAGTTCACCACACAACCAGGCAGCCCAGTGGTATACATTCATGTTGCGCCACCTGTGTCACCATCTCCAAGCCCAAGCACTAACTTTGCAGCAGCAAGTTTACAGAGAGCAATTCCGAGTATCATCACCAGTGCTGAAGTGAGAAGGATCCTTCTTCCCTCAAGAGAAAGCTGGCAGCCCCCCCGGGTAGTGCAGCTAAAGACCTCGACTTCAGACAAGTCTCCTGGGCTTCCCCACTAGCACCCTTGTGGGAGCACCCTGACCTGGCCTGGCCATGGTTACCCCGCACAGCAGGCTCTGATGAGCTCCTCAAGCCCTGTATCAGCATCTCTTAGTGCTCTTAGAACTGCCAAAGCTAGTGATTGCCAGTGTTGTGCTACTGCAGCCGGTATGACCATCAGTGTCTGTCTTCAACACAGCCATGGCCCTCTTCTGCCAAATGCTGAGATTGCCAGGGCACCTGATCCACAGTCTACATACTGCCCTCCACCCAGCTGGCCAACCTAGAGCAAGGACTAAAACCCCAGCAGGATGTAGATGTTGATCAGTTTAACCTTGGTCTCAGATTTCATCCCGAATTCTGACAGCTGCAAATCAAGACAGTGATTGGGTTTTTTTTGTTGCTTCTGAAGTTACTGCTAACATTGATCTGGCAGTCTTGTGCGTTCATGTTAACTCCCCACAGGTTCAACTACAGAAAGTTAGCTCCTGATCTGCCTTTTTCATACCACTTACTGTTTTATATAAATTTTATGGCACCCGGTTCAACTTCTTTCCCAAACTTTTCACTCCTGTTCTTCTCAATTTCAGTGCCCTTACCCATTAATGTTGTTTTCTCTGAAACTGTTTTTTTCACAAGGTGACTAGTAGTGGAAATGATGCTGCCCTACTTGATTTGTGTAAATTAACACATTTAAGATTTGCTTCCACTGAACATCCTGGATGACAAAAGAGATGCCTTGCACAGCTGTGCAGCCAGTTCAGGGATGGGATTTTGCTGCTGCAAGTGGTCATATCAGGCTGCGGTTGTCATGGCCAGGGCAGGATGAAGGGACAACGTTGAGGTAAGTGTCTGCCTTACCTCCTTGGGTGCCATGGTGGAGGTGGCAAGTGTCCTGCTTTTCCTGCCCCCTTAGCATGCTGGATCTGATGTTATCTTAGTAAGTACTGGTTCAGTATTTGAATGGGCACAAGTAAAGGCATCAAGTTCAACAGAGGCAAAGCCTGCTACCAGCAGAATTTGAAGGCATAAGAACTGTAAAACTAATGAGAATAGTATTTTTTACATAAGTAAGTATAGACCAGTGAAGTACTTACTCTCTAAAATCCTCTAGTTTTATTTTGAGATTTTAAGAAAAATCAGATTAGATGAAATTGGGTCATGGTTTTTCAGGTGCTAATGCCATCAATAAGTCAAAATTATGAAAGGAAAAAGTGTGTTATATTATTTCCCTAGTGGACAAAACTGCAAAGATAATTTGGAACAATAACAAGGTTGTAAATGACATTTTCCATCTTTCTTCCACCTCTGAATACCACTGTGTGCAGGCACTCTGCTGTGGATGTTAAAATTAACATTTTTAAAAACTCAACAATTATTTTCAAGAAAATTAACCCCCAAAATTGGAAGCCATCCCAAATAATATTGTTGAAGGATTGGAAGAAGCCAGCTTCTTAGGCCCTCGGTAACCATCTGCAGTGCCAAGTAGAAGAGCTGGATTGTTTGAGCTTAGTTTCTTGTTCAGACTAGCAGCAGCAAGGATTTCAAAATAGGAACGGCACATAGTGACTTATAGCATTTTTGCTGCACAAAGCATGTATCTGAATGCTTTGCTTGGCTGGGAATTTCTACCATCTTCATTGGGAATCGGGTTTTCAGAGTCAAAGTGAATGTTATTGTGATCCTGTTGAGACTGATAACCTATAATTCGTGAAAATGTCTATTATTCAGTGTATTCCTAGGGATCTATAATTTGGGGGTTGGAACTTATAGCCAAACTAAAGCCAAATGGCTACCAGTATGTGTGTATGGGGTATCTCATTGTTTTAATTTGGAGTTAGGTATCTCAAGACCTTGAAAATACATGCTGAAAGAGATGTTTGAAAGCAGGATGATTTATTTTTCTGTTCAGGTACAGAAGCTCAAAATAAAATAAAAGGTAACATTTTTTGAGAAAAGGTAAGGATATTAAGCTGTCTTTTTGGAAAAAAAGTGAATTTGTAGAGGCTCTGGAACCAAGAATAACAGAAGTGTGTATCAACCTGTGTAACTTTTTCTTGAAGCTCCTAAATATTTTCTTCTTTATTTTGTAAATTTTCCTCTATGATATCACTTTGCTGCTTTCATAAGAAAAGCAAAGTGATTTTCCATGAGAGAGGATAAAGCTCTGATGGAACTTAGCCTATGTTGATTTCCCTTTGTGGACCCTGGAAAAACTGTGTATCTAGTTATTGAACAATGTTCTAGTAGCAGACACACTTAATAGTGATTTGTGTAAGGAAATGGTTAAAAATATGCCAATTTTCTCAATACAATTTCTAAGAGCAAACTCAACTGCTGACTTAGTGATTGGTTTTGTTGTTGTTGATATTTGTATTATATCTCCAGATGTTGTTTTGTTTTGTTTTTTGTTGGTGGTACCATCTCACCATAAATATGAATTACTTAATTTTTTTTTTAACTATAGAGGTGGATAGTAAATTTCACTTAAAAGGGGAAGGAACTGGTTTTGCTCTATTTCTACATCATTTGTAACCACTGTTGCAGCTCAGGGTGCCTGGAAGGGCTGCCACTAGAGGGCGCGAAATGATCCCAAACACTGAAGTTACCATGCTAAAAGCAAGTGAAGACTGAGCCAGCAAAGCAGTGAAGAAAATGCAATAAATGCGACAAATATGTTACTCTAGGGATATTCTAAAAACTGGATATCCCCATTTTCTAAAAAAAATCGAATATGATAAGCTTTTAAACGTTTTGTAAAATCGTACTTGAAAACATAAAACAGGTTTCAGAAATAGAGATACTTTACAGTGTGCTGTGAAATTCAGGAAAAGATGCAGTGGGATTTAGGAGAAACAAAGTATTTTAAAGCCAGAAACATAAATTATACATAAATTAGACTCCTTTTTTTGCAAACTATGTTGTGTAAAATTAGAGATAATTGAGCAGAAATGCTGAGGTTCTTGTTTGACCTTCGTGATACGTATTGGCTACCTCAGAGCCAGCCTGTGTAATAGATGGCTGTTACTTAGAAATTCTCAACCTTCCATTTAATATTGCTTGGAATGCATGTCTGTCTCCATTCCTTGTCTGAAGAGATAATGTTTCATAACCATGTAAGGATGCTGTCAGGATAAGCCCATTATGTATGCAGTTCTTCCATGCTTTGGCAGTGGGGGTATGTGCTAGACAGACATTCTGATGGTGCTGGGAGTCCTCTGTGGTTACCACCAAATGGGCCTGGGTTGACTGCCAGTTCCTTGACATGCATACCTGCAAAATTTACCTCCTAAATGTAAAACTGAGACACAGCAAAAGGGTCTGCATTAGCCAGCTGTGCTTTAGCCCTAGCTGCACAAGTCCTTGAGGAGTAATCTCAGTCATATATATATATTGCGGTCCAATAACTTTCATGATAACAAATATTTTATAAAAAGCAAGACTGTGAGCTAAGTGGGTAACTGATAAGGAAATCCAGGTGAGGCCAGCATTATGTCCATGTGCCGTGTAAATGTGGCTAAAAAATAATCTCAGAAATAAACCCATTGTATAGGATGAATAAATTAGGATATAGCAAGAATGCAGGATTGAGCATGGATTCATTTCCCAGGTATCTTTATCCTCACCAAGGAAAGAGAAATTGCAGAAAGGACCTCCTTAATGGGCTCTGTGCCTGTGTTCACCCTAGAGTTTATAATGAGAAAATAAATGCTCCTGGGTTCTAGAAATCCATGGGACTTGGATTCTTGGGTCCATGGAATTTCGATTTTTGGAATCTCGGCTGGAGAAGTTAATGTCAACCCTGAAGTTGCTCTGGCCCTGTGCAGAGAGGTGACTGGCAGAGTTACAGAGAGCCAGGAGAAACAGCTCAGGACTCCCTGCCCAGCTCAGTGCTAGCGTGGGGATCTTGGGTCTCTGCACCATGGTAGGCTGTAGCCTCACCACAAATCCCATCAACGTCCTTTAAAAGTAACACTCTTTAGCCACATGCTAATAACACTGATGCCAGCATTTTCAGGGGGACGTATGTCTGGCAGTCACTTAATCAAGTAGAACTGATGCAAGCAGAGAATCATTAACAGTTCCTCTCATGCTCCTCAATATGAGTTTACTCTGCTTCTGACCACTGCCGACCCCACCGCGTCTGACAAAGCTGACAAAGCTGCTCTGCTGATAAAGTATGCTGCTCCCACGTCCTGCAAGCTAATGCAAAAGCAGCAGCCAGGAGGTCTGTGAATGGAGAGGAGATAGAAAACTACAGAACCAAGGTGGGCCTCAGAGCATAGCCAGAGGTGCTTCAGGAGAGGATGGCAAGCAGGAAAAACACTCCAACTGGTTCAGAACATACACACATATATATATTGTTGTGGTTTAGCCCCAGACAGCAACTAAGCACCACCCAGCTGCTCCCCCCATGCCACCCTGGTGGGATGGGGAAGACAGTAGGATGAGTACAAGTGAGACAACTTGTGGGTTGAGATAAAAGCAGTTTAATGGTAAAGCAAAAGCAGAATGTGTAACGGTTACTTGGGGAAACAGATGCTGTAACTCCGTATGTGCCCTCTCTCTTCTTCCCCAGAAGAGAATGGCGTCATATGGTGTGGGATATCCCTTGAGTCAGTGGGGGTCAGCTGTCCTGGCTGTGTCCTCTCCCAACTCCTTGTGCACCCCCAACCTGCTTGCTGGTGGGTTGGTGTGAGGAGCAGAAAAGGCCTTGACTGTGTAAGAATTGCTCAGCAGTAATTAAAATATCCCTGTGTTACCAACACTGTTTCCAGCACAGATCCAAACCACAGCCCCACACCAGCTACTGGGATGAAAATTAGCTCTACCCCAGCCAAAACCAGCACATACAATGTATAAAGATTTTAAGGCATAGTATTTAAACCTCCTACGAGAAATACACAACTTCTTAATAAAGGCAGCATTCCTAAGGGCTGAGAAAAAAGTTTCAAAATGCTTTAAGAAACCTAGGCTGTTAATAGGAAAGGACATGGACATACCTGGAGAAAACCCTCAGTGTACTAGGATGACTGAATAAGTCACCTGCAGTATCCAGCTGCATTTCTTTCAAACTGCACATCCCTTCAATTTTCCCATCCATTAACTGTACATTCCCACTGTGAAAGCAGAGGTAGCATATCAGAATCTCCAGAAGTTCCACTTCCTCTAGGCAGATTTGATGACATGGGGGTTAACATGTGAGTGCCCTATATCTGAACTAGCCACCCCAAAATTTTCATGGTCAAGTACTCATCAACTCAACCTGGTTCACTGATTAAACTAAACATAAACTAGACAACATGTGCAAGTAGCCCTCTTGTTGGCTCTGTGTGGAGCTAGTTTGGCCCCACAAGACTTCCTCCACCCAGGAGCTGCCGTGCAGCTGAGTGGCACCTCACCCTCCCACTACAGTACCGAGGTAGTGCAGAGCTCAGCTGGCTGCTCCTGCCACTGATTCAGATTTCCAAACAGGACCACACAAGTGGTTCCCTCCACACATTCACACCAGAGGTAAGAGGGGACCAGAGGACTTTTGGGGTTCCGGGGCCAATAATTCCTGTCTCATTAGTACGACTTCTCAATTTCCAGGATATCTCACTCTCCTCTTAGCCTGGACACTGGAGTCAGCTGTTCCCCAGACACCACAGCAGTACGTTGGTGTAAATGCTAAGAGCAGGCATAACTTTGTCTGCGAATGAGCTGATTTTGAGTTTAAATATTGGGTTTAAATAAGTCCAAATCTTAACTGGAAGTGTAGCATTACATCACAGCTAGAATGAAAAACTGATGAAGCAAAATGATCTTCAGGGCACTGATGATAAACTGAAACATAATTCTTGTACTCTGTCTTACAAGGCAGACAGAAACTTCTGAGCTACCTGCAGTGGTGAGCTACCTGCACCTTAAATACAGCAGCATGCTTTGTCAGCAGAGGAGAGGTACCCGGTGGAGTCGGCAGTGGTCAGAAGCAGAGTAAACACATATTGAGGAGCATGAGAGGAACTGTTAATGATTCTCTGCTTGCATCAGTTCTACTTGATTAAGTGACTGCCAGACATACTTCCCCCTGAAAATGCTGGCATCAGTTTTATTAGCATGTGGCTAAAGAGTGTTACTTTTAAAGGATGTTGATGGGATTTGTGGTGAGGCTACAGCCCACCATGGTGCAGAGGCCCAAGACCCCCATGCTAGCACTGAGCTGGGCAGGGAGTCCTGAGCTGTTTCTCCTGGCTCTCTGTCTGTAGCAGTATTTTTAATAAGGGATGATTTTTTAGCCTGAGCACAGCAATGGACAGTCCAGTTTTGGGGATGTGAATTGGCACACAGGAACAATATTTCTGGCTCCAGAGTTAGCACGAGTGGAGCCAGCTCAGGTACCTCCAATGTTACCTACAGGTCTAAGTCCTTAGACTTACCCCTTGTGTTCACAGTATAGTGCCATTGGGATGCTGTGCTCTGGAGGACAAGGGCCAGCCATTGTCTCTGGTAGTCAAAAAGACAGAGGTTGGTGTCTCTTTCAAATGAGAGAAGGTGCAACCAATATTTTCAGAAGTATTCATACTCCCACTGAAAGCCAAATCTTGTAATGTTGCTCAGACAAAAAGTACATTTTGATTCCTGGCTCTGAATCAAGTAAGGTACACAAGAACTACGCCTCTTAGATGGAATGTTGCCATCATGATACTGCAGGGGTTTCCTTTCCTCTTTTCTTTAGGGCTGCAGCTGAGTGGTTACTGAGTGACTGGTGAGTATCAGCCTTGGTTCACTGCACCACAAGTATCAGATTGTTTAAAGAGATCTCAAATGCCCTGGATGCAGTGGGAACTATTAAAAGGCAGTAAGTCCAAGGCATTTGTGGGCTTTCTGCCCACAAGAATCACATGTAAATATATGCTCATTACCTTGCTTTTGGAGACTAGTGTTGATATTGAGACATCTTCTATGAAAGCATTTTTCACAGTGCTTGGATTCATGCATGAAATCATCTTTATCCATTTGGAGGAGCAGTATGATGAATTACAATGGTAATCCTTCACTGATGGGAACTGAGAAGGCTCCATAACACTTGCTCTGCAAGGCTTGCATCAGCATTTATCACTTATTCTGGCCAAGATTTTGTAGGCAGCCAACATGAGTGTCTTAATTTAACCAGACCAACATGACTTAAAACTTTCTTAAGCTGTGGATGTTCTGAAATCCTTTGCTCTTGATAACTTCCTCATTCTGCCGTCCACGAGCAATATTACCATCTTTGCCCGTGACATTCACATTCAGTTCTAATCAGATTGTAAAAGGAAAATATCATATACAACATGTGAAAACAGCTCTTTCCAGACAGTTTGGAAACAGTCTGCCAAGTACTTTGACAACTTTTCAATAAACTGCCACTAAAAAGAGAAGCACTTGAAGCATTTTCCTCTGCATTGTTTTTGTTGTTAGAACACAGGAAGCCAGTGGAAGGTCTGTAGTCCAGTGTGGTCCCTGGGCCAGGGCAAATTCCCATTTACCCAAGGAGCATGGATTCTGGTAAAGCTTTGGGTAAAAGAGAAGGGAAAATCCCCCTGAGTACATCCCATGGGTGGGTCAGTGTGTTCCAGTGTTTTCTGACTGGCAACATTGTGAATAAATACAGTGAGTGAAGAGACCTACCATACAGAATAGCCAAATGCCAAATTCTCAATCCTGTTTTGTGGGGCATGCTTGTGTACATAAGCAGGGTTGTGTGTATCCATGGTATTAACATATATAGAACAGATGATATGATTTTGGCTGTCTGGCCTAATTCCTTGCCAAGTTTCCAGTAGCTTAATCATGATCTAATTTGAAATAATTAAATCAGTTATTTTTTTTTTAGAACTGCTTTTTCGTCTTTAGTCTATGAATACCATCAGTGCAGTCATGGCTAGAATTATTTTTATAATTAGCTATAATTTTAAGTGATCAAGTTGACAAAATTTTCCATAAACAAAAATCGGCAAAGCAGATTTCTAACCAATGATCCTGAGCTCTATCCCAACAGTTGTGCCATAAGGTGATGGGGCAACCATGGGCCTAAACTTGTGAGCTTTTATAAAGTTGGCATGTAAAGTTTAAATCCAGACTTGCATCTAGAATTTATTGGTTTTAATCCATGTTACATCCTCTATCACATTTCTGGCTGACAAAGCTTCTTGACCAAAAAGTGTTGAAAATCTAGATCTGATTTTCAAGTGTGACCATTTATTGTCTTAAACCAATACACAACTTAAACATAGGCAGTATGAGGAAAAGATTTGAGTTGAGTGGGAATATATGGACGCATGTATATTTGCTTTGGTTTGTTAGAAAACATTAAGTTCTTGATCTCTGCTCTATTCCAAAAATAATAGCATGTGATGGAGATTTACAATCCATACCTTATTGTGGATGACTTGTACAAATTTCCTGTGAGTTTTAAAACTAATTACAAATAAAATGCAAGATTGGACTACCCACTTTCCTGAAATCAATTGCTTCAAGTATCATCATGTCTAAACAACTGGGACATAAATCTTTCTAACGGATGGATGTGTGCAGAAGTACAAGTATGGGGCTTTCATTTTAAACTAAAGGAACTCTCTGGCTGCAGCTAGTGAAAGCCTGGGTTTTCTTCATCAGATTTTTCTCATATTCTTAAAATTGTATTTGGATTCAGTTTCATTTGAGTATGTTTTTGATATGTCCAAAGAGCAGATGGCTGTGATAAAGAGTCTGTATTTAACTTGGCACTTTCCATTCCACATTCCTTTACTATTCATAGCACAGCAGTCATACTCATCTGCAGTACACATAAAAGGAGGCAGCTCAACTTGCAGCTGCAGATCTCCTCAGATGTTTGAGAATTTACAAACTTACAGCATTATTTTTTTAAATGCTGAGAAGACCAGATGCTGATACAGTGCATGGATTTTTTCTTTTCGTATCTTTCACTCTCGTGAAATGAGAGACACTGGGACAGACATTAACCTGTGCCTGTATTAAGGAACCTCTGCACTTAAAATGAGTCCTGTAGAGACCATGTTCATATGGGGAGAGTGGGTCTAGACATAGCCAGAAAAATTTGCTTTTGAAGACCAAGTGTGGGATTTTGGTCTGAACTGTCAAGCAGCAGGAAGAATAAAATATTCATCTGAACAAGATGACTACTTAAAATGTAAAAGAATAAAGGCATCTGTGCTAGCATATTGCCTTTTTATTGCCAGGGCTTCAGGAGGAAGAATTTGATCCTTTTGAGTATTTGTAAACACTGCATTTTTCCTCAGTTGCTAATAAATAGCAGATTATGTTAAATAAAGCCAATTTTCTAAATGTCTTTGAATGTTTTGTTTCAAATTATTTGTCTTTGACGGAAAGAATAATTTCTACTTGCTGTGTTTTCAAACAAATATAGTCAGCGATTAATTTTTTTCTTACAAACATGCAACATTCTTCTAAAAAGTAATCTCTCAAGGGTTTTTTATATACAAGTTTGAACTGCGGAAATAGTTGGGGTTTTTTTCCTGATAGTATCCTTCAGTTTTTGTGGTTTTCCAGACTCTAAGGAAGAAAAGTTTCATCTCAAAAATTCAAAAAGAGATTTTTTCGTACATAGAGTAAATTTCCATAAGACTCAAAACCTGTGTATTTCTTCTTTAATGATTACAACTATGTATGACAAATGCTTATTCCTTAAAAATACAGCTCCTTCTACTGAACACATAAATGTGCTTTATTTTCAATATGTTATCAAGTAGATTTATTTTTCTCCTGCTGTGATGAGCCTAAATTCTCTGCTGTTCAAAACGCCTGGCTTTCCAACACATATGTTGCTGGAGGCAAGCAGTCTGACACTTCACATCAAACAATGAACTCAGCATACTGAAAAATACATACAAAGATTTTCCTTTACTGCAATGTAAATACAGCCACATGCTTACTACACTCTACAGCATTGCTCAAATTAGATTATTTTGTTATATTGAGAATGGTTTTATCTCACCAATAAACTATGGACAAGGTTCTAATTCTTTCCCACAGAGTTCTTCATTTCAACAACCAGAATGCCGTCATGGCAGAATAGTGCAGACAAGTCTTTATTCTCCACTCCATCAGGTAATTTGTATTGTCTGGTAAAGCTTCTGGATATGAAACCATGTTCATCCATCCTGGGTCCGTGCTGAGCTTTGATCAGGAGCCAGCCTTCGAAAGTCTGAATAATGATATCTTCAGGGCGGAACTGCACAACGTCCAGCAAGACCTGGAAGCCTGTGTTTTCCTCCTCCTGGCCACTCTTCCCAGCCTCAGCTGTAGTTTCTGCAGTACACCTTCTGTTGCTCCGTGCAGCTGTAGAAGGGCCTGGCAAAGCATATAAATAGTGGTCCAGTTTGTGTGCTTCCAGCTCTTGGAGAGCAAACTGCTCTTGGTAGCGTACAGGAGTTTCCACCCAGTGTCTTATAACAGCTTCAGCCATTGCTGAGGCAGAAAGGTAAGTTGCTGCTCCTGTTGCCCTGGGGAAGCTGCAGAGTCACAGCAAACTCTTCCCAGTCATATGCCTTACCCGCAGACTAGTCTATCGGTTCATGTTGCCTTTCACTTTTAGCACAGGCAGAGCTTAACATTTAATAGGGCGTGCTGTGCTCCAGTGACAGGAGACTGGTTTCATCTTTTATCCACTAACAATAGAGCACTATTTATAGTGCTGGGGTCTTGAGTGGCTTCAACACATGCACAGCTCTCATGCATAAGTAGTGAAAGCAAAATTTTAATGCGTCTCCGATTATTGCAATATTGTGCTGTTTGTTGTTAAGAATAATGAACAGAAAAATAATGTGAAAGATTCTTTGATTTAAATGGAAGCTTAGTGATTCTACTTCTCCAAGGTATACATAGCAATACATGCAACCTCTGTATTTCTTCTAACCAAAATAGGAAGTTACTGCAGGAAGAGGTTTAATTAGCTTGACAGTAGGAACAGAGAAGATTTCAGATTAGGCGAACTATAAAATCTATCAAGTGCACTAGACATTGTAGAAGTTGTACATAGGTGAAATACAAGCATGGTTACCCATATTACTGGCAATAGGAGGAAACTGTAACCATCCTTGCCGAATTTGGGGTGCCTGAAGGCCTGAGTCTGCAATCTTAGTGACCTGCAAACACAGCAGAGCCTTCTCCAGCGTGACATGGAGTCATACTCAAGAATGCAGGGGAATTGCAGCTAAAGCTCATGCTTCACAGCTTCTAGGAGAGGGCAGAGCTATTTGCCCCAGCATGATAGTAAAGATAACTCCAAACCCTTACTGCTATGACATTGTCTTAGTAACCTTCATCTTCTGAGGCTTAACAGCTTGAATGGATGTTCCTACCTACTGCTTGTATCTGGGGAGCAGGACTGGTGACCTAAAAGGCTCTAGGTGGTGTAATCTTCTTGCTAGCTTGTGAGCACAGGGGAAATAATGCCTACAAGTGTTAATAGTTTGGTTAACAAGACCTAAGAGGAAAGTGCAATGAAAAGAGAAAAGCATTCCCATATTTTAGTGTGTTTGCTAGAAAATCCCTCAAGCTGGCCTTGGTAATGTAAAGCAGAATGCATTATGGCAACTGATGGTGAGAACTCTTTATTTCCCTCTGTTGTACTAATGCTAGAAACAATCAAATGAGAGACATTCATTCCTTCTTATTTGGCTACTGTTGTTTAGAGCTCTTTCTCTTGTCCTTATGTCTTCCACTACTATGAAAAGGGCACACCATGGAATGTATGGAATCTTTGGTTGCTAATGGACTCACAAAGGAAGGGGCAGTTGAATTTTGATAGCTGTGAGAAATGAACTTCTGCACTGAGTCAATAGCAGAGCACGATTACCAGCCATACCTATAATTAAAGTTCTAAGGTTGCTAATATATTTTAGACTTATGAAAGCTGCACCGCAAGGTAAGGAAATTTTGAAAGGTAGATCAAAGGTTCAACATGACTTACATTAATGGCCAACCATTTAATTGAATATTGTGGGAAAGAAGAGCTATGCTACTTTGTTTAATTATTGGCTCTTCTCCTGTCGAACTGTCCTCCAGAAATCGTTAAAAAATGCAATTCTGAATGTATGGCTTGCTAAAATAGTGATAAAAATAACCTGGAGCATTGCCCATTATCTGTTTAGCAGCTGTTTTCTGTTTTGCTAGTCAATGATTCACTTGGTGAGGAAACTTTAACCCTGAAGTGAAGCAGTATGCCTGGTTGGTTGTGATATTATGTTTTTAGAGATAGCCGAAAGTTATTGTTGTCCCTACTGAATTCTGTGATGATAGCCTGACTTATTTTACTTCAGTTTTGCACTTCATTAATAAAAATTCTGTGCAGGGATACCACATTCTCTTATTTTTTTTTTAATTTTATTTTAATTATTCCCATCTTCTCTGGAAAAAGATAAACTTGCCCAAACTTACACTTTAAATGAAAACAGAAATCACCACCTCAGTGCAGGTCACTGTGGGACAGCTATGTCTATTTCCAGAAACAGTTGTGTTAGTCTTTCAAATGTCTATGTTAAGCATACGTAGAACTGTCTGTCTGGTCTGATTAGCACAAAAGATGCTTTGAATGCCCTTTAAATTCATGTCATATGCAAAGCTCTACAGAATTTTATAGGATCCTTTTCTACTGTGCAGGACAAGGAGTCAGAAAGATTTTAGCAGTGAAGCCGTTTAGGCTCCTCCTGCTCTTCCATCCTGCTCTCTCTCCTAGCCCCAGGCCCCTTTTCTCTCTTCGCCACCTATGGGCTCAGGAATTACCACAATCTTTCCTACCTCTTTGTTGCTAACACGGAGCATATGTAAACTGAAAAAAGAAAACACCCTCGAAATGCAAACATCCCAGCAAACTATAATGCTTTTTCAGCCTTTCAAGCTAAATATGGACCTGGTGCTACAATACTGAGGAACTTCCAATCCTAATGCAGCTTCAAATAACGTTAGGAGCCAAGCAATGCATTTCAATAACTACTGATTATTGAGGTAATTTTAAACCTTCACAGCAGGCCTGGCGGGAGCAGGATCAATGTCCTTAATTGCCAGCTCAGCGCCTCGGGTTTTCCTTCCCAGCTCTCCTGCGCATGTGAAGGCCTTGCCCCGTGCTGCTCCATGGGGAGCGTTGCCGCGCTGTTCTTTGCACGACTTTGTGAAAGTGAGGCAGTTAGTTACCGCGGCCTTGCCAGCCTGCGCGCTCTTCGACCGCGCGTACTCAGGGGCTCAGTACCTCGCGGATTTTCGAAGGAAAGGAATGGAATCCGCGGGCAACTTGCGAGAGTTGGCCGGGAGAAACAGTGCCGCATAAATGTGTCACACCGCCATCTTGTGGTGAGACCAGGAAATAGCTGCGAAGGGGGCTCACGGCCGCTCGCTGCGTGCTCGCGCCGGGTATCCTTGCTGGTCAGTGAAATGTTTGCATGCAGGGACATCAAAGGAAGGAAACGGCAAGATTTGAAATTACGATAGGTTATTTTCAAGCTAATGCAAGTTTTTGTGTAAGTATTTCTGAGGGGGAGGGGATAAATATTTGATTCATGTTGAACTCCTGGAATATCTGGAAAGCAGTTACGCCAGTAAAACTGTATTGTAAATTGTAAGAATGTAAGGTGCACGCACTCATGAGATTAACTTTTCTTTTTCCATGCATATGTATATATGTTAAAAACCCCACAACTTTAAAATTAGAGATTGCCTTATTGCAATTCTTTTCATGTTGGATTCCCCAGAGTGAAGTATGTATTTCAGCTACCATTAAAATTCAGTAACAGCTGAAGGGGAAAAAAAAGTGAAGGGGCTGGCAGGATGAAGAGAACAGGCTAATTTCAAACAAGAGCTATATATTATCCAAATTAATTAAGGTAGAGCACTTCAGTTACTTTTATCAAAGCGCCCAAGGATGCCACTCATGATCTACTTCACATGTCATTCAAAAGAGATGCTGTCACTTCAGACTTGGCAATACATAAGAAAGAGAAGGAAGAGTAGGACTTCAGGGGTTTTACCAGTGCTAGCTCTGTTATACCCAGTAGGGAGTTTAAGCTTTGTGGTGGTAACATAGAGCTGGACAGTAGAATAAAATGTATGCGAGAATGGAACCCAGGGTGACACTTATCGAAACTGGATGAGAAAGAGCTATTTTCCACAAGGTATTTAATATATTTTTGTAGAGTGAGAAAATAATTTTCTCCTACTTGTGTCACTTTGAGTCCATTACCCCTTAGAGCCCTGAGTTGTCCTTTTAGCTGGACTGCTAGATCTGTATGTATGTAAGCTCTGAAGGAATCAAAATGTGAGCAGAACTACTGCAAGTGTCTAATCAGCAGTTACCATTGCTGTTTTCAAGAAATATTGAGCTTTCTTATTAAACCACAACATGTCTTGTTCCAGTCACATGGTATTTATATTGGTCAGTGAATCACAACATAACTCTTTTTGCAGTAAGACTTCATGCTATGTTATAAAACTCCTTGCAAGTTCTAAAGGCTGTGTTGTTACACAGCCAGCTCAGCTGAAGGAAGGCTTCAGTCCATGGGTCATGTCCTTCAAAACCTGGAAAAGGCTGGATCTGCCTAACCTCTTGGAAAATCTCTCCAGGGCACTGATGCTCACCTGTAACTGTAAACTTGATCTCTTAATTTTAGGGGCTTTTTAAGAAGTGGAAAACTAATCTCAGCTCTTGCACTAAGAATCAAGTGTTTGCTCATTTGTTAGGAAGCTGTGTAAGAAGTAAGCATGGAAAGGGGTATCATTTTGACAATCTACATCTACTATTGCTAGAGGTTTTTTTGACATGTTAAGATGATAGAAAGGCAGGTGAAGGATAAGGATGAGGTTTGATAGTACCGCAGCAGCTGCTGTAGGAGTATCATCTTTACAGAGTCGTGAAGGAATAAAAATGCAATTTATAATAATGATTTGAAAATTTCAGTTACTATAAAAGCTAGTTTAAAGTGATGCCATGGGACACTCCACAAGTATTTGCTTTGTTATTCATGTGGCTTGTTTACTAAATATTTTCCTGTCTGTTACAGGCAATTGCATCTCTGCCTCACAAATACTTGAGGAACTCCTTTAGAAAGCAAACGATACTATTTTATTCAAAGCAATAATAATCTGTTTACTTCTTGTACATAGAATAGTAGTGGCAACATGAACAATTAAAAGAGAATAATGTGCCTGAGGGCTTGGAAGCTCTGTTTTGCCACTAAAAGGCAGGATCTAATGCACTCTTGCTGTAGAAACAGTCTTATATTTCACCAGTTAAAAATTAACTAATGTTCCAAGAAGAATGCCAGTTTTCAGGTCTCCTCCTCTGCCTCACTGAAGTCTTGAGACTTGATAGGAGTAATTAACACAAGGCAGGTACAGTAAGTCTGGTGTATTTATTTTTCTAAACTTTATAGCAAGTACTCATTTGCTTATTTAGGATGTGAAACTCTTATTCTATGGATCAGTTCTTCAGGTTTGCATGTTTTGAGGTTGACCACTTTAGGAAAAACAATAGAATTGCTAAAAATCTCACCTATGAAGTTCTGGGAGTAGGAATACTTCTGCTGTTTAAAATTAGGCACTCCCTGAGGCTTCTAGGGATTAGGGCTGGAAAATCTAGGACCTAAATTATGCATTAAGCATTCTAGCTGTAATTAGCACAAGCCCCCATGATCTCATTTTGTTTATTTTTTTCTGAGAACAAAGTTAAGAGTGAAGTTAAGTAGGTAGAATGAATTGAAGACCTGGTGTGCTGATCCTCTGGATACATTTGCCTAATTACTTGCCAGGAAAATTATTGAACTTACTAAACGAATTTTGAGATTTAAAGTTTTCTCTATACTGAAGTGTTAGAAAGGATTAAAGGGATAACTGAACACACTTATTGCTCATCTACCATGAAAATACTTATTATGACATGAGTGCTAGAGTCAAAACTTCTTGTAGAATACGTATTTCCATGTACTTAGGAAATTTTAGCTCCGTAGGCAATATTTTTTGAAACATCAATGTAGAGTGGCCCTTGATATGAAAGTTTTGTGTGCCTTTAGCTAAAATCTATGACTTTGGCACTGTATGCTAAATGAAGCCACTCAATTTAGGCATCCTGCATTGCTGCATCCTGCATCCTTCGTGAGTGAGTCTTGAGGGCACAGCTGTAAAGAGTAAGATTTTTCTTTAGTATAAAAATCCATGAAAATTTGTCCAAATAACATGAAAGTTACCCACCACCATGTATCACCAAGGTGGGTAAGTTCACTTCAAGTTCCCTAGGGCAAAGAATTCCTGATCACTCAGCCCAAAACTCATTGAGGCTGAGAGTCAACATGGGAATTTGGCCAGGATAGAAGCACCTCATCCAGAAAGTCCTTAAAGAGCGACTGCTGTGATTCGAGAGTGATGGACGGGAAGAGTTTGCCATGGTTAGTGAGCAATTCCTTTCTAGAGTGACATAAACGTGCTGTTTGATGTCAATGTACCTTGGGAATTAACTTCTATGATGAACCTCTTTAGCTGTCAAGAAGCAGCTGGAAACTGGGTGGGTCAGTAATGAAAATGGGAAGCTTGCCCAGAATTTCAAGTTTAGAGTGACTGACAGGGGACTAATGGTGACCCAATGCTACTGTCTCCATATGCCGATTTAGTAGATAATGTGAAATTCGTTGGTAGCCACATCTCCATTCTGTGGGCCACCTATTTCTATCACAAAATCAGCCTTGCTCCTGGCTTTCCAGTCTTAGAAGGAAAGTAAATAATGCGTTGGCAAAAATACTACCTCCCCTTGCCTGTCCACATGGTGAAACCCAACCAAAATCTAGCTCCTCTGCCAAAATTTGTATTTCCTTCATTTTTGGAGTTAGAACAATATTCTGATATTGTCTTAATTTCCTGACTTTGGCAATGCCAGGAAGGCTGCAGATGCTGTAAAATCTGATGTTAGAAATCCTTTTTTTGTAGATAGGGTTTCAGTTAAATCTGAGTACCAAAGTAGTTCTGATATATAAACCGCATAATCCTTTTATCTTCATTGGAGTTGCACATAGTGCATATCAGTGTAGAATTTACATCCTTAATTTTAACATTGTTATCCATAGTAGTTTTGAAAGTACATGTTCTTTCACAGACAGCACTTGGCCAGACTTTTCTTTAAGAATACAGGCTAAATTTACTGTGGATCTTGATTTACAAGACTTGGACAGTTATAGACTTCCACAAACATGAGTAATGAATGCTTTAATGAAGTGTTAGGCCTGAAATTTAAACTTTTTTACTCCTCTCTCTTATTTGAGCTTCTGTTCAACATACTAATATTTGAAATATCTGAAAACAAGTCATCTGGCTTTGTACACTTGCCTATATGCAAAGATTCCATGCCACATAGGTTGGAAAAAATAATTGGAGACTTGCTTTTCTTCTTAAAAGAGTCATCAAATTTTATAGCATACTGGCAGAATCTCACTCAGTCTTTACTATACTCTCTATGCTATGATCTCTGTACATGTAAACATTTATAACATATGACCAGGTACCTATTTAGTACATAAGGTAGTGCTTTCTTTCCATTACTACAATACTTCCCTCCCAACAAATACCTATCAATAGAGATATTTTTATAATAATATAGAACACAATTGATGTACAAAATCTATTGCTTGTATGCTGTGCTACTGAAAGTCAGAAAATCCTTAATTAAACTTCATTGTGCTAAGGTCTATGTTTATATAGTATGTTTTGCAAAAAATAAAATATTTGTAGTGAGACCATGTTTACAAAGGCAGATTTAACTCCTGTGTTACAGAAACTGTTTTATTTTCAGAGTTGAAGCTCTTTTTTCCATATTAATTTTGCTGTAACAATGAGGCAAATTAGGTCTGTGCAGGCTAATAGGATAGTTCTGTAATCATATTTGTAATACTGGACTTTAGAGTGATTATCTATACTTGGAGAGAAGTTTTAAAAAATAATTCAGATCCTTACAATTTGTTACATTCTTATTTTAAAATTTGAAGTATGTTAGCTATTCTGTGTAGATAATAGCATTCTTTGGGGCTGGTCAAAGATAGTTACTGATGGCCAAAGAGTACAGGTTCTGTTATTTATAAAGTGAAGTGCTGCTTCTACATGTTAGTGTGATGAACAAAACCACAGGAAGATCATTCAGAAGAGTTAATCATAAGCAGAACCAGAAATCACAGAGAGGGCTTTGATATGCAGTCAAAGGAGTTAGTGCTGTTGCTATTTTCTATCAATTAAAAATATATGCAGTTATATAGAGAATGTCTGATGGATGGATAAAGAAGTTGGAAGGAGATAAGGAAAGACAAAATGGATATAGAAAAATGTTCTAAACCTGAAAAAATTTGATTACTCTGTGCAAGCAAGCTCTTATTCAACAAAATATTCTGAGTGATAGCAGCCAAAGGGAGCTGGATATTGAATAATGAGTGACTGTCTGTCCAGCTCGCCAACTCCCTTCTCACATTACTATTCCCATGGCATTCAGTGAGGATATCAGAGAAGCAAAGTTTACAGAATTAAAACTTATTCTAGCAACAGTCTAGGAGAGAAAAAAACACTGGACAGTTTCAGATGGACTCCACGCTGTCTCCCTGCTATTCATTTTCTATCATTGCTGGAATTTTGCTGTGGAAACAAATAGCAAAGAAAACAATAACAGGATTAAGAACAATGACAGACGATGAAGTCACATACCAGTGGTTTAGAGCCTATGAAATTTTTTTCCACTAGTGCAATATTAGATTTTTTTTTTTTCCTCTGGCAATAGTTTTGCTTTTTTATGTACATCATTTTAGGGTTAAGCACGTAACCCAGCTCAGGAGGGGATTCTTTCTAATTCCTCCCTACTTTGATACAGTATGTATCAGGGTCTTTTTTTTTTTTTCAGTTCTCCCACCTGAATCTGTGTAATTTGGACGGAGGCTGCTTTTCTAATCAGGAACAAAAATTAGGACCTCAGTTGCCAAACCATTCTTCCTGGGTATAGGGAGCCATAGAGAGCTAGTATCAGTGAGCAAACAATAGTAATGAACTCTTCTATGAACCATAATCCTGAGAGGGCTAATGTGCATGGACTGCATAGCCACAGAGATCTGGGTCCAACATATAAACAAGTGGTAGTTCTGTAATCCTGGTGATTCTATAATTCTAGTTTAGCACCATAGAAAAGCAGCATCCTCTAAGGTTAGGTACTGAAACAGTGCAAGAGGACTTTGCTATTTTGAGATCAAACTCAGTTTACCATTCTTATTTCACCTGTTCCCAGAATCAGAAATGCATTCTGGTGATACTACAGAAAGATACTGGACTATTCTGCAATGTGGATAAGTGCTTTTTAGTTATTCTACTGCTGCAGTTCTGCACTCTGATCATGTAAATACTTGAAGTTAATATTTCTTCTCAGTAGATGTTCAAAGTTTTGAAGGCACTTTACATGCTCTGTTAATAGTTTTAATTTTCTGATCTAAAATGTCAAACATTATTTGCACGTATTTTAGGCTTATTTTCATCCACATCCAAGTGTGTAGTAAGCGTTTAGATAGCTAGGTAATATGGTTACAAAAGATGCTTGCCATATATCAATTACATATGAGGTGCATGACTACTTGCAAAATTCAACCCAATTTGAACATGTAGAAGGCATTAAGGGTTTCCAAAATGCAGCTGCTAAAGTCTCCTGTCTTCAGGAGCTTGTTAGCCTTAACATCCACATCTCATAGTTGATATGGGCGAGTTCATTAAGGGGTATCTTTCTGCCTCTAAACTGGCTGCTACATGTCAGCTATGCCATTTGTACAAACTAATATGGAGTTAATTGCCTGCATTTACAGAATGACTGGGCTGGTCCCTTGTGTTGTCAGATACAACCCCTGCAACTATTACTTCCATACGCAGGAAGAAAGCTAGCAGAAATACCTATGTCCATTAGCCCAAGCTTTGTTTGACTACAGCAGCCCTCGGATAGAATGTCAAGAGCTTGGAATGTCACAAGCTGATCTGCAACGGTGTGACACATTGAGAACTGTACTTCCAGGTAATATTAAAAGCGGTCTGGCTGGGATGCTGCTTGATGCTAAATATTGCAGAATCCTGTCTGTCTTTTATTAGGTATTCAAAATCAATACATGCTTCGACCTTTTACTTCCTGTGCCTCATTCCTGCCTCTGAAAGACAAGCATTAATGGATTGTTGTGAAAATGAACTAATTAATATCTATGAAGCATGTAGTACCATAACGCGTATCAAAGCAATGAATAATTCTGTCCTCTGACAAGATTTGACAAGTGGTGAGTAAATAATACATTAGCCCACACAGCAATAATAACAGTAAAGAAGGAGAAAAATTGAATACTGACTAAGATAGTACTCAAGTGGAAAATATACAGTAGAGTTATATAACTGGACAGCACATCATAATAGACAAGCACAAGCAAACTGAATTAAAGCTGCGCAGGAAATCTGAAATCTTGTGTCTTCCTCCTAAATGCCTGATTTCAGCAGTAGTTTTAATGTTTTGTTTTGACCATTTGCTATGCAACAGCCACCATTGTTAGGTTTCTAGTCCTCTGTTTTTCAGCACGAAACATAATTGGCTGAAGTGGTAAACTGAAACCTCTTTCCAGGCCCTGTCTGGAGACCACATCTATTGGATATCTTTTGCCCACTGCAGAGATATATGAGAACTTCCCTTCTGCAGCAGGAATGATATAGGGAAAATTAGGCAGGACCTGGTAGGATCTAGTTAAAATGTGTCTACTGGAAGTTTCCATTTCTATCCCACTGAAATTATTTGGGATGTTACCCATATATGTTTAAAGAAGTAATATGTTTTGGACCTGTGAAAGCCAGATATCAAACACAGAACGTGTGAAAAACATTGTTTTCCCCCAGGGCTCATTCAATTCTAGACAGTGAATTAATATGTGTACTGAACAGGTTGAAAATGAAGAATTAGTGACCAATACTAATGAGAATAATTTGCTCTAAACACAAATGTACTGTACTTCTGCTCACAATATATACAGCTTTACTTGAAAGATTCTCCCAGTCTCTGGTTACTTTAGTACCACTACTTATGATTTTTAGTGTGTTCAGAGTAACATTAATCTTTAGCCTTAATTCTTTCAGTAAGTATTAACAGAGTTATGTTAATGAATTAACAGACTCGCCTTCCTTGTCTTCTTAAATACTCCACATAGAAGCAAGCGATCAAGTTTCATGTTAGTCATATAGAAAGCTTCAGTTTATTTTTCAGCCAGGACTAAAAAAATCAGGTATGATTCTGATTTATGCTGAAATACACCAGAAATAAAAAAGAGCAGATATTCCTCTCACACATTCTTCAGATGGGCTCAAGACAAGAAGACTTTACTTTGGCTGCTGGCCTTTATCTCAGGGAAAAAAAGGAAAACCACTTTGGTGAGAGTCAAAGGACCCTGTAAAGCATGCCTTGTACTTATGCTCCCATAGCTGAAATCTATACAGTTACTACACAGAATACCTAACTCTTAAGGAGTTTTAAAAAAAACTGACTATTGTGACCTATTTCCCTGACTCAGGCTTGGCTGAGGTCTGTCAACATCTTTTAACTTGTGATCCCCTTCATTCCTTCATGAGCCAGCTACTTGCCAGGTTTTCCCATCCTCAGGACTATGGGGAGTATGCTGAAAGGACAAATGCAGTTTATTCCTATCCAAGAATTCTCCAAGGTGGACTCAGAATATTCACACCCTTGTCTTGCTTTCTTCTACCTTTGGAGCTGTAATCACGTGTAGGATACATGAAAGAAGTAAACCGAAATGGCTTAAATCACATGCTGTCTTTAGAAGCTCATCCCAAACCCACATAGTAACACTGGGAAAATAGGGACAGTGCTAAAGTTCCCACCCACACAGTTAGTTGCCTGAGTGGAAATGCATTTCAAAGTCTGCATGCCCTCTGTTGTATTCATACCTATCCCCCTGACTGTAATGCAGCTAAGCTTCTCAGCAGCGTAAGTGTCTGCTGCCTAGTCTGCATGTAGTGTCACTGGGTTTGCACTGTTCAGATGATCACAACTAACTGGTTTCATTGCTCACAAGATAGGTTTATAATACAGCTGCCAAGACATTAGGAAGAAAGAATAGCTGGGCTTGTGGTTAGGGCACTGACTTGGGAGGTAAGAAATTCATTCTTGGTTCTTGGCTCGCTCACTCTCTTTTCTCTATGACTTCTGGCAAACCACAGCCTTTCTGCTCCATATTCGTAGAGTGGGGGAAGAGGTATCAGGATCATAACCTTATTTAGATTATGAAGCCTTTCAGGGAGGACAGTATCTTCTAACACATGCATGCAAAAGCTCTGACATAGAGACAAGGTATCATGAGGCTTACAAAGGAAAAAGACAGAGCAAGCAAGAATCATAAGAATTTTGAAGTATGAAGGTCACACTTTGTCACTAGTGATAAAGACGAAATTGACTTTAATGTGAATACGCTTTTAATATTGCTAGCGAAACCAAAGAACAGGTTGCTGACTCAGGTATCAGAGGTTGGATAGGGATGGAAGCTGGAAGGGATAAGCCCTCCTCCCTCCTCTATTATGGCACCAAGAATGTCTCTTGCTTTATGGGATGTGATAGCATAGCACTGGATGGCTGCATCCAGTGCCACAGGCTGGGGTATCTTTATAATGCGACTGAAAATTGAAAGGTACAGCGAGTGGAAGGTGAGAATACAGAAAGTAAGAAAGCATGTTGTAATAAATTTTGCCAAATGGATGCATATTCAATAGAAACAAAGATATTTCCAGCAGATTTACCTTTTGCTGCTCTTGAAAATGTAAATGTAATATTATTGCCTGTTTGTATGGCTTTTGTTTTATTCACTAGTAGAAAATTAGTTTGCAAATAAAACACAAAAGAGTGTCTATTGTAGGCTTATTACACTATAGTAATACTAACGGATTCTGTCTACAAAAAGCTTGCTTGAGTTCAATTTAAAATTAACAATTGTATACTCATCTTTCAGACTTCTGTTGGGCAAGGTTCATACCGAAACTGAATTTTCCATGCATAAGGACTGAAAAGGAGCAAATGGACAAAATGATTAAATATTTATTTTAATAATACCTGTACTGTAGAAAGATTAAAACAAATAAGCCTCAGAAACTTGTTAGACAGTAATATGAAAAAATGTTGCAGTGACATAAGTGGGATATGTGGCTGTGTGTGTTAATGTGCTAAACTGCATATGTGAAAAATGTTGAGAATACTTGTGAATAGTTGCGAGCACAAAAGCACAGTATTAAATTTATTGATAGAATTAAGTTTTCCTTAAACCATCTTAGAATGTCAGATGTTAGGTATAGTCTTCTGCTAGTCTATGTAGTTGAGGAACAGTAAATACTGACAGAATAAATCAAATCCCTTATCGTGCATGTATGCTGCTTACACTTCCATGGTAGATGCTCGTAAAATGGACAAGATTTAAAAGGTAAATCCCAGACATGAGACTTTTTGAGTACAGGTTGAAAGCCAATTCAAAGCTATTTCTATGAAGTGTGCCCAAATATTACTATGAATGTGAGAATTACAATTTGAGTAACAAAAAAGGTGCTCTAGTTGTAGTTTCTGACAAAAACCTGCATAAAACGGATTTCAGACAAGCAACCTTGACCAAGCAAACCCCCATGTTAGTATCTCACTGATCTTACATCACTTTGTCTTTACATTTTGTCTTTTTCTTAAGCCTATGCTTTGTTGGCTGATTTTCTGTCACAGAAGATAAAAAGCTTTTCCTGTTCTTCTCTAGTTGTTTCCATTGCACTGAGATGTGGCAGATGCTTACAAGTCTTGTTCATCTCCCAAAAATATTCTTGATGACTGCAAGAATTTCCTTGCTGGTGGGTGTCTTTGGGTTTTGTTTTGTTTGTGGTTTTTTTGTGTGTTTTTGTTTGTCTTATTTTGTTTACAAATTGAATCTGGAAAGAAAAAGATCTTTCAAAGATCATTCATTTATGAGTGATTTATCCTTCAAAACTAGGATCTGAAGCATAGATTTTCTCTTGGTTTATGCAGGCTCCTACTCAATATCGTAGACTGTAGGTACTAGAAAATCCCAAACTCTACCTCATTAGCTAGTAAGAAGTTACAGGAGTTCAGGACCTAATTGAAAGTTAAGGTCAACACAAGTCTGCTTATGTCTTTGAATTAAATGGTCAAAAACTTACTACCTCTTCAGATTGCAGTCTCTCCAAGGAGTATGCATAAGCCCCAGTTTCCTTCTTGTAACTTTTCAGGTTGTCGTGATGTTTTCCTGGACATGCAAGGGAATCGGAAGAGTTGACTGGGAGTACACAATTTTCACACTCACTGAAGTCGAAACTCCTATAGTGCATGCTGACAGGCAGCAGTGATGCTTCTTATAGCATTAACTCCTAGACAGAGATGTTCACACTCCTCACCATCACCTAAAGAAATTTGCATTATATGATACCAGGCCTGGCAAAGATTAAAAAAGTCTGTAAAAAATGTAGATCTATTATTTTAACTATATTTATTAAAACTTTGTATATTTTTATTTAAGGGCAAGTCTCGATACAGTAAGATAGCATTGAGAACAAGTGTTGGCAAAAGGCTTTCTTCATTTCAGTCTTCAGTTGAAAAACAGAAGGACAGCTGAGTATGTATGCTTAACTACAACAACGTAAGTAGTATCTGGTTTACAGGGAAAATTAGCTAAGACAGTGTGGCCACAATCTGAAGAGTATACAACAAAGAAATGTGTTTTATCCAGGATTACTGTAAGCATAGTTGGCATAAACCTCATGATTTTCTGTCTTAAGTATATAGTTGCAGTTTCCTGTAAACAATAATGTGAAACAGAAGGTAGTTATTTATGGTTTGTATAAAATAAGGAGACTATAAAAGAAACACGCATTCTGCCTATTCTTAGTTTGTAATTACTACTATAAAGTGTATGGAATTGATCTCATTCCTGAGCCTCTGCAAGTCTTAATGAATATTTAAAGGTGCAGACCTACTGCAGAAAGTCTGGCGGGAGAGACCCTTTTCCTGACAGAAATCTAGTCACAAGTTTCCTCATCCTCAGTTCCAAAGTGGGTCCACAGAGCCCGAAAAGTGAGGGGCAGTGGTGAGGAATGCTGAGAGATACCCTGATTCAGGACAACTTGCTTCTGTCCATGAACAGAACAACTTTTTTAGGGTTCCTTGCTGGTATTTAAAAGCAGCTATTTGGCACCTATGTTGTACCTTTGAGTCCCATTGGTTAGAAAATACTAAATGAACTTTTTAATACACTGTGTTTTTAAATAGAGTGACTAATTGTGATTTTCTCAGACAGAAGCAGTTAACACAGATATGCCCTTGGCCATAGTAAGGGCAAGTCTGCATTTTACTGTAACTGCCAGTTAACATCTCTATTAATTTGATACATCTTTCCAGTAAAACCAAACCAATGGCACCAGAGCACACTTCGTTCTTTCCAAACTGAATCCTTCTTTGCCAGTGACCACCTTCTTTTCTCCAGGGCAAAGAAGCAATTGTTCCCTTGTGAAATAGCAATAAGCCTTAGTCTGTGTTTTTGTGTGAACAAATGGTTATGTATGTTTCACACACTTAAAAAGTCTAAATGTGTTATACACTAGTGTTAAGTCTAATGTTAATACACTAAGGAGTTTTCTACACCTAATTTTTACACAGCACGCATAAGCAGAATTAAGTTGTTTAAATAGTGTAATGCTGTACAGCTGGTTCAGTCAAGAATATCCTTTACTACTGGTAGCTCTTGCTGTACTCTATTTTTCCACAAAGGATTCTATGTGTTTTACCCTATTATTTTGCCTGGTTTGGGAAGCAAAGAAAAATGTCTTTGAAATTTTGTTCTGCAGGAAGCAATAAAGAAGAGCATAAACAATGTATATGCTGTTGTATATTCTAGCTAACAGAAGCATCTCAAAACTGCCATACAAGTACCACCAACATCCAAATAGCTCTGCAAAAGTAGCAGTGGCAATAAAGACTTCCTCAAGCTTCCTTTGAACACCCAAGGAAAGAAGGGGTTTCCTAACAAACAAATTTTTACTCATGGACATCAGCTGAGATCTGTGGAAGCTTTTCTCACCAATACCAGTGGCAATTGGCAAGCTTAACTTCCAGTCAGAGCCAAAGTAAACAGCAGTATGTGACCTTGCTACCTGTTTTGCAAGATCTTGTTGGGGTGAAGGTGGAGTGTGTGAAGTGTGGGCTGTTACATGTGTGAGCTGGCAACAACCTGCCTGCTTACTTTTGGCTGTCCCTGCCCTGCCCAGTCCAGAGCCAGGTGAATGCTTCCTCTGGGGAGGGTGGGAGCTGACAGCCATTCAGTGGGAGGGAGAGGAAGGAAGAAGAGGCCTTTGGGTTTTAAAATGGGAGGGATTGTGGAGGAAAGAGAAGCTACCGGGAACTAGGGGAGGCGGAAGAATGTGTCCTGTATCCTCTCATCTGCAGGCATGAGGACTAGTGTGAGACTCCCCCAAGCCCTAGAACTTCCCTCATCCTTCTCCTCCTATAATCCCACTCCTTGCCACAGACCTTTTTCCAGTCATCCTTCCCACTGAAACTCCCTAAACTCATTCTCAGTTCCTCTTTCCCTGCGTTCAACCAGTGCTAAGGAATAAAACCTCCAAACACAGTTGCTGCTGCTTTTCCTCACCTCAGCAGAACCTGATACTGTTGTTGGTTTGGTTTTTTTTCTTTTTATTACAGATCAATCATAAGTTTCTGAAACTTCACAAAATCCTCTCTTTGACTCCCTGCAGGTGCCTGCTCTGGCCTGAGAGCTAAAATGTTAATTGTATTCCTCCTGTGGAATTCTATAAATCAGTGGGTTTAAACAAGCACAAGCCCTGTATATCTCACTTTATCCCAATACCTATCGGTTGCCATTTTGCTATGTTTAAAGGATACAGAAGCCTCTGTGTGGTCTGTTGTGATCCATTCTGTCTCTTGGACAGTAGCTTCCGGTGATTCTGGAACAGCATTACTGGGAGGATCTTCTGGGCAGGGAACACACTATAGTTGAGAGAGCTGTCAGGGCGATGGCATTTCAGGGTCAGCTGCCTATCTCCCAACAGATGGTGTTTTGTTGTCTCTCATTAAAAAATCTTCCATGGAGAGAGAAGCAGTGTCAGATCTTGACATGCTGATTTAGTCCAAGTCCAAAGATAAAATACGTTTTCAGAAATACATCAGGTACATGGTCATCTTCAAAGTTCAAAACATATCTTTTGATTGATGTGATAGCAATGCAACAAGTAATGATGACACCTCATTTCCTTTTACAATTTAGTTTTGATTGGACCAACACATTTAAGCTACTTCACTCATTTGCTTTACCTTTCCCTCTTGGCCATGCATGGGGTATGTACTATGTGTACTAGTGCACACACAGGGCACAGCATAGCTCAGAGCATTCAAGAGTACACAAATTCCAGGCAGCTGGGAATTCAAGAACTATGTTTTTCTGTAAGTCTGCCTAGTTGTAAAAATATGTGCATAAGTCCTACGGAAAATACAGTTCAATTATCTGAAAAACCTCTGAACAAAACTCTCTATATGGAGGTCAGGTAGCCTGTGTCTTGCTCCTATTGAATGCAGTGTCTTATTGGGAACATGAATTGGCTCTTTGTAAAGGCCAGTATAGGCTTTTCTACTCTCCCTGAGACAGAGGGTCCAGACTTCCATGGAGAAGATGTTCTCATGATTGTTATAATACACAAAAACACACATAAAAATTACACTGAAGATTAAAATACTGCATGCAAATACTGTTTATGTTTTCAAGTAGCTTTCTGCATGTGATTTCAGAATGGGCAACCATTCTCACTATGAAGATCATACATTTGGCATGGGGATCCCTTCTCATTTCCACTCACACTAGTTTAAGAACAGTTTCTTAAAAATCTGTGATATAAATATTGAGAATTTGACCTGTGGATTTTGAAGAGGAGTTGAAGAAAGAAAAAAGGACCCCACCTTTAAATTCAGAAAAAACTACTTAATACTCTGCTTTTACAAACATTTGAACTAAGGTCTTTTGAACTTAAAAAGAGATAACTGGTAACTGAAGCACATACTTAAGCATATAGAATCATAGAAAGGTTTGGTGTGGAAGGGACCTTAAGATCACCTAGTTCCAACCCCCCTGCCACGGGCATGGACACTTCGCACTAGACCATGTTGCCCAAGACCCCGTCCAGCCTGGCCTTGAATACTGCCAGGGATGGAGCATTCACAACTTCTTTGGGCAGCCTGTTCCAGTGCCTCACCACCCTTACAGTAATGCTGAATAAACCTTTATAAGGTGGTATTTTTAACAGTGTCCTGGATTCAGCTGTAACAGTTATTTTTCTCCTTCCTAGTAGCTGGCACAGTGCTGTGTTTTGACTGTAGTCTGAGAACAATGCTGATAACACACTGATGTTTTTTAGTTATTGCTAAGTAATGTTTACTCCAATAAGGACTTTTCAGTCTCTCATGCTCTGCCAGTGAGGTGGAGCATGAGAGGGCAGGGAGAGCAGAGACAGGACACCTGACCCAAACCAGCCAAAGGGGTGTTCCATATCACAGCACATCATGCCCAGTATATAAACTGGGGGCAGTTACCTGGAAGGGCAGATTGCTGCTTGGGTAGGGCTGGGTATTGGTTGGCAGGTGGTGAGCAATTGTATTGTGCATTACTCATGTTTATTTTTTTTTCCCTTTCCCCTTTTAGTTTTATATTCTCTCCCCTTGTTACTTCCATTATTATTAGTAGTAGTAGTAGCAGTAGTGGTTTTGTGTTATACTTCAGTTATTGAACTGTTCTTATCTCAGCCCCTGGGCTTTACATTATTTTGATTCTCCTCCCCATCTCGCTTGGGGTGGGGTGAGCAAGCGGCTGCATGGTTCTGAGTTACTGGCTGGGCTTAAACCAGAACAAACAGCCTGCTGTGTTCAACCTTAGTTACTTATCATAACCTTAGGAAAGACAATAGGTAAACTTGTTTTGACATAATCTATCCTAATTTACCACACAAGCTGGCCCAGTATTGAAATTTCTCTGTATGAATTACAGCATTTGGAAAGTAGCTTTCAGTCAACCAAAACAGTCTCTTTTTATGGAGAAAGTAATTCAACCGGTCTTGAATACCTCCAATGATATATTCCATGTGTTATCTTTCTAAGAGCAGTTCATGTGAAGTTGGAGGCATTTTGATTTGCCCAAATCAAGAAGGCATGGTGCTTAAAACTGTTTGGATTATCTTCAGTTCATGTCGCCCCTCCAGTACAGATGCCCTTTAGACTTGTATATGTGACCTGCTTTTGGAAATCAAGGACACAGTTGGGTGATTTAAAACCACAAGTTATTTATTTAATAGCCCCAGTACAAGGGGATTAGTGGAGCTGAAAAAGAAACACCACTCTGTAACACATATTCACTTTCTTTCCTTTCGTGTATCACTGCTTAAAATTTTATTATCTCAGATGTACAGCACTGTACCTACAGAAATATCACAAAATGCCTCAGAACACTTACAGCTGAAAGAAACCCTTTGGAGAGATATGATTTGTCTAGAATCATATGAATCATAAAATGGTTTGTGTTGGAAGGGACCTCAAAAATCATCCAGTTCCAAACACCCCTGCCAAGGGCAAGGACTCATTCCACTAGCCAGGTTGCTCAAAGCCCCATGCAACCTGGCCTTGAAGACTGCCAGGGATGGGGCAGCCACATCTTCTCTGGGCAACCTGTGCCAGTGCCTCAGCACTGTATTTTCTTACAAAATCTGAATCTCCCCTCTTTCACCTTAAAACCATTCCCCTTGTCCTATCCCTACATGTCCTTGTAAAAAGTCCCTCTCCAGGTTTCTTGTAGGCCCCCTTTAGGTACTGGAAGGCTGCTTTAATGTTGCCCTGGAGTCTTATTTTAATTCACAGTATCTCCTTACTTACTACATCTATTTTTTTTTCTCTCAAGAATTAGCACATTGGCCCACATTTCCTGCTTTTCAACTAATTATCATTTAAATTGATCTGCAGTTGATACAACCTGTTCCCTACTCCTTGTCGTCAAAAAGTGGCTGAACCACAATCCTTCTGGTAAATTTGTCTGACTGACATAGGATTCTCCTTTTGGATTGTTTTTGTTCAAGGCTTCTTATTATTTCTTGAGGCACTGATACCTATACCGCAGATTCTGCTTCCAGGATCTTATTCTGATATTGGGTTTTAATCCTTTTTCAGCTGTATGTTGATAGGTGTGCCTTATCATTATATACTGTAATCCATCAGGAATGAGCAGCAAAGCGTTTAAAGCACGCGTCAGTAGGACTTAGGATATGCTTTAAACTAAAGAGAGCTCCTAAGGATATGTTACATAGTAAAATGCAGGTTTAATTATAACTTGTGCTCACATGCCTTCATAGCTTAAATTAGCTAACATGAATAAAAGTAAAAGAATTACTTTTGTGTGAACTGGTAACTGGAGTGCAAACTCTAAGGCATGCGTTAAAAACTTGTACTTTCTCTTCTTAACACACTGCCTAAATGAGGTTAAAATCTAGCTTCTTTTCTGCCATAAAGGCATATCCATACCAGTAAATTATTTCTTACTCATTTTGAGCATTTATTTTATCCTTTTTGCTAAAAGGCTTTTGTTTTTCATTTAAGATTCAGAAACTAAATTGAAGCGTAGAAAAACCTTCCCTGAGACTGCATCTGGTTGGAGTTCACTATTTCCAGTGAGAGATGAAATGGTAATTTCTGCTGATAGTTGCAATGTTTTGCTAAACTTATTCTTAATATAAGCTGTATTCAGACAACAAGCAAAATTTAGCTGCTAAGGTTTGTACTCACACTGACTTGGGAAAACATGACAGTTAAGGAAGATACAAAGCTGAAGCATATAAGATGGTTTAACATGTTGAATATAAATATGAAACACAAGGTCATAAGAAAAAAAAATGCAGTTTCTTTTGTTTCAGAATTACCTGTTCTTTCATTTTTTTTGAGCCTTCATATTTCTTCTCACCAATTTATACATGCCATTATTTAATCTTGCTCTTTTAGAATGAAGAGAAAGACTGATGCTGGCAACAGTCAGACCCATGTTCCAGGTCTCTGCAGAGCTTTACTTGAGGCACCACTTTCCTCTCCAGACAGGCAGGCACCTGCGAGATGGGCATTGTTCATTTCCAACACAACAGAGGAATTATGCAGGTCATAAGCTATATTGTCTTTTACTAATGTAGTAGCATACTTTTTCCCACACCTTCACAAGACTATGCTTTAGGAATTTCTGAAAATAAGAATTTCCTAAGACCAAAAGGAAAGGCGGAAGGCATTAAGGACTGGATCCAAACCCAGGCCATTTTGTAGTTTGAAAGGGACAGAATACTGTGTCTAACATTTTTAGTGGTAAATTTGGAACACAAGTTTAATTCTGGCCTGCCAGAGTTCTCATCATGTGGTCAAAAACAAAAGTCTACAGATGAAAACATATATTTGAATGTTAACACTGGAGCAAAGAACATAGTATAACTGTATTGCTTCTATTTACTTATTCAGTAAGAAGACAAAACATGAACATGAGGGATAAATATTTGAATACTCTTTGAACAACGTTCATACTAGAAACACATGTATTACGACTTCGGTTGCAGCTGTAATCCTCATAAAATATACCACACTGAAGTCACAAAAATTCAAAGGTTCAGCTCATCCCAGAAACCTAGACATTATGTGGAGCAGGACTAGCTTTCTTAGTGTTTGCCTCCTCTCTGATTCTCGGCAGGGACATGAAGGTACAACAATCCATCTCCTGAATGTATTTCCACAGTGTCCCAAGCAGTAGAGGGTTAATCCAGATAACAACTGTGAACTTCACTTAAAAAAATCTTCACATCATCTTGCCATATGAAAACACCATTTTCTACATTTCACAGAAAGAGAAACCAAGCAGAGTCAAATGCTCTGTTAAGTGTGTATGAGAAGAAACCCTAAAGCTCTAAACCTAGGGCTTGCAGACTCCACAGTTACTTAAACACAGAACCAAGGCAGATTCCTTATCTGTGATTATTTCTCAGACTCTGCTAATAATTCAAACAAAGTTGTTGGCTTAGGGCTAGGACTCTTAACTATTGCTTATATTGCTGTGGGACTGTTTCATTGAAGAGTCACAGAAATGAAAAATGAGTCTACAGCAGTACCAATTTTGGCTGGGGTAATATAGAAATTAATAAATATCATATGTAATTTCCATTTTTTTTGGCAATATAACTGACTAATGTATTCAAATTTCTTCATGCAGATCTTCTTGCATTACTTTACCAACAGTAACATTTTTGGTGCACAGAATAAATAACCTAAATTAAACCAACTGTAATATTACAATTAATTTATTCATATCCCATAGGTTTAGACTATTCATTACAAGTATAATAAATTTATGTCAGTGTAATTAGAGTCGGAAACTGGTTTCTACTTTTGACCTTCTTCCCCCCCCCTTAATATTTACTTTTAGACTGCCTGTTGCTATTTTGCCAGAAAGGTTACCTAAAGGACTGCCAAATGTTTCAGGAAACAAGGGAAGAAAACAGGTGAAAAATCCTTGTCAAAATCTACTTGCTTGCTTTTATATCCATGAGTTTGTTCTTTTGTAGGAAAAATACCTAACCATAGCTCACATGGTGACCATAGTGCCAGAAAGCAGCAAAGCATTAGAGCACAGAGAAAGAAGACCGTTTTGACTGAGCAGTCTTGCCTTGCCCACAGCGCTCATACACCTTTGCCTGTAGTACCTCCGCACATTGATGTTTGTCAAGGTATCAGAGTTGCAAATTGCTTCAAATTTTATTTACACAGAGCAGTATCTCCCTTTCCCCAGTAACAGCTACAGGAGATTTTTTAACAGCAGGCTCCAAGTCACTGAAATTAGAGGTGCAAATACAATTGCTGACTACTCTTAGTCTCCATTTAATAATTAAACTCTCCTTGTGAGAAACCCCATCTTTGATTTCTGTGTCCATAACTGTCCACATGCATTTACTGTTAAAATTTATACTTAGAAATCTATTATCATTAGACCATTAAAATACTTTTTAAAATTAGTTTTCCAGCTGCTGAACATAAGAAATCCAACAAGTCTTACTTCTTGCCTCCAGCTTCTTGTCTGTTCTGGCAGTGAAGTCAGAGACTTTTATCACATCATTTATCTTTTAGAACTAACCACAGTTTGTGTCTTTTAAGGCATCTAAGTCTAAATTTCTAGCCACACCCAATAAAAGGGATTTTGTATCATTTGGGAGCATTTACCTTACATTAATTTCCTGAGTCAAAGAGATCACTATGTTTATGTGAGGCTTTTCTCTACAGGTTTTGTCATTCCAGAGTAAATATATGGTATTAACATGAAGCTACATGTTATAATGTTTTTGATTTCCTGCTACTTACTATCCTATGAGTTACCAAGATGAGAGTGTGTGTGTGCATATGCCCTCTGTAACAACTTTGTTCCATGGAAAACTAATGTTGAAACATAATGCTGTGTGAGTAACATAATCTCCTTCAGTGCTTTTCGAGATACAGAATGCTTTATCAGTTTCTCAGTTTTAATTTGGAGAGTATTTCCCCCCCCCCCCCCCCCCCCCCCGTAATTAAGCTTCTTAAACTGAGCTATCTGGGCACCTTATATCAGTAAAAACTGTGGAGTAGTACAACTACCTTCTTGCTGATAAACATTAGTCAGCCTTTCACATACAGTTATTAAAAAGTACAGCAATTGGGAACAAGGGGTGAACAAACACACCATGCACATTGTTCCCTTAACAAATGAAATTATTCTGATGTGGCAAACTGTTTTAGATTGTCTTGGTCACTGATACGCTGCTAGGCTTCTTTGCTTTAGGGCACCTTTCATAAAACATATAGTGTACAGGTCATTCAAACCATGATGCAGGAACACTGGCCATACTGTTCGTATATACTGCTACTGAATGAATAGCACTGCTCTCTGCAGGACTTCTAAGCAAGTATTATCTTTGCCAGAATCTATTTAACTAATAAGACCAGAAATTAAAGTGGCATGACTAATAGATATACAAGATAATGCTTCTGAACAACTTGTATCTATACAGCTGACAGTACAGTTCTGAAAAAAACTCCTATTAATTCCATTCAGATACATTTGGAAATACATGTATTCATCAGTATTTAAATTTTAAATTCCTATTTTGCTGTATCTACTAATGAACAAATATATTTTATATCAATTCTGCCTTCAAAGTTTGTTGACTGCCAGTGCCATAAATCATTGAATTTAGCAGATGGCGATCATACATTAATGCTCAAAACTCATTATTAACTTGCACAGACATAAACAATAGATGATTATAATGTGGTGCTCAGCATTTCTCAGGGTCAAAGTCTGAGTCCAAGATTGCTTACTTTTCATACAAGTTTTAGAGAAATAATTTTTGCAACAACATTCAACTGAAGATATAATTGCACTTCTGTGAAGAAGCTCCCTTTACTTTTTGGAACCAGACTTACTAGGCAGCACATGAAGTTTTGCCACATCAAAATACTTCGAGATTTTTCCTTCCTTCTTGCCATGTTAGTTCCTGCTGACTATTCTGGAAGATAGCTAACACTGTATTATAGATATATTCCAGTATAAAACTGAACTTCCTTTTACATACAGGTCTTGCTACAAAAATCTCAGCAACATGATGACTGCCATGTAGGCTAGAAGGCATGTGTTACAGTACTTGTATTCTACTTGCATTTTACTATTGTTCAATGTTCATCTGCACTTTGTGTCATAAAATTAATGTGCCATAAGGCTACATAATAGCCAAAAGACTCACGTGTCTATAGTGAACTGATGACTCATGTATAAGCTTAGGCTTGGTTTCTCTGTCAATCAACTCTGTAGGATTTGCAGTGTATACATGAGAATTTTCTGATTTTGTTAACTGATGTTCTGTTCAGCTCATGAGAATTTATTTATAAAGTAGAAAGATAATCACATGTTGTCCTGGGTTCAGCCCAGGACAAAACAGTCATTTGGGATTAAGCATTTTTCTTTGCATGTATAAACAAACTGCATCTTCATAATTGGATCTTTCAGACTGAGATAAAATAAAAGGGTCTTTTAGTTAATTTTCTCCAGATCTAAACCAGTGCTAACTAAACAACACCTGAGAAATGTTTATGCAATTCATGACCACTCAGAAATACTACTGCTTTTGGTCATGATGTCTGTCCATGCTAGATTATCTTTCCCATTAATGTGTTTTCCAGTGTTTCACCTAAATCTCCCTTGCTGCAATGCAAGCCAATCTCTTCTCTTCCCATCAGGACATCCTCTCTGCAGTAACTCTTTACATATGGATTCTATTTTCCCCTCAATCACCTCTAGAAGAAATAATTCCAAGTCCTTTCCCATTACTTTCACAGGAAACACTTCTGAAATCTCTGCTTGTTCTTGATGGTCTCCTTTGGGTTCTCTTCCAGTCACCTGTCATTTAGAGAAGTGTTTAAAGGCAGCAAGTCTCAAAAGTCATGTATTACTGCTGCTTAAAAAAAGAAATAAAGGGTTTTAAAGGTTAAGGGGAAAGCACTGCAAAATATTTAAACACACACAATGACAGAACAACAACAAACTCTTTTTTTGCAGCTCCTTTGTTACATTATCAAGAAGTGAACTTTAGCCACCTCTGTTCACCCTCCAATTTCCACTGTCAAAAGGACATCTTGTGATGAGCAGAAGGTTGCCAGCAAAGGCTGGGACTATACAGAAAACAGTCAGAATACTGAAAAGCAGGAAAGGCCAAGACTGGAGCCCTCCTTCCACCCCTTAGCTACTGAGATACTAAAATTAGCAGATTTCTTAATGATTTGAAGTAAACACATGCATTTGTACTTATACAAGTTAAAATTAATCTGCTATGCAGCTGTACTTGGCATTGATTCCCAAAGTGAAGTTAGGAGGGTCAAAGGAAGCAAGTTTTTACTAGACGATAGACACATGAATAAAATGAATTATCCATCGACAAAAAGAACCTGCTTTTGGGGCAGACAGGGGGATGCCCTACCAACACTCCCTGACACTGACAGGATGTTGCAACTGAGCCTGTTTGCAACAGGCCTTCATTCCTTACAAAAATTAGTGCAACAACTATAATCACCCTTCCCCCATTCCCGTTTAATACACTGAGGCCAACTGCTTACTAATATCCTCACAAATACGCATTCTCATTTGCCCTTGGATCCTTATTTACTCGTTCTTTCCTCTTTGCTCTTGATGTACTTTAGCAATCCTTTTTATTGCACTGTTTGTTTTTTGTTTCAATTACCTCAGTCGATACCACCTTTTCTGATTTCCTACCCCATACTGAGGAGTTTCATAGAATCACAGAATAGTTTGGGTTGCAAGGGACCTTCAAAGGTCATCTAGTTTCAATATGCAGGGACATTTTCAACTAGACCAGGTTGCCCAGAAACACATCCAGCCTGGCCTTAAATGTCTCGAGGGATGGCACATCCACAGCTCCTCTGGACAACTTCTGCCAGCGCCTCACCACCCTCATTGTAAAGAATATTTCCCTCAGATCCATCCTGAATCTCCCCTCAAGCCGTCTTTCCTTCTGCTTCTCCACTGAGACAGATGTTATGCTAACATCCCCAGTTGTGGTGAAAGCCCAGGGGTGGGCCGCCCGTACCAGACACAAGCACTGCTTCCCGTGGTGGAGGTGAATTACGCTGCAAGATAACGATCAGCTTCTTACCTGCCTACCTCCAACCTCTCAGAAGTAACTTCGCTACGAGATCGGGCTACCTCGGTCCCTCCCGACAACAGCCACTCGTACTGAGGTTAATAACGCAACTCCCGTCCCTACCCTCCGTGCAAGCACTCGCAGACCTGCTCGCTCCCTACTCGGGGTGAAAAGCCCTCTCTAAGGGGGTGCCCTCCCTGCAGCGGAGCACCCCGAGCGCCACACCGCCCGGACCCGCTCCCTGTCCCGCAACGGCCCGGTCTCCAGCTCCGCCACCCCGGGAGAGTCCCTCTGACCGGGGGAACGAAACCCGCCCAAGCCGGGAGCCGAGGGCGCGGCGCACAGACGGACGAAACACAACAGCCCCGCTCCACAGCACCACCGGGCGCGTACGCCTTTAAGAGCGTCCTCCTCGCGCCCCGCGTGTGTGATCAGCTGACAGCGACGCCGCCGGGGGCGGGGCTTCGCGCTGCTGGCGGGCGGCGGGCTGGGGTTGGCTGTGCCGCGCCCCCCCCCTTCCCCCGGCTCCGCGCTCCCCGCCGCGCGCCCCGCCGCCGCCGCCGCCGCGCGCCCCTCCCCCCCCGCGCCCCTCCCCCTCCTCGCCCCCCTCCCCCCCTCGCGCAGGGCCGCTGCGGCGCGGCGCGCTGAGGTGAGGAACGGAGCGGGCAGCGGTACCGGGCGGCTCTGACAGCGCCGCGGGGCAGCGCCGCCGGCACCGGACCCTCCGTGCGCCCTCGGGGCGGCCGCGGCACAGCCAGCTCCAGCCCCGCACCTGGCGGCGGCGGCCGAGCCCCCCGCGCCGCCGAGGCGGGCTGCAGGAAGCGCCGCTCCTCGTGACGGTGGGGGCCCGCGGTGGCACAGCGCCGCTGTCAGCGGCAGCCCCGGAGACCTGCTCGGCAGCGCGGCGCCCGGCGCCACCCGGTACATGGATTACCTGGTAGGTCCCCCCGCGGGAGCGGGGCGCCCCCCGCCGCCGGCCCGTCGGACATCTTACGGAGCTCGCAGCGGCCGAGACGGCGTCGCCGGCGGGGGAAGAGGGGCAGGTGGCGCGCTGCCTCCCCCCGGGCCCCGGGGCTGCTAAAGGGCGGTGATCCGGCAGGGTGCTGCTGGAGCGTGCGGCCGCCCCGCTCATTTGGCCGCTATTAGGATGCTAAAGCCGTGACCCGGGTCGCTGTGTTTTTCCTAAATACGTGAGCTTAGGGTACGGTTGAATGAACTAAATTGTCACCCCGGGCGGGAGCAGCCCGGCGCCCGGGCATCTGGTATTCAGGGGTAACGTTTATTGCTCTTTAATGGGTATTGGTTTTATTCGCCTGCGAGAGATCGTATCGCGGGCGCGCACTTCAGGCTGTGGTCGTGGTTAGTGTTCACAGCCCGTGTACGTGAACCCTGTGGCACAGCTAGTCACGACTTGATTGTAGTACTGTACCTACTGACCTGAGCTTTTCCACTTAAGAGCGCGTGGGTACATCCCATCACTCAAGTGTTGCTGCTTTGAGCACTACTCTATGAACTGTGCCCCCTCCTTCATTTTTGAAGTCTTTGAAAAGTCAGCTCTGGCAATAAGGTGTAGGTCTCTTCTGGCTGTCCATCCCTGTTTGCTGACAGTGTCTGGTGCGACCAGTCAGGAAGCATTTGGAGTCAGAAACTTGACTCAGCCTTTCTGATGTCTCCACATGAGATGTGCATGGGTGTAGGCTTTCAAGAGAGGTTCATCAGCCAGTCAACAAAATCTCTGGCGATGCTCTTTTTTAGTGGATTGATTTGACAATTTGCCCTATTGAGATCAGAGCTGCATACAGGGGTTGACTTTTCCTTCTCTGAGGATAAAAATAACTAAACAAGACATAAACATTTACTTAAATATTGTTCTTGTGCTCATATAGTTTAGATTTGTCTTGGGTTATTCAGCTTTATTAAAAAAAAGTTTTAGGCTTCGCTTCCTGAATTCCAATAGCAGAGAGAGAATAGAAAATAAGTCCTGTGTGGTAGAAATGGTAGGTAGTCTTCTCTTTAAGCATCTGGTTAATGAAGTACTGATTATAAACTTGTTGTGTGCCAGGGGCAGCCTCGTGGCTCCTTGAGAGCCTGGAGCTGTTTCTTATATTTTTCTCCTTTATGAACTTTTATCCAGACAAAACTGGCCATCCTGTACTTCTTGAAATTCTTGCATTAACCTTTGTGACTGCTACAGGTGGTTGCGTGGAAAGCCAGTCACTTCGGGAGCAATAAATTTAATAAGCCTTGGAAAATGAGAGCATGTTTTTGTATTAACTAAAGGGAGGAGGAGATTAAACAGCTCTACATTTTTTTTTTTCCCTTACTTTTTTTCTCCAGGTGATTGTTTTCTTCTTGTCTGTTCTGTGACCTTCTTTGGTGCCATCTCTCAAAAAAGTGAATCTTCAGGATAACAATATGCTGAGTGGTCATAAATTCTTGCCTAATGCCCTGTTGTGTAGAGGATTACCTCTGAAGACAGACTTTCAAGGTCTCATCACTCCTGCAGTGACTGCTATGACACCATGGGAAACATAAAGGAGTAATTTGATGTAGAAGTTGTTACAGATCAGCCAAGTTATTTTTTTTTTTGTAGATGTGAAAGCCACAGGTTGGGGATAATAGTTTAAGCAGGATGCTGGTCCAGGGGTGGGCCAGAACAGGCCAAGATTTCATCTGTCAATGACTAGCTCTTGTTGCTGGGGTTTCCATACTTCTTGCATATCAGGAATCCTTGGTCTTTGGAATACTTGTCACAACTGGCAGCAGAAGGAAAAAATAGGAAAGTTTTTATTTTCTTGCATTGGTTTATTACTTGAAAAGAAGACAAATTCTTTTTGACAGTTCAGTTATTTTCTTGTGTATTTGTGCAGAGGACTTCTTCCAGTCCTCATCTTCACCAAATGCAGGATATTGTCCTCCTTCACCTTTCTCTGTTAATGGTGGTAAATGGAATGGCTCTTCTTGGTAATGAGCAGTGTGTTCAAGCACCTCTGGTTGAAAGTCTGCTCTGACAAAACAAGTTGACAGCAGTGGGTTAGGCACTACTTGTCTACCACCCACTTGCATCCCAGAGTTCCAAGCTGTTGCCACAGTCTGTCCTACTGTAAAGATGGGCCTACTCTTTATTTATGCAAGACTTGTAGTATGGATATTAACCTATAGATAGATATCAACTGCCTTGTTATTTTCTGAACAGTAGTAGCAAAAGATGTGCGTTAAGAAATTTTGTGTTTTATGTGTTTATGTTGGGATCTTGCACTATGTGGGCTTCAAAACTTAAACAGAAGGTTCCTTTTCTGGTTCCTCAAGCTGGGGACCCGTGTTACAGGCTGCAGGCAGTGAGGCTTTCTCCCCTGCCTTTACTGTGAAGCTGACAGCAGGGCAAAGAATGCACTTGTTTGTGGCTGCAGTAGCCCCTTGACAGAGCATTATACAAAGTTTTGGTTAGCAATGGGGCTAAGTGAGTTTGCTGGAAGGAAGTTATGATAGCTGAGATCAGGTTTGCTGCAGCGCAGACTCAGGAGTCATTCCTTCTTGACAAGAGGTCTGCCCTCGGCCATCTCTTCCCGGACTTGCATAGGAAGATTGTTCTGATTTTTCCTGAATAGGGCCCACACCGATGATACATTTTTCTCCTTTAAGGAGCTGATCCCAGGAAATCCTGAACATCTGCAGCATCAGCAAATATCAGCAAGTTATTGAGAATGTTCAAAACCTGCTCGAAGGCAAATCATTTGGAGCCAGCTTGGACTATGGTCCTTAAGCTTGTATGAGTAGATAACCAGAACCTGTGTATGCCCTCTCCCACTTACAGTGTGATACTTGATTTATGGCTAATGCCATTTGATAAAACACTGGTATTAGAACTGAGTATCTTCTGCGGTGCTCCGGTCTGGTTTTGCATTGTAACAGAATAGTAGCGTGAGCCTCCGTATCTTTAATAGCTAGAATAGGCTCTTGAGTCTGCTGCCTGTTTTATTTTTGTATTGATATAATTACAGTGTTAGGAGTGGTAAGTTTTTTTTTTGTGTGTGTGTGGTGGTGTTTTTTGGTTTGTTTTGTTGTTTTTTGTTTTTTTTTTTCCATTTGATCAACATAGCTAATCCAGGTTCAACCTTTAGAAAAGAATGCATCTTCACTCATTTAGACACACCTTTTACTCATGCAGTTTATTCTGTTTGTATTGGAGTTAACTCCTTTAAAATTAGTTACGTGGACAGAGCTGCATCAGTGTAAATTTGTCAGGTTTTCTGACTGCATAATCCAGTGATGTATATGCAACCTGCTTCTGCTTCATTCTTGCTACATTGTGTCTGAAAGGATTATAGTGTATAGATAGACTTGTATTGGCTGGCTTATGTTCAGCAGACTATGCTTAATTTAAGAAATTACAGCATGATGCATCTTGAGAAAAGCATGGCGTATGACCAATCTTAGAATTTTTGCTTGGAGAACTTGTGGGGAAACAATAGCAATGTTTCAGTTTTTTGTATGTGATACTTGCAGCGTAAGTTTTAAGTTGCTGAGTAGACTTTCACAATATACTTTCTCAGTGGCATCCTCTGTACTAGATAAGAATCTTACATTGAATAGCTGCATGTACCAGCCTGACCTGTATAGAGCTTTTAAAAGCTGTGCTCAAGAGTGATGTAGAAATTTGCATCTGTGTGACTTCACAAAAAAAAGAATAGGTCTTACAATGCCCTGAGAGTTTGTCAGCTAAATTTGATAACCTGTTTAATTTTGTATATTGAGCATTTTAAATATGATAGCTTATCTTAAGTTGTATTCTGTGCTATGTTGTATCTTAGTTGTATGTAAGAATGTTTCTTGGGCAGATAATGAAGAGTATATTCCAACCTGAAATAGAAGGTGACACTTCTCATGTGAACAAACACATCAACTTGAGTGATTCCTTTTAACCCCCCCACCCCCCTCCCCAAGCATGAACTTGAATATTGGAAATTCAAGAGTATGCTGTCCTAGTGCAGTAGAATCCTTATTGTTTTGTTGGGGGTTGCTTTTTACCTATAACACATTCGGGGTTTTTTTTCTGTTGTTTGTACATTTGTTAGCTGTTATGACCATTTTACTTCTGCATACGTGCACACAGAAGCTGAAATTTGGGTAGTATTTGCATAAATTGAACTAAATTTTCAAATTTTAGATGAATAGACCTTGAACTGACTTCAGTTTCTTCGTTTCTGAATGGTCTTGACCTCAAGTTCTGGATAGTTAACATTCAGGCAAAGTCTTTCATGACAGGGGAAAGTTGCATATACCAAGCTGTGGTGTTCTTAGAAACGCTAGGTGATGTTAAAATAATAATAAAAAAAAACAGTTTCTCTGCAACTTCTCTTTCTTGAACAGCTTACCTTTAAGACCTTCCCTTTTGTTTAGCTGGATCCCTTAATCTAGTTGGACAGGTCTGATTTAGGAAGTGTAATACAGGATAAAACACGATCACTTAATGATTCTGATCTACTTCAGATCCTTTCTTTCCATTGCTGTTGCTACCTGTTCCATTGTTTGGTATCTGCATGCCACAGAAAACATTCTTTCTTATACTACGCATGGTGTTATGGAGGCATCTCTTTGAAGGTTTGAGTCTCCCTTCATAGAAACTTTGTAAACGAGTAGCTGCTCTCCTTTGAATAAGGGAATATAGGGGAAGTTCCATATTAGGAACCCGGATTTTTCCTCTGAGGTGCAGATAGTTTTCTGATATATCACCTGCAACATGAGCAACAAAAGTCTTTACAGCCTTGTCCTCTTTATCATTTGCTGAACAAATATCAAATAGCTGAAAAGCCATAAAGAAAAAAAACCCATATGCAGTACTTAAAATCTTGCGATTGTTTGGGTTTTGGCTTATAATACCCTGGAGTATGTTGGCTTTGCTTTTTTCCACTGCGTGTGCAGCAAAACTTTCTGAAGTGCAAACTGTCTGACTGTGTAGTAGTCCTTGGGGATGTAAATAGGGTATTTGCAATTGAATAAGAGATTGGCTCATCTCATGCTGGAGCTCTTCAGAGTACAGAACTTATCTTTTGTCTCACTGGCAGCCTGGTAAGGTGGCTGTATCAGTTGCCAACATGAGCATGTAAGTAGTTTCCTGCCATCTGAGGAAGAGACACAGAGCAGGAAGTCTAGCTGACAAGCCCTCACATGTTTAGATGCTGTCCTGCCCTGTAGCTTTGTTGCTGATAAAGACGAACAGCAGGAAGAATGTGAATCATTGTATGATGCTTTGATTTTAAGGTGTATGTTTTGGTACATCAAGTAGAAGAAAAATTGTTTGGAGGACCACATTAATTGCTAGCGTTGGAGAATCAGGGGAAGCAAGGTGGGATGCAAGAGCCAGCAGTAACTATTCATATAGGGGAAATAAGTTTGCAGATTTTCTTTCTTTCTTTTTTTTTTTTTTTTGTGACTTGGAACTTTTGGATGGAAGATGCATCTGTTTTCTACGTTTTGTTAGCCTGTACGGCAGCTACTGCCTAGTCTTCTGTGATTTTGGTTCTAATAGAGATGAAAAACTTTGAAGCAATTAAAAATGAAGTAATCATACTTTAAACTGTCAACAGTAAGTTTCATAAATGAGATTTGATAGCCCTGCTCTGGCAGTGAATAAAAGGGACAAGAGAATGAAGAGATTACAAGGGAAATTCATGTTTGTATTTAGTTGTATAAACTGCATATGCTTTGGATGGGCTGATGCAGAGACATCAAGAATGCATCTTGAACTTGGGGAAAAAAAATCATAGTATCCCTTCTGATATTGGTAATAAAATGGCAGGTGAAATTCAGTTTTAATTAATGCAATGTTACATGTATTTGTAGTAGAAGTCACATAGCACTACAGATGAATGAATAGGCCCTAAAATACCATAAGTGCTCAGGAAAGGGAAAGAGGATCCTTTTTTAAAATGTCATCTCAACCCAGACATCTGTCAACAAATGTAGAGTACTAGGAAGAAAAAAGAAGGAAAAATCTCATTTTTGCACTGCTTATGTGTAAGGTTTGCTGTTTTATACACAGCATTTCTGGTTGCATCATCTCCGAAGGAGTATTGTAGAAGGGAAGAAAATAAAGAGAAGGATGACACAGTAATTGAAAGAAAACAATTGGTTCCATAGAAGGAGGGATTAAATGGTAATAGCCCTTCAGTCCGAAGAAGAGACAGCTGAATGGTGTGTGAAGTCAGTATTATAGACATCTGTGAAATCATAATGAGAGGGTAATAGGCAATAAGTCATTTCTCCCAGTAAAAGAACTTGATGACAGTTACAATCCAGGAACTGCTTTTTCACATGGCCATAGTTGCATTCGGGGTCTCATTTGTGCACTAACCTTAGGGAAGCCAAAATGAGTAGACTGTGACTTTGTAGTTTCTTGTAAGGCAGGTCCTTTTTAGAGGGTATTAAACTTGATGTCCGGGTGTGAGGATAGGCTTGTGGAGATTCTGAAGCTATGGTTGCTGGAACCTGAGGATGTGTCCATGAGGTATATGGTTCCGTGTATGTCCTGGTAGTTATGCTGTGTGCTAAATGTGTCCATGCATCCTCACTGAGGGGACAGCTAGATCTAGCTCCAGTACAGGAAATTGCAGTTAGGAAATGGAGATATTCTGGACTGGATCCAGGAGTGCTCCCCAGTGTAAGCAGAATTGCATTGACTGCACAAGAGGCGAGACTTTTCAATTCAGAGGGATTTAGGAACATACTTAATCTGCTCCAGGGACCTGTAGCTAAAGGATTCCTTCTGCTTAGAGGTACTGCCTTGACATATGAGCAAGAGACTACTGGCATTCCAGCATTTATATCCTAACCAATTTATAAGTTTATATGTAAGGCCCACAACACTGAGTGAACCTGAAACTGAATTGATGGCTTATGTAGAATGCAGAGTGATGATGCACACTACAGTGAGTGATCTCTTCTCTCAGTGCTTTATTCTTGACTAGAAACTTGCCTAATTTCAGGTTTCAGCAGGACAGGAAAAAAGGACCAGAATTCTTGAGAAATCTCTATGCTGTTCTTGCAGCTATTAATTTTGTGTTGGCTAATCTACATTTTTCACTCTTTGAATCATTGCAGTCCTGGAAACAGTCATGGAAAACTTTTCTAGTAAGAATATTGCCTAAAAGAGGGGAGAGCATTGTTCTCTGGTGCATCCACTTGATTACTTTTTCTGATGACAAGTGGATTCTTGGATCCATTCCTACTTACTGTTCACATATCATTGCCTTTCCGTCAGCATCAGTTTCGTCTAGTCTTTAAACTCGGATTTATTTTTTTCTAATGATTATGTACAAGAATGTTGGTATTTTAAGAATCTAATTATTCAGCATTGAAGGAGAATATGAAAATATTTTATGGCTTTTACCCCTGAAGCTGAATTAAAAAAGAATTCAGGGAGTTTAAATTAGAAATGTCACAGCCCTCTAGCACTTTCCATTAATAACATCTTATGCAGAAAGAGAAGCCTTTGAGTTACTACTTGGAGCACACCACAAGCTTAGCAAGCGGTAGTTCTGGTTGAAGTTCCTGCCGCCTGTACTATAGCACAGTTGTGTGTGCTTTGGGTACCTATATGTTCTTTAAAACTCAAGCACTGAGCATTTCTTCCAGTCTCCATACATATAAGTACCATAAAATCTGCATATGCTTTACATTTTTATTGCTATTTTTCACATTTCTTATGTACTGAGAAAGATGCGGATAAAAATGGAGGTAGAAAGGCTTTTACCTGGAAGGCCCGATAATTCCAAGTGATTACTGGGGTGGACCACTTCTTTGTGAATGAGCAGGAGGGCATCTTAATCTTTATTTTACTGAAAGAACATACCACTGGAAAAAACCCAGCAACTTCCTTTTCTCATCCTGCTTTCTGCCTTTGTGGTCTTGCAACTATACTTAGCACTGTAACTTATTTTGGATTGTGGCAAAGCAAGCTGAGGTCAAGGTGAGTGTTTCCGTTGATTGGCAGAATTGAGGATATCAGCTCCTGTGGTTCTGTCAGGCGTATCATCCCAGAAGCTGATAAGGATCCCTCCCCCCTTTTGCACACCAAGTTTCTTGAGACTACTGCTTTCAACTTGGTGATTGCAGCTTTGAAGTGATCAGTTGCGAAATGTGCTCCAATTAATCTCTTTAAAGCTTTCTCTCTTGTAAATATTACAGGTAGGGTAATATTTACTGAAGATACAGCTATTAAAACAATGAATTTTTGCAGCTGCAGATTTGTGTGTGCCTGTGTCAGTGGCCAGATTATTATTTTTTAAATGCCAAATACTGAAATTGGTTTGTACTCATAGCTAACTGCTTGAAAAAATGGACAGAACGAGCACTTACGAATGACAGTTGCAAGGCAGACATCTTTCTAGGTCATTATGAACAGTCATGTTTTTACAGCATGGTTGAAATAACAAAGTTTTGGGCAAATATGTGTGTTAGCTGTGAGTTCAGTTTCCAGCTGGAGAAATTGTTTAATGTTTGTGAGGTTTTGCCTCAGAAGAAGCGTACCTAATGGCATAGATGCATGCTTATGTTGTTTGACATATTTGACCTGATGACTCTTGTGTTCACTTTAGACATATTGAGTGACTTCTCTTAAGAACAAGTTGTGTTTGTAGAATTGTATCAAAAAGGTATCTTTCTTTTGTAATATTTGTAGGAATATTTTTACATTATTTTTTTTCTTTTATTTTCATGCTTGCCATGTAAAATCCTTTCAGAAAGCAACAATGAACTGTAAGTAAATGAAATGAAAATTCTCCAACAATTGTTTTGTTGCCCAGTTGTATGGTCCTGAATGAGATGCAAGCCCAAAGTAATAAAAGTATGAAGAATAAATTCCCAGTGTAGCAGCATATTATCACATACATTGTAATTCAGTGATCAGAGTGATAGTCTGTAGGACAGCATCACTAAACATCTAATTATTTCAATCAAATCCTGATGCTTTTTCAGTGATTAAATTGAAATAATATTGGGGGGAATGTGAATTTTTTTTTGGGAGGGAGAAGAGGTGAATGTAAGAGGGAAGTTGATAACAGCATTGGAATTAATGAGCTTTTTTAATGGTACAGACTGCAGATCATAAGCATCATCTTTGAGGCTTGGGGAGGGGATTAGCTTAATATTTCACTGGGAAATGATTAGGCGAAACATTCAATGGCACTGTTTGTGACAGTAGGAAGGGGAGATAATAATTTTAGCATTCATCCCTTTGAGTAGCTTATTGGTTTCAAAACATTAACAAATCCAACAACAGATAAGTAAGGTAGCATAGATGTGCTTTATTCTACTGAAGCAAGGGTCCACAGGTGCTTGCTGGAGAATTTGAACTGCAGCTAAATTCTCCCATGAATGTATAGCCTGGAATTACTGAGCAAAACTTAAAAAAAGGAAATCAGTGTATAATGCTGTACTTGTCTAGAATAAAAGCAAACAATATACATTGAGAAATTGCAATGCTTTGCTGCTGCTGCATGTTTACTTCCCTTGCAGCCCAAAATAATCTTTTACTTTATATATGAAGTTGGATCTGCCGTCAGCATAGAATATATCAGGATGCTGAAAATACAAATCACTGTATGTATCACTCTGTGTTTCAGTAGGAGCTTAAATTACAGCAGACTCAGGTTAAACATTAGAAAACTTTCTAGTTGGGAGGGTAATGAAGCACTAGACGAGATTGCTGGGGGAAGTCATCCATCCCTAGAACCTTTGGAACAAACTCTGCAAATACTCTCAGGAGGGGTATGGGTATGGTTTATAACCCCACCCCACCACTTTGTGTAGCATAGGATTTCTCAGAGTCCATTCTACTATTTTTCTGTGATTTTTTTTTTCTGTGGGAAACTTAGAGTGCAAGTTGTAGAATTGGATGTTTGTTCTGAAAGCTGAAAAGAATACATCCTGGCAATTTAAATGGTGCTTTGAAGCAGCATTTCCTTGTCCATAAGAATATTCTAGATCACTTCCAGTAAGAAAAGAAAATCAACCATGCTGTTGAGGTTTGCTTTCAGGTTTTTGTACTCTGCTTTTTGACTTTCAGACAGTTTAGTGAAATACTACTCATTTAAAATTTAACAATTTCGGCCAATGAAAAATGTTGCTGCATGTTTTTTAGCATTCATGACTTCTCTTTTAAGCTTTTAAATGACAATTCTAATTAAATGGGTAATTCGGTTGCAGGGTTCTGGCGGTGGCGGGGGGGAGGTTAGAAAGCAGAGGCCAAAAAAAAAAAAATTCACTGATCCCATTTGAAGTCTGTAGCATCCAGCAGTTCACCTTCAACATCTTAAAATACATGTAGATGATGTGTGAACCTGTTACACATGCAGTAAAAACATTCCACTTGATTGCTTTAATTTTTGCTTACAGTGACTTCTCAAATACCTTATTTAAAGTAATTCTTCCATTCATCTGAATAAATCATTGTAAGCCTGGTTTATTGTACCCTATATAAAAAAAGGCAAGCCTACAGTTGGCTTTATTTTGGTGTGGGGGAGTTGCATTTATTTTCTGGCTTCTTTATGCTGTTTAAAGAAGGTGTTTTTCATCTGTTTCATCAGAAATACATAGTCCATCCTCAGCCTCTCTGTGTGACTGCAGAAGACATAGAATTGTGGAATCACAGCAGATTGGAAGTTGAGCAAGTTGAGGGTAAAAGCTTTTAATACGATATTCACAGATGTAAGATCAGATTAAATAAAATATTCAGGATAGTAGAGAGCTCTCTTTTGAACATAAAAATTTCAGAAAACTAAAAGAGTATGACTTCAGAAATGTGGGGATATTAAATAATACATGTTATTTTGGTAAATAGAGGAAGAGAATTTGAATGATGATAGGAGAGAAAAATGGTAATATTTAAACGTGGAAGCTCTTCCCAGTCCTCTAAGAAGCCAAAGCACATTACCCTATTAAAATGTCTTTTCAGGTTGTTTTTAAACCGAAGTAGACAAAAATAAATGGAACTGAAAGCTTGCATGCAAAATGTTAATGTTGTGTACAGGCATTCGGGGAGCATTAGGTAGTTTGAGGCCTGTAGTGAAATATCGAATTTGTAAGTATAATGGTGTTGGCAGCTGCTTCTCTATAGAAAGGTAGTAAGTATCTGCATAATCTGAATTTATGTGGGAATTTTCTCAGCTTGTTTAATACACACTTACAGAAGAAAAACAAAGAAATATAGCCTTAGGTAGTGCTTTCAGGGGAGAGGGGAGAGATGGGAAAAAACCTACTTTGTAGTAAATAGCATTCTTGGTAATATCTCTATTTTAATTTCTTTAGACTATGTCTGAATGTATCCAGCTCTCATTTGCTGTTTGTAGAATTGGGATTTACACGGTAAGGCAATGTTTTAACTAACTAAATAATTTTTGTTAGTGTTAATGCCATTTGAATTAAAAGAAGTTACTTACCTTTTTGGAGTTGATCAGGATTAAGTAATGCAGTTAGCAAAAGGGATTTGTCATATCAGTTTACATGAACAGGGTACAGCATGGTTTTGTCCTCTCAAAGACTTACTAGTACTAGGACAGAAAAAGTATTCTTTAATTAAACAGGTAAAGAAAAATTCAATCAAGCACTTACGCTGTAAGAAAGTTCAGAAGTCGTGTGTTAGTTCTGGCCTACTGTAATTGCCAAAGGGTTTGTACGCATTTAAATATCCATGATGTTTGAGTAATATCATAATTGGTCTGAGCTTTGTCTGGAATGCCTTAATATTTGCCAAATGCTGTTAAGTTGAAGTAGCCGAACAAAATTAAGTTATTTAAAAGAAGTATGAGGTTTACTTCAAACGTATGTCCCAAATGTATTGTTTGATTTAGGTGCTGGATTTTGGTTGGGGTTTATTTATTTATTTTCTTTCCCTTTTCCTGCTTTCAGTTGTTCCAGTTAATGATGAGAACAGTTAGACGAATAGGGTGCTTTGTAGAAATTCATTGTGTAATCTCGGATTACACAATGTGTAAGACACTGTTGCTCAAATTATGCTTCAAATCCTGAAGCTTTTGGAGTGGGAGTGCTGCTCCTTCTGCTAATACTTTTAAGGAGGAAGTCTGGCACAAACCACTTACTGTTTTATTAGGCTGTACAGTCAAAACTGTAGGTGATGAGCACTCGATACCACCGTTAACTGTTGATGACAGTATTGCAAAGCTTAACTTTTGCTCTTATTTTTAGAATTTAGTTCAGGTAGGTTTTAATACCTGCTTGAGGTTTTTTGTTTTGTTTTGTTGTGTTGTTTTTTTTTCCATGACATTTGACTGCATCCTGTTTTCAACAGCTGAAAGACTATTTTCTAAATGGCAGAGAAAACCAGATTTGGGTGATATAGACAAAATTCTCATGGACGGAACCGCTGCTTCCACAGTCAAAGGCATTTTCTCCTGTGGTATTTAAGTTCCTCAGGAAGACTTTCTCCAAATTCCTATGTGATAAGAGTACACTTATCTAGAAGGATCAGAGAGGGTTACAGTATGAGGTTTTAATGGCTGCAAGGTATGCAAACCATCTGTCAACTCTTTAGAAGGCTATAGCAAGTTGTTCAGATTAATTTGAGAGAATGTCATGGCAGGGGGTTGGAACTTGAAGATCTTAAGGTCCTTTCCAGCCCTAACTGTTCTATGATTCTATGTCAAAGTATAAATGTATGTGTGTTGCAGAATCAGGTATAAGCAGGTATAGTGTATAGCAAAACACACCCTTTCTGTTTTAGTTTAAAATAGCTAAGTGTGGTGTGTACACTGCAGTGCACTGCTAAGTTGTGGTAGCTGAAGTTATAGTGATAATTGGATAACTAATATTGTGACCTTTTGGGCAGCATAGTGTTTAATTTCATCAAATGTTTTAAATAACAAAATATAAAGAGTTAGCTTTATTTATGAAAATGCTGTGAGAAACTGATTTCATTGACTGCAGGTACTTAAGGAAAGAAAGTAAGGAGGATGGTGAATAGACTTAAGAGCATCTACAGATGCACTGCTGTGGCTGCAGTGTAGAGGCAGGACATGCATCCCATTTCAAGGATAAAATAATTTCTTTAGGAAAATTCTAGGTGCTGAGAATACTTGCTTATATAGAAATTCTTGTCTTTAAAAAGGTGAGTTTCAGGTGGTCTGACTGGAGAGTGGGGTTAGACAACTTTCATGTCAGAGTAAAGGGAGATCTGCTGAAGTGGGAGCTGTCAAGAAGCACAGAGTGATAGTTTTTCCCTCCCCACTGTGGCCTGCTCATGCTCAGTCATGTAACTTGGTTACTGGATTTGCTGCTCAGGTACGTGAATGTGTGGTAGCTGGCAAGTGTGGTGCTCCTTACTGATGTCAATAAGCAAAATTCCAGTTCATATTTCCCATTTAATTAATTCCTTGTGTCTTGTATTGTGTGCTTTCTACTGTATGCTGTTTTGCAGACTGAATAGACTTTTTGTTATTTTGACTGATTTTTATCCAAAAGCTAAACAATCTCTCAAATGACAGTCCTTTCCAGCACCATGTGTTTGGTTTGTATTGCATTACCTGGACACTTCCTGTTCTGCATGTCCTCATTGTACAGTGCTGCAAGTACCTTGCAAAGGCTCTTAGTCCTTTGGACTACAGACGTCTCAATTGTTAGTCTGTTATCGAGCTGCTTATCAGTTGCACTCTTGAGCACCCATTACTTCAACTGTATGACTCCATTAAATAGTCTTCCTGTTTTTCAGGCCTGTAGGGATTAGGAGATGGAGGGAGGGTTTATGTAGTTACTCTTGGCAAAAGAGCCTGTGCTGCTTTCAGCCACCATGACTAAGAGGATAAAGCTTCGTTGTCTTGAGCTGGGAAAACTACAGATCTTTGCAAGAGTGCAGAAAGAGACGCAATACCCATTTTGGGGAGATTAAACCAGATGAGCTTACTTAGATGCGTATACCCCTGAAGCGGGGAGTGGAAAAGCAGGGGTGGTTAATATAAAAACTGTTTAGATATTTGTAAAGTTCTGAAGCTGAAAGATGTGTATCCTGAAATAAAACATTACCGTAAAATTAAATGAAAACTTTCTGGATTAAAAATACAATCAACCAACCAAAGTAGATCTCCATTTCCTCTGTGTGTTTCACAAAGCTTCTTCACACCTTCTGGTAGAAGTATCAGTCGTTTCAGCTTCTTGTTCCTGCCTTTTCCACCATCCTAGTGTCTGAGTCAGATGTGACAGTTGGAAGTGGGGGAACAGGCAAATAAATTGCTTCTTGATCTGTGTGACTATGGAGGTTGCAAGCATATGACAGCTTGTAGCAAAATTTACCATGATAGCATTAACTTCCTTTCCATTGCTGATTTAATTTTCTTAACCAAGTAAAAATCCTAGTAAAATAGCAATGGAGAGTTCAGCCTGCATGAGCTTCAGAGAAAAAATAATCCAGAATTTGTTGTCTTGTGAGACAGTTTTTTTGATGGGATGTTTTCCACTTCATAGCTATTTAGGACTCCATCTCAGAAACTGCATGATTGTATGCCTGCACATCTTCTCTGAAAGGCTCTCTGATACTCTGTACTAGGCTTTGAGACATCTTTCCTTCTCAACTGTTTGCATGTAATAGTAAACTTTTTTGAACAAGGGTAGTTCCTTCCTGTCCCTACCCCCTAAATGTGACTCCAGGAATAAGCAAAAAAGTAATTTACCTAGTGCTTGCTATTTTGGACAACAAAACTAGGACAGAAGCCTTGCAATGGCGAGAGCCATCCAAAAAAACCTAAGGTGACTTAGTGGAAGTTTGGTCCTTTGCTGGTATATGTTAGGAAAAAAAAAATACCTGAGAATATTGTCACTTTTCAGGAAATTAGAAAATAACAGTTTTCCTTGATTACGGAATATGGCATCAGGAGATAAATGATTAGGAAACACTAATTTAAAAGCAAAACAATAAGGATACTGGAAAGCCCTCTGTAGAGCTTTCTGGTTCTCAGATAGTGGGTATGGCAAATGGGATGTACTCTAGCAGCATTGCATCAATGTTGGCATCTTCTTCCTGACACTGATGAGTAATGGATATTTTGGTATTAGTGGCGTCTTGGCTTGAATTTGTGCTGTGATATGTGGAAAAAAATGATGCATTTATATGACTGTGCTTACTATAATTTATATACAGCAAGTATAGTAAATGATGTAAATGTGATTTTAGTTCTCTGGTTTACTTTGGATTAACTTACGTTTGTCTTTGTTTATAATGATAAATTCATGTCATGAAATGGTCTGACTGGAAACAGCTGGTGTGGTAAGGAATTTGATGACAGAACAAAATAGCAATAGCATTCATTCGTGAAGTGGTGGAGTAGAACCTCTGAAGAGAATTCAACTGAGGTAGTCATTAAAGGCAGTCATGGAATAGGAGGTGATCATGGGAGCATGTTTGGAAACGTTCAGGAGCCAGCCTGACTTACTGTATGGAAGGCTTCCTGTGAGACTCTTACCCTCCCCAATGTGGTTTCCCATTGGAAAATGCTAAGTTAAAGTAATAACAGTGCTTGTGCTCATATAGCATATCCTGTCTGCTCCTCCCTTTCCCATGTCATGTCCTTGACATGAGCAGCAAAACAAAGGCAGAAAAGGGCAGCAGGAAGAAATCCTTTTATGTCCTACCCTTTGGGAAGTGTGGATAATTCCATTCACAGTCACTGTTGATACTCTGTGGGTAGACTGCTGGAAAGGAAAGGTACAAATCTTTTCAACTTTGAGCCTTAAATAAAAGGTTCTTGCTATCGACCAGAGTTTTGGCAGTGACCTGCATTTGATGGGTCTATGTCCACTTTGTTGCTACAAATCTATAGTCAAGCTGCTTGAGCCATGCTGATTGTGGTGTGTGTTGCTACCAACCTGAAAGGGAGAGAGGCAGAATGTCCTGATGCAAGAGTTCTCCTGTGTGTGTGAAGGGTTAGTTAGATATGCTGTGGATATTTTTGCTATGAGACTTTCTCTTCTACTTTTCTGAAATAAAGAATTGTGACTTCTTGCCCCTATGGGGCAAGCAAAGACAGGTGAAGTGGGAAATCATCAAGGCTAGACTGGGAGTGAGGATCAGAATACAGTTCTCTGCTCGTCTCTCCACAGAGTTCATTGGTTAAAGTAAACTGTCCTGGAATTGCTAAGCAACCTCGTTTTTTTTTTTGCCAGAGCCACATTATCTGCTCAAAGAGCTCAGCAGTTTGGTCCAACCAATGCTGCTGCAACAGCATTACTTCCCAAGCTAATAACTGATATACATTGTACTTGTACATTGTACTTGCAGTCCTTCAACAACCTCTGACAGCTGCTGATTGATTTCTCTGAGATAGGTGGGGTTTGCCAAGATAGCGATTTGTTAGTTTTTTGTCAGAATGAGGTGTCTGGCAAACTTACAGGCTACAACAGAGCTTTGTCCTAAATTAGGGACTTAGTGAACTTAGGTTGTGTTCCTTTTGACTAGTCTCTGATGCCTGTGGCCCGTTCCTGTTCTAGAGAACAGCAGTGGTGTTCCACAGACCACTAATTTTAGGGAGGACTAGGGAAAAAAGCCCAGATCCTCATTTCAAGAGTCTCAAATGTTTTCTGTTTAGACAATTTGCCTTTCAGTTTGTATTTATTAAAGCTATGTGGTTAGTTATCCAGTACATAAACACTGTTTTGCATCTTCTCTTTGGAAGTCAGGATTCCTGATCTTCAGTGTTGCTATCTTTCCAGAAAACAGAAAGTACTGGCAAAATGATGTGTTTTGCTTCAGTGGCTGGTCTACATGAAAGATAAACTACTCGTGTAGGCTCAAGTTATGCAAGGGGTGATTGTGTGAGCATGGAATTTTCCTAGTGGCCTCTGCTGAGCATCCTTTTTTTGTACAGTTTGCAAAGTAATGTCTTTAATTACAAAAAATAAATAATTATTTTAAGTGAATAATCTATTTAAAATGTGAATTGCAAGTACATTGCAAAGTAAAGGTATTAAAAAACCTGACCATCTCCAATGAAAAATATCACATATATGCCCTGTGACTGTGGGCTCAGAAAGATAGTAGTAGGGCACGCTAACTTACCAAGTGGCAAGTGTACAAATCCAGCAGTTAGCTTTATCATTTGATTTACAGAGGGGGCAAAAAGACTGGAAATGGCTCTTCAGTGAAAGTGACATTTTTGTTTTCTTTGACATTCTGTAGTCCAGAGGTGGGGACTGTGCATAGCCATGAGGTTTGAAAAGAGGCAAATTAATTTGTAAGGATTCCTGGAGCCTGGCTGGAACATTCAGCATTATGTTGGAAAATGCCACTGTAATTATGCAAAATTTGCATGCGCTGCTCTGTGTGTGTAATTATAGCCTCTACTTCGTACAGTTACATGAATAAGACTCTAACAGGTGATTTGCAAGTAGAAACAGTGTCAGTAATAAATACATCCATCTGTTTCAGTTGTATTAATTGCTCTGTAATTACACACACTCTGCCCATTTTCAATGGATTTATATTGCTGGGTATTATGTTGTTGAAGAGTAGAAAATGATAGTGTTTAATAGGCACTGTAACTTCATACAATGGTTCCATTTGTAGAAATCTGTATAAATATACATACTTACGTTTAAAAAGCTAGCATTTGAGTAATTAAATGTGTTAGTATTTCAAATGCCATTCTGGACAGCAGGCTTTCAGAAACTGGTAAGATGTAAGAAGTGATGTCTGTGTGTCCTGGAAAGAAGAGGTTACTTACAGCTATCACACGGCATGTTGTAACAAAGCCTTTAAAATTTCTTTTTCTGGTGTTGTCACAGTTGCCTGTATGAATGTAGGGAAATCTCTTGTACCTCCCTTTGCAGCAGTGTTTGTTCCAAGGCTTCCCAAACGTGCAAGTTCAATTTCTTAGCTGCCAGTTAAAGCACTAGGCCCACCTTGTTTCACTCAATCCTTTTGACATCCTCTTTAAGAGCAGAGAAACACAAATTGTGCAGTTATTTTATAAATGTTGCATCTCAGGCCAAAATGTGACCTACCATTTTTGCTTATTATTCTTGCTCTTTGAGGAGCAGTACTCATGTGTGGTTTCAGTATGTTTTCTTCTTATTGAAGAGAAACAGGTGATAACAGTGCACAGGCCTTCTTTGATCCAAGTTGTATTACATACATCTGCATAACCTGTTTGAGATAAATACACATGCAAGAGCTGCAAGACTGCACAGATGTGATTTAATTTTTATCAGTTCCAGCTAGCGCAGGGTTGAAGCCAAATTCTCTTAATCTCTGACCATTCTGTGGCAGTGTGTCCTTCAGGACAGGCTTGGGAAACCTGCATAACTCCCTGATCACCACGCCCCACAGGGTGTGGTTCTGCGTGTTTAATGTTTTTGATTCAGCTGTTTATGGAGTTACCCCAGTGTAATCTGCTAGTGTTCGTCACTGTCCTCTTTCATCCCATTATTCAGTTATTCATTATCTATTTTCTACACTCTCATTCTGTTCTATAGCCCCTTAAGCATCACATTTGTTTTCTTCTCTGATGTCATTAAACTTTATCCTAGCCTTCTCTGTTAGATCAGACTTCTTGCCACTGGCAAAAATAATGTTTTTTGTTCTAGGATCTCACTTTCTTTGTACCTCAGGCTTGTTTCTTAGTGTTGGTTTTTAATTTCCTTCAGTTTTAGCAGTGTTTTAACTTTTCCATTTGTTTGTTGGGGTGAGAGGTGGTGATGGAAGGGTGTGTGTGCAGATGAAACATTTTGAGGTAAATTGTATGCTAGAATCTATTTCCCTCAAATTCCATTAATAATAGTTTTAACCACTGTTCACCCTGTAGTATAGTCAGCAAATGTGGCGCTAAAACTGTATTTATGGAAGTTGTATGTGAATTTTTACCGTGGCATGCTCAGTATGTTGAACTGTTGCGGATATTTTGTATTGCTGTTCAGGCACCAAGCACTGAGGTATTCCTTTTTAAACTGGCTTGGGTAACTTTTTGATGTCAGTATCTGTGTTCTGCACTAAAACCTGATTCCTTATTTGAAGAGTGAGCTTTAATTCTTTGTGGAGCTTTGCAAGAGATTTTTGGGGTGCTAGGGAAGGTATTTGGGATGCTAGGGAAGGTCTTTCTGTAAAGGTCTTTTCAGCAGCTGTTTTGGGTGTGTCAGGGTTGAAATGCCTCCTTTTTAATGAAAAGCTTAATTAAGAAAAATGCTTAATAGATGAATTAATGGATTAATTTGTTGCTGATGCAGAATTTCATGGCACCAATGGGTGAAGTATGCGAAGCCTCAGAAACGGAGTCTGCCTTGATGCACAAATGATTGTTTTTCATTTTCATGTGGTAGAGTCATGACAAATAGGGCTGAAAGGAGTGAGTATCATCTACTACATCCCTGGCTCAGAAGCTTGATGAGCTACGGCAAAACCCGCTTGGACCGGACATGTTCTCTAAAATACCCCAGCAGATGTCATAATGTCCTCTAGCACTCTCTTCCTGAGCTTGACAAGCAATACTCTTCTGTTCTACAGAACGGTTTTCTTTTACACACTCTTTTATTAAGATCTAATTTACATCTCTTTAAGCTTTTCAAGACCCAGGTTGGATGGGGCTTTGAGCAACCTGGTCTAGTGGAAGGTGTCCCTGCCCATGGCAGGGGGGTTGGAACTGGATGATCTTTAGGGTCACTTCCAGCCCAAACTGTTCTATGATTCTTTGTCATACACAGAGCAAACAGAGAGAAATGTCTGTTCCTTTCTTGTTTGAAAACTTGTCACATACTTTTTCAGCTTTCTGTAAATAAACAGATGGGTCATTCTGTACAGAACCCCAAAGTTAAAACTAGAGCAAGGAGTTATTTGTGTAGCAGGTTACAGTTCAGAGGTGCTGCTAAGTAGTTTCCCTTTCTTCTTTTGCCTTATTCAATAAAACAGGGGTCAGAGCAGCTTATTATTTTCATGCGGAACTTATTAAATTGCTTGCTAAGGGTCATTTATTGAATAGGCACTCTTCTATCAAGGATACCTGGAAAGACTCTTAGGAGATAGAATCACAGAATCATAAAATGGTCAGAGCTGGAAGGACCTTAGGATCATCTAATTCCTGCCATGGCCAGAGACACCGTCCACTAGCCCAGGTTGCTCAAGGCCTTGTCCAGCCTGGCCTTGAACACTGCTGGGGATGGGGCATTCACAATTTCCTTTGGCAACCTGTGCCAGTGCCTCACCATCTGCAGAGTAAAGAACTTCCTCCTCATATCCAATCTAAATTTACCCTGTTGAAGTTTTAACCCATTACCCCTTGTCCTATCAGTACAGTTCCTAATGAAGAGTCTCTCCCCAGCATCCTTATAAGCCGCCTTCAGATACTGGAAGGCTGCTAGGAGGTCTCCACGCAGCCTTCTCTTCTCCAGGTTGAACAGCCCCAACTTTCTCAGCCTTTCTTCATACAGGAGGTGCTCCAGTCCCCTGATCATCCTCATGGCCCTCCTCTGCACTTCTTCCAACAGTTCCATGTCCTTTTTGTGTTGAGGACACCAGAACTGCACACAATACTCCAAGTGAGGTCTCAGAAGAGCAGAGTAGAGGGGCAGGATCACCTCTTTTGGCCTTTTGATGCATCCCAGGATACGGTTGGCTTTCTGGGCTGCGAGTGCACACTGAAGCCGGCTCTTGTTATGGTGCTCATTGACCAACACCCCAAGTCCTTCTCCACAGGGCTGCTCTGAATCTCTTCTCTGCCCAACCTGGAGCTGTGCCTGGGACCGCACCGACCCAGGTGTAGGACCTTGCACTTGTCATGGTTAAACTTCATATGGTTGGCATCAGCCCACCTTACAAGCATGTCAAGGTCCCTCTGGATGGCATCCCTTCCCTCCAGCTTGTCAACTGAACCACAGAGCTTGGTGTCATTGGCAAACTTGCTGAGGGAGCACTCAATCCCACTGTCCATGTCACCAACAAAGATGTCGAACAAGACTGGTCCCAACACCGATCCCTGAAGGACACCACAAGTTACTGGAATCCAGTTGGACATGGAGCCATTGACCACAACTCTGTGTGTGGCCATTCAGCCAATTCCTTATCCACTGGGTGGTACACCTATCAAATCTATGTCTCTCCACTTTTGATACAGTGTTGAACTGTGTGAGGGACAGTGTTGAGTGCTTTGCACAAGTCCAGGTAGACAACTTCAACTACTTTGCCCCTAGCCATCATTTCTGTAGTCACATCAGACAAGGCCACCAGACTGGTCAGGTACAATTTGTCCTTGGTGAAGCCATGTTTGCTGTCACCAGCCACGTCATTATTTTTCATATGCCTTAACGTTGTTTTCAGGAGATTGTGCTCCAAGATTTTGCCATGCACAGAGATGAGAGTAACTGGTCTGTGGTTCCCTGGTGATTTACAGCGTAACAGAACTATTTCCTATTTGGTTAAGTTTCTAGGAAGAGGCAAGACTTATAGGGCTTTCAGTGGGAGAATGTTGTTTAAATTAGAGAGGGTGAGATTAACTCACTTTTTATGCATAAGCATTAATATGGTTATGATGATAAAACTGTAAATCTAAATGATTGCTTTGTTCATATATTTCTTGCTTCTTATAAAACAAATCGAATAGTTTGTGCCTTGCTGCATTTGCAGGGGTAAACGAAATGCAGATTTCAAATCAATTAAGGTGTTCACTTTCTACTTACTGTTATTTGCAAGTTTCTATTTAGACTTAATGTGTAGTCTAGAAAGTTTCTCTTCTGTCACATTTGTTTGCTTTGGAGTTTATACAAAAGGCACTTGATTAAGAAGTTTCTCATAACTTTTGCAAGTCCACATTTCATTTGGGAAAAAAATCAAATTGTTTATATTAATCTAGGTACATAATTAATAATAAATTCTGTATCTTGTCCATCTGTTTTGCATTCATGTAATAAATTAAGTGTAATGTCTATTTTAAATTTTCAGATGCCTTTATAGATAGAATATGGACTAAGAAACAGATCACCATCAGAATGCACCAAAATACTGTGGAAACATGAGTATTTGCAGAAGACAGATTTTTCTTGAAAAACAAGTAGCTGCATATTTTGAAGGAGAAGTTGAGTTAGATTGCCCTTGCTTCAGCTTTTGGTAGCACTGTGTTGTTCAGTAATAAAGCTGAGGGATGGCAGTCAGAAAGGTTGTCAGATAAAGCAGTCAGTTAGATAAACCAGTGAATAAAAAGGGTGTTTTAACATGTGTGAAAAAGATAGCTCTGGGATGCTTAAAAATTAAGTATCCTTTTTTTGATCTTGTTGGAAGCTGTGGTGGTGATCTCACATGCAGGTTCTGACTGTGACAGGAAAATTTTCACCTACACATCACGGGTATATGCAAATATTAGTGGGTTTCTAAGGAAAAATATACATTTATTTTAGAGGTCATGGTCCAGAAGTTATTTGATCTTCAGACAGTTCTTGCTAGCTTTCATTATTTAATGTTATATTATAATATTATGTTAACATAACATTAGATTACAAAATTGGTACAAGTTTTCTAGGTTTTTTCTTCATCTGTTGTTTAATGATATGGTCCTACTTATCAAGTATATTTGGTTTAAAAGTTTCACATCTATTAGAATTTTAGTACTTTTTTGTAGAGGACAGCTCCTTGATTTTCCTCACCAATTTTGGATTTCCCGTGTGAACTGAAGGGGCAAATAGCAGTATGTGGCAAAGAATGTAATTTTCAGTGCTGTCACTATCAAAATGGCAAAGCTGACCTTTGTCAAGTCTAGCTGAGTCAGTATGTTTAAGAGACAAGGGACTGTACTGCTGTTTTCAGAATCTCCTGATTTTAAAATGTCTGCTGCATTTTGCAGGAAAGTTGATGTGAATTCCATTATTTAAAACAGATCCCAGCAAACAACCGAAGGGAATGAAGTTCAAGAAGCAGCAGCAAGTTTTTTAGGGAGAAGAAAACCCACTTTTTTTTTTTTCCTTCTTTTTTTCCTCCAGATGGTGAAAGTGTGAAATGAATGCTCAAAGCAGGGTAAAGCCAAACCCAGAAAAATGAAAACCACGGAAATGAAAATTGATTTCCAGACAATAAATTTTTGTCGCCATTTTTTTGACCAGCATTTGAAAATTATTTGGTTTGGGGCTAGTTTCCGTACCATTCAATTAAAATAGAGATAGATTGTGTTGTTATTTATTTATTATTACATAGATATTGCTATAGTATTTAATTTTGAGTTGCATCTTTATATAAAATAAAGGTCAAGCATGGAAGAGTCAGTTGCTTTTGTGTGGTGTCACGAGACAAATATCTAATAATTTGAGCACATGACTGTATGCACTTTCTGTCTTAGAAGTACCTCTGTAAATGTGAAAGAAAACATGTTTCTAGAACTTGGTGTCATACACATTTGGTTTTTTTTGTTTGTTTGTTTGTTTTTTTTCAAAAAGCCTGAAAGCAGAACGGTGGTTTAATAAAATTAAATACATTTTACAGTGATCATGACATTCAGATAATTTAAACAAACATCTCTGTGTGGTGAGGACTTCACAGTTGTGATGTGGTATTTTTGAGGGTTGATTGGTCTTGGTGTGGTTTTTTGGAACTGGGGCTTTTTTTTTTTTCTCTCCTCAAAGCTTGTTTTGATCTTCTCTTACAGAAATATAGTGTATAAGTTGTACTTCAAAATGTATTTCTTGTGGTGAAATACAGGATTATTCTAGGATATGACCTTCTACTTGGTCAGCCAAGAATATTTATAAATGAAATTAAAGGCAATTATGTATGGGGCCAGAGGGGTCCTATGGTAGTTTGTATCTGATGAGTGTCTGCATCCGTAGCACCTTCTGTGCTGTAAAAATGCTTCGTACTCATTTTGGCTCCTTATTTAGGATTCTCAGAATGTGATATGAAATAAGAGTGGTCAGCTTTAACAGTTTGTGTCCTCAGGTTTCAGGAAATAGGTGTAAATCTGCAGTTGTGCTGGTTGATTTCCGTGCTGGTTGATTTCTTGTAATGCTGTCTGTGATCTTCTGTGCTCACTCCTTGTGGATGAGGGTGTTCCACTTAGGCTTTTCATCTTCTGTTCTGCTTCGGCTGGACTGTTGGTTTTGACAGGAACCCAACTACATTTGCCTTCAGAAATGCGTGTGTAAAGGAGAAACATGGATTTTATTGAAGACTAACCTGAGAAATTTGGTTTGCTTCAGGCTCTAAAAGACCTATTATGTAATTGTGAGAGACTGCATATGTGTATGCTGGGAGCTTCTTTGTAAGACAGTGTGAGAGGGTGTGCTGTCCTTGCCTTACTAGCTTGAAGATAAGGAGCCACCTGAATGTAAGCTGTAGCCTCTTGAGGTAGGTGTCACTTCAAGTAGGTTTCCAAAGTGTAAGCAGACCTTAATTAAATTTCAGTGCAGTGCTGCTGTAATTGAGCCAGAAAAGGGTCCTTAGGTGGTCTCAGCGCCTAGTCCTACATCTTTAAATGGTGATTATTTTTTTTCCTATAGTTCAACATCCCCCTTGTATTTCTTTTGCTCAAAGCTGAAAACCAACTGTTTCATGAGGAAACAATAAGGATGGTGTTATTTTCGTTGGGGAAATCCAGGTTGAAAGTTCTGAATTGCCACACAGTGTGAATTGGAGGATATAGGCACCGGGGCCCTCCCTCTTTTAGCAGAAGCCTTTTTAAAACTTTACACAAAGGGGTCTACAAAACATGAACTAAACTTTTTTTCCTAAATGGCTAAACAGGATGTAGATACAAATAATAATTCAATACAAACTTATTTTGGTGGAGCTTTCTCACACAGAGCTTCTTGATGTTGAGAAATGCAGTTTCCTTTTAGAAACCGCTCTTTCATTAGTTTCCGCACACTGCTTAAGATGAATTCGTGCCATTTAAAACAACAAAAGAAAAGAATTAAAGCCACTCATTCCAAGGTGGGTGTAATTTCTTTGTTAACAGCCATGTGCTACTTTTTTTTTTTTTTAAATTTGGTGGGTTTGAAATGCATTGTTCTTAATCAAAAACTGTTAAGATTTTTCATTAATGCCTCACAAAATTTTCAGAATAGTCAAGCAAGAAGCTGATCAAGTACCAGAGTAAAGACTTCTCATGCCTACCATGTTAATGAAAGAACTGTATAGATTCTGTCTTTTTAGAGCATTCCTATTCTGCAGGTGAACACAAGTCTGTTGAGCATTCTCCTCACAAAACTGCATGCCTGTCTGTTGTGACAAATACCACTTTATAACTTGAAAACTATTTATTTTTGTTTAGTTTAAATGTGCCTGCTGAGCAGTCAGTCTCTCTTGCTGACATGCACATTCTATATATCAACAGGTAAATACTTCTTGAAGCTACCATAGACAGTGATTTAAGGGTAGTGGCAGAGTGTGAAACCATTTCTAATTCTAGCTGTGTGCTTGACTATTTGATCTTTGTCTTGGAGTGACTGTCCTACCTTGAGGGCAAGTCACTGTTGATGTAACCTGACGGAAAAAGTAGAACCTGATATCGGCTGTCTTAGAGAGGTGGAAATACCTTTGTATGAAGGCAGGAAAGAAATGATTGTCAATCTGGTTGGTATTATGCTATTATTTTTTTGTTCAGGCTAGCTTTGAGGTGTTCAGACTTAAAACACATGGGAAGTGAATTTGGGCTTGGTTGGTTTTGTTTAGTTGTTCGGTTTTTTTTGTCAGCAGAATAGTTTGTGTCAAGTTGTGTCTCACTTTCAGTGCTGTTACCACGCAAGAGTATGTTTTTATTCTTTTGTATTCCATAAGCTTTATATTCTCTTATTTGGTAAAGTTAACTAGCTTTCCTTTTTTAACTAACTAGTTAAAGTTAACTGATGCTTCTTTTTTTCCACCCATTTGCTTTTGCTGGTAAAATTTGAGATCATTTTCACAGCAATACTACTACGCTTGGATAACTGTATAGGTTTGCTAATTTCCTCTCTAATTCCTTCTCCCATGGACAATCTTGTCTCAGCAGAAGTGGTTCCTCCATCTAGTCAGGACTAGTTCATAACACCTACCTCTTTCATGTCTGAATATCACTGCGGGGAGACAGATCACCATTTCTGTAAGTGCTGGTAAGGGCTTTGTGCTTTGTCCTTTACGTTTGCTTTGTTTGGTGTTACGGATTTACGTATTTACTTTTGCTTCCTCCTGGTTTTGTGTGCCCCTCCTCACTGGCAGAGCATGAGAGACTGAAAAGTCATTGATTGGAGTAAGTGCTACTGAGCAGCACCTAAGACATTGGTATATTATTAGCAATGTTCTCAGACCAAAGTCAAAAAACAGTCCTGCAGGGCTGCTAGGAAGGGGAAAAATAGTGACAGTTACAGCTAAACCCAGGACACGTGTCCATGGCTCAGCTTCTGCTTCTCTTAGTCTCTTGCATCCATGACATAATATGTATCAGCTTTGTACTTATTGAACTGTGTCTAAATGGAAAAGGTCTCTTGTGATACAAGCCAAACTGTTTTGTCTGTGGATCAAAGTCATTCTGCACTACTGCCTCTCTACTGTGTATGTATAGGGACTTTGGGGAGAATTCTGAGACCAAGGAAGTGTATGTAATGTGCATCCAAAGTGCGCCTCTCCTTCTTTTGCCTGTTCTGTGGTGGCTTCTTTTACTTTTAATTGTCACAAATTTGCTGCTTATTGTCTCAAGTCTGGGGTCTGCAAGATGCAAGCAGCAATTTCTATGAAGATTCCTCATGTTCTCCTCTCCCTAGAATCATAGAATAGTTAGGGTTGGACAGGACTTTGAGAACATCTAGTTCCAACACTCCTGCCATGGGCAGGGACACCTCCCACTAAACCATGCCATCCAAGGCTCTGTCCAACCTGGCCTTGAACACCACCAGGGATGGAGCATTCTCAACTTCTCTCGGCAACCCATTCCAGTGCCTCACCACCCTTAAAGAACTTCTTCCTTATATCCAACCTAAATCTTCCCTGTTTGAGTTTTAGCCTGTTACCCCTTGTCTTCTCACTACAGTCCCTAATGAAGAGTCCCTCCCCAGCATCATTGTAGGCTCTCTTCAGATACTGGAAGGCTGCTATGAGGTCTCCACGCAGCCTTCTCTTCTCCAGGCTGAACAGCCACAACTTTCTCAGCCTGTCTTCATATGGGAGGTGCTCCAGTCCCCTGATCATCCTCGTGGCCCTCCTCTGGACTTGTTCCAACAGTTCCATGTCCTTTTTGTGTTGAGGACACCAGAACTGCACACAATACTCCAAGTGAGGTCTCAGGAGAGCAGAGTAGAGGGGCAGGATCACCTCCCTCAACATGCAGGTCACCCTCCTTTTGATGCATCCCAGGATACGGTTGGCTTTTTGGGCTGCAAGTGCGCACTGCTGGCTCATGTTCATGTTTTCATCGACCAACACCCCCAAGTCCTTCTCCATAGGGCTGCTCTGAATCTTTTCTCTGCCCAGCCTGTATGTATGCCTGGGTGTAGGACCTTGCACTGGTCATGGTTAAACTTCATATGGTTGGCATCAGCCCACCTCAGAAGCATGTCAAGGTCCCTCTGGATGGCATCCCTTCTCTCCAACGTATCAACTGAACCACGCAGCTTGGTGTCATCGGCATCCCTACCCCCTTTTATTTATTTTATTAAATTTGTTTTTATTTTTGGCTAATGGCTCTTCTTAAAGTTCTCTGTGGCTCCTTTTTTTTTTTCTTTTTGTCCTATGTTTTCTGACTGAGAAAGTTGTTCTTCAAAAATTTGTTCTGGTATGGGCAAGCTCAAAGCATTGGCAATTTCACCTCATTTCCTGGAGAAATGCTGGTTTTCTGGCTTAGAAAATTTTATACTGGTCAATCTTTAATCTACTATGGGGAGCTTGGCGATAACTTGCAGCTCACAATGTGTGCAGGGGATGGCAGAACAGGATAAAGTGGATGTTCAAGGTTGTTTGACATAGTCCATCTCGGATCTTTATGTGGTTATCTGCTTTTGTGGAAGGTGGAAATTAGTGACTCAACAGTGATCCTGTCTAGTCCTGTGTTCCCACTGAAAGTGGGAAGAGTCAGCACAATGCTTAATCTTTAGTTTACCAGCAGTGTTTTTTTACCTTATAATCAAGTTGTGCTGAATACTCTCATGCTGTTGTCTGAAATTCTGTGAGCTCTTATTTGCAGCTTTTCAAATGTGCACAGTTGTTTGGTTTTCTTCAATCTATAGTGAGTAAAAAAAAAATCCCTAAATTAAGGCTGTGGTTCTCAGAAGCTGATAATGTGCATCCTCAGAGAAATTTTCCATTAAATCTGATAATTATTGTAGCTTTATATTAAAAAGGCAAAAAAAAAAAAAGAAAAAAGGGATTGGCCATTTATCTGGTCATCTGTGGAATTTGGAGAAGGTGCTTTGGTTAGTTTTATGGCAGCCTTTTCTGAAGTATTGGAGGGAACGTGGAGAATGGACAGTGGTCTCAGTGTTACCTGCTCTCAGTTTCACATGACTGGAGTCAACTTGACTGGTAGATCTGAATTCAAGAAGACTCTTCTTCCTGAGGTCAGACTGTCCAGGTGTGTTGCTTCTTTTCTTTCCAGTCTGCTGGGAGGTGGATTGCCCACTGGGCAATGTATTTTATCTACCCTGCCCTAAATAAAAAGCTTGGGTGTTGATAATACCCTTATACTGCCAGTCATCAGTCTGTGGCACTGGATTGAGTCTCCTGATGGCTAAAGTAATTTAGCGTAATTGAAGTCTTGGGGTCTGTTTTTAGTAATATTTGAATAAAATTAAAGGTAGGCAGGTTAATGCATTGGAATGGAATCATAGAGTAGTTAAGGTTGGAAAGGACCTTGAGAACATCTAGTTCCAAGCCCCTGCCATGAGCAGGGTCACCTCCCACTAAACCATGCCACCCAAGGCTCTGTCCAGCCTGGCCTTTAACACCTCCAGGGATGGAGCATTCACAGCTTCCCTGGCAACCCATTCCAGTGCCTCACTACCCTAACAGTAAAGAATTTCTTCCTCATATCCAGTCTAAACTTCCTGTGTTTAAGTTTGAACCTGTTACCCCTTGTCCTCTCACTACAGTCCCTAATGAAGAGTCCCTCCCCAGCATCCCTATAGCCCCCCTTCAGATACTGGAAGGAATACTCTGGTGATGGTTTCCATCTTTTAGGTATAGCATAATTGCACTTTGTTTGGAGAATGAATTTTTACCAGAAGCAGTAATGATATTTGTAAGCAAACTACTCAGCTGAACACGATCTGTTTTTCTGCCTGACCTCCAGTCATTATTTTGGCTAATGCTTGTGCATTGCTAATTTGACTGTTTCATACCACGTATTGTTAAATTGCTGTCTGCTTCGGTTGTCTTGCTGCTCACTGTGTACACTGCATGACTGGTCACAAAAAAACACATTCTACAGAGCTAGTCCATGAAGACTGAATGCTTCTATACCATGTGGATGTTGACTGAGGGCTTGACACCCTACAGTTGTAAAGCAGTCTTTGCTTATTAAAACTGAGAAGAGATTGCCATTCACGGTGTGTGTGGTTTCATGTAAAACTGCTGGGAAAAATCCTGCTATATGTGGGAGAGTGAGTAGAAACCACTGATTTCATATGTGAGAAAATGCTTGTGATTGCCTTCTCCTTTCCAGGAGTGTGGGTTTGGATACTAGAGACGGTGTGGTCCTTCTTTGCCCTTAGTTTCCAAATTGACAGTCAGCTATTAAATCTGTTGTTAGTTTCTTTTTCCTGATGTTTTCAAGCTTCTTCCATAAGTTTGTGGAGAATTTAAAAGAACCAAAGATTATGTGTTCTCTTTGACACTGTAACTGTGCTTTGGAACAGCATTTATAAAAAAAAAAAATTGCAGACTCAGTTGGTCTTTTGTGTGTGTCTGTCTTCAAATAGTCCTCTTCATCCCGTGGCACTGTCTAGCAAGGGCTTGCATTGCAAATGGTTAGTTTGCTTACCTTTAACTGCAACAACTTGTTTCTTCCAGGTCAGGAGACTGAGAAACAACTGCAATTTCTGGATGTATGTGTAAATGTTCAGTCCCTTGCCCTGAAGTGGCTGAGCTGTTGCAATCTAAGGGTAGAAAATTGTTCCCTGGATAATATAAGAACTTAATTAGCTGTTGTGAATTATGTATGTTTTAAATCTTCCTTGATATTGTTGAATCTGTTGACTGGCAGACTCTGGGCATAAAAATTAAAATGTTGTTTCGGCTTTCAGCAGATACTAAATGATTAGATACACAGAAGTTGAACAGACTGTGGCATAAGTTACAATATCAATATGCTATTTGAAAACTGTAATTTAGTACTGGAAGTGGGCTCTTACAGATGACATTGAATTGAGTGTTATAAAAACATGGTCTGACATAGTCTTGGTATGTAAACAAATTCAGTTGTAAATCAATGCACTTGTCTAAACTGTACACAAAGAGATTTCCAAGATAGTGCTTCAATACAGAAAGTTAATGGAACACCCAAATTGGGTATGTTGCAATTAAAAAGAGAGCAAATTAGATGGGTTCTAAGGGAGAATTCTGACAATGAAGTGCTTCGTGTCTTACTGAATTTGAAATAACTGACTAGTGCAGAATGAATGCACGCTGAGTGAAATAATTACATGTGGAGGTCAGAACCATGGGGTTGTGTGTGTGCACATCTGTGTGTACACAAAGTATTTCAAGGATGTTAGCTTAATATGCAAACTGAGAAGTTACAAAACTATGACAATTCAGGAAAGCAGATTGCTGTCACTGGATAAAGCTTACTAGCCATGCATTTTCTTTAGAGAAAGCAAACATGGATAACAAAACTGTGATGACAGTGATACAGTTAAATAACTGTTGCTGCTTTACCTAAAGCATGACATAAGTCTTTTCCCATCTCTCGTCTAAAAATGCTATGGAAGTAAAATACCTTCAGCTCTCTTTGAAAACAAAAAACTTCTCAATTTCTAAATGTCTCTGAATATCTGATTTCAGAGGCCACTGTAGAATCTGGGACCTTTTTCTTAGAGTAGTGACATTACAGAGGAAAATTAGTAACTTCTGTGGAGATGATAAAGCAGATGCTCCTGGATCATCTTTTTCAAAAACCAGGGAGACAGCAGATCTCAGATTTTTTTTTTCCTTTTAATAAATATTGCACATTTTTTTCATAGTGGAACATTATGCTGCAAAATAGTTCTGGAGTTAAGAATTTATTAGCTTTTTAAGGATTAAACATTTATACAGGTATTCAAAAAATATTTGCCCTGAACAGCAAACATTTTTAGGGAAGACATTAAACTTCAGGTTTTCACAATGTAACTTACAAATGGTATTTCATAGTCCTATACATGTATACTTCAACTCTCCTTTGTACATTTGGCAGCCACCGTCAGGCATAGAAACTTCTTTGGAAATTAGTGTTTTGCTCTTCCTGCTAAAACAGAATCAGCTTTTGTGAAACTCATCCCTGTTTAATATTCTCTACTTCTGAAGATTCTGTCCTAGGAAAGAAGCCAGTATGACAAAAGAGATAATCTTACCTCTTCTTTGACAGATGCAAGTATTGGTAAACACTGCTCAGTTTTTACACGTAATCAGCCATTGCTTTCTGGTTATGATCCAGTGCAGAAAATGCAGAATAACTTTTATAGCAGTATCTTTGTAAGTGGCTGGTACACGTGTGATGTTCTGATACCAATGACAAAACACTGCCTCGTCAATGTGCTGACATCTGATTGCTTCTTGTTCAGTAACATCTATAGCTATGGTCATATGCACCTTTGATCTGTCTGGAATGGCTGCCCAGCTTAGCTGCTAAAACATAGCTTGAGTACTGCTGTATTTGCTTGTGTACAAGGTCAGACAGTTTAGCTTAAAGTGCTGTCTTTGATGCTTTACACAGTGGTCTCTCTCCAGGGAATCAGGTGAGATTCTTCACGTATTCCATTCCATTGATTCTGATGTGTGAGTGGCATTCCCCGTCAGAAGATGCATATATCAGACTCTTCCAAACTATTGGAAACTTATCTATGCCATTTTAGAAACAGGAGTTGTTCACAGGAGACATTAGAATTGTCTGATGGCAAAGACAAGTTAGCGTAGATTGGGAAATGTTACAACCAAGTTAATCCTGCCTAATTTGCCTTCTATGTTTCATGTGTGTTTTGGTGTAATCTTTAATTACTTGTATTTGCTTTGTTTTCCCTCTTCTTTTCCCCACAGGACCCATGAGTCATTCATTGCACAGGATGGGTGGTGGTAATTTAATTAGCTGCTGTTAACAGTTGTGGAGAAAAACAGAGGTGGTGTTGCCTCATGTTCTTTTCTGCTATTTGAACACTTTTCTGAAGGTAGAATTGGAACACAGAAATGGCCATATCGGGTCATTCCAAATATGTCTTTTTTGATCAACAGCGTTTTACAATAGCCATAAACAAATGCCTGTATAGGAGTAAGAACAGGAAAAGTGTATGTGCAGCTGTTACCTGATATCTTACAAGTTTCCAACTCTTTTAAGGGCAGACAATTCTGAGTTAGTTGTAGTTTGTGTCCTTATGAAGTAGATTTTAATCTCTGAATGTGTCCAGTTTCTTCGTGAAGTCAGGCAGAATCCAGAGCCTCCTTTGTGAATGAGCTGCTGGTGAACTACCAGTTACATGATGAACCATGTCTTGTCCTTTTTGAAGCTATCTCGGATGAGCTTAATCCAGCATCTCTTAATCCTTGTACTGGGAGGGACAGTGTGCAGTTACTTGGTACCACCACTCTTTAGAACCTACTTAAAGCTTTGTAAATTTGTCAGAGCTCTCAAAAATTCTCTTTTCCAGAATGAAAAGCCTAAGATTGCTTAGACTGCTTCTGAAAGAAAAAGCTATTCCGTATTTTGATCATCTTTTTTGTTCCTGTATGAACGTTTTCCAGTTCTGTTACCCTTTTTACGATTAAGGGAATAAAAGAAAAGTGCTCAGTATAAGCATGGTTAGATTGAGACATAGATTTATACAGTGTCTTGATGATGTTCCTGTCCTTCTAACACTTGATTTATTTTTTTGAGAACTATCAAGGATCAAACTTCTGTTTTCGTGAGACTATCATAACCCAAAATCTTATTCCTGAGTAATATAATGGTCAGCTTAAACCTCATCAGTTTATTAGGATGTCACCTACTATTCTCCTTTCTATTTAGCTGTATGGTGCTCCTCCACGAATCTTTAGTCTGTACTGTTTTGAACAACTGGATGTTTACTGCTCAGCTTAGCCACAGCAAATCCATCACAAATCCTTGAGAAATCTCATAAGTGGCCTTCCTCTGTTGCAGGAACTGACCATTTACTCTTACGCTTCCTGACACTTAGTCAATTACTTGTCCACAGAAGGCTGTTCTTTTTCTGTCATGACCACTTGTTTTTTGTGTTTGAAGAATTTTGTGGAAATCTTTCTGTCCACCTTGACTTTGCTTTTGTGGGTCTTTCTGTTGCAACCACGGGTACTCTGTCTGGGTACTTCACAAATGCTGAATTTTATTTATTAGTATGTCTGTGAAGTTGTAAAATTTCTTCAGTTACAGAACAAAGCATTGAGTAGCCAAAATGTAAACTGTGTAATAACTTAATGTCAATTTCAGACTTATATTTACCTTTTTTTCCTGCAGAATTAATTTTTTTCCCCAGAATTCTTAGCCTCATAGAATGTACCATTCATTGCTTGTACGGATCTGTAACATTTACTGGAACAGTGACTAGTTCTTCCCTAAATCACACTGGAGTGTTGCATGTTGGATGTCTAAAATAGCATCTATCTTTGAAACATTCAAGTGTTCTAATAGAGCCACTCTGTGGCAGAAGTAGTGGTAGAATTACATTTACCAAGCTAGCAGCCTTCTGCTTGTAATGAGAAATTCCCTTGCCTTATTCAGATTTCTGCAACAGGTACTGTTTCAGAGTCTACAGATCTGTAGGACAGATGTCTTTTTAAAGACAGCTGTATTTGCTGTGATTTGTCCTTTGTGGGTTAAGGGTTGTTGCACTGCCATTGCCTTCACTGTCAAAAGACTTAAGAAGGGCAAGTTAACATCATTACCAGACATGTTTCTTTGTTACCTCAAGTCTGAAGTTAGTGTTTATGGCACCAGCTGGTCCTCTGGCACCATCCAGCACAGTATGGTGTGCAAAGAGTTCAGGAAAGGCCAGAAATGCACACAATAATTGAAATGATGACATACTGCCAAAATGCGGCAGTGGGACAGCAAACCATTTCTAAATCTTATTTACTGACTGTGCTTGTTTAGTCTGCCCAGGATTTGTGTGCAAATGTTGGTGCTGTGTAAATGATTTGTGCTGTTGCATTTTGACTACACATCTCCATCTTCTCAGAGAATTTAAAAATAATATTTTGTTGAAATTTCTGGAGAAAAGAAAGTAAAACAGAATGTGTAACAGGAAAGAGGATGGAAAATTCTTGTTTTCCTGTTGTTTTATTGTAATGGAAAAGCTGGTCTTGGAAAGAGGTGGGCTGTGCACATGGGTTTTTATTCATATCTGAAGTAGAACTGGATTTGATCATGTTGTCCTGATGTCCTGAAATGAGGTCTTGTGGTCCCCAACATTTGTTGGCAGGCAGCACATGCTGGGGTGTGCCCTAAAGGCTGTGGTAGCCCAGCCAGACAAAAGGTTTCTGCCCAATACAATCCTGCAGTTGCAGGAGGGCAATAAATTGAGACTGAACATAGAGCATATAATTGTCAGTAGATAGCAAAATAAAGTAGATAGTTATCTGATCTACTGCTTCTGTGCTGCAGGAAGGAGAAGGGAGGCAGAGAGTGAGGAAAAGGGAATGGGCAGAAGGAAGAAGGAAAGTGAAGGTTTTATTCAACCACTGGCCATCCTCTCATGCTTCTATTTGCCTTGGTATTTTCCCAGGGGGAATCTAAAAAGATTTTTAGGGTTTTTATTAATATAGTAGAGTACATGGAGACTTGTGCTGTTCAGTATTGCCCTGTGTAAAGCTGTTTTATCACATGCACAGGTGGAGTTCATAATTGGTGTATTTAGAGTACCTGAAAACTTATTTAGCTAGGAAATAACAAATCAAAGGAGGAAAGGAGTAAGGGAAGGGAAAAATAGGTAAGTAGCTCTAGAGAGCATATATGATAGACTTTTATTTGTAGGAATGATCGTGCACAGGTATCTATACATTTGTACAAGTCTCTTCTTCCACCCAAGTTGCTAGTTACTTGGGATAATTTTTTCATTGGCTAAAGAGAACTTTCTACATAGGGTAGCTTTTAGTATCTTTTAGTATAGGTCACATAGCTAACAGTACAACCGCAAAAAGAAGGAAGTGTGTAGATTTTGTGCAGCTGTGGAAGAAGGCAGCTTTTCTGCTGTCTTCTTATGGCAGTAAGTCAATATGTTAAAAACATCACAATGATTTTGTATGTAGTTACTCATTTAGTTGAGTAAATTCATGTGTAGATAGAGTCTAAGTGAAGAACGGGAAGGTCAAATGCAAAATTTTATTTCTCATTTTCTCTTCTAGTAGTACTCATTTTCTCAGTAACGTATGTTTTCTCCCAGGCGGTGATGGACGCAGGTTAGATACTATACCGTAGCATGGATGGAGCTGGTTGGTTGCTCACTGGGGGTTGATCAGTTACTGTTTCTGGATGTTGGACACTGCAGAGTCTTGAAGTCAATAACCAGATTATTGTTCCATAGACTGGAAATCTGTCTAACAGTTTCTAGTGTGGGTCAGGAATATAGTGCCAAGTAACTGGTAGACCTTAAAAAAACCCTTCTTTTAGTTATCAGTAGTTAGACTGGTTGTGTGGTAGGCATTTCTCTTTGTGAACCTTCCTCAGCTGTTGAGGGTTTATCTGTTATGGAAATGCTACACTGCGGTTTTCAAAGTTACTCTGAAGGGTTGGTATTTATGCAGTCCCTTCCACCTTTAGTAAAATGAGACTCCTGCAATTAACAGCCATCTCAGAAACTAGTAGCTTTCTTGCATCCCCTTCTCTGACTGCTGCAGAGCATGCTTGTTAGCTGACTGTACTCTCTGAACCTTCCCTTCCTCCTAAGGAGACTGGAGGATTAACAGCTGTTTCATATGCCACTTCTCATCCAAAGAACTTTGTACATGTTACAAGTTTTAATCAGTTTAATTACATAAGAATCCAGTCTTCCATTACTGAAGTTCAGTAATCCCTGGCATAAAGACTACACACAGCAGACCTTTTCAAAAGCAAACATCATGGTTCTGCTAATGAGTTGGGTGGTTTGAGGAAACCCTCACATGCCCTGCACTGTTTTGTGAGAGCTGTGATGTACCTCTTGCTGCTGCATTGGCCATTTTGTTTGCTAATATAGGGACTCTGCTATCACTCCACATGCCAGCAGCACATCTGCTTCCTGTTTTCTTTGATAAAGGTGAATGCAGGTCTTCTCATTTTTACTCCACCTTTGATAAGTTCTGTGGTCTATGGAACTGATTTTTTTTTTCCATATATTTAAAATAACAAACTTAGGTTTAGATCCAAAACCTTGTATGTTTTGTGTCCAGTACTGGTTTTATACTGGCTGCAGGTGGAGCAGCACTGAGCTCTGGCACATGACTTTTTGTTGTTGCCTCCTGCAGTTCTCTTTGTGCTTCTGATGAGCACTCATAACCAGCAGTGTGATGGTACTTAAATGAAGGCCCCTCTTCCCAATCTTCAGGACAGTGGAAGATGATACCATGCAGGCTTGTGGATAAAAATTAGTAGGGTTTTCAAACTTTTATGGGGTTTTCTTCTATGACAGTGGGTTTCTGTTCACCTATTCGATTAACAGGCAAGACTGATGTAAATGAAAGGTTAGAGAGCTCACTAGACCTTCAGTTTTCATTGAAGCTTGACAGCACTGTAGAGAGTCTCACACCACAGTTAAGGCTGGAAAAATCAGTCTGATTTCCTGCTCAGACAGAATTGATGACGAAGTCAGACCCACGTGGCTTAGAGCTTTATGCAGTCTGTCTAGATAACCTCCAAGAACAGAGAACACACAATGCTTCTGAGCAACCTGCACCGCTGCTGTACTGTCCCGGTAAGGAGAGAGGTTTCCCTCTATCTCCAGTCTCAACTTGTCTTGTTTCAACTTGAGCCTGTTGTCTGTCATCCAACCACCATGACAAATCCGGGCTGAAGCAGCTTTATTGCTCAGGTTCCCCTTGCCAGGGAGCTGCTCCAGTCGCTGAGCTGGTGGGTGTCTGCTGGGCTCACTCCACTTTGGTAGTGTTCTGGAGTCCAAACCAGGGGATTTAGTATCTTATCTAGGTGTGGTCTAAGAAGTGCTAAGCCAAGGTGGATCATCACTTCCCTCCATCTCCTTGTGCTGCTTTAGCTCTGGATGCTGCTGGCTTTGCTGCTGCCAGCCCCAGGTGCAACTCACTTCCCCGGGGCCCCAAGTATTTTTCTGCAGAGCTGTTGCCAGCGTGAGCAGTGTCTAGCCTGGACCACTGCGTGGGGCTCTGACCTCCTCGCTGACCTACAAGGCCCTGCTCCTCCGCCATGCCTCTGCATGGCAGCTCTGCTTTCCAGCACATACCCCAGTTAGGTGTCAGCTGCAAACTCGATAGGAGTGACTCCTCCCAGGTTACTGATAAAGTTGTTAGGCAGGATGGGTCACAGGCAGGGCCTCTGTAGTTCACTCTGTTACTGTGGTCATTGTAGAGTGAGTACTATCTCTAAGCCAGTCATCCACCAATTCCTACCCATTTAAGTTGTTTGGCTGAGCAGACTGTAATGTTTTTCCTCTTACAGAGGTCTTGCTCTGTGACTTTTCCAAAGACCAGAATTAGACTGGTCAGCCTGTAGTTCTCTGGACAGTTCTGGCTAGTTTTTGAAGATGAAAGGACATTGGCATTTTTGCACTTTTTTGGGATCTCCCCCCTCTTGTTCACCATTGAAATCAGCTAGTACCATCTTTGCATGCAGCCCTTCTGTGGGTCACAGTCTGTCATGTAACCCCTGACTGTTCTCACACGCTGCTGGAAATTCTCCTCGAGGATAGTCTGTGGGTGAGGTGATCTTTTTGGCACAGTGGGGAGGGCAGCAGTTTCTCTAAAGGGGAGCAGGGTTAGGTATTAAACTTGTCGTGCAGTAGAAGAAGAGCACAGCCAAAAGGCAAACTTCTCTCAGGTAAGATCTCCTAAAACATTGGCATTTTTGGTTTATTTTCTGACCACTTTTACATTCTTTCACATTGTTCTTATCTTTCATTAAAGAGTGTACCTTTACATGACTGAAGTGTTAACTGGTTCAGGTACTTAGGAGACCCCGTTCTCAGGTTTAAATACCCAAATGGAAAGTCGGTAGTTACTGGATCATTGTTACTTCTTTAACTTCTTGGGAGGAAATGTTTGTCCTTACTTTTGCTGTTTATTGATATTGACAGGTAAGATCCAAGAGACCAGGTAAGAATTTTTAGAGGACATTAGTATAACTTGCCCACTTACCTTCTGTGTTAATAAAGTGCAAAGTGCTTCGTCTGGTATATACAGTATAGCTTGTACGGTTGTCTTCAATCTTCTCAACATCCCACTGTGTTACACTGCATTTCAGTAGTTGACTTCAGAATTCCCTGTGTTACAATGTGGCTTTGAGCTATGGGTCTGTTCTGTCACAAGGAGCCAGGAGACAACTGCATCAAAATTTACTTAAGAACTAATTTATCAAGCTGCTACTTTGTGGGTTTAAAAAGCTGTGCACTGTCAGGCGCACTCCAGCAGGGTACAGAGGGGGTTCAGCAGGTGTGTCTTCTAAGCAGCCTTTGTGAAAATTACCGTCTCAGTCTTCCAGAAGGGCAGTCACATTTTTGTGGCAGACCACTGACACTGCAGTTCACAAGTCTTACCACTTTAATGTATTTTCAGGGATGTTTATTTTTAAAGCCTTAAAAGCCCCAAACAACAAACCCAAAACTCAAAAAACCAAAACTCAGAACAACCGCTGCACCAAACGAACAGCCCCGAAGTGCTCACAAACTGAACAAAAGCATTCTTTCTTCCAAACCTATGTTCTGTAGTGTTGATTCGGAGAAAACTCCAGGAACAAACTTGCCAACAAAGTTTTCTAGTTGACAAGCAGGTATTCTTTATTACGGGTGCTGGGAGACACGCGGGATAGCTCCTCCTAATGTGTGTCCACCTATTGCTACACAAGCAGTCCTTATATAGTTACGGAGCATACATACATATTCATGAGGCTACGTATGGATTATATCATTTTCCAGAAAGTTCCCCGCATGCGTACAAAAATGTGGTGGTGGTCTCTGAGGGTTGTTTGCTTCCAGATACTCCCTATCTTTACATCCTGTTCTTCTAGCCTGTTTTTCTTACACTCATTTTGTACTAAGGTCATGAAGGCCTAAACTACGTCAACTGCAGCAGTTTATCTTGTACAAGAATTCTCAGCATGTTCTCTAGCTGTACTCTATATTTTTTTTCTCTGTATATCATGCATCTCAGTAATTTTCCATTACTACTGTTACAAAGCCATCAAACTTAACATTGCTTAAAATTGATTCTAAAGGTTTATATATTCCATTTTGTAATTTTGTACCCCCCTTTGTCTCAGTGTGTTGCGCCCATCCCTTTCCTGTGCGTTACGAATATCCCCCGTGCGGTGCTGCTCGGCGCGTGTCTCGACGCAGGCCCTGAGGGGACTCGAGCGGTGGTCTCTCCGCGGTTCATCCCGCGCCGCCACGGGCCGGCACTCGGCGGGACGGCGGGCGCGGTGCCGCTGCGGCCCACGGGGGGGCGCCAGTGGGCCGGGCCTGGGTGCGGCGACATAAGGAGGGCCGCGGTGTGCGGTGCGATCCGGTAGCGCCGGGAAGGAGCGCGTGCGGCCGTGCTGCCGGAGCTGGCGCTGTGTAAGGCTGCATTTGGCACCTGCACACCGCGGGGTTGGTGTCGGTAGCCCGGGTGCGGCGGGTCTGCTGCTGGAAAGCACGGAGACCTGTAGTTCGGTGTAGTCCTGCTTACTTGCAGACTTCTACGCTATTGCTTAAGACGTGGAGAACTCATTCCTACTGCTGACATGTAGATTTTAGATCCCTGCTAGTGATGTACGAGTTCTGGTGTAAAGAGGAGAGACTAGGACAGGTTTTGGAAGGTGGATTCTGAAGCTGGAGAAGTGAGGGGAAGACAAAACTGTTTGGGGATTTTTGTCCATTATTTTCTTTAGTGTTACTGTGCCTTCAGTATGGTACAGAGCAACCTGCTAGCTAAGTGATTTGTGAACATCTGGAGCAGTTACTAAGAGACCTTGTGGTCTGAGGTATGAGAAGCTGGAGGGAATGAGGAATAAAGGTGGGAAGCAGCTGTACCTGTAAGTTAAGGAGAGCAGGAATAGCTAAGCACTGTCTGTGCAAGAGTACGGAATGCCTGTGGGCCTGGAGCGGCTCACCAGCATCCGGCAACATTGCAGAGCATGGGAGCTAGCTTGGACTAGTTCATTTGGGGCACATAAAATGGTTCAGTGTAGCCACTCCTGGAAACCAGGCGCTTTCTGCAGAGTGGACGTTTTGGGCATGTAAAATGCCTCAGCCTGACATCAGGGAGATGTGGTGGTAGCAACAAATCAACAGTGCATTAACATTATGGCAAGAGGGATATAGAGCCTAGGAACAGGAAGGCAGCTGTTCTGCCAGCAGCTCACAACATTTCTAGGCTTCTGTCCTGTGGGAAGCCAAGAGGGAACCACTTTCTGCCATGCTGCTGCTCTGCAGGTAGGGTGACAACTCACAACCATCTTCTCCCTTGGCCAAACTAGGGAGAAAAGGGAGGAAAGGGGATGCTAGGGAGGGTCCACAGTGCTGTCTGTTTGTGGTTGCCTTACAGATGTATATAGCTCTTAGGCTTTGTATGGTTTGCCTTAGTTTTGTTGTGTTTGGGTTTTTTTAATTTGTTTTTTATAGAACCAAACTGCCTATGGGCATGTGTGTAATGCACAGTAGAGCTTTTGTGCCATGTAGCATTTGTATGGGAGATCAGAACGTAAAAGCTGCCATACTTTGTACCTGTGATTCAGCTGGGAGCATAATCCCCAACATTCAGTCAAAACATAGCTCCCCTAGTGAATGTGTAGAATAATCTGCATGTTTGCAAGGGTTTTGTGCAGTGTCTTAGTTAAAGACTGGGTTTAAACATTTCATATTCCTTCCAGTTGTCTGGGTTTTTTCTAGAGTTGCAGCTCTCTGAGTGTGCTTGCTGCTGTGTAAATGGCTAAAGCCTTTTTGATTTTTATCAGTTACTGAATTCTACAGTATCTTATAATGATGTTTTTTGCTGTCTAAATGTATTTTGTGTGGTGAAAAAAACCACCTTTTTTGTGTGTTTGTTTTGAAGTGGAGGCTTTTTTAGCTTGCTGAAGTAATTGATGCTTCCTACTGTTTTCACAATTGCTTCATCTCTGGATCATTGTGTCGTTTGCCTTGGAGAAGGGACCTTATCTGTCTTTTGTTTTGCAATTATAGAGTGTTTGCAAAAGAGAAAGGGCAAAGTTGTCACTGTGGCTTTTCAAGTCAGGGTCTTTATACGCAGCTAATTCTTTGAAATAGGTGCAGCATTTTTGAGGCAAAGAGAAGTTGGCTTTGACGTCTTTACTTCTGTGTTTGCCTTTCTGCCATTTCCATTATCTTGACTAAGCTATTAGCCACTCTGGAAAAAGACATGCCAGGAAGATAGATTTGTCTGGTTTGAAAAGAGAACCAATATAAATCCCTTCTGATTAGACAGTTGTGTCATTGGGGGTGCAGATTCTGAATTGTCTCACCTTAGGTCTTGTATTGCAAAGCTCATGAAGACATAGTGCTGATGCTTGCCAAGGACTACAGAGAAGAAAGATTCCAGATATATTTGAGAACAAACAGAGCCTAGAGGAAACCTCAGGATGCAAACAAACAAGTTAGGCCAGCAAAATCCAGTAGCAGCTCCAAATGAGGAGGAGGATGGGTTTTATCCGTGGAAACAAAAAAAAAAAAAAAAAAGCTAAGCCAGAAAAAACAAGCAAAAAATCCCCTCAAAAACAAACAAACAAAAAAAGGCAAATGAAAAGCAAGAGAACTTCAGCCTTTAGTTGATACTTCATTATTCAACAGTGACTCAAATTTCAGACTCAAGGGAATGAGAATTAGAAAAAAATACCTGCAGTTCTGAGCTGGAGCCTGGAGACCTTGTTGATTCACTGAAACACTTAGCTAGTTCATAATGTTATGGATAGCTGTCAAAAGATGTTTTCAAATTCCTTTCTAGATTGATGTTCAGACCTGTAAAATGAGGGAATGGTTAGAATGAGTCTTCATGGGAGAGCAAATTGGGAGCTCTGCTTTGGGGTTTATCATCTTGCTTTCCCCTTGTGTTGGCATGGAGTATAAAGTGTGTTGTACATGGTGGTTGTAATCTCCATACTTGTTTAGTTTTCTGCCAGTTTAGCAAACTGGTTTATTTTTTTCTTTTTTATGTTGGTTTTCTGACAGTCAGTGAACTGAGTGGTCTCGGATGAGGGATCAGATTGGCACCAACGACTGGTGGCATGTGAGTGGCAGGAATATGTAGCTGGGAAGGGACATAGAAAGTCGTGAGCCTACCTCTGTGGCAGGAGTGAGCTGTTAGCTGTCTTGTGAAACCTTTTGCTGCATCCCTTTGTGTTAATACAGACTGAAAAGTGTCTGGTCCATGCATGCCCTTGTTTTGTAACACAGGAAAATAAAAGTCATCATCCTTTACTTTCACTGTAAATGTTCCTGTTAGATCATTTGTTGAACCGACACAGCATGTTTGCTTGCAGCAGCACTGGAAGTCCTGCTTTCAGCTTATTTGCAGCATAGTACTGAAGCTTGCATTGGTATTGTTCTCAAGATTTATAAAAGGTGAGGCTAGTTCTCAGAGTGAAAGGACAGCTAATAGAAAGGAAGGTGATCGGGGGTGTTCTGTTCATTTTTGCCCTGTTTCTAATGGACAATATAATGGAAAAAAACCCTAAAACCTATTAATACAAATACTAAAGTTTCTATGAAACTGTCCCAGAAACAGAGGAAAGGTAAAATGTCAAAGGTGGAATACTGTGGCTCAGGAAAATTTTGATGCTAGAGCTAAACTGATTCAAAGATTTAAGTCCAGAAAACTGGTCACTTTTGTTAATAAAGTTATATTTCTCTGCTCACATGATTCCTGTACTGCTTGTGTATATTCAGAAGTCTCTTTTAAAATGGTACTGTTACTCATGTATGAAGGTGGGTCAATCTTCATGAGGCTTCCAGGAATGCTCTTGTACTTGTGGCTTTTTCCAAATCAGTCTTGCTCGCATATGAAAGGGTTTTTCTGTGTTCATCTGAAGTTGATGCACTGTTGGTATTATATCTAGCAGCGTCTGGTCCAAATCAGGATGTTAATCAAGACTGCATTCCAATGCCAACTTTGCATCACCTGGTTCAGTATAAATTGCTGAGAAATTCTCATAAGCTTTTATTTCTTTCATTCTGGTTTCATGCCTAGAGAAAGAGCCTTGTCTTCAACTGGGCTGTTTTGTCTAGTAGACCTATCATCAATCATCAAGACACAAATTTTGTAAAGAATATGTGCCAAATTTTGTTCTCAGATGTTCTTTATGATACATCTGGGCATTACTATTTGTTTTTTTCAAGATCATGAATTAGTCTGAGTCTTTTCAGATTAGTAAGTGACAAATGCCATGCTCCAGGTAAGACTTTTTTGCAGTGTGTGGGAAATGAAGAACATTCTGTGGCATTAATGTGTGCTAAGTAATCCCTAAATAGTGAAATAAAACTGTGCAGGGTACGAGCATATGTCTTCTATCTGAAGACTGCTCTCTGACATTTCGTCTTGATGATACATTGCTTCAGGTAACATATTTAAGCTTTGTTACGGAAAAAGAGTGATTTATATACATTTTTTTTTTCAATGCAAGTTATTAACTGTAAATGGAATTTTCAGTTTTTCAAATGTAGATGGAAAATTCCTGAATTCAATTTCTGAGAGTACTCAGGATGTATTGTCCATTTAGCCCTTCTTTTTTCATTTTGCTACATGGACTGACAACATTTGTGTTGTGGCTTACTGAGAGCTTCAGGCCAGGTAGTATGTTTTTGGTTTTGCTGGTTTTTATCCATGTTGGCTCAATTTAACCTCAGATTTATGTCATATTTAAGACACTCTGTTGTTTATGCCTGTTTGGTTCATGAGAACATATCCAAGACTTTTCAAGGCCTCCTGGAGTTCAGAATCGTTCCAGGCTTTTCTAAGTAAACTGTTCTGAATTTGACCTGAATTACATTACAAACAACTTTGTGCATTTTTCAATATTTTTTTTATTCCCACACTGTGCTTGGTACAAACTTGGTATTAAATAGCATAACAAACTAGAAAGCTGTTGACATCTTATGTTTTTGTTGCTAGCAAGTATTGTTTGTGTAAGATTTATCTCCTGAGAGGAGAAGGGATTGCTTTAGAGAAATACGCTTGCCTTCACTAGCCTAACAATTGGTAATCTGTTCCAGTGTGGGTGTGTATGCACACTCTTCTTGGAGATGTTTTCTCAGTTGTGAGGTTTCTCTATAATAAGTTTCCAGCTGGGAAAAGGAAGTATGGCTTCAGCAGGAACTGATCTTTTCTTACTTCTGACAGTTTGGTGACTGTCCTTCCTCTCAGGCTTACTGCACGTGGTTTTTGTCTACTGCATTGGTTTGAATAAATGCTGTCTAAACTGCTACCCAGTAATGGTCATCTGCAGACATCAATTCTTGAGTTTGTGTAGGCTTTGCAGACCTATTTGCATACACACATAGACTATTTTTGGATCTAAATGAAATACCTATAGTATATTACTTCTCACCTCAAAATGGAGTAGGTAAAAGCTATTGCTGTTTAAGACAAACTGTCTGCTCCCAGGGTGTTAGGAGCTGGCCCTGCTTACTTCACTGACTGTAATACTGCTGGGTTCTGTGCCTTTCTGGGCACTTCCAGAACAGTTCACTGAGCTGCAGTCAGAGCTGGGAGCATCTGTTAAAATCATAGGGATTGCGTACATGTGACCAACAGCGTAAGTTAGTCTGGAGGACTTTTTACTGTTTGATGTAAGGGATGCAAACAGCACATCTTAACTCTTGGATCTGAATGATATCTGCAAGTAAAGCTGAATTTCTTCCACAGAAATCTGGATGCATTTCCTGTGGAATTCGGTGAGATGCACCAAACATGGAAAAATAATTTATTGTTTATAGAAATCTTTCTGAAGTGGACAGCCAGATAAAGTACACTCAAGTCAATATTGTCCATCTTCTGGTAGGCAGTCGTTTTCTATCCTCCAGGCTTACTCCATTTGGCACATGGGAGTGGATGATCAAAGTGCTTCCTCACTTGTGTTCAGCTACAGGGACAAAAGTGCTGTGGCCTCCAACCAGTAGCAGGAGTAGCAACCATCTAACCTGAATGCCTGCAGGTCTTTGGTCTTTCCTTAACCAGCTGCCGCTGCTGGCTTTATGGCTAGAGTAGGAAGGGAAAGGCAAAATCACAAAAAGACGTTCTTCTTTCCCCTTTGCCTCCTTATTTTTATTCTAGTAGAAGTGATTGCTGCTTCTGCATGTTTTGTAGTCCCTGTGACAGGCTAGGTAAGCAGAGAGCTTTTTTCTGCTGCTCTCTCCCAGAAGAGATCCCATAACTTCCATGGAAATATTTTAGTTCTTGCGCCTGATGTGCACTGGTATCCTGAAAGAAGTATTCCTCTCTCAGCACTGAAAAGATTAGGCTGTTGTGTTATAAATAGGGGATTGTGTTTACTTTGTGCTTCTCACTCTGTCAGAACTGCCTCAAGCACAATAAGCCAAATTCAGCCTATAACAGTTCTAACATTGTGAACTCTGTACTGTCCCTGTTAGAGTTACTTCTGCTCTGAATATGAGTTGATCACCATGTCTGGGATGCTTCAGCATAGTCCTAGCTCTGCCAGCACTGAGAGATGCTGAACAGCATGCAATGGCACTTGTGGAGACAAGCATTATAAAATACTTGTCTTGACATCCACTGCCTTCTCTATTTTTAGTAAAACCATGGTTGGTGGATTTCTAGTATAAAGGAATATATGAAAATCCACAAAGTATTGTTTTGATTTCCTTGTCTTTATTTGTATTAAAGTCGACAGATATCCTCTAAACTTAAACACCTTTTTGGGGTGAGGGTCAAAGTATTTTATTATGATTTGAATATTTCCACTAGCAGAAAATCCACTACAGTCTGGGCAAGATGTTCTAGTGTTCAGCTGCCGCTCCTTTGATGAATGCCTGTTGCATTTTGATTCTCTTCTGTATGTTCTGAGGAATATTTTACTTGCTCTTTATCTGTAATTCAGATATTATGAGTTCCTCAAGCCCTGAATTATCAGAGATTTTTTTTCTAATATTTCACTCATTCTAATGACTCTTCTCTGACCTTTTTGATTCTGTTTTTCTGCATATTTGAATACTGTTCTTTGGGGACCACAGGACAGACAGCAGCAGTGCCATGGGAATTACTCTTGTGTCAACTACAGACATCATAAAACCTTTCTTTTCCAATTTGCTAATTCCCCAGTCTCCCAGGCACGCATCAGTCCTTGAGGCTGTGACTGATCCTTACAGGTGTCCCATGAAAATTTAGCTACCGTGGCCAAGAGCATTTTCAGAGGCATTATTTTCTGGGGCAGAAAATAACTGTTGTCTGTTTTTGTTTCTCGATACAAATGTGCACACCCCTGGGCTTCTTGTTATACCTACCATTACCTGTGCTCAGAATAGTCAACATGGCCTGTGAATTGCTTTCTCTGACCTTCTCTCCAAGAATCCCAGTGTACATCCAGTTGCTTGAAATAGGATTATCTTCAGTAGATCTGTTCAAGAAGCTAATATATTCCAAATTACATTACTGTGCTACTAGACACCTTGTAATGTATTAGCAAGCTCTTTTTTCATTGCTTATCGTTATTTATTATGATATTGGGCTTCTTTGGGGTAGGTGCTGTTAAATGTCAGGCAGGATAGGCAGGTCCCATGGGATCATACTAGAAATGCATCACTCGGTGAAAGCTCCAGGTATATCATCTGAACTTACACAATTTTAACAATGCTTTGTTGATATTAGATTATTCTGATGGATTAAGCAAAATGTCCTACATGCCAAACTGAGTGTATTCCAGAAGGCTATTACATAAAGACATACTTTTCTAAACCCAGTTGAAAACAGTAAGTCTATTGTCTGTAGACCTGTTGATTGGCATTCATTTTGTAATTCAGTTTAATTGTTCATAATCAAATCTCTCATCAGCTATTTCACTACATAAAAATTATTTTTCTTCACAAAATCTGCTTCAGGCTGACAGGGCACCCAGTTTGTCTTTTGTAAATATTGACATAGCAATTCTTTCTTTACATGTAAACTTTTCCAGTTCCAGTTTTTTAAATGTTAATGACAGCAAGCATTACCAGTCCAGCCAGTACCTATGCCATCTCCTTCAGCAGGCTTGTGTCCAAGTTATCCACTCTGCTCATGTAGAAGTGTCCAATTAATAGGTGCTGTTCAACATCTTATTGAGTTACTGTTGGAATGGAAACTATTTCATCATCATCATGAGAGTGTTGTTTCCTTTTTCTCAGACAGATGTGTGTGTTAAACTTCTCCTGCTTCTGTTACTGCCAGTAATCCTACAATTTCTGTGTAATAATGGATTATTTTTTTTTCCACCACACTTTTAGAAACTGTTTAACAATTTTAGCTACTAATTTCTTTTTCTGTTTCTGTTGTTCTGCAACTTACATAATTTTCTTTCAGTATTAATTTCTAGTCACACATAATCTTGTGTCGAGGGGACAACTGACACCCTGTTAATGGAGAGAGGTTTTAATCAAGCTCCCACAGTGATTTAGTATCATTTGAGTAAGAAAAATTAAATGGCCTAGCTCATTTGCAGTATGAACATCCTGTTGATAACTATTTTTTTACTAAAGGTATGATTTACTTATCCTAAATCTAAATGTAGTAGAAGTTGTATACTTAGATGTTCATTTTAGAATAAGAAGTCCTGCTTTTGGCAGTGCCTGTTTTCTTTTAGTGGCTGGAAAGGGCAGTATGAAAGTAATTTTCTGATTCATAGGTGACTTAGGGTAGGTGCCAACCTGATCACCTCTCTCCAGATATAAAAAAGGGGAGCTACCAAGAGAATCATCATCTAGATTTTGGTACCCAAATTTTGCTTTTCTAAAGTAAAGATTTAAAAAGTGGCTCTTTACAGATAGTGTTTGCTTTTGTCTCGTTTATTGGTGATTTCAAGTAAAAAAGGCAATGTGGCTTCTAAGAATACAGTACTAATTTGTATATATCACACCTGACATCTGGAAGTTAATTTCTTTATGTTCCCAATGCAAGTTGAATTTGATAGTCTAGCAGCTTGCAGATTAAAATCTCCTCCCAGATGGGGAAAGGGAATGTTTAATGTGGTCAGCACTTTCTGATCAAACCTATATGAAAACGTAGTCTTTCTAGCTTTCCAGTTCATCTGTATTTCTTTTTGTCTACCAGATACTGAAAGCAGAGAGAAGGTTGTGACTTGCTTTTCTGGGCTTTGCAGAGCAAGTGTAGTTGAATGTTCTCTGAAGAGCTGTTTTAGCAAGACAGAGGGACCGAGTGACGGCAGAGGTCTTCTGGGAGGGCTTTTTAGGTCTTAAAGGTAGCTCTGAAAGAGAAATATGCAAGAGAAGCTACACAGCAAAAATAGAATATGGCTAGAGGGCAAAATCTTTGGGTGATCTTTGGCTCTGTGAGACAATGCAAAATTAAATGTTGGTACCTTGTTCATGTTTTATTTAAGAAGGTCCAGGTCCATCATACCTGTAATGGCTCTGCAGATCTGTAGGAGCAGCCTGCACCTGTGATTTTTGAAAGGTCTTTCACAAAAAGAGAATCCCAAAGCACAGCAAAAAACAGCAAATCAAACCCCTCTGAGTGTGTAACTTCACAAAATTAATTGTAACTACAGATTTCACAATTATTCTCACACTTTTAAAGTTATCTTCAACATCTGCCAACTGCCACCATCAATTCCAAATTACTGCATATGGTAACAGGTAGCCTTTTATTGCCATGTAATCTCTTAGACATGAATAACTATGTACTGTTATTACATGGCACTTGCCTTAGCATTGAAGTGATTACATGGCTATTTGTACCCTTCGAAAAAACCATAACTTTTTTCATTTTCATAATGGAGTGGTTCAGTTTGTCTTCAGTGTATTTACAGATTTAAGTTTCAGTAGTTTCATCATAACAATTATACTGTGTGTGATGTGTTGCATTAACAAAATCCATCATCTCTTTTCTTCAAATTACGTGTGTCCATTTCTAGGGGATCCAGATTTATTGTTAACTTGAAGAGCGCTTTTGAAGTGGAATTCTCAAGTATAACCTTTAAAGCTTACTACTCAAATGTATTTTCTTTCAGTGAGGACATCAGTGGCACAAGTAAATCCTTGTGCTTCTTTTGTACTGAATTCTTCATCATACCAAGATTGTGATGGAAATGAATTGGGCATGTCAGTAATGTCCTGGCAGCTCTTTTAAGCAGCTAAAATGTATTTCTATTAGCTAGTGCATGTTTTATCCACAGGCTTTATTTTAAATAAAGGTATGATTTGAGTTAATAGCATTTGGCAGAAATACATTTGTGAAGCTAAAATTCTCAAAATCAGTGATTGCTGTTCTTCCAACACTAGGTATGTAATTTGTGTGGCCTTTTGAGGTTTCTGTATGTGTGAAATGGACAGCTTCTTAGAATACGGACACATTTATTTATGTCTCTGCTCTGAGATTTTGAAAACGGAGTGTTGTGTGTTTTGAGAGGTAAAGCAGAAGAGGGCGCTGCACAGCTGCCCAGTGACCCCGAGTGTAAGTGCTGCTCTGGGCTGTGCTTCAGTCTTGTGCTAAGGTATTTCGCTAAAAATAACATAAAAAAGGACTTTTGTTTCACACTGTGTAGAACTGCAGAGTTACTAGAGGGATCTATTGCAGGTGTCCTCCCTGAGAGTGGCTTTTCAATGTTCAGTTTTTCAACCTACTCTGTCTGGTTTAGGACCGAGGAGCCTTTTGGAAGAGGAGAAGTTCTGCCTCGGCAGTGAACGGTAGATGGCAGTGCTGTCCCGTTCAGTGCCTGAAGAGCAGTGATCAGGAGTTTTAAATCTGCGTAACGTGCCCTTCACTAGTTGTCTGCTGCTGAAACACTGATAGGTTAAATATGGTTCTATCTAGAATTACGTTAATTCTGTGAAGGCAATTATCGACGTAGAAGTTTGGAGGGGGTAGGAAGTTATAGATATTTATTTATAAATATATACTAAGTGCATATGTATTCTTCAGTTAGTTGCTTTGTGTGCCATTCAGACATGAAAGAGCCTAATACTAACATGATGCCATTTAATGCCATTGCAAACTTAATGAGGGGTCACTGTGATATGTATGCTCCTGTCGTCTTTCCTCAAAGGGAATTACTTGCTTTCTACAACTCTTGGTTCATGATATACAGTTCATTCCTGTAAATCTCCCACTTCCCCATAGTGAAACATCTCTAGACTCTGAAAACTTGATGACTCATAGTTTATCAGTCTTTGAGTCTTAAGTCAGGGCCAATCTCTCATGGCTTTTCTAGTACCGGAAATCTTTGTGGAAGCCTTTTTCTGTTTATCCATGCGCATGCTTTGAATGGAAGGACTGCTTGATCACTTTTGTTTTGTCCTAAAGAGTAATCTGATGGCAAAAATAAGTTTTCTCTGTCCTCTCGTCTTACTCACCCGCCCCCTCCTTTTTTTTTTTGTTGGAATGTTAATCTTCTCTGGGAAAAAAAGTATTTAATCTTTTTCACTAAAAAATGTTATTAGAATTGGCCCTTTTGATGGCATGTTAGCAGAAAGTTCCTCAGAATATTTTGTCTCTATAGCAATGTGAACTTGTTTCTCTTCCGAAGTTTAACAGTTGTATTTCAGTGATGCACCAGAGTATGGCTGTTGTAACTTCATAACCATACTCTTGCAAGCATATATTTTTTTCAGGTCAGGCTGTGATTTTTGTGTGCAGATTTACAGGATTTTTGCAGGTTCTGTGACGGAACTAAGGAGATTACTTTTCTACAGTAATTTTATGAAACATATTAGGGATGCAGTGTTTTATAACAGGCCATTCTTGTTAACATGCTAGTAGTGGGTTTTGGGAATAAAGAAATTATGTCATACTATAAAAGTTGAAAATGTAGTTTTAGCTTACACTGAATTGCTCATGATGCCAGAAATAAATTTTGCCACTTACAATTCTGACTCAAATGTTTTTTGTATGCAATACCTCCATATAAGTATTTAGATTACTTTCATAAGATTAGAGAGAAAGACTTAAGTGATAGGGTGTAATTTTAGAGATGGAGCTTGTATCAAGATGTTTATTAAAACTTGCCTTTGCTTTCTGTCCTGATACATCTTCAGTACCAGCAAACCAGCTTCATACTATATTTTTTTCCAAAAAGACTAAAGACTGCTTGTTGTAAAGTTTTACATCACAAAAAGAAAACAGAATTAAATGGGAAATAGAGTCTCAGTGGTCAAAAGACTGGGAACAAAATAATTGCTGGAAGCTTAGTATTAGCAGATACTTCACCGAAATGAAACCTGGTGGTTTTTCTGACAAAGCTAAATGTCTTGTGCAGGTTTTTGAGTTTGTTACATAATTTATTACATTAAATAAAAATTAAGAGACGTCGTGAAGGGCAGTTGTTTAAAAAGCACCCCAGAAGCAGTTGGAAGGGAGCTAGGCAGAGAAAAAAAACAGTAATCTTTGATTTTATTTTTTTGGAAGTGAAAGAAGCCCTGTCAATTTAAAGTTTGCAGTATCGCTATATAGTACTTTTTGTGCCTTTTAAAGCTGTATCATTGGCAGTTGTGTTTTGGTTTTTAGAGGCAGAAAAAATAATTTGCTTTACTTTTAGTTTCTGCATAGCCAGACTTGCTCTTATGTTTGTAAAATTTAGAGAAGTTCAATAGGGGGCCCTTGGTGCTTTGATCTAGTGCCATGGTGCAGTTTAATGAGAGAGGGGTTTTCAATATTGTCTGCAATATTACAAATTCTGCCAGCTCTGTCTTAAAATAAGAAAATGCATGATTTACACCTCGGACACCTTCTTGTATTTCTGGGCACTCTTTCTGTTTGAAACAGGTAATTACAAAAACCTCCGGATCAGTTTTTGTAAAGGGGCACCCTGATGGGTGCCATGACTGAAGTGTGACATGAGCCTTTTCCAATACAATGGGTGGCCTAACATTCCTCGGGAAGGCCAAGCTCATTAAATATTCTCTTCTTTTTTTCTACCCTTTCCCCCTCTTCATGCACTTAGCTTGAGTTGTGCTAAGTCTGAGGTTTCTTCACTGAGGACTTAGGAAAATTGCATAGAGTTCTCAGATTGAATTTTTTATGTGTATGACTTCATGATGGCATTAGCATGTGCTTTGATCCATGTGTGAATGGCACTGGGTCGGCTCTTATTGCCATATCCAGATGGTGTTACAGGGAACAAACAGTTGTGTTTTAGGATTTCTCAATAGACTGTCTAGACTGGTCTTGCAGCAGACAGATACAGCCACCCATCAAATTAGCGTTTGTCAGATTTATGGTAATGGTTCACCAAAGCCTTCCTGTCATTGACATTAAGATTTACGCCTCCAAAGTTATTTTGTCTTCTGCGGAGTGTAAAGTCTGATCATGTGTGTGTGTGCGATTATCTGCATGTATATTTGTATATATAAATTTTTAACTAAACAGGAGGAAAGCAACTGAAGAGAAGTAATTGCAATGGCAAGAGACAGATTTTTTTTCAAAGTATTTTTTAAGAGGCTGATTTCTGCAGCTCGATTGATTAGGGAAGCTTTCCCTCACCCGCCCATCCTCTCCCTTCAAATGATAATACGGATGTTCTGTTCCAGTCAGTGTCTCCCATATGCCCTTTTTAGAAAGAAAAACATGTACGGGGCTTACTATGGCTAGATTTTGCACTTTCATGTTACACTGGAGTAATATGAGCTGCTCCCTTTACGCAGTGGGAATAACCTTTTGACAGGCAGTATGTCCATTCTCAGTGGAAATGTTTTTCCAAGTCTGGCCAGGGCTCCTTTGATCATGCCACCTCAAATGTAGGGGTCATAGCTACTATGCAATGTAAGAACCACTGATGGTTGACCAGGGGAGAGATGATTTTGAGGAGAGCATATTTAAAATAAGCCGAATGTCATGGGGTTTGAGGTGTCTTTTTGTTTTTATTTTTTTTAGGGCATCAGTAATTTGTGTTGCAGTGGGAATGCTAAGCAGGAGTGTTGGGGAAATTTTAAATTAAGCTGGACATGTTGGTACATTTGGTGGTGGAAACAAGAGGTGGTGTAAATTTCAAATAGCTGAACTGCAGTGGCGAGCCTTGGGCTTGAACATGCCAGGGCATGTTTGGAAAATGTTTTCCTGTTATAAGGCTATTTCAAGAGTAGCTAAGGGAGTAATGGGATGATGAAAGGATCCAGATGTTATAGTAAACTGTATATTTGGGGAATGCTACTTAATGAAGAAACAATTTGCAGAATACTTGAATTAATTTGCAAGTCTGTCTGTGGTGTGTGCTTTGGAAAGTCTCTCCCCTGTTTGCTAGGAATAATTACTACTGATCATGAATAAGAACAAGAATTAACTATAAAGTCATTTTATAGAAAGTTTTATTCTCTACTCTTGTTACTTTTCTTTCTTGAAGGAGCTTTGTAGCACTGGAAGAAAGTAAATATATCTGGTAAATATGTAAATAAAAAGTAAGTCTGTAAATAAAAAGTAAATCTGTAAGTATTAATTGACAAGAATCAGCTCCAGGAAATCAGGGCTGGTTCTCGGGCAGGCAGTTCACTACTTCCACAAAATAAGTGCATGCTCCCTGTGTTTTGGAGTCTCACAGCCACTCTGCTATGCAGCAGCAGTGTACCATTGTATCTTGGAAAAAGCAGCCAGTTTATTCTTTGCAAATCCATGGTCAGAGATTGTGATGGTGTAATCTTTGTTTATTGGGTAGATTTCTGTGATTTATGTGTTCTGAGCATGTTTGACTGTTACACAACTTTCCTCTGTGCAAGTGCTTAAGCAAAAAGAATATAAAATACCAGAGAAAGCAAATATTTAACAGCAGAATAAGAATTCTTTTCCTTTATGTGGAGAAGGCATAGAGCTGCTTTCCTCCCAGCCCCCTCATTCCTTTTTTTTTTTTTTTTTTTTTTTTTTCTTTCTTAGGGTTATTATCTATGGCTACTGGGACTAATAGTTTGCCAAACTTTGTCTCCATATTGCATCTTTCAATGTCTCAGTGGCAACATAATTTTCTCCATGTCTTAGGGAAACATTCCTGGGTTTGATTTTTTCTTTTCCCTGTGTTACAATTTTTTCAAAAATAAGCATATGTTGCATTGACAGGCTGTAATTAGATTTTTCATAAAAATGTAAAATTAATACAGCATTTAAGCAGTTGAGTAAGGATTTAAACTTCTCTATAGTTATAGCCTGGTTTTAACTGGATTTTGTGAAACATGTACCTGCACACAACAAATACAGGTTATTATACTTGGTTACTTTTTATTCATTGCTTATGCTGCATTAGAAAGTCTTACCCAGACTTGGAAACTTTAGTTGGGATGCTCTTCATTGAAATTTAAGAAATGTGATTTTTCTTTAGCATACTTCTGGTTTTGTTTTGATATGGTGAAAACATGGGATGAAATCTTACTTCGTGTTGTCTTAATTTGTCTCACTGAACAAAAGATTGTAAATGGACAGTTTAAATTTTCAGGAATCTAAGACAATGGGGTATGTAAGCATTGCTCGCTTTAATGAGTGTGGCTTACTGATTTAAATATAACTTTGCTGCTTATTGGAAGTGAATTTATCAGAGACGAGCTAAAAGAGGCAAATAGGTGGTTTGGTGGTTTTGGGTTTTTCCAGTGTGTTTTGGTCTCCCTGCTTTTGGAGCAGCCTAAGCTTACAGAAAGTGACAGAGGGACTGATAACAAAGTATTGGGCCTTGCAGGGTTCCCAGCAGGGTGGTGTTTTGTGCTGCCCAAACTCGCCATGCCTGAGGCTGATGTATTACAAACCACTGTCAATTCTAAGACAAAGACCCCTGGTGCTCTAGGGAAGGACAGTCAGCATGTGGCAGGGGTTGAGAAGGAAAGCTTACGAGGTGCTAGGTACTGCCATCTTAATGGCCAGAGATGCTCCCTCCCTTTGTGTCCTTCTGGAGGAAGGTGGCCCTCCGGTGTTACCTCACTGGAGATGTGCAAGCAGTGAGACTTGGGACTTCTTGTTGGGCTTTTTGCTTGGGGGAGTCACTGGCATTTTGGAGGCATTTTATTTTTCTTCTTTTCTTTCGGAGGAAGTTTTGTTGACAGGGGATTGACTAGGAAAGGAGCTGCTGCCACCTTCCCTTTTCTCTGGAAGTGAGGAGAGAGAAATGGGAGCAAGGGCAGACTGTGGCAACTGCTGTGTGAGACATGGAGGCAGAGGAGAGGCAGAAGTGGTAAAAAGCAGGTGAGCAACTGAGAGAAAGGCCTGATTTTTAGGCAGAAATGGAGGCCAGTCTGTCTACTACCTCCTTTTCTTGCAACTGGGAAACAGGGTGAGGGGAGAGTGGAGCTACTTGAGCTGACCTTGCATCAGAAGTCCTTTAGAGCCATGGCCTAATTCCTTTGTCAGTGCACACTGTCCTCACACCCAAATTTGAGTGGTTTACATCCCAGGTAGCTGGCCCAGCTACCTCCGGTATTGTTTTAACTCAGTCTGGCAGTGTGCCCACCGTGCAAATGAGGATGCCAAATAGATCTGGCAGTTCTTCAGAGCTGTCCCACAGCTCTCCCAGACGCACAGGCAGATGCTTGATGATTCCTTTTCAGTTAATATGCGAGAAGGTTCTCTTCCCCCACTACTGTAAAAACAAAGTGAACGCACACACACCCACCCCTGTTGTGATACACCTCTAGAGTTGTTTTCACTGGTAAAGAAACAGCGACTTGGGCAATGGCTACTCACCCTGTGACTAAGCTGATGTGGGTGTTTGGGTTTGAGCACCTGGGCAAAACCAACAGTGAACCAACATGCCTACATTGGAGCGAGCAGTCTGTGGAAGTCTATTAAAATTAATTAGGTATTCAAGCTTTTTTGAGGGCCCTCCCCAGCGATGGTATCTTTCTAAGGGCACTGTCAACTTACAAACTGTATTTGGAGAATTTTGTCACCTAAGACTTACGTAGATGAAAGATCAAAGAATTGCTCTGTAGACTTTGTGTTGCTTTCATTGAACAATTGAGGTTTTGAAGGATCTTGGAAGGTCTGTAGTCCAACTTTGTGGTCAAAGCGGGGTCAGCTTGAGGTCTGACTGGGTTGCTCAAGGCTTTATTCAGCTTAGTTCTGATCTTGAAAACCTAGTGGAAGAAACCATCAAAGATAAGGGCTGCAAAGCCTCTCTGCACATTGCTGGACTGTTCCCATGGGGAAAAAGTATTTTCTTATAGTCAGTCTGAACCTCCCAAGCTTCAAATTGTCCATTGTTTCTTGTCATCACTCCATTTACAGCTGCAAGCATCCCGTCAGAAAGTTCCCAGGATATTTATCTGGATATCTCAATTGCTTTAGATTGTCTCGAAGATTATTCTGTGGTACTGCTGTGGTCTTCTTAGATTTTACAAGTGAGATTTCTTTTAGCAGAGGGTGCAGCTCAAACTGCAGTGTGATTTTTGAGAGTTGGCACATTCAGTATGCCACATGTAGTATAAGAACAAAATAAATTTGAACAAATAGAAATTTGTACTTTTGGCAATGTTGTCATCTGAAACATAAGGAAAAAAATGTGACGCCTGATGCATTTGTGTTAACAAATGCCTGTTCTGAAAGCGGGAAATCAGAGTGGCTTTGTAAGTAGCAAAGGAAATTGGATGTATTTTTCTTTAAGATGCTGCTGCATTTAGGGCTCAGAGTTTAGAGACTCACTGGTTTTAATTTCATATAGGAAACTTAGGGCATTGGCAAAGACACTAGAAAATCAGAAGACAACAGCATGTAAATATGCTACTATTTTCACATAACAAGGAAGCCTGAAATTCATGTTAAAATGATCAGCTGTATGAAAATAGATGTCTTAATGCTTTTTGCTCTCCAGGTAGATTTTTCTTTAATGACTATCAAGTAGGTAAGTGGTGGTTTCAAGCTTTATTCATAGATTTCTGTTTTGTTTCCTCATGGGTTTTTGATAGCAAGTACATGCTCAGCCACAGTCTTGTCTTTGCACAAGTTGCAGCTTAATTAAATCTGATATAAAACTCTTCAGTTAAATAATCACTGACCTGTGTGTGAAGATTCACTAAGTTATACTAATTTGCATCAGGCATGTATGTAATGCATAGGAGTAATAAGAATCCACTTCTTAATTCATACTTGCTTTATTTTGTGCATTATCTGAAGGGGCTTAAGTATCACTTGTTTCTGTGTAGCTCCACTGGGCATACTATAGCTGTGTAAGGTACATCACTTGGTTTATTTTTAAATCAGTAAAACTGCACTTCTGAAAATGGACAATGTTATGTTCTCTTCATCTGTCTGGTCTGGATGCAGTGGAGCCTTTGCCCTATCACACAGGATCTACGGTGATTGCTTTCTACAGTCTGTGCCTTAGGTAGTGATTTTTCTAAGGTGCTCCAATACCATTCTTGATGTGCAGAGCTGCATATGAATAGCCAGTCTTAAAAATGTAGCATCAAGGCCACAAAATATGTTTTAATACAAGACTTGGCTAATGAGAAGTATTGTTTACTGACGCGACTAGCGTCTTTAACAGAGCAGAAAACTAGGAGCAGCTTGAACAGGGAAGACATGGGCAGTCTAAACTGTCTCTGGCTTGATTTATTTACTTGTTTGTTTTACCTCTGTTGTAGTAACTGCTTTCCAACTGGCAAACAACAGAATTGGATAAAAGAAACCTGTCTTTTTTTTTAACGGCCTCTCTCTATTCTCACTTTTATGTAAAGCAGCATTTGTTATGTTTTTCATAAGCTTTCCATGCAACTTCATAAGTAGCGTTTTTTGCTGAGATAAAAATGTTGCAAGCATACATGCTCAGAATCTGTGTTAATGTGATACAAGTGGCTATTGAAACTCCATATAATGCTCTGAGATAGCACTTTCCATTTTTCTCTTTGTAGACATTGAAACCATTCCTATAATTACAGTGCTATCGCAAAGGAAATTTTGCTGAACTAATAATTGTTTTGCGGCGGAGACACCACCACAAGTGTTTCATTGCTGAAGTCAGCTGCTGTGGAAATGAGCCTCCCTCCCCTGATCGAGCCCATACCGATAATCTCTCAACTGCCATCATCACACGGGGAAATGGATCCACTCCCACTCATTAGCATGAAATCAAGCACCCGATCTTGGAAGGCATCTGGTAACAGACCAACCGGCAGCCCGGTGCAGTGAGCAGTCTCCACGTGCCACTTCGCGGGGCAGGCTGCCTGTTGATTCAGTTGAAACGCCTCATCCCTGGGGTGTAGTGCTTGGTGATACTCAGCCTAGGGGTGATGAATACATGGATAACTATGCTTGAATCCACATTCCTGGAGAAGGGGTGCAGTCTCCTGGACAGCCAAAGACTGCAAGAGTTTTTAGCTACTGTTACTATGTAAGCATCCAGGAGTACTACACATAGTTCCCAATTAAAAAAAAACCAAGCCAAATCCCTCCTCAGCTTCTTAGGGTGTAGCAATTTTCTCAGTATGATTTGGAAGCTGTAGCCAACCTGTGTCTAAAATTGGGAATTGCAAAAGGAATAAAAAGATGCTACCATACAAGTAGCCCCCCCAGAAGGAATGAGGGTACACCATAGGTAAGGTTCTTTTCTACTTCAGGCATTGGTTTTGATGGACCCCACATATAGGTAGCCAGTGTTGATACTGAAAATGAAAACTTGGCCTTTACCATGCTGTACAGTTTTACGAGGTATGATGTGACTGTAGTATAAGCACAGCAGGGGAATGGCAGCTTTGCAGTATCAAAACACTTTCTTTGAGTGTTTGGATGGAAGCATTGGCTGAAGTGAATTAAACACAATTTCCTGTGTTATTAGGCTATTTAAAGTACAGGAAAAAATAGTTGAAGCTTGCTGCAGTGTTCTCAGATCTCTTCCTACAGTCTTGCAGAATTAAAAATTTTGTAATATGCAGTTACTTAAGTGTTGGTTGATCTGGTAAAGTAGATGACGTGTGACAAGGCACTGAAATACTATGGGATACTTCACCATCATGATGTTGAACATCTCTAGAACTTTAGATGCTCAGGCTTCTGTGTGAAACTCTCCACTGGGGCACAAATCCTAGGTTCCATGTGTTGAGAATGGGCAGAGTTGAGTTCCCCTTCACTCATGATGTGGAGAGTACTGAAGCCAATGAGTATGAAATGCTGAGGAGTATGGGTGATACTTCTGCCATGTGCTAAACAGTGTGAAGTGGTTGAAAACTGCAGGATCATTATGTCAGGGTTTGGTTTTGGTTTGTTTTTTTTTTGGAGGGGGGTAAAATGTAATGAGATTGCTCCCTGTGACAGAACAGCAAGTGCAAGATTTTGCTCATATGTTTTTGAATTCTACAGTGTTAGGTAAGAGCAGTATTCTTTCCTATGCATGGGCAATGGAGTAGTCAAGAAAGTATAGGATGTATGCTTTCTTTGCCCATATTTGCTTTCAGTATCAGTTTATAATGGCAAAACTGATGACATGAAATTCTTTAAAAACAAATCATGTAATCTGTTTTTTGTTTTCACTGTCCTAAGATATCAGTGATGAAGTCTGTTTTTAGTAAGTAGCTATTGAGCCACTGCAATAGCTCTAGTTAATGAGATGCTTTCTGGAAAGATTGATTAAATTCCTCTATATACTGTATCAAAGTAGATCTAGAGTGCAACCAAAACAGGAAACATTACAAGCCAGTTGGTCTTCTATTCATGGTGGTACTTACACTGAAACTAATGAATATTGTAGAAATTCAGAATGCAGAATGGGATTGGTATGACTTTTCAAATATAGTTGGAATCTGTGGAATGGTGTTAGTGATCTTGCTTGTTTTTTAACCCTATGGTGACTGGCCAATTACTAATCTTAAAATTTTCTGGAGCTCTTGCTCCAGAGATACAAAGTACACAGTGCACATGTATGGATACTGGCTTACACTGCTTTCGAAAGACTAATAGTTTCAAGTTAAGATCAAAAGAATGTCCAGTATATGTAACATGTTGTGCATCTCAATTTACCTCATGCAAACACCGCATATATAACATTGTCCTTCACTTGTCATGTTAGTGATGTAAAGGAGTTAAGAGTTTAGATTTTGTCTGAGCCGCAAGGTAGTGTTAATTCTTGTTAAAATAAGTCATCCACAGTAAGCACTTAAGGGAAATTCAAAGCTATTACAGCAGATGGCCTGCCAAGAATCTTAAGTCATTTATGACAGTCTAATAATGTTAAATTCTTTGAACAAGTGTAAAAATGGGGAAACTTGCAGGTCTAATTCCTGAAAATGTGGGCAGCAAAGAATTGTATGAGAACACTGATAAATGAGTTGCGCTGCAAATTCACACAGTTCTTTGTTATGTGCAGTTTGACATAATGGAGTATTTAATTGTTGATAGAAGTTCAGCAGTTGCTCAAGGAAAGAATATGTTTTGTTTACACTTGATGAGATTCTGTGTGGCACTGGCAAGGTATATTTTTTTTGTCACTGTTTTTGTCTTCTCAGGTGCCACCAAATTATTTTTAACCAGAAAATTACAAAAAAGGATGTTGTTATTCTAAAACTCCATATATGAGGTGCTTTTATTTTCCACATGAAACATGCACGATCAAGAAATAGTGCAATACCATAATGTTACTTGTCTGGACCTTTGTTTTTAGTGCCGTCAGTCTTTCACACAGATTGACTCTTCTGTTCATTCTAAATCCACATAACTTTAGAATTGTGGAGTGAAGTCTAAGTCACTTGTGCTTGATACAGTTAGATTTTGCTAAAATATGTATACTCTTACCCCATTCTGTGCTGGCAAGTTTACTAAGGAAATTCTTAATTTCGTGCTTCAGTATTATTTCAACTGGAACCTGTGGTATATCGAGCCGTCCCTGAAGGACTTTCTTCTGTGTTTATCTGACACACAAGAAAAATTCTTCTAGGAAATACCACTGAATGGTATGGTTGATTGGACTAGAAAATATGTTGCTATTAGGCTGGAATGTAAGGCTTAGCAGAAGAGAAAAGCAGTAGACAGCAGGAAGAAGAATCATGATACATTTGTCATGAAAATACTTCAGTGTGCCTGGAAGTCCAAGTAGGTTTTAATGTTTTTGAAATGGACCTCATATGTACACTTACTGCAAAAATATTTACTTTTATACTATTCTATACTATTCAACACTGTACTTATTGCTGTCAATGTCATCTTTCTAATGTGAGCATTTCCAAATCAGTTTATGGTATATCTTCATCATACTTGTGGAAGGCTATTTTTCCTAGGACTTTTATTGGGATAGGATTTGACTGGTTTTACCATTTAAGGCTGCATAATGTCCCCACCCGAAAAATCTTCAAACATTTAGACTACAGCCGAATAGTTCATTTTGATTCCTTTTTCTGGACAAGAGTCAAATATGAGACTTCTAAACTCAATTGTGTCTTCTTACAATAAACTACTTTAAATTATTCTAGCTTCTTTGTGTTAGATGGACATTGAGTCATGTTCTCATTTTTTTGTTGTCTTTAAGAAGAAAGCTAACACTGAAATTTGCATTTAGTAATTTTTTAGACCATATTTCTATGCTGAAGGACTTTTTCTTTTTTTTCTTTTTTTTTCTTTTTTTCTTTTGAACTACACATAGATTGAATCAGTCCCAAAACCAAATTGCACATCTGAACAAAATAATGAACACCCAACACCCCCCACCCCCACCCCCACCCCCCCATAATTATTCTGTTTAGTGTATGGAACTTTCAGTCTTTGCTGCTTTACACACATTGCACTGCGGTTTGGATCACATTGAAACTCAGTGGTATTTCACTAGAAGTAATAACACATTAATAACAACACAGTTTCCCTCCTTCCTGCTAGTATTCTTAGGTCCTTTTTTTTTCAGCTCCTTAGCTGAATTTTACTGTTCAGGCTGACATTATCCTCAACTTTGTGAGATTAGCTATGTTTAAAAATAGGTTTAATAAAATTTGCTGGCCAGCTTCTAAGAATAAAGTTAAAAAATAATCAACTCACTGATAGTTTGTCAGTTTAGAAATTTAGGCAATGGCACATCAGTTTTGGAAATCACAGATTGTCTCATAATAATCAAAGGCCTTTTACTCTTTTAGGAAAATGCAGTTAAATTTCATAACTTGAGACGGCATATGTTCACTGGAATTTCTTATGTTTTGCTTCATCGTGAACTGTTTGCCTTGGTATTCTGTTCATTTCCGTCAAAACATCTCTGGGTCTAGAGAGTGCACTTAATTGCTTCAAAGATCTGAGGTTTTTTTAGTTTCCTGTGGTAAGAAACTTGGAAAATGCAATTGGAAAACAGTAACTGTTAACAAATTTTCAGATTTGACCAATGTAGTTAACAGTGGCAGGAAAATTTCTGCTTCAGCATTCTGTCTGGGTGAGGCTTGAGGAATGCTTAGGTTTATATTTTTTTAATGTGTTGCTCTGTGATTTTTTATATTGATTTCCTTGGCATTGATCAGGTAAGGATAGTGACCTGACACAATTTGCAGGTGCTTCAGTTCCTCTGTCCCAGGAGACATAGGAGCTTGTGCCTTATATTGGGCACCAGAAACTCTGCCTCTTGCCAGAGAGCTGCAAACAGCGTGTTTTTCTCATTAATAGGCTTTATAGACTTTATAAATGGCTTGTATAAAAATCAGTAGAAAACACTCTTTTGCTGTAACTAGTTCAAACTCTAATCATTCTGTTCTTAACCTGCATAGCTGGAAATGACTGGAGTCTTGGCGACATCCTCTTTTTTGATTCCTGTGGTTCAGTATCTATCCAGAAAGTCACCTCTATTTCCTGCTGAATCTGTGCAAGTCCAAGGAGGTTGTGTGTAGAGCTGGTGCCCCACCAACAACTCTTACTCAGCTGGGCTATGGGTCTTGGGGCAGAGTTTTTACTTCCTACTGCACTGCAGAGGTCGTCTTTTAGTTGACAGTAGTACACCAGCACCTTGTGATGGTCTCTGCTTTGCAAACCTGCCAAGTGACGATTCATCTACGTGCATGACGATTCCATCTAGATTCCACTTGTGCAGCCCACTAGGAAACTGAGGTTTAATGTCTCTTAATTTCATGAATGTTTAGGATAAGGCACTTATTATGAAATACTTTTTCTCTTTAAATGTCTCTCTTCCCCTTATTTTGTAGATTGCCATTTCTTCCAAAATAGACACTGATCTTCATAAGGCATAATTTGTAATTGTATGCTTTTGTAACAATAAATTTGGTAACATGAGCTTAAGAATTTCTTGCAAGGATGAGGAAACATAATCATTTACACATTTCTTCAGATGAAGAGCACTATATTATTATTCCTTAGGAAAGTAAAATACTTCTGGTGCTTTTCAGTTACTGTGACCTTTATTTGATATATTTTAGTGCATTTTCTCCTGAAATCCTATACTTCATAATTCGATTACCAAATAGCATTATCAAACTGTGCTGCGCTCCTTAATCCTTATATAAAACATATGATATATCCGGTGCCTTGTCCTATCTTTTCACTTGTATAAATTGCCTTGGATAAATACCTTTTAGCTGTTAATGCTTCCTCTTCAGTGAAAATTCTCTGTGGCATGAGAAGAACTGTTTGCATCTCTTCTCATACTCTATATGTTCCTTGTGCTTCAAAAATACTGATCTAATGATATGTAGGTAATTAGCAGTTACTGAAGTTTCACTATGAAAGTTGTTTCCTTATCATACCTTTCTATTACAAAATCCAAGCTTCCAGTTCTTTATTACAATTCTTTAATAATCTGTCAGTCCTTAGGAAAGTGAAAATACTTTAAACAAAAAGCTTGAGTTAAAGCCAGTGTTCTGTTTTTACAACTAATCATATGTCTTAGTTTCTAAAAGACAGCTCACTTCTATTTCTTAAGCCTATTCTTATCCATTGTCTCACTCTGAGTTATGCCACTAGCTCCAGACTGCCTGTGTTTCTCTGATAGACTCTCATCATCGCTGCAGTTCTCCCTGGTCCTCAGTGGAATTTTCTCTCTAGCCAGCAAAAGGAGTTTTCCAGTTTGGCAAGATGTGTGCTGATCTAGAATAAATGGTAAAATTTTTGCTACAGTAAGAAGCAGTGAGTCAGTTCTTACTGAGGTGTCTGCAGCCTCCTTAGAGCAAATATTAAATCTTTCATAGCTGTGAGGGACTGAGCACCCAGCTCAGTTATCTGAATTGCATGTTGAGTTTATTTCTGCTTGAATTTATGATTGTATTTCATCAATTTAAGATTTATTCTGAAGTAGCAACCTGTTGCTTTTTTAATGCAAGAGATGTTTTATGGAACTATTGTGTAATAGTTAACTGAAAAAAACCAGAAACCCCACCCACTGTCAGTGAAAGCAGTAGCATTGGAAAAGGGATAGCACAGGAAGGTTTCAGGCTGAGGGCTTTCCCTCCATTCAGAAATGTTCATTTGCTGAATCTGCTTGGATGCTGCACCTGCCCAGAGGAGAAGAGTATGAATCCCTTCGAAAGGTTTTCGCCAGCTCTGAGATCAAAAGGGGTTCTTTCCCACAGAAAAAAATAAAACCCCAAACAACAAAAAAGCCCCAAACCAAACCAAAACCAACAAAGCCTCCCACCCCATAGTGATACTTTCCTGTGGTCTGAAGTATTTGATGTCCTTTACCTGATAAAAAGTGGTTGGTTGTGATTTCATCAGAAGAGACTTGGCGTGGGTCATCTGTACTGCGGAGACTATGTGCTGACATGCCTATGACTAGGCATAGCTGCATGGCAGGCTGTTTTGCGAGCAAGGACACAACAGTCTGTGTTTTCACAAAAAAATACAGCTGGTTCTTGCCAGCTCTTGTTTTCCCTCCAGAAAGTTAAAATTCAGTCGTGGCTTTTCAGAGGCAGCGTAACCTCAATGAGTGTCCAGAATTTATCAACAAAATATTCTTTACATTTTCTCTTTTTAATTTTTTTTTCCCACCTCACTCAAGTAAACAAATAGGTATTGGTCAGTATCTATTAAAAGTAAAAAATCTTGTTTGTATGGTTGTTGTATGGGATTTTGTGTTTTATTTTGTTTGTTCATTTTAGTTGGCATTTTTAGCAGTGCAAGCATATGAAACCAGTTTATATCTGTATTTGATTGATTGCTCTGTGTGATCCATTCTGTTCCCTGTCAGCTGAGAATCCCCACCTCAAATTGAGTTGTGTTTCCCAAATACTCAAGCAATAGAAGCAGAGCACCTGTTTGGTTTCTGTTTGAGGCAGTTTAAAGGCTGCCTAGTCCTTAATCCGTGCATACTCAGCAGTGACAAATTTGACAGTTCTGATTTTACAGTAGTAGGTGATCAAATAGCCAATAGAGTCTTTATCATCAGACAGATTGGTGACAGCTGAGGAACTTGGTGGTAGATGTAGATACATAGCCAGAAAAAAACCCTCAAGCTTGCAGCTGGAGAGAGGAGAAATACAAAATGCCTTGTGTTGGAGCATGAAATACTTTCAATGGCTGAAGTTTCTCAAAGTTAACTCGTTAAGAATTTGATTGAGCCAGACCTGGTTTATATTCAAAGAGGTTCTCATTGACTAAAATTTGAAGGATTTTTAATGGTACTTGAGATTGATATGCTTTTCTCTAACTGTGTATTTTAGATTAATGTTTTTGTGGGGCTTGGTATTCTGTTTCCTCCCACAGTAGTAATGTGCTGTGCTAGCTAAGTAAAACTCTTATGAGGAGGGAAAGGAGGTTCCTGTATATATTAATACTTATTTCATATTCTGTAGGTCTTTTGGTCAAAATAGATATCCTCTTAGAGGTTCTTATTTTTGTAAATATAGCACACTAGGAAAGTAAAATGAAAAGGGCACATAAGAGTGAAATCATTCATAAGGGAGCCTAATGAATAAGAGATGCCCATAGACTGCAACTACATAATGCTTCAAATTCAACACTGGTGGTTAATAATGCCAGAAATAGTAATAGAGCACACCTGTTAGGTCTCCCACTTGTGTCTTTGCCTACCCTGTGTAATTCTTACTCCATTTTCTAGTGTTGGAAAGCTGTCTAGTTTTCAGTGTTGCGAGCAGAAGAATTCTTTGGCCAGGCTACTTGTGCTGCCTGCAAAATCCAGCTATCTTTGTTCTTTTGTCCACCCTCTCCTTTTATCTAAATCCTCTCATTACTACTTAGAGTGCATGTATGCTATTAATGCTTTTCATCCTTACATTTGAATGTTAACTGCATAGTCTGTTTCTATTTTAATAACTTTTTTGCTTTAGTCTCTAGTGGCATCTTCTTTCCCTTGACTCCCTTTAATTATAGAGCAACCTAACATTCATTGGTTTGCTAACTTTTTGGTTGGGTAATGTCTAAATTTTCTATGATGTGCTTCCTGTACTGTATGAGCACCCCTGAGCAGGTAGGTTTAAAGGTGATGGCTGAAACTGTACTTTCCTTTTAATGTACCATCACACTACTATAATTTTGTTTAATTTTGCTTTTGGTATTTTGCAGAACAAAAATTCTTTTAGGCTTTTCCTTTGTCAATAGGTCCTTCTCTCCTGTTCTGTGTTTTTGTACAGATTTTCTTACTTTGACTGATTCCCACAATCTTCTTGTACTTAATATTCTACCTCAGCTATGAACATGTTCAGTAAGAATGGACTTGATAGAAAATAGTCTGGTCTGCTGTCCTTAGAGATTTCTCCTCTCTTGGATTTGATGGTGTTAGCTTTGAAATCTTTCATAAGAAAGAACAAGATATATCCTGGGGCTTAATCTCAGAGGAAACATTGCCTTAAGTAAACATTAGATATTTCTTCTTCCCTCAAAACACACTTGAAGTTTGTCTAAGTTCCTTTGCTTTTTGGTACTCAGAGACATGCATGCAGCCCAGGAGATGTTTTCTTTTAGTTACAATTACGGTGCCCAGAAACTCTGAAAGTGTGGGCTAAAGCTGGGAGAAAAAAACTCTCTGGGTTTTGTCTGTTACTGTAATGTTACTGGTACAGTGGGTGCAAGAATACAGATCTCATTGCTTTTCTTGGGGATGTATTAACTGGTATCACCTGAATCCTCCTTGAGATCCTTTGCCTATCAGTGCACACGGGCATGCTTCTCGTTTGTCATACTTGAATGTTCCTTGTACTTTATCCAACCGTGTTTCAAATTAATTTCTGTTTATTTTAACATAAATGGCTTTTTTTGAGACCCTTTTTCCTACATAAGTCCTACTGTAACTTGCAGAAGTCTCACTTTCGCATGTGGTGGTGGGTTTTACTCTCCTATTGTACTTTGAATTTGCCTAGCAATTTCAGAATAGGTCAGCAACAGTAGTTTTCTTTTTCTTTATTATTGTATAGAATACAAAGCAAATCTTCATTTCTCTTGCTCTTCATCTGGATTTCTGTTTGCAGCCTGTCTCTTGCCATGAAATGTGACTGGACTGATGGGTTGAAAGAAGTGAGCTACTCCTGTGCAGCAAAACAAATGGAAGGCAAACTCTCAAAGAGTAAACAACTCCAGCAACAATTGCACACTTGATTGAAACCTAGAAGTGTCCCACAACTCTGCTGGACCTTGATTTGATACAGTAAAACGAGTCATTGTCTTCTCCTCCTCAGAGTAGCACCTGTGTATGAGTTTAACTGTTTCGCTGACTCAGCTTTGGTTTATCATAGACATGTGGTATTTGATTTTATGTAAGCTTTTAAATCATACTACTGCACCAAATGTCTGAGTACATCCAGAGCTGAATATTGGTTTTCTTCATGTTTTCTTCAAGTACAGTGTTAATGGAGTGGAGAGTTATAATTTGGTTTTGCTTGTTTATTTTATAGGGAGTGTGCAAGAGCTTAAGATCAGAGAGGCTAATTTTCCATTTTGGATGTGAAGTTTTATGATTTATTTTGGCTGGTAGTAGGAGAAGGATTTCTGTTGCTTTACAGCTTCTTACAGGGAAGTTACATTTTTGACTGCATTTATTGAATTTTTGTGGTTCCTAAAGCCCTGAACTTCTGGGTGAAGTCTTCACCCCAGAGCAGTCCATCTGATATCCAGTACAGCAAATGTCCTTCATCCTTGTGCAGTGATGGAGGCAGCAGCTTGACCGTCAAAAACTGAGTTGAAACCTTTATCTTTGAAATAGCAAAGACTTGATTTCCTAGAGAAAACCAAAAGTTAGGCTGGATTTTGGGCAGGAGTCAACTTACCATAATTGCATTATTGTCACTCAAAGGAAGACTGTATCATGACAAGTCTTTTGAAGTCATATGCTCTAAACAGCAGTGTCATATCTGGCTTGTCAGACGTCAGTAACTTCTTCTTGACCGTGTTTCCTCCAAGCCTTCTTTGCTGGTAGCAGAGTTGTCAAATATGTTGAAGAATTAATAGGGCTGTTTCATTTGTCTGGTTTTGGCACTTGATCCTGTGTCTTGTTCTGCTGATGACTACATTGGAAAGTTGAAAGTAATTTGAGGTGTGGTTGCACCTTTTGAGACTCCAGAAGTGTGGCTCCTCTGAAATACTGAGAAGTTTTTCACAGTTGGTAAATAATTTCAACGAATGAATCAAAATGTATTTCTTAGGGGTCAGAAGGGAGGATCTGAGATTCCTGCTCAAAAAAACATGCTGCTAGTGTCCTGTTACATTCCATAAGGTCAGGTATCACTAGGACTCTGTTCGCTTTCTAAAGCGGGCTCATTTCATTGACTGTTTGTTTTCTTCTGACCCCTGTTATATTATCCTGTCTTTAGTGCCGTATTCTTGACTGTATTACTGCATCACAGGCTGATACAGAATTGAAGATGTGTAGGTGCATGCAGAGGAAGAGTTTCTGTGGATTTCTGGTGCAATAGTGTTGCTGGTCTCAAGTTGAGTTCCATCTATTGGACTTTGGATCATTAGTCTGTATTGGGGTGGAGAAGGTTGAGTGTAGCAGTCACTGTTTGAGTTTGTGGGCTGTCATAGAAGGTATCTGGTCATGATTTTAGTATTCTAATCTGTGCTGAATGTCAGTTCAGCATAGCAGTGGCTATGAGAGCATTCATCTGCTTGTAGCCACAAAATGAATATCTTCATTACTGTTGTATAGATTAAGGTGAACCTTATCAATCTGATGTTTTGAAAACATGACAGTAGTGTCACTGGTTGTGTGTCTTAAAGTTGGTACTTTTTCCTTCTTCCTCCCTTTTTTTTTTTTTTTTTTTGGTAGTGGCAAGACCACCTGTACAGCACTATAGAAACTGAAGAGTCTGCAGCTTTAGCTTGCCCAGTAAATTCACATATTGATAATGTACTAATTTAACATTAAGGTATTCATACAGTTGAAATTTAGTTTGTTTATATATCTTTTTTTTTTTTCCCTCTCTCCTAGCTAGGAATTATTACATTCAGGTGCCTTGAGCAATTTACTGTTTGCATTCAGTTATTCCACTGCTGTCCCCAGTTTCCTATCCTCAGTATTATTGTGACTGTCTACCGTGGGGTTTTCCCCCACCTTTTGCATTATCTCTTCAGGGCTTGAGAATTCTTTGCACTTGTGTGATCTCATACAACATCAGAGCTATGGAGCCTGATGCTGTATGTAAATGTAACTTCTTTTAATAATCCCCTTGAGTTTTTACCAACTGGTTCAGATGGCTAACCAGCCACCTGGGTACAAGGTGTTCTGGGTACTAGAAGTCTTGTTTGTTCGTTCAGATGTACCTTAGTTGAAAAATAAAATGTAAAGGGACACCATATCTGTAAGTATAAGCAAGAGGGTGAGGGGAACACAGTTATGGTTGAGCTTTCAGCCTTAATTCTGGATTTCAAGAGCTCTGACTGCTTGATTTGTTAGCATTAATGTTGCACTAACTTAGGGTATTTTTGCATGTGAATGTGTGTGTTTAACCAACTAAGCATGAAATCCCATGTTTCTGTTTGTCCCTATTAAATAGTGGCAACAAAAGAAACAGACTGGAAATGGGTCCAGAACAAAGCAGAAATAATGGAGTATTTCACCCCAAAAAGGAGAGTGAAACAAAGTACAATGAGTAGGCAAAGACAGACTCAACGGCCAGAGGCAGTATAATGTGCTGGAGAGAGTAGTAATTCAGGGACGCTTGCTGCCCGGAGCTTCAATCTGGGATCTTCGAGTGGCACATATATCAAAAGTGTTTGGCCACCACTGCTGTAGACACAATATTTAATGCGTTTCCCGGAAGAAATATCTGTAGGGCTTTAAAGGAACGCTGTCTAGGGTTGTCAGCTCCAATACAGATCTTACTAAAACGGGAATCATCTGGTTGGGATAGAAATCCCTAAGCAGGAGTAGGACCAGTTAACTTCTTCCCCTAGCTCTTGTGTATATATGTGTATATATGTGCACATGCAGCATGCACACACACATACAAGTAAAATGAAAGCATCAGTGGTGCTGCGAATATTGCAGCTTTCTGCAGGATGCGGCACCTAGTTACTTGGTTTCCTGAATTAATATCATGGAATCATGGAATCATAGAATAGTTAGGGTTGGAAAGGACCTTAAGATCATCTAGTTCCAGCCCCCCTGCCATGGCCAGGGACACCTCCCACAGGCAGGGGCACCTCCCACTAAGCCATGCCACCGAAGGCTCTGTCCAGCCTGTTCTTGAACACTGCCAGGGATGGAACATTCACAACTTCCCTGGGCAACCCATTCCAGTGCCTCACCACCCTTACGGTAAAGGATTTCTTCCTCATATCCAGTCTAAACTTCCCCTGTTTAAGTTTGGATCTGTTACCCCTTGTCCTCTCACTACTGTCCCTAATGAGGAGTCCCTCCCCAGCATCCTTATAGGCCCCTTCATATACTGGAAGGCTGTTATGAGGTCTCCACACAGCCTTCTCTTCTTCAGGCTGAACAGCCCCAACTTTCTCAGCCTGTCTTCATATGGGGTGTGCTCCAGTCCCCTGATCATATCATCCTTTTTTTCCAAAACTGGCTAAATGCAAACACTTTTTTCAAGATACTGTATTCTTGTACAGAACTTTAAAATCTGCTTATTCATTTAAAACAAAAATAATTAAATTCTGGCTCTCCTGGCCTGTCTCCCTTGCCTGCTTCTTCTCATGATCCAATGGCTAAAAAGAGTTTTGAGTGTGATGTTCTCAAAAATAATGAAAACTGATACTTTGTTTGACTTGTGTCCCTGTAGTAAGGTCTTACCGAGCCATGATGAAAGGGTTCCAAAAAATATTCCTTTTTTGTTTCTAGCCCTGGGGCCAAAAATGTAGACACCCAACGTTTTGGTGACTATGCCAGCTAGTTCTGCTTGACCCTATAGCTGAGGTAGTCAAATGTTTTCTTTCTCTCATCTCCTACACTCCCTCTGAGTGGCCTTACTTGGTTTCGGGGTTTGTTTTGTAATACCTAAATGACAGCCTTTTTTTTGGACAGTCACTCATCGAGCAAATCAGGTTTGGAATCAATGAAAGAGACTTTCAGGTCCATATCTGGCAAGTGTTTCAAGACCAGTCAGACTTTATTCAAGTTTCTGTTACGCCTTTGGCGCTGTCCAAACAACCCAAATGGTATAGTGTCGACTACACCATTTTGGAAAGGATTAGAGCAGTAGTTGTGAATTGAACAACTCTCCCAATGTTTTTGATATATTTGTGTTCTGAATTTCAGTAATGGCTTCTTTAGTTGCTAATACACATTTCTTGCAGTTCTGTGCGTTTCAGACTGCGCTGTAACGTGACAACATCTTAAATAATGGTATAGCTCTAGTCCATGCTTTATAAAATATTTCAGGATGCATTTACTGTCTATAATCAAAAGCAGAATATAGGATATAATTTTATTCATGTGGCCAATGACCTCTGAATTTTCTGTTCTCCACAGATCTTGTGCAGGTACTGCATGCAGCTACCAAATTTGTGGTAATAGAGGTTTAGTCTCTATAGTGGAAGCTTAAACAGCCCCGACTTTGTTAGCGGCCAAGTAACTTTAAGTACTGAGGGAACAGGAGAACAGTGATCAGACTGTTTGTATAGTGACATTTCCAAAGGAGGAGATGTTCATTGAACTTAAGAGGATTGCAAAAAAGTTTATGAAATTAAAAATACGCTTCTGCAAGTATCCCCTGAAATGTGCTTGTAGAACTCATGTCAGCCAGTGTTAAGTGCTATACATAGCAGCTTAAATTTCAGCAGCTTTTTGAAGCTAGAATATTAAAGTCTGATTTTACTCTAATGAAACAAATATATCTACTGAAGGAAATTAGCCTTGCAGAAGGACAAAGTCATGAATATAATAAAGATAGGGGAATCACTGAATAAAATACGAAAGTGGTCTCGAAGGGGTAATTTCTCTGTCTTTTGGATCCTGTATCTGCTGTATCTCAGGGACCTCGATACCTTTCATAATTGTGTTTCCTGGACAAAGATGAGTGAGGGAGTGGTGGGTCTGTGTATGCTGTTTTGAACATGCCCTGGCTTTTTGATCATGCATTTAATCAACAGCAAGTAGAGGTTCTCCAGACTAAGTTAGACTTAAGGAATCTGCGCTGAACAGATACTGAACTTAACAAAACCAGCCTGTGGAGCCCCTCTGTCACCCACAGAGCCTCCATATGTGTTCTACAAAGAGATAGTTATCTTTGACAGAACTGCAGATTATTAAACAGAGTCGGGGCTGCAAGAGTTGTGTCTGGTTGCATAAGAGCTGGCACAGTGTCTGACCAGAGAAAAGCACAGACGTTCATCAGCTCATCTCTTCCTTTATATTTCTCAATAGGACATCAAGAAGTTGTCTCAAAGATGCAGTGGTGACAGGGACAAATTGGATCCTTTTTAAAGACTGGCTGCAAAGGGCCTGACACACAGCCTCGGGAGCTCTGGCAAGCTTCGAAGAATTTTGTGGCCTTCAGCATGATATCCACTAAGTGGAAACTCTGTTTGAAGGAGCTTATTTTGTGCAATGAACTCAATTGCCCTTTCCCATTTAAGTACCAGAGTAGAATATTTGCTGTAGCTTTGTAGAGCCTGTGAGATAAGTATAAGCTGACGTCAGTGAGTAAAGCTAGAAGGCATGTTTACTGTGTTACAGACAGACGCAGAAGGACAGACCTTAAAAAAAAGAAAATTCAGTGAAAATTTAATAGAGGCAAAGCTTTTAACAGCTATTGCATTCGTTCAGCTTAACTGCTACTGTAAATGTTTTTACTCCTAAAATATTTCCTCTCACATTTTTAAAAGGTATTGAAGGAATTTTGTAGCTTTCTCTGAAAGTGCTGTCTTGCTTCTTTAAACCAGTGAAGGCTGTTCAGCAGTATGTATAATAACTTACCATCTATCTGGAAAGAATCTAATAAAAGTTCTGCTTTCAGTGAGCTGGCTTTTTTATATTGTGTTCTCTTTGGATGACTTGCACACACAGCCAGACCCCACTATTTTCAACAGCACCTTACTGACATCCATTCAATTTCTCTCCTCCTACAGTAGCCCTCAGTGAGAGATCCTGAGTACTAATGTACACAAAGTGGGTTAAGGTTGTAGAGACTGGATTTCTTTACTCAGTGTGGTGACTGGCCTGTGGTAAGGATGGAAAAAAAGATCTGGGTATATGTAAAGACAGAATGTGTGAGAAGAGAGATTGTGCAAACTTATTTTCCTTTCTGTTTTGTATCAGATGTAATCCTTTGATAGGAAGGTGGCAGATATTCGGGAAAAAGGCATTTATATATATGGGGCTGATGCAGGTCTATCTTGTGCAGTAGCGGGTAGTTATAGCCCTTAAATATGTACTTCCTAGCTTTTCCAGAATGGCACGTTTTTTAGATTTTTACATAAAAAGTTTCCACATCACATATAAAGGTCTGATGAGCCTTTAAGCCAAGGGCTTAAAGTACCTTTTGGATGAGCTTGGTGTACTTTGGCAATACTGTTTAAGAGATGAGAGCAGAACTCTAGAGCAGTCTTTGTCTACAAGTTTTTTTGTTCTTACTCTGTGATTAATTTATACTTCTCCAGAGAAAGTGAGGGATCTGTGTATCTTTTACTGGAGCTATGTCCAGCAAATTTTATTTCTTTGCAGGCTGTACTCCGTAACAGCTGATATTGGAAGGTAAAATATCTGACAAAGCAAGCTGAGGAAGGACATCAGAGGAGCACATCTCTGATTCTTTCCTGTGACAACAGATAGAGCCTGTTTAGCAGCTGCTTAGGAGCTGCTCTGATGTTCACACCAGGTATTGTGTGAAATTAGCACAGGAACCAATTTCATGCATACCCCACTCCAGAGTTGAGTAGGGCATGTGCCTCCCTGCATGCTTACTGTATGCCCTGTATGTCTGCTGTACATACTGTCAGGAAATTGACTGAGAAAAGTGACATCTAGCTTTGTGAGGTTTAGGTGAAAAGTTAACAGGTGTATTTGTGTTTTCTTATAAAGCTGTTCTAGATTTTCTGAGGTGGTCTCAAGTCTCTTAACTGTAGGTTTTGTTGAAATAGAAAGTTTGAATAATTATTTGCTTCTCTCCAATGCTTTTAGATTTATAAACTTGATTTTTAGAACTTTGTTGAATAAACATTTTCAAAAAAAGTAACATCTTCCTTTTGTTTTTGCTTTGTTTGTTTTTCCCTACCCTGGCAGTGTTTTAGAGCACTTTGCTGCAAGGGACCGCCGCCACCGCGACCTGAATATGACTTGGTTTGCATAGGCCTCACTGGTTCTGGCAAGACAAGTCTTCTGTCACAGCTTTGTGGTGAAAGCCCGGAGAATATAGTGTCTACCACAGGTAGGATGCTGCCTTTATTCCATGGTATTCTGCAACATTACCCAGAGGTAACTTTTGAAATCTGTCACAAAGGTGGTAGAGAATTTAGGCTTAGTAATCTTTCTTTTGAAAGTAGGTAAGGGATTGCTTTGAAGCTTCCACTACTTACTTTTCCACCTTGGATCATACACTGGGGACTGTCCATGAAAACATGAAATTTGGGATGTGTATAAAGTCAAAACTTATGTTGTGATGTAATGAAGTAGAACCTTTGGAAACATACAGTAGTAGCGTGGTGCTGACACATTGAAAGGTTCCTTCTCTTTTTTTTTTTTTTAAGCAGTCTTGTTACATGGACAGGAAAGAGGAGAATATGCTATGACAGAGAATGGGACAGTGATGATTTGAAACCTTATTGCTGTTTATTTCTTCTCATGCTTGGTCAATAGCACCTTGTGGTATATGCTAGCAACCAAAGAGTAAATGCAATGGGAATGTTTTTTTCTGGTTATAATTCTTACTTTTTAGATCAGCAAAGAGACCTGCATATATAGTAAGGGCAGATTGAGATCAGACATTCAGTTTACAGAAAATTTCCGTTGCATTGAGAAGATAAGTAAAAAAAGACAAAACAAACACAGATAAAAGGTATTGTAAGTCCAGGCCATTTGAATATGCATGCAGGTGTAGATGAACCAGAATGCTTATTACTGAAAAGGGTATTTTGATTAAAAAACAAAACAAAAGCAAATGACTCCCACCCCACTCCAAACCAAAATAACACTAGGAAAAAAAAAAAATACAACAAAACCAGAAACAAACGTGGAGCAAGAAAAAGGAATACTTGGCTGCAAAGTTCAGGAAGAGAACAGATTAGGTAACAGAGATGGAAGAAATCTTATTCTGTGGCCATAGCAGTTTGCTAAGGTTGATTGGCTGAGGGAACAGATAGTGAGTGTTGTGCAAGTAACCTGTGTTTATACTTACATGGCTTTATATTGTAGGTGTGGTTCACAGACTTAAATCATATGATCATCCCTTAGCAACCCTTACTGGTTTTCAGTGTATCTTTGTTTACATTACAAGAACATAAAGTTATTTAATGCATCTGTAAGTAAACAAATTAAAACAGATACGAGAAAAAAAGAGATCCCACACTTCATTGCATGGAGGATGTTATCAGTGCCTAACTTGAAAAGTTGGAAGAAAACTGTAGAATAATTCAGCCTTTTATTTTTCTCCCCCCCCCCAACTTTATTTTTAGAGTTCACCTTAAGTGCAAATTATACTTTAACACTTTAGATCCTGAAAGAAACAATAACAGTGATGTACACAGCAGTATAGATCTATGTGAGGAAATAATGAAAATATTTTTATTTTTTAAAATTGAATTTCCTACATGTTTCTGCATAGTTGCCACAAAATACCATTATTTAGTTAGGCAGCTTGAGGAATGAAAATAGGCTCTGATGAGAACTAGGCAGCATCCATACCAAAATGATGTATATCTAGGCTATTCAGCTTATAGTAAATCTACCCGTATGTATCATATCTGAGCTATATCAGAAAATATTGTTGAGAATCCCAGAGTACAGTGTGAGAACTTCTCCACTGAGTTTTCAAACAATAACCTGCATTTTGTTTTTCTCATCAGTGCCACTCAGGTCCATTCCAGTTTTTCCTCCTTTCTAGGAGGACTTTAGGATTTGTTTCAAGACAACAACAACAAAAATGCTTCATAATTATTCCCTTCAGATTTTCCTGCATTTTTCTTTACTGCATCTAGCACTGACCATATTTGGAGTACTCAAATATCTTACTGGTCTGATCTGGGACAAAACCCATCTTATTTCTGTTAAATGATAGGTAAAAAAACTTGGAGTGAAAGACTTTTTTTCAAAACTCCTTTACTCAGTTCACAGGTATGTAATCATGTAGTAACCACCTGTGCTAAATGGAAATAAATTCAATGTCTATCTAGATATTTTGTGCTGAAAGTGTAGACATATTTTTTCCTATATAAAGTGATATATACATTTATATGTATGTACTAAAAGTGCAGAATTTATATTGATGGATTGCTGGGAGCTTTTCACATGACCTTTCTGTTGGCTGTCCGAATTTTCAGTTAAGGGATGACGTCACACTTCTGGAAGTTTTCAAATTTTAAGCATATAACAGGCTAATAGAGGATTGATAGATGCTTCTAATGTGTTTGTAACCATTTTAATATATACTACTTACATCAGTAAAAGGATCTTTCTGTTAATAACATGTACAGAAGGATCGATCCTCTAGCTGTAACCAAAACCTACGAAGTTTAAATGCAAGAAAGCAGTGATGTGAATTGCATATTAATCTTCCAAGTCTCCTAAAAATTGCAGAAGGATCACTTCATATTACTGGTAGTCTGAAATCTAAACTGGTAGTTCCAGATACATTAGAAGATGGTTTTATAAAGGTGTATTCCATACTAACTCCTTACCAAATGATAGGTGGCTTGGATGGAAGTTTTGTGCTGAATTTTATGTGTACAAGCTATTTAATAGTATCATTGCAAATTTTATTGCTCACACTGATTTATTCTTTTTCCCCTTCCTTATAACTGATATTTTTAAACATCACAATGAAACTGAATTTTACATGCAAAATCGTCATTCTTGATGTAAAATGTAGTCTTTTCTGAATGTATGCAGTTGACTGCAAATGGCCTCTTTAACAAATAATTTACTGTTACTTTTAATTTCTGTTCTCAGGTTTTAGTATAAAAGCAGTGCCATTCCAGAATGCCATCTTGAATGTGAAAGAACTTGGAGGTATATGATTTATATATTTATATAATCATTTGGTTATAAAAAAAAAGTGCAGTGTCTAAATCTTATCATAGCAAACTGTTACTTGTTTTAAATTTAAAAATTATAAATCCATGTAGTTGGAATTTAAAACCTGTGTTTCTCCAGATAAGGCTGGGAATAAGTCAGTACATATGCTGACTACAAAGAACAAAAAGTAAAAAGCAGGAGAAACAGAAGGTGGTTAAGTGTGGTGTATCTCCTTGATGTGATTTCTTGGGCTGCAGTGGTTGAGTTATACAGAAATACAAATTGGACTGTAATTGTGGTACAACTCAAGTAGCAGCTTAAGGAAGTGTGTTCCCAGTGTTTATTGTATGTATAACCGTTTACTTATGAGCATTGGCTCAGGTAACTCTGTGAACATTTTGCAGGACCAATATATTTGCTGCACCACTGAAAATGTTGCAAAGGCAGCTGACATCCAGTATTGTTTGGTATTTGTTCTCTTGTTGAATTTGTGGCTTTTGGAGGCATGGTTGTTCTGTGATTGTGTTCCTTCTTAATTATCTGTATACAGGTAAGCTGTTTGGCTGCCCAATTCTGTCCCTGTGTCTTAAGAGATCAAGAGATAGCTCTGGTAAAAGGAAGAAAACACTCTTTTAATGAGAGTACTTGTGGAGTCTAATTCATAGAATCATAGAACAGTTAGGGTTGGAAAGGACCTTAAGATCCTCTAGTTCCAACACCCCTGCCATGGGCAGGGACACCTCCTGCTAAACCATGCCATCCAAGGCTCTGTCCAGCCTGTTCTTGAACACTGCCAGGGATGGAACATTCACAACTTCCCTGGGCAACCCATTCCAGTGCCTCATCACCCTTACAGTAAATAATTTCTTCCTCATATCCAATCTAAACTTCCCCTATTGAAGTTTGAACCCGTTACCCGTTGTCCTATCACTACAGACCCTTATGAAACTACAGTCCCTTATGAAGAGTCCCTACCCAGCATCCTTACAGGCCCCCTTCAGGTACTGGAAGGCTGCTATGAGGTCTCCACGCAGCCTTCTCTTCTCCAGGATGAACAGCCACAACTTCCTCATCCTATCTTCATATGAAAGGTGCTCCTTTTTATGTTGAGGACACCAGAACTGCACACCATACTCCAAGTGAGGTCTCAGGAGGGCAGAGTAGAGGGGCAGGATCACCTCCCTTGACCTGCTGGTCATGCTCCTTTGGATGCAGCCCAGGATACGGTTGGCTTTTGCGGCTGTGTGCGCACACTGCCAGCTCATGTTCATTTTTTCATCGACCAACACCCCCAAGTCCTTCTCCACAGGGCTGCTCTGAATCTCTTCTCTGCCCAACCTGGAGCTGTGCCTGGGATTGCTCTGACCCAGGTGTAGGACCTTGTACTTGGCGTGGTTAAACTTCATCGTGTTGGCATCAGCCCACCTCACAAGCGTGTCAAGGTCCCTCTGGATGCCATTCCTTCCCTCCAGCATATCAACCGAACCACACAGCTTGGTGTTATCGGCAAACTTGTTGAGGGCGCACTCAATCCCACTGTCCCTGTCACCAACAAAGATGTTGAACAAGACCGGTCCCAACACTGATCCCTGAGGGACTCCACTCATTACTGGTCTCCAACTGGACATTGAGCCATTGACCACAATTCTTTGAGTGCGGCCATCCATCCAGTTCTTTATCCACTGAGTGGTCCACCTATCAAATTATTGTCTCTCCTACTTAGAGACCAGGATGTCATGTGGGACTGTGTTGAACGCTTTGCACAAGTCCAGGTAGATGACATCAACTGCTCTAACCCTATCCATCAATTCCGTAGCCACATCATAGAAGGCCACCAGGTTTGTCAGGCAGGATTTGGCCTTAGTGAAGCCATGCTGGCTGTCACCAACCACCTTGTTGTTTTTCATGTGCCTGAGCATGCTTTCCAGAAGAATCTGCTCCAAGATTTTGGAAGGCACAGAGGTGAGACTGACTGGTCTGTAGTTTCCTGGCTCATCCATTTTCCCTTCTTGAAAATGGGGTTATATTTCCCTTTCTCCAGTCGTCGGGAACTTCACCTGACTGCCATGATTTTTCAAATATGATAGACAGTGGCTTAGCAACTTCATTTGCCAGCTCCTTCAGGGCCCGTGGATGGAGTTCATCAGGTCCCATGGACTTGTGCACATCCAGGTTCTTAAGATGGCCTTTAACCAGATCCTCTCGTACAGTGGGCCCAAGGTCTTCATTCTCATAGTCCCTGCGTTTCATCTAATGTTCCTCTAATTAAAAAAACTCCAACATTTAGATCTTTATATTGTAGAATTTCTGTAGATCTTCTTTATGATCTATGTAAATACAGTAGAAGGAATTGTGTTCATTAGATTTTCAGCAAAATTGAAACCTCGTTTAAATGCTCTGGGATAGAAGTTAACTTGGTTCCTGAAGGGAGTTTCATGAGATCAAATCAAGTTTTATCATGGTTGTCTTACCTGAAATTGTTTCAAGAATATGCTTTGAGATAAGCACATATTATATTTCCTTTTTACTACCATTGATCCATGGTTTTAAACATACATGATCTTGTTTGGGCATGTATCCTATAAACAAAGCAGAAGTTTTTTTGTAAAGGGCATCCACAGCGATATTGTTCATTGTGCTTGAGTGTGTTATCTGCATCATAGAATCACAGAATGGTTTGATTTGGAAGGGACCTTAAAGATCATCCAGTTCCAAACCCCTGCCACGGACTGGGGCACCTTCCACTAGACCAGGTTGCTCAAATCCCTATTCATGTGGACTTAGGTCACTTTGGGATTTTTTTTTTTTTTTTTTCCCCACAAGGTGAATCATTTGCAGCCCAGTTTATACATTCTGTTGCCCGGTCTCTGTGGAATACATAATTTGTGTAGGTAAATGCAGGTTTTCCATGAAGAATTTAATCTGAGTATTCTGCAGCAGATCCTTGTTAAAGAGTCTTCCTTAACCTTTTCTGATCATAGAACTTTTAGGCAGGTGTGTGTGTGTGTTAGGAGAAACCTTCTCTCAGTGAAGTGCTTTAATGTCTTATAACAGGATGTCCTGAAGTAATCCAGAATATTTGATTTTTCATCCATTTATCTCTTCCCAAAGACTGAAAGACTGGTAGAAATCTTTTCCTGCACGTTTATATTTCTTTTCCCTTTAACTGTGGCTGTTTACACGTCTGTACTTAGAAATGGCATTGTCTGTTTTTTCTGTGAGATACTGGATAAAAATAATAGAATCATACAATGATTTTGGTTGGAAAAGACTTGAAGATCATCTAGTTCCAAGCCCCCTGCCATGGGCATGAGCCTCACACTAGATCATGTCACTCAAGGCTCTGTCCAACCTGCTCTTGAGCACTGCCAGCTTTTCATTCCCTAGGTAAGGGAGCTAAGGCAAGCTTCCCAAAATTTATTATTATTCCAAAAGTTGGTGGTCAGCGTTTAATCTTCTAGTTAGGAGATATGTTCCTATTTGATGAAGGTAAAGCCTGAGCTTTCTGCTCTCTTGCTCTCTTTATGTGAAAATAAATAAAAACATCTTACATATGCAAGGACTGCTAAATCTTATTTTGGAATTTCTGCTTCTAGTGTTGAATAGGAACCTATGTTTTTCTTCTTATTCCGGGTTTTTCTGTTCCGTTTTTATGGTGGTGTTATATAATTTCTCTTTACATTACTATGGAGGTCTTGTCACATTTGATCTAGGAGACTTGGAGGCAGGTAGAAAGGCAGCTTTTTGAACAATCGCTGTCCATTGTTGCATATTATTCTAAGGGTGAAGTTTTATGTAGTTTTTGATACTCTTTTAAAATTGTCATGGGTTTAGGTAACTGAAAGCTTCAAATGTCTTCATACAACAACTCACAAACAGCCAGTATTTAAAAAACAGCAGAAGTCATACTGTTGAAGGTTCTTATATTTGGCAGCCAAGCAGTTACATGAAAAAGATGCTGACTGCATAGTGTCATTTTGGTTTGGTTGAAGCAGTATCCTTCCTCGTGGTCGAAGATGCTGTTAGTTTTTACTGTGCTGGTTGCCTCTGGAGCTGCTAATGAAGCTGTGGTTTATTTCGTAATTCCTGTAGGGATTCTAAATTTTTAGACAAAGCATATTGAAAAATCTCTCTTCTTTTGTCTCTTCCAGGTCTATTTCTCTTATTGTCTCTTCATCAGCCTTTAGGATTAGAGACATAGATAAAAGTTTGCTATGTTCTTTTTACAGTAGTATTTCTTTAAAATGATACTAGGCTATATATATATAAAAAAAATCTTATTTCTGATTTTTTTTTAAAATTGTATTTACCTCCTAAACCAGGCTGAATTCCTAGCAGAAAAAGGAGGTTTTATCCAGTTTCATTAATGTTAAATGTTTTGTTTAAAAACATTTTAACCCTGAATAAGTAAGAAAATAAGTAGCTTTCAAATGAAATATGGACCTGCTTGAATTACTTGAAAAGAGGGTCTTGCTTTATTTGCTAAGCAAATTGAACTGCCTTTTCTCTAAATTTCTACTTTCATATACCAGTAATGACTTCCTGCTCTCTGAGAAATAAAAGAAACCCAACCCAAACTCAAAACCCCAATACACTTTATTGCCAAAAATTCAGTCCATAAAATAATGTGTGTATTTAGATTACTGTGAAGCTGTGCCGTGCCCTTGCCCACATTCTTTCAGAATGTACTCTTACCAGGATAACTGGAAATATCTCTGTATTATGCAACTCAGCTGAGTTAATGGTACAGAAAGAAATTACAAATTTGATGATTTCCTGTTCTGGTGCCACAGTTTCTGTTGGGAATTAAGGTTGAAATTATGTACGATGAACATACGCAAAGGGGTGGAAAGACCACAGAAATAAAGCAGATGATAACATTTGTTGTTCAGAAGGTTCTGACAGTGTTTGGCTGAAAGAAGTTTGGGATGCTAAATGCTGAGGTTTATAGTTAAGACAGATAATGAAGGTGCAAAGGCAATAGAAAGCTTTTTCTTTGGTTCTGACAGATTCCAGCCTGAAACCACCATTTACTGAGTGTGTTTATTAATTTGCTGTTACGAAGCTGTCATAACAGAATGCAAAGTCATAGTGTATGTTGTGACGTAGATACATATTCAGGCCTATATCAAGATTTTAGCTTCATTCTGGAGGTCAAGTAATAATTGCAGTTGCTTTTTTTTAGATTATGTCTACTTCATAATTTAGTTTGCTATCTTGTAAATACAGGCTTAGAAACTACTGAGAGATGCCAAATACTGAACATGGTCAAACTTAAAAGGATTATTTTGGATGTGAACAGCTCTTTTTCTCCTTAGCAAGTTTAAAAATACTAAGAACATGTTACAGGGTTTAGTAACATTTTTTGGTTTAGGTACTAAAATATATTGTTGTATGTTTGTGTTACATCTTTGTAATCCATGAAAGGCCTTTTTCACAAGCATAGAGGCTGCATGTTGTGTAGTCATCTTTGAAACTTCATTTAAGACATAATGTATTAAGTCCTTAGCAAGCGCAGAGTGGTTAATATCAGGGATGCTCGAGTCTCCAGTCGCTTGAGCACACCCAGAAAAAGAGGGATGAGAACTGTCCTCCCCTCTGCTTAAGCTTGATGACTGAAGTCATAAATTCACATTCTTAGGCCAGCTAAATTAATTGTCTAGCTGAGAGCTTGGTAAAAAAATAAATAGGATTGGTTAGACAAAGCATGTGTATTTTGCCTTAATTTGGAAGTAAAGAGCAGAAGAGACTAGTAGGGGGAGTCACACTTTTGTGCAGTCCAAATTGAGTGGGAAACATGAACCCCTTAAAGAAGGTGACAGCAGTTATCAAGCAGTGCCTGAACTTGTGAAAAAGTGAGGAAGAAGGGAGAAAATAGTATTGAGCTATTAAATGGAATTTAAAATTTGAACAGTTGTGGGAAATCAATCTTTTCCTCTGTGGAGGTAGAGGGGAGTACTGAACAGCTTTCTAGCAACGTAGCCTCACAGAGCAGCTAAAATTTCATCCAGTTAGTCATCAGAAAACTGATACCACAAGTAAATACCATCTTAAGTCATCTTCACAGCGATGAACTAACACAAAGCAATAAAATCTCAATACTGTATTTAACTAAAAGGCAGTTGACACCTCTACAAAATCTGGTTGTGGAGTACATGCAATGCCATCTGCGACATAGCTGCGTCTAACAGTTTACAGAATGTCTTAGCAGATGAAATTTTTAGATGACCCTGATGAGCTGTCCAAGCTGTGAGTTGCACAGAGACATTCAGCTTCCGAAAGCATTAAAGTTAGGTCTGTTTGCTATCAATCATACTCAGCCTGCTGTTCGAATGGTGCCTAAGCCCAGGCTCTGTCACATAGTTTCCTCATTTCATAGAAAAGAGAGATCATTTGCACCTGCTTATGGATCTCGTTAACATGACTCCCAAGGAAGCTCCAATAAGGATTTTCAGCATAGTGATCTTTCTGCTGTTCTTTGGAAATCCTGTCCTTTCATGCAATTAGCTTTTTGCAGTATGAATAGACAGCCAACTGCTTATCTTATTCAAAACAAGTAGGAGCAGTGCTAGCAATGCCTATCAAAGCTGTGTATAATAAGATAGGTTAAACTCAGAATTTCCTAGTTAAGTAATTTGTGGGGCAGGGAGCTGCTTGTTTTTGCTGATTGGATGTTTTGTGGAGAGAAAAGAAGAACCTTTGGTTTGCTAAAAAGCCTCTGCCTCCTGTTGAGCTTGCAACTCTATTTTCTTCTGGCTGAATCAAAGGGTAGAGCGTAGCAGCCTAGTTTAGCATCCAGAATGATACCTACATTTTATGAACTCTGTGCCAAACAACACTTGCAACAAAAGGTTTGGTTTTTTTTTTTTTGATTCTGGACAGAAAAGACCTTGATCCTTAGAGGCTAAAGTGGATGCAAACTTTTTTGACCAGTCATCAGAAGGGTTAAACAGACAGAAGTACAGAACTGTGTTTGGCTTGCTGATTTCTTTATATACCTCCTAGTCTTAACTGCCATTGAGAAAGATGTGTTTTGAGCCTTTTTTGAGATTACCTGCACTGTTACTGGAGGTGTGCCTGCAGCTCAGCGGAGGGTACATCTGATTCTTGCTGTGCGCTGGCAGCAGTTGTTGGCTAGGGAGCTGTGCTGGTGGTTCTCAGATCCTGGCTGTTACAGGGTCCTCCAGCAGAGGCTGAGGAAGGGCAGAGATGGCGTAATGGGTAGAGAGGAAGATGATTTTTCTTGTTGCCAGCCATTCTTTGCCAGCTCAAGGGGACTTACTCTGTGTCTGTGCCTTATCAATAAAAGAAGTAATTTTGAGAGTGGCTGTGATACCTATGTCCGGTTTAGTGTGGTGTGCCACCTGCTGCGAACTTTTTAAAGCTTCAGTTTTAAGTAAATGTGAAGAGTGTTTTGCATGGCACATTATCTTCCTTTTGAAATAATCTGTAAGATTTTCTAATGAACGTTATGTTCCTGACTAGAACAGGGGAATTTAGTTTCAAATTGTGTGATTTTATTGTAGGATGTAATACATGCCTCAGTAGATCAAACTGACTTTCTGCAGGCAAGGGTAAGTACGGTGTTTTTAAAACTTTCAAGTGCTTGTTCTGACAGTTTTAAATAGCAGAGTTAGGTGGAGGTTCAAAGTTGGAGACAGCACCTAAGTTAGCTAATAGAGAAAATACTGAAGGCTCAATTTCCAGATTAATCTCACTGGGGAATCCTGGAAGTCAGACAAGAGGTGTCAGAGATTTTTTCCATAAACATCAGTTTGATAAGAAGAATGAAAATGAGTAGAATAAAGTGTTTTTCTGATTTTTGTATGTATTGAATATAAAGGCACAGAATCTATTTCTCAGTGTTTTTTTTTTTGTGTGGGTTTTTTTTTTTTTTATTTTAATGCTGTTTGTCCAGATTGTTGTTGAATGCCTGCAGTGATTATAGTTGATCTAGCAATCTCCAAATGTTCCTCTTCCAGGAAAAAATTTGCCAGTTTCCTGATGCCATTCTTTGTATATGATTGCAGGAGTGGGCTGCCTGAAATGTCTTAAACCCTAGGAAGCAAAAATCTTGCTTAGAAAGCAAAAGACTTTTGAACCTTGAGGAAAGTTTTGATTTAGCATCTGTATTGCTGCTTGACAATGAGCAGTAGTAATACAATATAGCCATTGAATGGTGACTGACATTGCACCTATGGGAAACTTCTGTATCTGTGTGTGGATGTGTCTGTCAGCATGGACAAGTTGCATGTATGTACAAAGCATGTATCTTAGGATTTATAACTTTACTTATAAAATCAAATAAAGTTTATTTATAAAAATGAAAAGACCTAACAGGCTGAGAAATAGCTACTGTTAAAAACCAAATAAATATGTATGCTTTATTTATTAAGGAGGAATACGGGGACACCTAAATAGAGTATGCATGCGATAGATGAGGTGCAGGCACATCTCTTAAAAATCTGTTAAGATTTCTAAGATTTCAGGTACTTTCCAGATTATCTAAGAAGACATATCAGTGTTGATGGGAAGTGAAATTATAAACCATACATAGATTTTGAAACTGTTATTTCAAAATTCTTTTAATAAGGTTTTTGTGGGATGGGACACTAGGGTGTATTTAAAGATTCTTTGCAACAATGGACGAGATTTCTTTTTCTCTTCCTCTCCTTACTTCTCCACTAGTGGTCCAGTGTTTCATGCAAAAAGATTCTGTGGTGCAGTTGACATATTCTTCAACATCTTTTCATGGTTTTGATAATTAGAAATGATCTGTTTGATATCAGTAGAGGAATTATCTATATAATTTTTTAATCAACTGTAAAACCTTCAAAATAGGTATGTGGCTTTTATTGGAGGTGAGTGTCTGTTATGTTTGAAGTGGTAGAAAAACTGGTTGCAGCCTGCAATCTTTTATGGCCACAGGTTAACTGGTTTTGGTGAGAAGGAAAAAAAAGTTCTCCCCTGGATTTGAGTCTATAGTTTTGCTGGAGCTGTGATGTATTTTGAGGTGAGCAAGAGCTTTTGTGCACAAACTAGACTAACTTGAAGCAAGGACTACATGACATTCGTTGTGCTCTCAATCGAGTCTTGCTGCAAGTTTGACAAGTAACAAATTTGACACTTTTAAATTGCTTTCAGTGACTTTTTTCTGTAATTTTATGTTGTGTTTTCCTGAAAGTACTGAGAAGGAGGGAGTTGAAGGTAGCCTCGAGGAGCTGTGGAAGAAGATGTAAGCAGAAGTATTGATTGGTGAAAGGGAGATTTGCAGCTCTGCATTTTGTGTAATATTTGCACATAATTGTGCAACCTGTTTTGGAAATGCATTAAACTGCACATAACTTGCAAACTCTTCCCCCCCAGCTTCTAAGGGGTCTTTAATAAATGGTGTTGATGTGGAAACACTATACCCTTGGCTGAAAATAAAAAAGAATATATTTGATATTTTAATAATTACAAATTAAAACTTTCTAAAATTTGTAACAGTTATTGAATAAATCTGCCCTGTAGTAATGCTGCATGACTGTGGGGTTTAATCACAGCACCCTTTTTATTCCTTGTAAGGAGAGGGATTTTTTTTTATTCGTTTTCTGAAGTAAGTCAAGCCTATAGAGTCTTTTCTAGTAAGTAGTGTGATTGTGTTGTAGTGTGCTTTAGTGTGTTACTGTTGTTGTGTGTTGTGTGTCTCCCCCCTTTTTCTTTGTAAATTGGATGGTTTAGTTACATCACAGGACTCAACCCACTCCCATGGGTCCAATGATAAAGGAAACAAATCATATGCCTAGGCATGAGTTGTAGCTTTTGCCTGTGTCTGAGGAAAATACACTGAATGTCACATTTTAGTGAACCTTTTGATAGCATGTTCTCAAGGGGAATTTTACCTGAGTTACTTCTTTCCTTTTTTATTTTTAATTTCTTTAATCTTAGTTTAGGCATAAAGTGGTTGAAGAAGCAGCCATGTGCCTCCAAAGCTGTAAAAAAACTCCCTTGGTATTAGGCTGAGAAACCTAAATGCTTGTCTTGTATGTTACTATAGCTTGATAGAACATTTTTGGGTACCAGTTCAGTTTCTGGTTTTATTGAGAGTCCGAGTTTGTTTACTGGAGGTACATTACATTATGGATTGACAAAGAAGTCTTACTTTTGAATTTGCCTATCATAGAAATCTTTAGAAGAGATTAAAAGGTTAATTCATAGGGTAGTCTGTGCTAAACTGCACCTTTAAAAACAACTGATTGGTCTAAAGACTGAGTTTGTCATGCCATATAGAGTGATGGATCACTCATCTCAAGCCAGCATTTTCTGCCCAGGATAACTACCAGGACCCTCTGGGAAAAGAGGCTAAGAACAGGTTATGCTCCCGGGGTATGAAGAATTAAAACAAAAGAATATGAGCTTATTTGTAATGTAGAAATTGTGATTTCCAGTTGCTGATAGCTCTTTTCTTCTTGTCTGCTTTGTGCAGGTTTTTTTATTCTTAAACCTCAGGCTGTCATTTCCTCTGAAGTGTAAGCAAATTCAGAATATGTCATTATTCTAATCGAACATCCTGAAGGAAACACCAGGTTTTGTTGGATGTTGTCAGTTGGTTCTTATAACTATGCCATGATATTGGCCATGTCTGGAGAGAAAAAGACTACTGTGCTTCAGTGATGTTTCTTTTGGGACAGTTGATATGGAGAAACAAAGTTGAGCAGCTAAAGAACTTGAACCAAGCAGACAGGACTGTAAGGTCAACAAATCAGCATACTGGCTCCGGTGCCCCATGTAGGGATCCATGTACCTGGATACCACAGATTCAGTGCTCTGCAGTTCACCACAAGATTTTTCTCTGTAGAAATATTACAGTTGCAAAAATAAGACTCAGGTTCTGGCAGTGACATTTGATTGAGAAGTAGCTGGATGAAGCTTAGAGTAAGACAGATGTTACATTGGTAGAAAAAAAAGATCTTTAAAGAACTGATCAGGGTGTTGGCCTTTCAGTTTCCTGAAAATCATTCTCTAACAGGTTTTAAGGTGATGTGATATTTCAGATGCCTGTGATACAGCGGTGTGTGGCTATGTAAGTAGTGTCTCTCTGGCAACTTGCTCTACTTGGTTCTGACATAGACAGATGTTTGGAAACACTGGAACATCTAACAGATGCTATGAAATTCTTTACAAGTACAGTTGGTTGATACTCTGGTGATACAGGAAACACAGAATTAGCTTTCAATGCAATTTCTCTTCTGTGCTTGTAATGTTGATCTTCAGAGATTGATGATAAAATAAATGAAACAGCTGTCCTGTTTCTGCATTGTTCCTTTGATTCTGTTTAAATTAGTAAGCAAATTAAGCAAGCTCTTGTCTAAATCCCATGATCATTTACATTTAAATAATCAACTGTTTAGCTCTCTTATAGAAAAACTGTTCAGGTATGACTTCAGTATTCTCTGTAGAAAAAAGCATGTGTTCACAGTGTTCATTAGCCACCTAAATTTTGCTAGGTGCAGAATGCAGAAACAAAGTGCCTAAGGTTCCAGTGTGGCTGGTACAGAGAAGACAGGAACTCCATGGAGTAAGATTCGGATCCTCTTGAGTTCCACACCTAAAATACATAATGTAAATTCCTTTTTGGGTATTTGTTTCTTCACCATAGCATCATAGAATCATTGAGGCTGGAGAAGACTTTCAAGATCAAGTCGAACCTTTACTCCAGGACTGCCAAGTTCACCTCTGAGGGCCTCATGTGCACGTTTTCTGGACATTTCTAGGGACAGTGATTCCACCGCCTCCCTGGGCAGCCTGTTCCAATGCCTGACCACCCTTTCAGTGAAGAACTTTTACCTAATGTCTAATCTAAACCTCCCCTGTCACAGCTTAATGCTGTTACCTCTTGTCCTATTGCTTGATCCCTGGGAGAAGAGAGCGACCAGCTTCTAGCTCTGTCTTCCTTTCAAGTATTTGTAGAGAGCTATAAGGTCCTCCCTGAGCCTTCTCCAGATTGAGCGCCCCCAGGTCCCTCAGCCATTCCCCATCACACTTGTGCTCCAGACCCTTCACCAGCTCCATTGCCCTTCTCTGGACCTGCTCCAGCACCTCAATGTCTCTCTTGTACTGAAGGGCCCAAAAACGAGCCCAGGATTCGAGGTGCAGCCTCACCAGTAGCCAATACAGGGAATGATCACTGCCCTGGCCCTGCTGGCCACACTACTGCTGATACAGACCAGGATGCTGTTGGCCATCTTGTCTGCCTGGGCACAAGCTGGATCATGTTCAGCTGCATCAATCAGCACTACCAGATCCTTTTCTGCAGAGCAGCTTTCCAGCCCCTCTGTCCCAGACCTGTAGCATTGCATGGGGTTGCCATGGACCAAATGCAGGACCCAGTACTTTGCCTTGTTGAACCTCATGCAATTGGTGACAGCCTATTGATCCACCCTGTCCAGATCCTTTTGGTTAGCGACTGTGTTTCTGTTGCACAATGTATAAATTAAGCAAATGTTTTAGGTATTATATCATTATAATAATAGTGTTACAATTTTGTGCCAACATGTTGCTCAGAACTTTAGTGAAGTGTTGTTTCACTAAAAAATGGGCTTTATTATTATCAGTACTTTGTGTCTGTGTTAAAGTTCGCTTCTGTCTATCTCAAATTCAGAAAGGTGTTTGTAAAGGTTCAGCCCATTTCTGCAAATCACTCTCTTGCAGACATGTCAAGTTTTCTACTAGGGTATTCCTGCTGTTCATTTTTTAGTGTTAGTCCCCATGAGTGTAGTGCCAGATTCAGGCATACAAAGAATAGCCCATATCCAAATCATAGTTTAGATAGTTTGACAGCTGTCAAATACATACTTTTTTTCCCTACCTCAGTGTTACAACATATGCTACTCCCCAAGGGAGACAAAAGCTTTCTGTGGATAACCTTATTGCTTGGCTTCTGTTGAGATGGCTGAGTGCTGCTGAACTGTGTTCTAAAAATTACTGTGGCATATAAGCCTGTACATTCACTCATGTGTCTACTGTTGGGCTTTTCCAGAATCCTTAATGTGGTTTGCAGAGCAAAAGTAGTTGAAATGAATATCTTTACATGTTGTCACTGTAGCTCCTCATCCGCTGTTCAACTCACTGTTACGTCACCATTCTCCTCACTAAGTGTCTAATTATGTTAATAGACTTTCTGACACTTTTTTCCCCAATTATGAAGTGGTTGTCCGATGGCTTGTAGATGAACTGAAAGATCTGATCATGCTCAGAAATGAGCAACTTCCATGACAGTAGGTACAGGTTATAGCAAGGATGTGCAGGACTAAGTGAAAAAGTGTGGGCAAAGTTTTAGATACTAGTACCAAGATATTATAGTGAGAAAGTGTATGATTATGTGGCACTTGGAATTTAATAGTTCTGCCAGTACTCATTGATGAAGCAGAAACTTTTAGGGATGAAAACTGCATTGAGTCAAGTTCCTTTCTTATTTAAACAATGCCAATTTGATGTTTGTGACTGTGTTGCTTTTTTCTTTGTTATTCTTTCAGTAGTGATTCTGTAGGAGAGAAAATCTAGTCTATTGCTTTGGCTGTTCTAAGTGGAAGGGTTATTTTCAGACAGAAGTGATAAATCTCTGTAATTAATTGCATTTTAATTAGTTCTTATCTTCTTTCTAGGGGCTGACAATATTAGGAAGTACTGGAGTCGTTACTACCAAGGATCCCAAGGAGTAATATTTGTATTAGACAGTGCCTCCTCTGAAGATGATCTAGAAACTGCTAGGAATGAACTGCATTCTGCTCTCCAGCACCCACAGTTGTGTACCTTGCCGTTTTTAATACTGGCCAATCATCAAGACAAGCCAGCAGCTCGCTCCGTACAAGAGGTATGTTAATGTGGCAGTGTTTTGCCTGTTTTTATTTGCTATCTGCACATCACTGACCCAGTATAAATTATTGCCCTAACATCCTAGTTATGGACTGGCCTCAGTTACTCTTCACTGTAAGTATGCAGACCAAGAGCAGTCCCAGCCTCTAAGAATTTAGTCCAATGCACTCTGTGCAGGCTTAGTTGTTCTGGAAAACAGCCAAGTAATACTTGGATGCAAATGGTTCTCGTGCTTTCACCATATTTTGCTTAAGGGAAAAAAGGTGTTTTTAAACTACTCTTATCAAATGCGGCTGGGACAGTGATTTTTTGTTAATCTTGTTTTTTTTGTTTGCTATTAGTTTTAGGCTTGCACTGTCCTATTTCTCCGTTCTTTGAAACTGCTTAAAGCCATATATTGTAGCCATAGGTTGTCTTTTATGTAAAAGCTTTTTTCTAAACTGCTATGTACTGATGTGGAAGCAGAGTTGTAGTTCTTGTTCTGAAGTCCTTACCTTGTTCTGATTTTTTTCATTAAGGAGTAATGTCTTTGTCTAACTTGTAGCTGTCACATAGTAAATGATAAAATTGTTCTATTCGGTATACCCTTTGCTTTTAAGTTTCTGAAGAATTCATCTTACCTACATTCCTATTATATCACATACATTTGAGGAAATGCTGAAAGTTACTGATTCTTCATGAGAAGCTCTCTTTGTACTGAAGTTTGCAGGAAGAAGTTTAATTCGGTTGTGTCATTCTGTTCATAAATGTCATATAAAGGACTCTTCCTATTAAAGATAGTATGTGAAATCTGTTTGCTCTGTGAGTGGTGTTTTTTATTACAGCAGAGTGAAAACTAGTTCAGCACCTTGCGCTGTGGCTGCATTGTATTTAAACTTGGTGCCTTCTCAGATGCACTTTCTCTAAGATATTAAAATCTGATCTCTTTGAAGAATGCCAGTTCAGTTCAATGAAAATGACTGCTACTGCTGAACCCATAATAGCAAAACTTACTGATCTGTAGGATAACTGCTATTTTTAAAGTATAGTTATACATACTTTCTGTATTGCTTTATTGCTATTCATACATCCTTTTTTAGTCAAAAGAAATAGTGGATAAGAAGTTAAGCTTATTACGTGTTAAGAAGGAGAAGTGTAAATGTGACTGGAGAACAGCAATGTTTTTAATATGAGAGCAAGAGAATTAGTGATAACTGCGTTAGCTACACTGTAAAATGTTCTATGAAATTGTTGGTCCTTTCCTCCAAAAATCTGTGCTTAGGGAAAAGAAAGAATACAGGAGAGGGCAGAGGGAATTTGGATTTAGTTATAAGTTACATAAAAAAGTAAACTGAAATAATGCAGGGGTAGAATCTACAATTGTTCATGTAAAAACAGATATTGGAAGAAGTATTTAAAGGAGATGTAATGCAGATTTTTAGATATCAGTTTATTTGTTTCCTGTAGTTTATTGTGCAGTGTGTAAAAGCAAAGCACATATTCCTAAATCTTCCACTTAAATAAAACGACAATATTCTGAAACACAACTGGTTTCATTTTATTAATACAAATATACGCGAAGTGTTTTGATTTTTACTTTTTTTTCATAGAGCAGTATAGATTACAGTTTCCATCAATGGAAATGCTTTTTTCACATGAGTCAAGATTTTTTTTTACTACTTTTTTCTTTTTTAAAATGCCCAACTTAGTTTAAAGTTAACTGGGGATTTTGATTATAAATGATGTTCAAGAGATATTCCTTGTCCGTTTTCATAAGAATAGTGAATGTAATGCTAGTTACTTTGTTTTACAGCAAATTATACGTGTAACTCTCTGTTTTGGAGTTGAGCCCACATGGATAGACTTTTGAGCCTGAACTGAATCTTTTGCGTACTTAGAGTTAGCATTTCTTCTCTTTTATTGGCAGTACCCTTATTTTGTCCTCATCCATCATTACCAATTGTTTGACACCTCAGCAGAGGAGTAGATCTTTACATGCTTACAATATCATTTAAATATGTTCCTACTGCATGTCCTCAAAAAGAAATTAATCTTTCATTATATTACCATAGCAAACAAATCGATTGCTTTGAGTCTTTATGAAATGCTGAATGCAAGAATTTTGTTTAATGTGTACAGCTTATGCATATTTTCAGGAAAAATAACCCTCTATCAAGGGCTCGGTATATGTCTTTGAAACACTTTACTTAAGAATAGTGGTGATCAAAGTTACAAAAACAGCTAAGGAGAATGCCACAACGTTGTTCTTTTGTCCCTGAAAAAAATGATGTCTTATGTTCGCTGTGTTTGCCAAGTGGGATCATTATTTGGTCAGTATGGCTGATGTTAAAATAGAAATTTCTTGCTTTCCCAGAGTCTTTGCTGTGCTGTTGTCCTCATTATAGACATTTGAAATGAAAGTAAAATGCTGAGTCATGAGACCTTCCCTTATTTCAAAAAGACCATATTTCGGGATTTAACAAAAATAATGTTAAGCATTAAGTGTTTTATTAAGCATTTTAGCAGAGCTAAGTCCATTAATTATAGGTATTTCCTTCCTTTTTTATGTATCAGATGACAGAGGAAATTTAGAAGTATGTATGCATTCTTCTATGCAACAAATTACCTTTCCTTAATGCATATGAAAGGACTCCTTGGAGTATAATTAAAGAAAATGTCTGGGTTGAGTGGTGCGTAATAGGAATTATAGAAAAAATATTTATCTACAACAAAAATCCCTCACAAAACTGTACAAGTGCCAAGCAGTTTCTGCAGCAGATGTTAGTTATATTTATTGTTGGGAAGTACAGTTGATTCAGTTTTTCAAAATTTTCTGTTTTATTTTAATGTGTTTTCTCCCTGCTTTGCTTAGGTAGAAATTTTACTGTAGAAGCTGCACGCTGTAAATATTAAGCAATGTCATAAGTAGTTCAGTTCAGAACTATAATGGCTATTTGTAAGAATATCTAAGTAACTTGTTTAATTTTTGAAATGTAATTTAACCTAATTCATTTTTTAGGCATGATTAGAGAGTATATTTTATATTATTGAAGTTATCAGAAAAAATTACAGGAGAAGCTAAGTCAAAATACTAATAAGTAAATGTAACCAATCAAGAAAGTAAACTTGACATTTCATTCTAGAAACCATAAATTAAGACGCCAATTTAAATGTTGTGCCTATTACTTCTCTTATGTCAGCTGCTGTGGTGGTTATGTCCCAGTGTCAAAGTTACTTGTAAGTTTTGTTGTTCCTGTGACAGTAGCACATATTTAAGTGTTTTCAGATAGCTGCTAAGTGATTTCAGCTGAGCCATGCTGAAATAGACTGTGTATATTAACCAGACTGTAAAACTCAGACAGAAATATATGAGTTAATGGGTATGCTGCAAAATTTTTTTACTAAAATCACAGTGATGAAGATTAGTCATATATAAGTCAGTTCTGACTGCTGTTTTGGAAATCTCCTGAATTAGTGAATAAAAAGAGTTATAAGTGAAAATAAATTTAGTTACTTAGCAGATGGAAGATGGTAGCATATCAATTTGGCCACTGTTTCTTAAATACAGGGTGCAATTCTGAAACAGTGCACCTGATTACATATATATTTTTTAATAAGCATCTTGGTGATGGGATATACTTTTGCTTTTCCATTCACAAAAGTGCTTCTGATTATAAAAACTAGTTTTGATTAGTCAGATTTCTGTTAAAAGCTTAGAATATTACGGGAGATTTATGGTGATAAAAGCACTGTAAATTGCTTTGCAAGGGAACAGCAGCATTACTTTGGTTACCAAGTGGTTGATTTTTATTTTGGAATTTGTGCTGCTTTGTGCAATAGTACTGGAAGCTGGATATTGCAGTGGATTCCTGTGATTTGAACCAGTATGCAAGCTGAGAGTTGCTTTCCTCCAAGGCCAGAGCAGTATTTTGGAGTTGCAGATAGCATGCATTGGAAGTTGTCCATAGCCACTGTATTTTAGGAACAGGCTATCACGAGCAAACAAACAGTTGTCTGAATCTGCTGTAGGCTTGTGGAAGCCATGAAGAACTGGCCAAAGGAGAAACACAGTTGGGTCAGGAGGCTTTGCCAGTTCAGTGATGAAGCTGCTGCGTGTTTGGCAGTATGCTGGTTTTGGGGAGTTTCTTCAGTTTTTATATTTAAGGTTGTTTTCAAGACTGTCACTGGATTAGATGATTATTCTAGGTCCCTTCCAACTGAACTGTTGTAGTCTAAGATCACATATGTAAATTCATGCATAGAGTATAACCATTTGCTGTGTTTTCTTTTACTTACCTGAAAGTGCAGGCAATTAATGGATTACTTCTATATATAAAATTGCCTACCACTTGTACCAGGAGAAGCCATTGAATATATGTTCTAAATTACCATTTAAAAAAATGCTTGAACTTTTAAAACATAGGCTTGCTAGTAGACAGTTTATCAAAAGTCTTCTCAGTCTATTTTAAGATTGTATTGTCTTTCTAAATATTGTTGTCAGGAAGATAGGTGAAAAGGTAATGACTGCACTGATCACAAGAGCTTTTTTTCCTTGTCTACAATTTCTTATTTTATAGCTGTGATACTGATATGTGTGTGAAACTGGGAAGATCTCTCACATTTTTCTTTTCTCTTCAACAAAGCTGGAATAAAAATGTCTTTGAATTACAAACAATGTTTTCAGAAGCAAGTGTGAAAAGTTGATCCCGGCTTTACTTAGATTGTGATGTATTTATCTGAGAATTTTTTAATGCATTTTGATCTTAAATCACGGGCAGTGTTTAATTTGGTTTTCTGCTAGCAGAAACATGGAGGATGACTCTCGTGAAAGGAGCCACCTTAGGGATGTAAGGGCTAATAATCTGTTATCCTGCCAGTTTCGTCTCTGTTGTTTATGTCTGGAAACAATTTTGTAGATAAACAATGTCTTTTTGATGCCTTAAGAGTCTCAAAGCTAAATAACCACTGCAGGAGAATGTCCAGGTTTGTCAGTATCTGCAGAAGCTCTTACTGGTGCTGGGGAGCTGGAGCACATTTGAAACTGTGCTGCCTGGGCCTGCTGATGGCCCAAGTTGACTGCATATGCAGGCTTAATTCCAAGGTGTTATTACTTGTTTTTATTTTGGCATCTTCATAATATTTTGCCATAGTTCAAGCCTTTTGTAGTTTCATCTAGCTAGGGGGAAAATGGTTTCTTCTTGGAAATCCTGTCAATAGAACAGTTGCAGGCATCATTACTTAACAGTCTGGAAAACTGTTTTGAACAGTGACACGTGAAGAGGTTTAGCTTCAGTGAGTATTCATGAGCTTACCTCAGCTAACAGTTTTGAGCAGATACTACAAAAACTTAGACCAAAACCGAGAATGAAAATGGAAGTTCTGTCTGCATCCTGTCCCATCCTCCCCCTGGTCAAGCCTCTCAGATTAGTTCACCTATCTGAATTCTTAAAGACCAGCTGTTGCAAATCTGTGTAGTTTATGACAAGGACATACATAGCAAATTTAAATCGGGGGCAGATTTTTGGTTTCTCAAGAAACTGTTCCTGAAACTATTTATCTTCAGATTACTGCAGCAAATAGCCAAAATATGGATTCCTACCCCGTTTTGAGATCATAGTGACCTTAATGACCTTAATATTTGCAATCCCCTCATTGCAAATACTTCTTCTCGTCCAAGGTGTATCCCCTGATATTTGAAGATTGTTTTGGAGCTGGACTCTGCTATTTTGAGTATTGGCTGCTTCCTTCACAACTGTGGCCATTGCAGGAACAGAGGAGTTATTTGTCAGGCTTCAGTTATGAACACATTTGCAGGAGAGAAGGACATTATTAAACTAATACTTAGGAAATATTCATTCTGCCTTGTTTAGAACAATGCAGAAGTAACTCCTATTTACATGTGTCATAGGAACTCCTGTTCTGATTAAAGAATTTCTTCAGACCTGTTAGGACGATGTTTTAGATACAAAAAGATTCTAAAATAAAATAATGTAAATAAAACACAATATACAAAGATAAACAATTTAAAAAGTAGTCTGTGCGTAGATTCACATCCCAGCTAGATGTGAACAGCAAACCAATTTCATCAGTTTCATACAGTCGCAAGACTGTTCAATGTAAATATTTAGCAGGTCATGTTTGCCTTAATCATTGCATAGTTAAATGATCATAGGAACAGCAAGTTGGGTAGTAAATATTTATTACTGCAAAATGCAAGTGACCATATAAAGAAATTAAAATGAGAAACTGAAAATCTTGGAAAAAGCTGGATTTATCTGTTCTCTTTGAGTCCTTGTATGGGAGGAAATAATGGTGAGCAAAAAAGAAAGATGCTCTGAAAAGGAACTGTAAAATAATTTTAAAGAGTTTTTAAATTAATTTGTCTAGAATGGCCTTACTTTGTCTGAAAATCCATTCATAATAAATGGTGACATGAAGAAACCCAGCAGTAAGAATAATTTTTGTTTACTTGGATTGCTGTTTAAGTTATGCCTTACTATAAACAAAACTGTGGCAGATAAAAATCCTAATATATTTTTATTAGATCAAAAGAACATTTGGAATTGTTGATAATTTTTAGATGGATAATACAGCTTACAAATAACTGTGCTATACCAATATATGTGGCTCATTCAACAAAGACAAGTAGAAAAGTGTATCTCTGAATAGTGAATTCCTAGTCTTGCTCTTGACAAAGAAGTAAGTACTACATTCAGCTCTGGGGCCCCCAGCATAAGAAAGATGTGGACCTCTTGGAGCAAGTCCAGAGGAGGGCCATGAAGATGATCAGGGGGCTGGAGCACCTCTCCTGTGAAGAATGGCAGAGAGAGTTGAGCTTCTTCAGCATGGAGAAGAGAAGGCTTCTCTCAAGCAGGCCTTAGAGCAGCTTCCAGTACCTAAAGGGGCCAACAAGAAATCTGTAGAGGGACTTTGCAAGGACAGGCAGTAACAGGACAAAGGGGAATGGCTTTAAACTGACAGATTGGAGATTCAGATTAGATATTAGGAAGAAATTCTTGACTGTGAGGGTGGTGAGACACTGGAACAGGTTGCATGAGAGCTGGCATGGAGATTTTGTCATGCATGTGAGGCTACATGAAACAATGATCTATTTTCAAGTGACAGGATAGGGAAGGGATCATCTTTGCATCAGCATTCTGGATGCATGTTACTGGAGCAGTGTTGCAGTTGTCAAAAACCAAGAAGAAAAGACCTATTATTATAAGGTGAGATGAATTCCTTTCCTATACATTCTTGTTTCTAAAGTGTTTTCAGTTTTTGGTCTTTTTGTTTGGTTAGGTTTTTCCCTCGCCAGGATTCCTTCAAGCCATTATGCTTTTGTAAAAATATCAGATGTTCTATTGGTGTAAGGAAAGCCAAAAATCAAAGAATGTTCCTAGGTTTTGAGCTCAATGTTGGACAGGACATTATAATTTTTGAAAATGGGATAATCCAGACATAAGGAGTAACAGGAGGAATGGAAGGGGATTGGTGACAAATCTTGCACACCTTTTTCCCTGCAATCTCCCAAGACTTTACTGGCAGTAAGGCAGAAGAGATGAGTAGAGAGCAATCTGGGATTGAAACAGAAATGAAGAATGGAAGGGAGTTCAGGAAGTTCAAAAGCCGTGAAGAGTCCCATAGTTCAGGGATTTGAGAATGGAGTACTGCTGAGTTTTTGCTTCAAGTAGTCCATTAGAGACCACCTTCTGTGGGGATGGATGTATGCTGAGAACTGAGTCCATTATTTCTACAGAAGTCTCTTCTATCCAGTGCATAATGACATTTGGTTCAAAAAGAGGAAGCCATTCTCCCAACACTTCTTGCAGTCATTCAGCAGCAGATGCAGACATCGCCCTGAAGAAACAAGAGTTACCCACTCCCTAGTATCTGAGAACAATTGTCTCTATAAGACTAGAAGCAGAGTTTAAATATAATGATGTTGTTCTGATGAGGATTTGTTGATACTGCAGCATATCCTTAGTCATGCTAGAATCTTTATAAGCATAAATGTTTTCTCAAGATAGTTTACATGTTTAGAAAATCTATTACATCAGTCTGACGTGAAACAGTAACTTGTTCTGCTGGAATCTGAAATGGCCAAAATTTTAGTTAGTCTGGAAAGAATTGTTAGTGAAGGATCATACAAATAAACTAGGAAACCTATTAAACAAACAAACAAACAAACCTGAAACAACAAACCCCAAACCTACAAAAAAGAAAAAGCATGAGGAATTTGTTTTGTTTTTTTTTGTTTCTTGAAAACCTGTTAATATATTATTCAGATTTAAACCATTTTTTGTTTTCGTTTTGGGTTGGTTTTTTTTTTCCTAATGTTTACAAAAATAGAGTATTGACAGTGCATTGAGTAATCCATGACTGTGTGTACGAGGAATTTCTCAGTAACTTTTCTGATATTCTCTGTTATCTTTGGTTGTTCAAGTTCTGCTCAGATGTGGGGTTGCAAGGGTCGGAATTACTGCTTTAAAACTAAAGACTCAATATTTGTGTGTAGGCCTTTTTAAAGTTAATGCGCTCTGAAGTTCTGTATTCAAATACTAATATGCACTGTGAGGAATCTAGCAAACTGTTAAAAAGCCAGCAAAAACCCCAGCCTGCATTGGTGAATGAGCTTTTCTGAAAAGGCTGTTCATCTTATCCACACATACGTATAGAGGAGGATAATTGGGATTACTGCATATATTGTTATAGATTTGCTATGATTTCATTATTTATTTAGAATTAAGTTATCCCATCCGCTTCTCTATTAATACAGGTTTATTCTGTAAAATTCCAGTATTTTTCATGATGTATTATTACAACATTTGCATTCTAATTTTGTTTTTTATTTTACTATCATAGGAAATGCTAAGAAATTATTTACTGAAATTCTATAAAACATTTGAGTATTTTAAGGATTCCTTTCCTTTGATTTTCTATAGCTTTCTGTATGCTTTTGCAACAGACCATATATGAACTACAAATCTACCACCAAATACTCTCTTCCGATTTAGATACCTTTGTTCCTTTTTCCTAATTATGCCTCTACTTGTGACTGAGGATAAAGGAAGTAAGAGAGTGAAATTTGAGTTACTCTCTGGCATAAAAATAAAGGTCCTCAGAGTAGTAAATGAAAATATGCTCTGTCACCAATATTGCAGGAAACACTTGGGGTCCCAGTAGTTGCAGCAGTGTCTTCATTGGTGGCACAACGTATATTTATTGTTGTAAAAATACATAACTAATTTTGAACAAGATAAGTTATCTATGCGATTTTTTAAATGCATTATATATGTTAACATTGTCACAGTTCATTTATTAGGGGTAAGTAGAGACTATACGAAGTTGCTTTCAAAAGTACCTGTGTGCACAGAGCCTAGTTAAACAGCCAGTACTCGTCACTGAGTGATTTGGTCTGTTCTGTGTGTCAAAATTCATTAATTACAGACAGAGTTGTTATTTTAATTTTGTTTGTTTGTTTTGGACTTTTCTGTGATTTTTCTTAGCTGTCTTTAATAAGTTGCTGTATATTCTTAAAAGATGACAGAGGCTACAGGAGTGGTGCTGCACATTCTTCAAGTATTGCACGTGCCTGCACATCTGTCATGTACCAGAGTAGTTGAAACTATGTAATTCTGGTTGGCTACTTTTTTTCTGTGGAAATAATACCTGTATCATTTCTAATGAAGTTCAGAATGCATAATTTGTTTAAAGTCATAATTGAATGAAAATTGACTTTTAGCTACATTCTTGAATAATTAAATATTTATATAATAGAGAGAGAATCCCCAATATTTTCCAATATTATTTCTTTTCTCTAATTTTATTAAGGTAATTTTGAGGTTTATTGAAGTCTCAGTCTTAGCACTTAAAAAATCATCTTCCTCTTAGAAAATCTTCTGAAAAACAAGGTATTCCATTTTAAAGCCAAAATGGAGTGTTGTTAAGGGGAAGAAAAAGCTTAGTATCTTTGTATTCTGATTTATTATACAGAAGGCTGTTTTTTAACAAAAAAGGGCTTTTTTTTCTTTTTTCCCTCCGCTATTCTCAGTCTCTTTTGATCATTGATCTGGGTGACCCCACGCTCAGGGGTTTTTTCTTCATTTGACATGGACAGATTTTTGAAGTATAGCTCTCCTTTGGGAACCTCGGGCAGTTCCACTTGACTAACTTGTGATCTAATGAGCAGTAATGCAGGGTTACAGTGACCATTTTGTTTGCTTTGAGGGAGGATGGCTAGACAGAGAGTGGGAGAGAGGCGGTGTCTGTGGAGAAAAAAGATGCAGGGTGATCGAACAGTGTGAAAAAGACTTGTTAGCCCACATTAGTGTGCCTGATTTACTTCACAACAGGTCAGGAAAGGCCAAAGGCAGGGTTGTCATTAAATTGCAAAGTTGAAAATCCTGGTATTCAAAAGCATTCAGATTTCTGAAAGTTGTAAATTAGAAAGTTTGTGGTTCATGTTGAATTTGCCAGGAAGATATACAGAAGTACCAGCTTCTCTAAAACATGAAAGGTATGTTATAAAATCATGCTGTAAATATAAAAAGAAAACCAGCTTTTTAAAGTACTTTCATGGTTGACTGTTTTACAATGAGCCTGGGTGTGAAAGAAAGGCCAAACACTAACAAGGTCGTTGCACTTTCTTTATGAGCCCTGGGGACCCCTTAATTATGTGCCCGTGCTGCTTATTTTGAGATCTGTAGAGTGTATGTGTACGCGTGTTCGTATAATATATAATTTTTGTTTGTATTTAGTAAATACACACACATGTATATGTACACATATCCATATATATGTCAAAATGAAAATCTAGCACCAGTTGCCCAGGAATGTGGATTTTGAGACTTCTGCAGCATTTTATGATTTTTTTTTTCTTTAGCTCCTTATTGTTTCTCTTGAATGAAAATTAAACGCTAATCTTCATGCCACTGGCCATGAAATTGAAAAAGATTTACCTTAAATTTACATCTATGAATGCAGAGACCAAAAGAACACCATTCTCTTTGTGTTCTGAAAAACTGTTTTTCCTCATAGAAAATGTTTTTTCCTAACGATAGAATTTGACTTGGCAGCTTTGTCATCTTTGGTTAATATTTGCAGATTTTTTTATGCTACGTTTTAATTGCAAAAAGACTAAATTGGAGCTACTTATTTCTGAATTTACATTTCCTCTTCTGTTGCATTCACTTACTGGGCAGTGTCCTGAATCTGCATGATTTGAAGAGTAAACTACATGCAGAATATCCTTTTAAGCTGCTGCACTGATAGGCTTTAACTCATAGCAAACTCCTGTCATTGCTATTTCTGATCTGGCTGGCTTTAGTAAAAATTGAAGTGCATGCAGCCTTTTAACTATATTATCATTGTGCATTGAAGCAGTAGGTAATAAAACAAATGGGTGGTCTTAGGGGTAAAGTACTTTCTTCTGTCTGCTACCAGAAGTTTCACTAATTGATTCTTACTCCTGCTGGCTGTCAAAAATCAGATTTCCACAACTGGCATACAACTGTGTTAACTTTCAGATTGTACTATGTGGACGGTTTGTTGTCTTGATCTTTGTGTGTCTCATGATGACTTGTAAGTATACGAAGTTAAATGTCTGAGAACAGCTGACCATATTTAATAGAATTTTTCTTTTCTGCCTTTAGGAACTGTGCTCCCATTGATCATTCAAATAATTCCATTGGCATTAAGGGAGTGTCTTGTCTTGGTTAAAAGGAAGACAGTAAGATGTCAGGCTAATCATGTTGAACATTAGCTTTTGGTTTTTACTTGCATTGGATTATGTATTAGTATGTGCTGCCAGATTATTTTTGGTTTATCTTGAGCCTCTTTTGTTTCAAGTGAACATACATTACAGTTTTACTTCCTGATAAACTTAAGTTCACATGACAGTTGAACATGGGAAACAAAGTACGTTCTCTATCTACACTGTTGCATTTCTCAGTGACTTTCCCAGTGTGTCACTGTTGGTTTTACCATGTTGTAAAATTTACTTATCATTGGATTTTTGATGCTGCTTAAAAGTAAATTAACTCTGTATCATGTTCGAAGTAGCTTATTGGTTTTGAGACTTGAAGACTTGTTTAAAAAAATTTTACTAGGATGCATTTCTGTTTTCTTTATTATTTTAACTGATGGTTAGTTGCAGCAACTTGGTGCAGGTACATTCTAGGAAACTCTGCACTTGACTAGCTTTCTTTGTAGCTTTAAGTCATGTTCATCAATGGAAATTTATTAGGGCATAAAATGATGGAAAAATGTTTAACAAATCAGAACACTTAATCAAAACACACTTAAGCTTTACTACTATTCTGTTTCCATTGACTCTGTCCATTCCCCAAATAATGTTGTCTGTGTAGTGTCTATGCACTCTTTATTAGCTCTGCTATTTGATTTAATTATTCAGTTACTCAGTGTGTTTGAATTAAGTCATCTCCGCCAATCTGCTTATTACAAAGCATTTGGTCAGTGAGAAGAGACTAATATCCTCTTGCTGGACTAAGTTTTATGGGTGTTTGGGAATCAAGACACTGGAGCAGTATTTCAAAATTGGCTTGTAAGTGAAAGTCAATCCAAGAGTAGATTAATGTACTGATACTGCCAGTAGCAGGCAATGGAAGAGTAAACATTACCCATCTGAAGAACACAGTAAACTTTAATATATTCTTGTTGGATTTCTTAGAGACATGAATGATTCTTGTAGCATGGTGTATGGAAATTCTTTTAAAAAGCATAAAAGGTTTGTTGCCATGTAAACTGTTTTTACAAAAACTTGCCGGGTATTATATGAAAAGATTAAGATCTTTTTTGATGGAACTGTTGTTGCTTGGTTCAGGAAGACAGCTCATGAAAGAAGGGGGGATATGGCCAAATGCAGGCACTTGGAAAATTTTCCTTCCAGTTCATAACTGTCTTTCAGGAAAGCATTTCTTGTAATACAGAAAAGCTATCTTGTAATAAAGTTGCTAAAATGCAACATGTAAATTTTTTCTGTTTATCCATATGTCACAATATGTAACCTGCAGCAAAGCATTACACCTTCCTGCAGGTTAAGCTACAGTTTCTGCACATTATCCACTGTAAAATTGTTAATGGTGTGAAGTGGTCATGAGTTAGATCACATCTTCGATGGGATGCAACCACTAAGATTTAGCAAAATAGGAAAAACAAAATATATTTCTACTTGCAGATGCTCTTTAACCAAAGAAAATGGGTGTGCCTTCTTATATTTATATTAAGTCATTTTTTGTGTCTCTGGGCAGTATTTGGGAAATGTATCTCTAAAAATGTTCTAAACTGGAAGTGCAGTAGCTAGTATGTTGCATAAAAATGGAGTGTTATGCTATGCCAATGGACTCCAATAATTTGGATTTTAGTAACTGTAAAATGGGCTTAAAATGTTCCCCAGATGTATTTTGCTACCTTTTGGAAGTCATTCCTTCTGCGCATTAGGAAAAAATCTTGCTTAACTAAGAAAATGAATTCAATAATGCCACCCTTCCCCTCCATAAATAAGAAGGTGGGGGTGGTAATACTGTGTCTGGGAAAGAAAGCAAAAATGTATGCTTGGATATCCCGTTGCCGGCTGTTGTAGGGAGTGTGCTTGCCAGCAGTTTCTGGCAAGCATATTCCTTCCAAACCCTCTCCAAACTCTCCAGGCATTTAAAAAGTCTTCTGCCTGTTAGTCACCTTTCACTTACTTATAGCGTAGAAGGAATGTTTATTGACTGAAGAATTGCCTGTTTTTAAATCAGGAACCCTGAATTAAGTTTTTGTTTTGTTATGTACTAGTTTGTTGAAATTAGGTGACAGCATGATTGGGTTAAAAAGATGGCTGCTAGTGGCCAAACTAGGTCAAAGCTTAGAGGGTCTGCTCTTGAGAGTAATAAGGCCCAGGATTTGGGTGATGGTTTTATTCGTGTAGAAGGCAGCAGATCATCAAGTCCCTCACCCCTATCAGGGATGGATACTTTAGAAGTGAGCTGTGTTCGAAGGGTAGGTCAGCAAAACAGCATCTCCATTTTTGATAGAACCTGGCTGAGATAATTTTAAAATCGATGTCTGGTGGTAGGGCACGTGGAGCCTACTTTTGTTAGTGTGATTTTGTTCTGGCTTGGTGCTTGTGTCCTCTTTCGTGTACAGTCAGTAAGGTTGTGCATGGGTCTGAATCCATAAGGCATTTGAAGGCAAAATGAGTAGTGTATGTTAAGAATCACTCGATAAAATTCACAATCTGCAGCCATAACCAGTGCTCTGCCGGGAAGGAGACCTAATATCTAAGAACTGTGGCCTAAAACACTGTTGAAGCCACTTAGGGCAGAGAGTGGTCAGGGGGAGAAAACAGGTACAGTGAAAGCCAAGGAACTTCACCATTGTCCTAGGTAGAACCATAGCTGATGGGAGACAAGAAATTGAGCTATTTGGATGTGTAATATTTTGCAAAGCTGTCCTTCTCTGGAATTTGCAGGTTCATAATTGTAGTTCAGTTCTTTCCACTCCGTTTTGTTCTCAGACACAAAAAAAAGTGAATTAAAGAGATGCCTAGAATCATAGAATAGTTAGGGTTTGAAAGGACCTTAAGATCACTAGTTCCAACCCCCCTGCCATGGCCAGGGACACCTCACACTAAACCGTATCACCCAAGGCTCTGTCCAACCTGGCCTTGAACGCTGCCAGGGATGGAGCATTCACAACTTCCCTGGGCAACCCATTCCAGTGCCTCACCACCCTTACAGTAAATAATTTCTTCCTCGTATCAAGTCTAAACTTGCCCTCTTGAAGTTTGAACCCTTTACCCCTTGTCCACTCGCTACAGTCCCTCATGAAGAGTCCCTCCCCAGCATCCCTATAGGCCCCCTTCAGATATTGGAAGGCAGCTCGGAGGTCTCCATGAAGCCTTCTCTTCTGCAGGCTGAACAGCCACAACTTTCTCATCCTGTTTTCATACGGGAGGTGCTCCAGTCCCCTGATTGTCCTCGTGGCCCTGCTCTGCACTTGTTCCAAGACTTCCATGTCCTTTTTATGTTGAGGACACCAGAACTGCCCACAATACTCCAAGTGAGGTCTCAGGAGAGCAGAGCAGAGGGGCAGGATCACCTCCCTCAACCTGCTGGTCATGCTCCTTTTGGTGCATCCCAGGATACGGTTGGCTTTCTGGGCTGCAAGCGCACACTGCCGGTTCACGGTCAGTTTCTCGTTGACCAACACCCCCAAGTCTTCCTCCGCAGGGCTGCTCTGAATCTCTTCTCTGCCCAACCTGGAGCTGTGCCTGGGATTACTCCGACCCAGGTGTAGGACCTTGCACTTGGCATGGTTAAACTTCATCGTGTTGCCATCAGCCCACCTCACAAGCGTGTCAAGGTCTCTCTGGATGGCATCCCTTCCCTCCAACGTATCAACCAAACCACACAGCTTGGTGTCATTGGCAAACTTGCTGAGGGCGCACTCAATCCCACTGTCCATGTCAATGACAAAGATGTTGAACAAGACCGCTCCCAACACCGATCCCTGAGGGACACCACTCATTACTGGTCTCCAACTGGACATTGAGCCATTGACCACAGCTCTTTGCGTGCAGCCATGCAGCCAGTTCTTTATCCACCGAGTGGTCCACCTATCAAATTGATGTCTCTCCAATTTAGAGACAAAGATGTCGTGTGGGACAGTGTCAAACGCTTTGCACAAGTCCAGGTAGATGACATCAACTGCTCTACCCCTGTCCATCAGTTCCGTAGCCGCATCATAGAAGGCCACCAGATTAGTCAGGCAGGATTTGGCCTTAGTGAAGCCATGCTGGCTGTCACCAACCACCTTGTTGTTTTTCATGTGCCTGAGCATGCCTTCCAGGAGAATCTGCTCCAAGATTTTGGAAGGCACAGAGGTGAGGCTGACTGCCCTGTAGTTTCCTGCTCATCCATTTTCCCCTTCTTGAAAATGGGGTTATATTTCCCTTTTTCCAGTTGTCGGGAACTTCACCTGACTGCCATAATTTTTCAAATATGAATAGACCTCTCTTACAAATTGTTGTACCAGAACATCTGGGACTGTACTGCCCTTTCCTTCATGTTTTTTAGGGAGAAGGTTAAGTGGATCTATTCATGCATCTTGCTCCCTGTACTAGGTGTTTAATTAATATAGTAGTGCAGTTTCAGAGCATACCAAGTCTTTTTATGTATTTGCATGTCATCTTTGAGGTAAGAAAGCAGTCCTGTATTCATTTTACAGGAATTTAAGCACTGGTAGACTGTTTGCTACAACCGCAAAGCTAATGGCCATATAATTATTGATGATTCCAATGAGAGTTTGAACCTGAAGCAGGAATTCAGAGCTTAATGCAGAAGTTGGACAATCAGAACAGTGGACAAGACCGTGGCGTGCCACCTGGTATGATGACTCTAATAACCGAATTTTTCGATCTCTTTTTCCAAGATGGCTTTGATTCAGTCAGCATTTCAGTGCTTTTATATGCATAGACCCTGATATACTCAAAGGGCTGTGGTCATAAGGAGTCCCTCACCTTACTTATGCTACTGTTACTGTCATGGTATTGTCTTTGACTGGAAAAGTTACGCAAAGCATTGAAACAATAAACTACTATGGGGTTTCTGGTCCTGGGATTTTACAATAATTTCAACTTCTGTGTTCTAGGAAATACAATTTTAAGTATTCTGAGAACCTGCAATGAGTAAGTGAAAATGCTTCATAATACAATATATGTTGTCCAGGTACGGTGATCAGTTAATGGAGGAGGAGTTGGCTTGCCTTGCTCAGGATTATCAGGGACCCACTATGTTGGCCACTTGACCAAACCACATTGAATGCTGAAAAAATCTGACAAAAGCAGATTTTCATTTGGCTCAAATTTAATTTGTATTATGAAATAATTTGTATTACACTTTGAATTTATATTCAAAAATATTTAAAATACATTTTTAAGTATATTTCCATAACCTGTCATTTTTGTGACCCATTTGACAGCAATAGTTACAAATTAATTGAAAAAGACAGTGATGCTGCTCTGACACTTATGTGTTGTATCATTCAAAACCTTTTTTGACCTTTTGAAATAGATTTTGAGTCTGGATTCTCTTTTATTGTAGTAATTGGAAAGAAGTATAGCCCTGTGAAGTTCTGAAATGGTATTCCTGTGTTACCCAAGACATAGATAACACACAGTATCTCATAATTAGTTATCTGTTGTAAAGAAATTATTCTGCATACTTCATTAATTTCGGTATGAACCAGTAAGTTTCTTCTGAGTGCTGGCATCTGATGTAGAAACAGTTGAGTTGTTCCCTGAGCCTAATGTTTCTTGAGATCTACAGTGCTTTAATATTCTCTACTGGTATGATCATTTTCCTTCTTGTTCATTCAGCTATGCTGCTAAGGAATACAGAAATACTAACCCTGTAAAATACATTTTAGATATGTGGAAAGTCCATACTGAAGCAGTCATTTTGCTATTATACCCACTGAAGCCCCAAAATTTCTCTTACCTTGTAGATTTCAAATTCTCTGTTACTGTTCTGATTTTTTCTGTTGTTTCCATTTCTTTTGCTTGGCTGTATGTTCTTAATGGGTTTTTAATTCATCTTTTGTGGGGGAAAAAAAAAGTTGGAAGTATTTCAGAATTAATAAGGATGTAGGTGCTAATATTCATAATATAAGTGTTAATGTACAGAGTGTAAGTGCTAATAGATAACAAGTCTTTAATTTTGTTTTAATAGGCAAAAAGTAGTCTCAGCTAGTGTAGTGGTGTTGTTTGCAAGCTTGATAAAATTCTGCATTTTTTCCTGAGATGAAAAAGAAACCTTTAAATCTGATTCTCAGTTCTCTTTTTTGGACCTTAATTGTTGCTTCATCATTTACTTTGTTCTTAATATAGACTGATGAGACTGTTCAGGAGTCAAGTTTTTGGGAGTTTTATGAAGATTGGTATAAAGTATTACTGCTGAAAAGTGTGGCAATCCTGTACCTATATTAAAAGAATTTGCAGCTTGAGCTCCACAAAAGACTCAGCAAGAAACTGATGTAGTTCTATAGAAATGCAGGAAAACTCTGCCAAAGATCCTGCAAAACACCACAGGATTCCACAGATTTAGCATTCTTCAGCTGACTGCACTCTGGACAACTGCCGTCCCTCTACAACAGCGATAGATGTGATCCGGACCAAAAGTCTCACAACCTCTGTCAAAGTTCTCTGTTGCATCTTCAGACTGTGCGTAGATGGCCGCTTTGTGCAGTGCTTGGAAATGGAGAAATGTTTTCCTATGTGCAGCTTTTGTTACAGTGTGGACAATTATTCATCACCATGATGTTTATAATTATCTTACTTGAGAACACTCTGAAAGTCTTTATTTCTGGTGATAGGAGGAAAATGGAAGTTTGTTCAAGTTAAGTAAATTTCTACTTCCTGGCTATTGAAAGTAGTTATCTTTCAAAACCAGTTTGTGTTTGTCACATTTTTGTTTAAAATCTTTCTGATTTTAAATTTGACTTCTAAGTACCTACCCTGTTAGTGGAATATTTGCTATTCCTATAGAGGAAGAATTGTGGATGCTACCGAGAGAACAAAGCTCTGTTCATGAGCTTTGAGGCATTGAGGATAATATGAGAAATAAATCCTCTTCACCATGATTTTTAATGCCAAGCATGGTTCAGTACCAGAAATCTTCCAACAATCCCATTCTACTTTTCTTTTAAACTGTGTGCTAGGTAGTGGGTCTTGCAAGATTTTACTGTGCTATGGTACTGAGGTTTAGGGCCATATCAGCTTTTTTGTATTTCATAGCAGTAGGAAAACATTATCGTTTACACATAGTATCTGAAGTTTTGCTTTGGAAGGGCCAAGCCTCATGTTTCTTATAGTCTGTCTCTGAAGCTGGCAGGCTATTGTTAGAAAATACAAGGTTTATTTTTGTCATGCAGTAATAATCTCCTGCTTGTCCTTGCAGACCTGAGTGTTTCATCTTAAATATGACAGGCAAACAACAAGGGAGAAGAGATGAAGAGCAGAAAATAAAAATATAGTCCTATGAAATTCTTTTTTTCTTTTTTTTTTTTTTTTGTTTGTTTGTTTGTTTGTTTCCCCCCTCTTACCCCTGAATCTCGTTCTTCAGAGAAAAGCATATTTACTGACCGGGTGTGCCATTTAATGTCACCAAGCATTGAGTGGGAAGAGGAATCCTAAAATCCAGAACATGAGAGCTGTGCTCATGTGTTTGCGTCCCCGAAGAATTGAAACTGTGGGTGTTTGGGACTCCTTGTCAGAGGCTTGGAGTCTCACCTGTCTCTGGTGCTCTGCAGATCTGCACTGGTGACTGTTGCCCTCACAAATACGTGACTTAGAGCAATTAAAATTTTACCAAAGAATACTGAAAAAAAATAATTAGGTATGTGTATGTCATGTAGTTACTGAATTCTTTAAAGATAAAAACAAAGGCCACCACAGAAGCAAATTAAAGCCCCTGGGAGCTGACATGGTTATTGAAAGCTTTAACAGAGCTGCCCTGCCATAGAAATGTGCTTTCCTATTAACATTGATTTTAGTCCCTGAAAAGGAATTTATGATCAAAGTTTTGTTTGAGCACAATGTAATGGCACAGTTAAGCGCTCAGATTAGATTTTTGGCAAAGTTAGCTGGGGATTTGGGTCTTGTAGTTTTTGTTTTGTTTTTGTTAACAGGGCAGTCATCCTGTAGTAAGAAAAGCATTCTACCCCTTGAAATGTTTACCCTTTAAAATAGAACTTTACCTAGTGTGGCTCTTTAAGACTACTTTTAATCATAGCTCCACTAAAAAAAAATAAAAAAAAAAGTGGAAGAATCTGTTTACGATATTTCTGTTTGCATAAAGAAGTTATATTTTTGACAATTAATATATCATAATAAAATTAGTTTTTTTCATGCAAGCTAATTACCAGTTGTTTCATATGGTAACACAGTTTTCTTTAATCCAAAGGGAGCTTCTCATGGAGAGAAATTAAGATGACAATTGTTACTTAGAGTGGGAGAAGTCATTACAATTATATTGAGGTGTTAGGAAATACAGTTTTATTTATTGTTTGCTGTGGACTTGCTGTACAATTCTATGGTTGGCTTTGTGGAAGTAGTTTATTTCTACAGTCCAGCCTTCATCCATATAGGAAACTCTTGTAAATGCTGTAGGATAATAATGACAATCTGTAATTTCGAGTAACTTGGAGACCCCAAGTACAGGGTGAAAGAAATGTTGATTTCTGTGATAGAGAACGAAAGCTCCAAAGATTTTGATGTTGAAATGAGTTTTTTGAGCTGATAAGAGGTCATTTAAAACAAGGGTCAAGAATCTGAGTTTATACAATTCCCTTAATGTACGTTCATGCTGGCATACATTGAAATTTTAGAAGTAGCCTTAAAAATGCTGTCTGATAGAGTGACAAAAGCAACAAGAGCCATCAGCCACCTTTAGTTTCTGTCTCCAGTGACCATGGGAAATCGGATTATTTGTCTAGTCCTGTATCTGAGGTTTATAAAAAGAATGCTTTAGAAGCTAAATGTTGGATTTAGAAGACTGCCTTTGGAGTATGCTGAAAGAAACAATAAAGGTTCCCCCTCTGCTGGTAAAGAGTTCAATGTTCAAGCCATTACAGTGTATGTAGACGCTGAGGTAAATTTGATTGAGTTTTAATGGTTTTATGCAATAAAAAAGCCATTTTTACACAGTATAAACCGTTGTGAATCTACTGAAAGCATTTTAAAGTGAAATACAATACAACTGAAGTTATCAAGTTTCCTGTCTCTTTATTTTAGCTAGCACATAGCAAATTCACGTCATGTCCTATAGTGAGTGTACTGTATTGTATTATACCTAACCTGTGGCATTGTTCATCTTGTTTTTTACCCATTTCAGTGCTGTTTAAGAGTTTTGTCCTGATAAGCAGCCTTTTGCACTCATGATTTTTAAGAGACTTTCAATCCAATTTAAATAAGAATCTGCTCATATTGCCGTATGCATGCTTGTCAGGGGAATTTCTCAAGTCTTCCTTCTGCAATGGGAAATGGTTGTGCCAAATTTTGCACCTTATCTGTTAGTTCTCATGAAGAAGAATGGAAATTTTAGGGATACTGGAGAGGAGAGAGGAGAAATAGATTTTTCGTTGTGAGAAACATGTACCATGATCCAGTAGGAAGTGAACCAACAGGAAAATACAAACGAACAAACAGAAAGCCATCTTAAGTGCATCTCTTGAAAGCACATGAATTCTTGCTGCCTACTGTGTTTGTCCTGGGACTGGTATGAAATCTGTTGTCCCAACAGCCCCAGTGATGTGATTGTTTTGCCTCTACGAGAGGAGAGGTTGCCCATTGGGAAGGAAAATAATTCTACTGTCTTTTTGCTGGCTTCTTCCAACTTTTCATTTTCATGTTTTGCTAGTTTAAAACTTGCTCTTGGCTTCAGGTTTAATGTTCAATAAGATGGTGAATCAGTTCCTTATTTTAAAATATAAAATGTTGTGGCTGGTGATTTACCGTTGTGTGTGTGTATATTGGGGGATCTGTGTGTGAAATAAAATGTAAATGGTGGCTACTTTTATAGAAAATATGTCAAGGGTTTAGATCCTGAAATATAGTCCAAATTTTTTTTATTTTGTCATGGCAAATATTATCATTACTTTGGTTAAGTACTTGGAATAAATATTATTATACATTTCAATTAATTTCCATTTCTTATGAATATAGTTAAGGCTTTATTACAACTAAATCAAAATGTTTCCACGGTTCATGTATTCATACACTAATAACAGTATGAAAATATGTTACTTTGCATAACAAACACACGAAAGTTAACTTCTTTTAATGAAGTGAAGCATTTGAATATGAGTTAAATTTCCTTATGCAGGCTTATTGTTGTCTCTCTGTACATCTAGCCAGTGTAAATAAGACAGAATTATGTTTTGTTCCCCTAAGAAATATAATTCATAAGAGGACTGTGGATGAGTCTAATATGATCATTCAGCTAAAGCTGAATGGAATTTCTTGTTGAAAAGAAACAGCACCATCAGCCAAAGGGGTTTTCACCTTCTCTTAAGCAGTGGTCATTCTTGGAATTCTTAAATCTTTTTTGTAGCTTTTTTTACATGAAAAATGATAGGCAGTGTTAATACTTCTTCCCCTTCTCCACTTTTTCAGAATGAGTTAAATGATTTTGATGCTTAAGAAAGCAAGTAGGCTTTTTGCCACAAAATCTGATTTTGATTTTTGTATTTTTTTAATACTTCTGGATTTACAAAGGTCTTGTTGGTCATACTGTCTGTTCTTTTGTGAAAAATAGCTGTGGAATTTTAATCACCTAATTTGTTTTTATATAACTGTTGGTGTCTGTGGCAAATATGAATCTGTTTCTATCGGAGTTTTTCTGTTTTGTCTATTTGCATTAAATTTAAGAACAATCATGACTCCTCAACCTTCAGTTGTATGCTTGCCTTTCAAGATGTACAAACTGTCTACCACTGCTACTGTTACTTTGTTCAGGCCAAGAAAGTTAAATATGGGGTGGTGTATTTTCTTATTAAACTATCAGTAAAAATAAGTGATTACTGTTACAAAATGGAGTTGTAATTGCAACTTCTCTGATAATTTAATTTTCCTTAATTTTCTTTGAATTTAACAAATTGTTTTAATGATTTTCAGCTTAATTTTGAGGCTGGCTATTCCAAACTTGACTATATGCCTGCTCTATATACTAGACATTAGTAAAAGCTAATGAGGAATAGATTTGACTTGAAAATTTGGCTGCTTCTATGTGCCTGGCGAGTTCAGAATTATCCCTGTTTATACAGCCTTTGGCAATTTAAGCAATGTGTTTTGTCACCTGCTTTGCCGTCTCATGAAGCACTGGAACTTTTATGAAGAAATAGAAAATATGACTTTGAATCCTTGACGTCTTTTAAATAAATGCACATATTGATAGTGACAGATTGCTAAACTTGGCGTTAGACACTTAGCTCTGTTTCTTGCCAAAAGTAATCCAGATGTGCATAATTTATCCGCCTGCCATATGTGCGCTGACATGTCTTTCTATAATCAACTGTCTGTTGAGTATTGTTAAACAGTTAAATGTTCTTTATCAACTATCTTTTTGAATAATGCTTATAAGTCCTTTAAGGAGTTAAGGAGCAACAAAACCTAAAAATAGCTTTCTTGAACTGAAGAAAGCAACTTCAGATTCTCAATTGTCCAAAAGGCATTAATGTGCAGAAAAACATCACTGGTAAAAGAAGCTTATGTAAATACCATTTTAGGTGGTGTTATACAACTAAGGAGGATGCGTATTTTACGTAATCTCGTTATGATGGGACAGATCTCTGTTGTGACAGTGTGAAGGAAGTTGCTATGGAATAATAACATTAATTAATAAGGATATTTTTTGTATGAGGTGTTTGTTGAAAGGAGAAAATGTACTTGACTTACTTGACAAGCAGTAACCAAACATGTCCTGGCATTAAGTTCAGAAAGAGTTGTAGGAGGACATTTGTGTCATTTGCAATATTTCATCATATCTTCAGAAGAAACAACTCCCGTATTATGGCGTGTTTTGCACTGGGTGTTTGTTCTTCAGCTGTCCTCAGAATGTTATTTGATTAGTAATAGTACATGACCTGAATGGGAAATTCCTATGCAGAAGGAGGTTTTCTCCAAGGAATTCATTATCCCAAAGTTCTGTTTGCAAAAGAGGCAGTGCTCCATGGAAGTATTCCCTTTTTGTTTCCTATGTGCTTATTCTTTCACCCCATTGTCATAATGTTATCAGAATATTAACATGGATAATCTGGCTTTCATCAGTCTCTGAGTCAGATCCCAGTGTTCACCTTGGAGTTATATAGGAAGGTGTGTGATGGTCATGTAGAGCAAAATGCACATAGTGTCTCATGGTTCTGAGTTTCCCCTGAGGAGAACAGTGCCTGTCTGTGTCTGATGTTCCTGTGCGTACAGGTAAGTATTTATCCCTACAGTTATAAAGATATCTATCTGTAGTACATAGGCCTGTCTTTGTAGCAATCTGCTTTGGTTTTTCAACGCCCCCCCCCCCCAGCCGTTGCATAACTTGTGGCATGATTAGCAGCTCTTCTTCATCATCCTGGGAGGTCTCAGTCATGACCTTTCCAACTGCTGATCTTCATCATTAAGATGAGGATAGGTGTACATAAGCTGTTGAGAGCACCGACTGCATGATGCGTTTTTCCAGAAGGTCATCCATATTTGAGCAATTCAGCTTAGTTTGTACAAGGGAGGATGTCAGATATATACATAATGTCCTGAAATTGGGTTACCATGCTAGACACACCAATGCAGCAAACAGTTCTTGCAACCAACTTCTTAAAAACCATCTTTGCTGAAATGGTTGAAAGATGCTCTGTAGCTTGTAGAAGCATGATCCAAGTTCGTAAATTTTGCTGTTTAAATTACAAGACTTCAACTTGCCTCTCTGACCAATGCATTCAGTCTGAATGGAGATACTAATTCAGTGTTTTCAGATGTTATACTGCTGTAGTTACCAAAGATACAAGGCTGTGTGGATGTGGTATGCCAGAGCACCCTCATGCAATTACTGGTGGTAAGCAGGAAAGGCAGGAGGCTTCTTTGGGAAAGTTTGTTGGGTGTTGGTCAACAGTGCAAAATCTTCTGAAGTTGCTAGTGTCTTAGTTAAAAATGCTTGTTGATCATGGGTTAACACTGATGCATGCTGCTTGAACTTCTCTGCTCACTAAACTGTGCTACAGCCACTCTACTAGGCTGTCTGCCCTTTCAGAACAAACAAACCAGATGCCAAAATCAAAGGTCTCTGGTGTGTTCTTAGCTGCTTCTGGGAACTGATCATTGTATTATGCTGTTTCCTAAAGTATACAAGTTTTGTCTAATTTTTAAGTTACTTAATTTTACTTGTCTAATGAAGAACTAGCATGCAAAATGCACGCAAATAAATTTTCTGAAGACATTATGTCCCTGGTCACGGGGCAGCTTCTTCTTGTACTTGTGAAGCACCGTGGAATATCAGTATTCCGTATCTAACCAGATATTTGCACCCTGGATTACTCTCCATTACCTGAAAGGAAACTCAAACTTCCTTCAACAACTTTCAACAACTATTCCTTGTAATGTAAGTTTTCTTCAGTAGTTTAAATTGACAGTTTTTGAAATTCAGATACTGTGGGTTTAGGAAATGATCTTGGACTTTTCAGTGGTCTTCTCATTGATTCTGGTGTTTTAGCCTTTGTTACAATCCTTACTAAAACCATGGGTGTGAATTGCTCCTTCTGCCCCTTATTCAAAAGAACCCACATACATCACCAAACCCCATTGTCATCTGTGATATTCATTCAGGCAACATATTTCAGGGATTAATTCACTCCTTTATTAATCTGCATTCAGCTTATAATAATTTACAAAAGCATACTCTTTGTTACTTGATCACTTCAGTTTCTAAGAGATCAGTATCTTTGTAAAGAATCTCAGGTAAGAAGGTATGTGTTTTCTCTAGAAAATGCTAATGTAAATCAAAATATAGATTGGTGCTTGCACTTAGTGAAATGCATTTGTACATACATAAACTATAATGTTTTACATTGCTTATATCTTAGTTTTATAGACCTCTGAGAAGGTTCCAGAAGTCACTGACATACGTGTCTTTTACGAAAAAAAAAGTCAACACTTTTTTTGCTCTGATAACTTATGGCCTGAATTTCCTAAAGCTGTAATTTTTTGTTGCTGCAGAATTATGCACCAGAATCTTTGTTTTCCGTTTTCTTTCTTAAACTGTTTCTGTGTCAGTTCTGAGAGCCAGAAACTCTTCCTTAAAAAAGTGAAAAGCTCAATAAATATTACTACATTATTATATTACATAACCATCTGAAACTTAATGATTATGGCATTTTCAAATTCTTATCACTGATCATTTAGACAATATCAGTTACATCCTGGCCACTTTTGCCATGACAGTTTTGTCATTCCGTATGTTTCCTGGTAAGCAGAGGAAAGGAGGGACTGGAGCTGAGAGCAGAGGAAAGATTCAAAATTAGCATGGATGTGTGCATGTATGTTTACATACATCCTCCAGACAGTGCTGCAGTGAACATCAAGTGAAATACAATATATCTGTGCACTGTACTTTTAAAGCCCAACAGCATTTAGTCATTTTATTTTGTCTTCAGTTACATTTACCAAAAGACTAATTAACGTACTAGAAAAGTGATTTTGGCCAGTGAAGAGCTAGCCTGACAGCTGAACTCTCTCATTACATTTCTATCTATCTATCTTGCTAAAGTAGACAAGACCCTGGATTGACTACAGTTTGAAAGGTTAGTTGGGAAGATTAAAGGTGACTTGTTAATGGAAAATGGCAACTTTGTGCTTTTGGATTCTAAACACATCTGGTCTAGTGTTCCTCTTGTTGAGTGGTAGGTCTGCCAAGACTTGTTGCAGACTTTGTAGAGCAGTAATAATAAACCTGTTCAGAGAGTTTAAAGGAACTTGGCATGCCATATGACAGGTTCTCGAGTAGTTCCGTCAGGAGCCAAGTGTACTGTAATAGACCCCTTTCAAATTGTTGGCTCACATGAAAACTGGAGATGTCTGTGTTTTCTCCGTCTCTCCCCCCTCCTCTGAAGTACAAAAGGCAGATGAATTTATTAAAATGCTTCTTTAGTGTATGTTATTGAGCTGTGAAAGAGACCAATAGATAAACATTATTGTAAGTCTGCAGATGCACTCTCATTTATGCCTGTAGGCAAGATAAATTTATCTACTTATGTTAGAGGAGCCTTTAATCAGATAATCTGTTATTGCAAGTAGTTTAGATCATGAGGTGAGTACTTTTTAAACAGGCCTTTACAATGTGTGTAGACTTTGCTGGTCCTGTTCTTCATCATGAGAGGCATAAAGCACAGTCAGGTGTAAAGTATGTAAGTATACTTTCCTCTCTTACCTTGAATACTGTGTAACTGCAGACATATACAATATTTCTAGATGAATATACAGCCAATAAAATATTGCTCGTTAGATTATACAGAACAGATCCAGATGTTTTGATAACAACTTCCTTCTAGAGAAGTAAAAAAGCGTCAAGAGGATTGAAATATGTACAAACAACATTGCATGAAAAATCTGGCCTCATATACATAGAGGTAAAGGAGATAAAGATTATAATAGAGGCCTAAACTTGTTAGTCAAGCATGAATTTTCATGTGGTGAAAAGATCCGTGCTTTCATAAAGAACAAGTTTTCTCACTGTGATGTACACATTCATGCTGGTCTTCAAGTCTGGTCTTCATACTGCTCTTGCAGAATGTATACTGGTCTTTATACTGTTCTTGCAGAATTCTCACTTTGCACAGGAAATCTGTGGATCTTGATCACCTTTCTCACTAACATCCTCTATTGCTATGCTGGAAAGGGTGTGCTTTTCTGAAAGCAGCTTTGTCTTAGTCAAGATGCATCAGGAAGCGAATTACAGAGGTTCTTCAAGTAGCTGGGCGCAAATTTACACTGAGAAGAAACCCTACGTTCATGCATACAGGTCAGGCATTTAATGGGTGGAAGCTCAGGATTCTGTAGTTGAGCCAAAAAGTTTAGGGGCAGAATCGCTTCAGTCTAGCAGTGTGATTCATCTTGTTTTCAACCTTGTCTCCTTTCCTCTCTCGAGTGAGGGAGAGGTCACCAAGGAGGGGATAGCTCAGAAGTCACAAGAGAAATCCTAGACCTTATTTATATCTAAGAATCAGTCTTCTTTTGTTTTTTATTTTTTTTATTTTGCAGTGTTCATTGCTGTCAGTAGATTTAACAGTCTTAATTTTCCCAATATTTTCAAATCCCATTGCTTTCAACCAAGCATATCCTCTTAATGCTGCCAAGAAATTTTTCTGTGGATTTTTTTTGTCGTTGTTATTGTTGGTTTGGATGTTGTTGGAGGTTTGGGTGTTGGGAGGTTAACTGTAGGGGATTTGTTTGGTTTTAATTTGCGAAGCCTCTGGAAACTCAACTAATGACAGGAGAAATTGCATTGTGCATTTTGTGGAGACTTTGTGTACATGCAGTGTATCAAGGCAAGGAGTGGCAGTTTTTCCTGAGGCTTGTTGAGATCTAAACACAAAATCTTTTAGAGAATATTTTATAAATTCTTCAAATTTCTAAAGAACTTTACAAACCTAATGCCATATCTTCAGTATTGTAAAACGCAAGTGTTTCTAATTGGCATTTCCTTGATTCAGTTGTATCTCTGCGAAAAGTAAGATGGAAAAGTGGGCTGTGAAGAAAAACACTACTGAAAGTTACTAACCTTGGCTGAGAACATTAAGTAGTCTAGTTTTATGGCCGTACCTGGCATCACGGTTACTTCCATTAAAAAGGATAAAATGTACCTAAAGCTAACTGTGGGAGTGTTTATTAAAATAGAAAGTGCAAGACAAAGCAGCACTGTTTGCTATCCAGAAGACTTGCAAAGCCTTGGAAAGAGAGGTATTTTGGCTGCCTCTCTGCCCACGCCATGGTGGTCTTCAGACAGCCTGGTCTTGTTTAGAGGGTGATTTCTTGGGTTCTTGGCTTTTCTGTAGACATGTAAAGGGAGATGGTGTGCAAGTACACACATAAGCCAAACAGGTAACTCAAATAAAAATATATAGGAAAGAGTCCCTAGCCCAGAATCTTTTGTTCAGGGTGAGTTAAGATTTCATTTTTCTGAAGAAAAAGACCAGTTTTGGAGGCAATTAATAAAATATTTTAAGTTTTTTAAATCCTTAATAAGCTGAGGGGTGGAAAAGGTTTAGTTTTATAGTTTTAGATTATTATTTTTAAAAAAATAAAGTATTTCCCCTTTTTAAGATGATCTTTTCAGCCTTATTTTTTTTTTTTTCTTTTAAAAACATGTTTATCCCTAATTTATAAATCTCTCTCAGTTAAGATACCTTTAATCTTGCTTCCTGGGACAGAAATCTTCATTGAGCTGTCCAGTTGTTTTGAGCTTAATTCTAAGAAATGGAGGGACAGAGGTGCAGGCATGATCTGCATTACTGTCAGTTCTCAATTGGTGAGAAAAAACACGTGATCCAGCCTTGGAACAAGACTTGGTTAGTGAGGCAAAATTGGAAATGTTTGTGTATGAATGTAATACTTCCTAAGTGTCTCAGACTGGAAAACCTACAATCATAATTAGGTCGAGAGTAAACTACTTCAGTTTTCTTAGGTGGAAATGGGACTGCCATTTCCTGCTGGAGAGGAGGAATGCACTTGGTCAGCATGGCAGGCTCTACATACTGATCTGCCCCGGTCCTACTTGTGAAGCTGGTGAGTGGTTTAGAGCCTAGTAAGTTGTGTGTGTTATTGATCTTACTCTTTCAGAAGCCATTCATGTGCAATTATTGTGACTGGAGATATCTCACCTCTTGTAGCCCTTCATTTGCTTTGCCTAGAGCCCGTTGATCCCTTACTTAGTCTTCATCATTATCAGTATTGTTTAATTTATAATTTTTATATAGAAGTGTACCTACGTGAATGCAATATTCATATTAATAATATTTTTTCTGATATGTGTGTACATTAATAGCAGGAAATAATTTTTAATTTACTTTATTCATTAAAAAATACACACCTGATTTTCCCATCCATGGTATGTTCTGTAAGCTCAGCCTCACTAGTTAAAGCAGTGGTTTTGTGACATCTCAGGTATTTTAGTGTTTGAAAATTTCAGTGTGCCCCACTTACAAGAGAACTCGAGATGGCATTAAATGCAGAGTGTAAGGTAGTTTCATTTCCATATGATGTAAGCTAAGAAAATCAAAAGCACTCAGAAGTCTCATGCAGTGACCAGTTTTCAGTATCCCACTAAAGAAAAGCTGTCTTATAAGATCAAATCAAGAAATAATGTCTAAAAACTGGCCTCAAAAACTATGCATATGCAGTGTTTTCCAGGCAGCTGCAGGAAGACACTGACTGTACTCTGAGCAGGCCAAGAGTCATGCAGTCATGAGCTCAGATTGTCCTGGTACTCCACACAGCACTGCAGTTGCTCTGCTCTTGGTCTGAAGTTATGACTTAGCTTTATGTAGTTGAAGCCCATGCAAAAGAAGCTCAGGTCTGCCTTCAACATAGGTCTTGGAGAAACCTGTATAATGGTCATTGTAACTTATTAGTGCAAAATATATATCATAATTTGGGACTGTATTTCTTGTAGAGCAAAATAAAGATCACATGAATTTAGGCACAACCTGGCTCAATTGAAAGATGGAGCCACTGTATTAATTTTGTTAGTTTTATACATATTATGTAGAGATCGTTTCTACTACTGGTTGCTGTAATTAATAGTGAACAGAAGATTGTACTGTATTCAAAGAAACAAATATTCTGCAAAGTTCAGAACTATCAGATAAATGGCAGTGCTGCCTCAGCATTCACAGGGTAGTCACTTGAGAATTGAAACTCTCTTGTGGTCTGAATACAGAGCTTGGTACCATGCTTGCTACTGCTGTCCAGCCTAGCTTCAAAATGAAAATGCATTTATAGAGAAATTGCAGGGTAACTGCAGTGTGAAAACGTTAATTACTTTATTATTTACTACTTCTAAATGCCCTCTGGAGTTAAAAAAGTAGCTGTGCTAGAAGCAAGATCCTTTGTTTTGGAATATTAAAAGAACACTGATAACTTTGGGTGTTTTTTTTTTTTTCTTTGTTGTGTTTTTTTTTCCTAATTTTCTTGGTGTTTTTTGGAAGTTGTGATTACGGTTAGAAAAATGAGTAACTTCTACTTCTAAAGAGTTTTAACGCTACTGGGTTTGTGCTGGGTTTAGCAGTCTTTATGATGTTTGCACAGAGGTGACCAAAATCTGGAGATGCACATTTAGGGAAGAAAACGAGTGTTGTGTTGCGTTAATTGATCCAGTTTTCTGTCATGCAGCATCACTGCAAAACATAAGTGCCTTGTGATGTGATGGGCAGCCTGCAGATAGCTAATTGACTCTGATCTCTGTTAATTAGTGCAAGTAAATCTTATAATGAAGCTTTGAAGAGATCATCTGAAGTAGATGAAAGCTGAGGCTTTACTCAGTGTCAGGGCCTTGATGTTAATTATTGAGTCCTGTGACCCAGCAAAAGGAAGACTCATGGATAAGATGGTCTTAGTATAGAAACTTCTGTTGTGGTGGTATTTTAAAATTTGTGTGAATTCTGTCACCACCTTGTTTCACCACTGCTGTATTTCAGCACATAAGGTAAAATAATTAGACCAAAACATGACAAATGGCACCCCTGTCATGCTTAAGACACAGTTTAAATACTGAAATCAGCTTTTCTAATATAAAGAAAAATCGAAATCTTGAAATAGTGTATTTATATTCAGATAGCATTTTTGAAACACAGAAATTCATAATCTTTTACTGAAAAAGTCCTTGGCTCTGCCACTACCGTGAAATTTGAGGTAAATCTCTGATAATGTCAGCCAGTATACTGGTAATTTTTCCATTTTATCAGTTCTAGATGTAGGGAGTAATACTTTGTAAGCTGAGGTTTCAGTAATTTTTTTTACGCTGTATAACTTATTTTATAAAAATAGAGATTCCAAGTTCTACAAATGAATAACATCATGTTAACAAAAAAAGCTATAAACATGTTCTTCAAGTGTCAGATTCCAATGATGAGAAAGACAAAAATGAAAACTGAAATACTCTTAATCCCAAATAGACATTGTTGTGTAAAACACTTACATGCTTTGGTTAATTTAAAGCTTTTAGTTATTTCCCAAAAATACAAACTAATAAGGATGAGGAAAACTGAGTGTAATAATATGAATGGGAAGGACTGTAGGTGATCTTAACTGGAAACTCCTGATGATATGTGGTGTTTGCTTTCTGTGGCCTTGTAAATTGAAATAGATATTTTTTATGAATCTAGATGTGTCTTCTTCATAGGGGCTTAAGTGGTGAATGCTAGACAGAAAAAGTTTAGTCTTGCAGCTCTGAAGTTAATAAATTTTTGATAGTGGCTGTGTGATCAGGCTTGTTGCATTCTTTCACCAAAGTAGACCGACTTTGTTAAATTAGAGATGGCCACTGGAGATATTCTTGGAGTTTCAGGATTTTTTTTCAGGATTTTTTTATTCACTGCAGATGTCAAAGGAAAAAGCTGTTCCAGAAGAGTTAGAGAGTATGAACAATTTTAGTGGACTCTAATTTTTAAAACCTTTTATTTTTAAATCTATTTAGAGTAATGTCATGATGCAATCTACGAAATTTAATTGCTGTGTAGCAATGACCTTTGAACCTAAGTTCTCAGCATTTAGCATCTTGATAGAAGGTGGATTGAAGGACCCAATTGCTAGCTATAGAATTGGTCCTAATTTTCAGGTATAATAAAAGATAATTTTCATATTATGTTAGTCTGGGACTTGCAAATATGCCATAAAATCAGTGCTTACTTCAAGATAACTTTAATACACAGAAGTTGTGTATTCATCTTATGCAGGAGATGTGGACTTAATTTTCAAAATAATTACGTAAAGATAGTCTTTATTGTAATATATAAAAGAGATACTTTATGTTAATTAATATGAGGAGGTAGTGCTCATTAAGATGGCTAGAGTAGCAAAACACCTGCATGGAATAACTGTAGATAAGGGTTGGTAGTTAGAATGATTTTTTGCTCATTATTTATAGCTTCTATCAATTATTACTGATAAAGGGCATCACTGTAAATTTGTACATGCAAAAATATGCTACAGAAATTTGCCTTCTAATCACACAAAATTTGCTGGAGAAAATTGAGTTTATGTAAATCAATTAAGCTGGTTTGTGTAAGATTATAACCAATGACAAAAGAGAGTTCTGCCAGAATAAGGCAGTGGAATTTCCTAGTATAGTGAGCAACCTTGTACAGTGCAGAGATGCGAAAAGTCCTGCTTTATTCTGCTTTGTCGTAAACTGTGTTATAGATGAAAATAGTGCAGCCTTAATGAATGCCACAGAACATGACCCAAGTTACATACCTAAACTGTATGCAGAAGGACAGAGAAATGCACCCAGCAAAATCGTGGTTTTGTAAAATGCATGCTTTATGTGAGTCAGGCATGGCTGTGTTTCTTTTTGTTCCAAGATGTGAGATGCACCTTTCACTAAGTCTGTGGCTTCATCAGGTCTGGGAGCTCACAGTGTGAAGGTCATGATTTATTTCCTAATTGTTTCTGACTGGTGTCTTGGGCATTGTTTGTCCCCAGCTTGTTTCTGAGACCTGTTTGCCAGGCTGAGGGAACAGGGTATCCTACTCCATGTTAAGCAGAATAATCATCTAGGTTATGAACACAGGGATAGGGTCGTTTCTTTGCCTCTCTGCACTGTGTAGATGGAAAACTAAGTTTTTAACTAGACCCTCTGCTGAGAGATACAGTTTTTAATATGCTATTCCTTACCTGCCTTCTCACTGCAGTAACAAAGCAGTATCTCTTTCCTCAGCTTTGGACTCCAATTTTGCCTTGCTTTATTTGTCATGATGTTGAACTATTTCCCCTGTATCAGCTGAAGGTGGTTTGATGGATTGCAGTTCCTCTCTGTGTAGATGCAGTCTGGACCTGAGAGCATTTTGAATTTCCTTAGTTACGTCCAAACTAAAAGTTTTACAGAAAAATATCCTGATTAACTTGATGCCAAAACCAGTGAGCTAATTCCTGGACACTGTTAGGAAGTCGGTGTTCCAGGGATCATTCCCGAAAGGCAGTTTCTGAGAGGCCACTCTGTTTTGCAGACTAGGAGAATTCACCACGCTAGGCACATGTCATTTTGTACCAGCTGGCCTCAGTTCTGTGGAATATATTCATGGACATGTTTAATTGTCTGAAGTTTGTTGTAAAGGAACCTTTTTGTCTAAGGAATTACTGTGTGAAACTCTTCCATTCTTGGTGGCAGTGAAGAGGTAGCCTCTAGCAGCTTCATCTCATACAACAGAAGGCTCCATGCACATTGGTGAAACTGCTCTTATGTGCTGAATTGTATAGGCAGTAGTGCTTATAGAGTGCTGCTCTTCAAACCTACATGATTTTTGCATGAATGCTGTTGTGCTCTCAACTCTGATTCTGACTTGCGATTCTGCAGTGCTCATAAAGTGTATACATCTAATTTCGTTTTCTTCCTTTTTTGGAAGTTACAGTGTCTATTGCTGCATTTTCATTTGCTTGTAAATTTTCCCCCTTTTGTTCTCATATCATTACCAGAATTCATGCATCTTAATTCAGATGAGCAATAGAAATACGGATGATAGAAATAATAAAAGAAATATTTAAATATAATTTTAGTATATTAAAAGCAATAATAAAAGAATAATAAATAGAAGTATGGATTTATGAGACATACCAATATTTACTTTTTAATTTACCTATGAAAGATCTGTTTCAAATACATTAGACTTCAGGTACAAGAACTATTTTTAAAAGTCCTTGAAGATAATTTCTTTTAAAACATTAAACTTGTGGCCATTCTAGGCAGGTTCTAAACAAAAAAGGATGAATGTGCCTGGATATTTGCTTTCGTGCTTCCTATTTATAGGAATGCAAGTTGTAGGAGTGCTTGAGCTCCACTGTACCTTTGCATGAGAACTAGGGTTCTGTCCAACTACTGTCACTGCCTTGGCTGTGAATGGTACTGCTGGCTTGGACTTTAAATAGGACCATTGTGAGTAAATTGGTCTTTATGCAAGTTTTATGTAAGCAAGAGTTAAGTCTTTGGTGTAAAACAGCGCCAGTTAGAAGTAAACAGGCTATGATTTCAGTGCTAGACACTGCCTTAAGGCAGAAGAAATTACACTGTCATGCAGAGGATATGTAGCTGCTGCTATTTTGGTGTTTGATTTCTTCATTGTCACATAGTTGAAAGCTGTCCAGGAGAGGAAGTATAAACTGACAAGGAAAGAAAATGACCAGCTTATGGAGGATATAGGAGTGAGGAATAACATGTATACTTGAGCCATTCATACCGCAGTCAGTTGTACTACTTGTCGCTTGCTTCTACGTATTGGTTCTTTCTTAGTGAAAATATTGGCTCCCAAGAATAAACTGCCTTCAGAATTGGCAATTGTCAAAGATGTAAAGGTTTCAATCCTGGAGTTGGTTATCATCTGACTAATGAAAGTGCACCTTGTTAAAAACATTTATGTTAGTAATAGATATGACTTTTTAATGTACAACAACAGTTGTCTCAAGTTTTGAAGAAAATTCCTGGAAGTGTCCAATGTTGCAGAACGGCTTTTTTGTAACAGCATATGAAAATGTGTGGATTTCACCTGTGTCATTGTGTGTTTCTCCGAGAGAGTCAGGAGTTATAGTACTAAATTTTTAAGTTGGAGATATGCGATTTATTAACAGGTTCTTTTAAATATAGTACTGCTACTGCTAATGAATGAGCTAATGAACTTCTGGGAACATGTCCATAACTTCTAAAAAACCTGGGAGGAATAAGCACAGGGCATATGTAATTTAAGCCTTCAGAAAGAATTAAAAAATCCTGGTAGTAGCTGCCAATAAATCTCACTTGGGAAGTGAAACCTTGCAGACCTACCCAAGAAGAAAGTATAATCATATGCAACAGTGTTCAAGATCACCTTGCGCGTCTTGCTCAGACAATTTCAAACATCTCGGTGCCGAGATAATAACTGCCTGCATTCTTGCATACAAATTGACCCCATGTTAGAGAGGATGCTGGGACCAATTTGTGAGGAATGAATAGCAGGGTTTAATATATACAGTTTAGGTACATGTAGACTGAGAAGGAAGCAGCTGTCTATACATTACTGAAGACTATTAAGGAAGGGAAGGCATTGTTCTGATGTGTATAGTGATTGAAATTAGTATAGATGGCATTAAACAATGGGAATAAACTTGTGTATGTGTTACTATAATCATTTTGTGGCAGTATTCAAGGCCAAGTTGTACAGGTCTTGGTCTAGTGAGAGGTGTCCCTGCCCACGGCAGGGGGACTGGAACTAGATTATCTTAAGGTGTTTTCCAACCCAAAACATTCTTTGACTCTATGATTCCGTGATTATTCTCTCAAATTATACTGAAGGCATTAGAAGAGAAATGGTATAGAGCTCAAGAATTATAGCCTTTAACATTAGAACAGAAGTATTAGAATCTTACTGTAGGAATTGTATTGTATTGGGAAGATGGCACAAAAAAAAGAGGAGTTCTTAGGGGTACTTTGCCTTAACTGTGTAGACATATTTTTGTTGCCTTTTATTTATCTGGTGTTTCTAAAATACAGATAAAAATGAATTCCAGTCGTTCTGTGAGGGAGCTGAATACTGTTCATTTCAAAATGGAGTGGAAAGCTGAGAAGCGACAGGGATAAGGGGAAGAAGTGTCATGACACACAGGCTTGCCTAAAGAAAACTTGTTGAGGATCTGTGGTAACTGCTAGCTGAGGCTGGCATTCTGCTTCAGCACCACAGCTCCCCAGCCCCAGGTAGCTGTGGTAAAATCACATTTCAAAAAGCTCTGCTGCTTTCATTGAGAATAAGATAGGGAGGTAAATACATAGATTACCATAGTTTATTCCACCACCCTAAAATCCCTCATTTTTCTGATACCAGAAAACCTTATTACCACCAATGAGAATATTTTATTAAAAGGTAGGGTTTTGTGTCTGAATTCTTCAGGAGATAAAAAAAGGAAATCTGCAGAAAATCTTGCTTGAACAAAATGATGAAGGAATGAGGAAATAATATATAATATATATAATATATTATGAGGAAAATCATAGGGTGTGCATTTCAAAGTCTTTCAAAAGTTATGACAGGGAGAATTACATCACTGTATGAGAAGGGATGTGCTGAGTACCACAGAATATACGTCTAAAGGTGACAAGTTAATCCCTGTACTTTAGTTTTGGAATATATTTGGTCATCTTAGTTTTATACTCAGATTTCTGTCACTGAAAATTAGAAGGAAAAAAGGTCTGTCAGAACTATCTTTTCTTGTGGAGGCTTAAATTTTCTCCTTAGTTGCTGGGAACAATTAGTTTCAGGGAGTGCTTAAAGGTACCTCTCTTCTCCAATTCTACCTCATCACTTTTTGCCAGAAATTACTATTTAACAATATAACTTGTCTTCATCTTTTTGACATTATGTCTCTCTTGCATGTGATAGTCAAATATCCCATAAAATCAAAAAGGTTTGTTCAAAGTGTGAATAAATCCCATTCAGATTTTCTTTCCCAGGGATCATAATTTTAAATGTATCCAAGTCAAAGTTCCATAATTTTACTTGAAATCTCACACTAATTTGAAATGCAGTAAAGATCTCACTGCCTGCTATTCTCTGTTTTATTAATGGCAGACACCTGCTGTATCATTCTGATAGTTTTACAAAGATTGCTAAATTCTTTCACTGTGGTTTAGAAGACATTTTGCAGCAAACTGATGTGACTCTGATCTGCTATCATATGATTATTGATTTTAAGCCATAAAAGAATGGGTTATATCTTCTAGTCACACTAGTGTTTCTCTGACACCGCAGCTCTCTGGAAAAAGGGAAGAACTGTGGGTGGGTTCCATACCCTGTCAGATTTGAACCATCCTTTTCTATTTCACTATTGCATCTCATGCTGTCTGATGACCTGGGAGAACATTTTTATCTGCAATTTGACTGCAACTTAGTAAAGAAATAAACATCATATTGGGTAAGAGTTTCTTCTCCAGTGTCTAAGAATGCTAGTTTCCTAGTATCTATTTAGAAACTCGTTGTTTATATGTGGTTATTATTTCCATTTAGCCAAATTTTTGAATGAGCGTGTATATTTTTATCCCAGAAAATGAACTCTTAAACTTGACTCAGCTAGAAAAAAATGTTTTGATATATATTATACCTGCAATAATACCTATATTAATGATTATTTTTTTTAAATTACAGTTGTAAGGCCATCAGCATCAACTTCCAACGAAACAACATCAGTTCAGTTTTAACCTTGACAAGCACTGTCCTTTATAATCATTTAACAGATTATAATTTTCAGGATGTTTGTGATGCACCCAGGCTAATGCTTTTTCTCTACTTGCTGTCTTAATGCTGTCATTTAAATGAAGTCGGTGCTTCATATGTAACTTTGTACTAAAAAATCCAGACTTCAAGCTTTAGCTTAATAAATACTTCCATATGAAATATGTTTCTTACTAAAGTTTATCACAGTGTCACTGAGCTGCATTCAGTTCTGCCAAAAAAAGAAAAGCAAAGAGAAGATGGTAGACAGGCTTTGTAATGGCTAAATAAACAGTGTTGTGGTGCATGTAGGTTATACCAAGCTTTATAAAATATATTGGATAATCCACAGTCTTTCCAAACAAGGAAAGTACATCTACAACTTCTCTGCATGCCTGTTTTTATACCTTTGTTTCCTCACAAATGATAATACCCTCTTTTAGATATACATAAGTTTGTTCCGGTAGATATCCTGGTTTAGGCTGAAAAAACACAGCATCAGCGGAGTTGCTAAGATAACATTTCAGTTGTTGACCATTTTACCAATGTATTTACTGTTTCAAGCTACCATTTAAATAAGAAAAGCAGTTCTATTGTTAATACTAAATAATTTATACTAAATAATAGCATGAAATAACATTTGATAAATCAGTTTATACAGAAACTGCTAGAAAAATCTTAAACCTCCCCCCACATTTTGCAGGCAACTTGAAAGTATTTTATACTTGGCGTAATTATGAGGGTGGAGTCCTTCTAAAATCATGATGAATGCATTCAGCTGTTGTTTTGGGAATTTAGTGATCTTTCTGTTTCAGCATCCAGAAACAGAACAACCTATATAATGACTGAAACTATTTATTTTGCGGCACCTCTGAAGTGAGGTCTCAATTTCAGTTATTAAGGTGTATTTGTATACATTATAAAAACTGTCAAGTGCATTTTAGAAATAAGTTCTAAAGTGCATTTTTTAAATGCCTAGTATAAAATGGAAAATTGTTCATGCTTTAGCAAAATTGTCAGAAAAAAAAAGGGGGGGGAGGAAGCTTTGAATAAGAACATACTGATTTAAATAACTCCAGGACAAATTGAACTAGAACAGTCCATGTTCAAGACTCAATCTTTCTGAGAATGGAGCATTTCAGATTAAATGTCCATACAGCTATTGTTGTTGAGCAGCTCTTCCATGAAATATTAGAATTTATAGATTCCAAGGTCGCAAGCTGGAGAGTGTATTTACTCCTGAATCTCTTTTGTAGTGATCACACTTAAGGAGAATTATTGACCATACGACACATTAGCAGTACTTCGAGAAACTTTGTAAGGAGGCTGCAGAACACAGTCAAGTAACTGTATTTCTGGCCCATGCTGCTTGGAAAGAGAAATTTCAGTCTATCTAAAGATGTCTTCACAGCATATGCGTTGTTTCTGGGTGCTGTTAAAATACAAGTTCCTGAATAGTACTGAAAGGTCTGTTGCAGTTGATTGTTTCACTATGGCTTGAACCATGGCACTAGTTTAGAGGATTTCATGGTTTTTTCGTGTTGTATTGTCTTAGTGTGGTTTGCTTCTTTTTATGAATGCAGAACCAAACATGTAACAGCTTGGCTGGGCCACTGTGCGCTACAGCTCTGCCCTGCCCCAGACATGGCGCAGTGGGAGCCAGGCCTTTCTGAATATGCAGATAAACAGCAGCTTCTAAAGAAGTAGAACCCCAAAGACATTTAGATTTTTTAGCTCTTCCACAGAAATACCCAGCAGCGGTATTCTGGAATCACGTCTGGAGTTCCCAGAGAGAGCTGCCACTCTTCTCCACCATTTTCAATCACCCTTATAGGAAAAACTACTGGAAGAACATACAGCCCCTGTGCCCCACCATTTTTTTTTTTTTTTTGTGAAAGGTATGCCTAATGACAAGCTGCATCTTTACTGCCAACAGTTGTGCCTTCAAACTGATGAGAACGGGCAAAACTGTAGAAAAATGGAAATAACAGGTCTTAGATTTAATGCCTTTGTTGGTCTGGGAGTAGGATTTTGGCTTCAGGATGTTTGCATGAGAAGATTGTGTCGTGTCAAGATGGGCAAGTGAAGACAGTGCAATGCTATAGTTATCCAAGTAAGAGAAAATGTATTGACGAGAGGTTTGCGCAGTCTGTGTACAGGCAGCTGTTGCTATGGGGTACATTGAATTGTGAATGTACATCCCTTTTCCCTGTGGTTGGTTGAGCTTTTATTTGAAACTGGACTTTTGAAGTTGTTTGGCTGCTTCATGATGAGATCCTGATGTCAGTGTCTCAGAGGCAATGAAACTCCTGCACATGTTGTGGCAATAAGCAGGTGGGTGAAAAAGAGTCAATCCCACAGGTGCCCTTGACAAGGAGATGGCTGCAGCATGAGATGCCAATGGTCAGACCTGTATCAAAAGCCTTGCTCTGTGTGTGAGACTCACCTTGTAAGTGTAGCAAGAACAGGTTGAGGTTTTTTTTTTGTTTGTTTGGGTTTTTTTTTCTTAAATAACTTGCACAAAAATAACCTATTGACTTGTTTGTTTAAAGATGGTTTGAAACTTTTCTCCTCCCCCTCCCCCGCCCCATCAGTCATCGCCTAAAAAGTAGCTTGTTCCAGCTTGCTTTCCTGCCTTTATTCTCCCATCAAAAATATTTGGCCTGGCCTTTTAGTTAAAAACATAAAAAAAAACCAGGATAGACTCTCTTTAAAAAGCCTTGGAGTGTTGCTCTTATTGACCTTGGCAAAAAGAAGATGCTTTGAAACTTAGTAAGAGGAGGATTTTTTTCATTAACCTTTTATTACTCACTACATGTGTTTCCAGACACAGCCCGTGATGTACCGGGTCCTAGGGAGTAGGAAAGAAGACAGGGTGACAATCTCCATGACAGAAAGAGGACAGCGCATTCCCTTGATGCCCCATTTCAGTGAGGGGAGGGCAGGTCAGCTGCTGAGTTTCATCTCTCCCTCTCATTTTTTCGGTTTGCCTGCCTTTTTCAAAAGTCTCTTGTTTCTGTTGATTTCTTCACAGTTTTAATAAACTGTGGCATGCTACAGGAATTCATCCCAAGTACTCCTTGTTTATTGCTCTACAAGCCTGCATCAAAAACACCTTGTGAAAATCCAAGTTTTCTCCTGGCAAACATGGGGAAGTTTTTTCAGCAGAAACAAAAATGAAAACTTAAATACTGTAATTAAAATAAACTGGATAAAGGATGCAAACAGTCTATAAAAATTTCCCAGCCTTGCAGAATAAATAGTGGCAAAGTACATTACTCCTTTAAGTAAATAAAGAGTAATAATAGTAAGGGAGTAATGTTTTTACTCTTTTAGTCTTTGTATAACGCTCTGTGTACATGCTTTCTTCCTTTGCAGGTTACTTTCAGCAGTTTTAAGGTCATCTGGTGAAAAGTAGCTGATTTTGGGTTTAACTTACTACATTATTGTGTAATTAGTTTTACTGGCTGTACTGCTTGGTCTGGGTTGGTTACTTGGTATCTGTTGCTTCCAGTTTAGAAACACCTCTGTTCGTTTTTGCTAAAATGTTTGGGAATTTCTTTTTCTTATTTATAGCAAGCTGGGACCTACTGTAGTTGTCAGAATAAAAATAAATACATACTTGAGGGGCATTTGATACAAGAATTGGGTGACACAAGCTTCCTCTTTGCATACTTAAAAATGAAAGGTGGTATGTTCTAGTAGTCCCTTGAAAATTTGATTTATTACCAGTTTATAAGTTCAAAAAGATTTGGTGGTTGGAAAAACGTGTATATCTTTTGTGTTACGTTAGCCTGAAGAATTTGACATTTAAGCGTGCATGAATTAGGTTAACTATTTCTGGACCTTCCGTTGGAGGAGAACAGGGATGGGGTTATTTTCTTCCCCTGGTCACCTCATCAGTCATTACAGGTGCCTCCCTCTGTAGTTACAGTGCTGAAGCAGAACAGCCTTACCCTTTTGCTCAACCTCACAGTTGCTTTCCAGTTTGAGTAAACAGTGAGCAGGGTCTTACTTTTTGATCTATATTAAGCCTCTCCTCTTAGAACTTGACAGTTAGGCTATAAAATTAACACAGGAGCTGGGAAAAATACTGCTGTTAACAAAATGCGGTTTGTTTTTTCGTATATATAAGTGACAGGCAAAAGAACTCCATAGGTGATAGCTACTACTGTATTTTTCTTGTTTTCCTGCTGCCTTCTCATCTGTTTGCTTATGTGTGGGTCTGTATCACAGTGTGCCCAGGAATACATCATCCTGCTGGTTAAGTGAAGGAATATGAATTGCATTATTATGCTTGTTTTTAAAATCAAATTCAATTTTATGAGCCCCTCTATGAAACACAAAGGCATTATTAGCGCAGGTTGGTTGTGTTTTCTCAAAGGGCTATAACAAAGGAAAAGTTTATGGGGAAAGAGCGAAAAGCTGAAAAATTAGGTAAACCAGGAATACAGAGGCTTTTCTCCATCTTAACAATTATCACTTCAGTCAGACTTATGTACATTAGTAGCCTGTGTAATAGAAAATACTAAAAATATGGACTTGTAATACGATTATAAATAAATATAAATGTAGATGCAGTACATAACTTACTGCTTAACTTTACCTGAAGTATTTGTGTCCAAAGCTTGTTTAAATTACATTCAGTATTAAATTACCTTTTGTACGTCAGGACAAGTACGTGATCTGCTCTACTCATTTTAGGCTTTTTCTGCTTTTAAGAGAACCCTCCCCAGTATCATCCCATTCATGGGGGTGCATCAGACAGTCAGGTAAGAGGGTCAAATCTGAAGCATTTAGAAAAGAGTAATGACGATACTAAGGTGATGAAGGAAGTGAAGACATTGTTTCATTTTGTCAGTAAAATAATAATAAAAAGTTTAAGAATGGATAGTTTTTGTTAAGATAATCAAGGCCTGTCAGCACTGATTCTTCTGTGGTTTTTTTTCCCCCTGTTATTTTAAGCCTTTTAAAATCTGGATACAGATAGATATACAGCATGGGATTACAGTCAGTGTTAGGATCTCAGGCAGTGTATCACTGATTATTAGGCATAGACAGTTGCATTATCTTTTACAGTGTCTGTGTAAGAAAACACCACTTTGACTTAGCAACATTTGAAAAGCTCTACATTGCTGGTATTCCAAGCTGATGTACCCTTTTTCTTGGCACTGAGTTTCCATGCAAAAACACATGGATTAACTGATTCTATAGATGTCTCATTGGCACTTTTTGTCAGTGTCTTGGTAACTTTCTCTCTGAAGAATGACTGTTATACTTCTAAAGTGGAACATCTCAAGACCTGGGAAACCTGAAAGTGAAATATCGGCTGGTTTTGAGGATATTTGTCTGAAATGCGTAGAAGAGATGTGATTTCTTCCTGAAACAAAGGAGTGAGGGGCTGCTATTTAGGATGATTTCCATTCACAGTTTTACATTCAGAACTCTTTGTCTGTTTTTCTTTAGTCAATATTTTTACTTTCTTTAAACACGTACTCTGTCTGGCAGCAAATAGCAGTCTCAGACCCTGTGGACTGCTGAAGTGCTCTGAGGACTGAGTACATCGTGGTCCCAGGTGGGAGACGATGGATTGACGGCCTGAAAGTATTAAAAAAGATAAATAAAAATTCAGTAAGAAATCTGAAGGCTGAAGCTGCTGAGAAATAGATTTGCTCAAAAGAGGTGTAGGGCTTGACTGCATCTCTGCTTTGAACCTCATCTAGACTGCGTGAAAACTAGGAAAGAAACATAAAACCTTACCAAAATAGTATCAGTGGATAAAGCTTTCTCTTCAGGAAAAGCATGAGGGAGAGGGCAAAGTAACAGGCAAATGTTTGTTGGGCTCCATTGTGTGCTCGTGGAAAACCTCTGTGGATCACACCATGGTTTACATTGTGGCAGTCTGGGAGTATAATTGAACATTTTTCTCTCCATAAGTATTTTCTCTGGTCCATGAAAGCATTTTTCCATTTAAGTTTAGAAGCTGTTTCTTTGAGTTAATCATAGAGGTCTATGCTTGGCATTTACTATAGGTCACTTTAGAAAACTTCTGTAATATGAATGTTGGTGACTGACCTTAAGAAAATGAAAACTAATGAAAATTAAGTCTTTCTGATCTTTAGTAGTATTTCCTAGTGTGTTTTAGAAACTGTTAATATTTTGTTCCTTACTCAATTTTAAGTTGAGTGAATTCTGAAATGTATTTTAAATAGTGGCTCTAGTCTTGTTGGTATTCATAGTAGACACATCTAAACATAATTAATCCCCTTTTGGCAAATACCATGTTCTGTAGCTGAGCTAAAGATACTTTTTGCAATAGAGCCTTAGGGATTACACCTGAATTTCATTAAGGAAGTCTAAGTAATATCCAGAGGAATCTCCCCATGTAGAATTGCTTTGGACTGGTTGGGACAAGATGTGATGCAGCTCCCCCCCAACTCCCACCTCCTCCACCACTTGAATTGTTTGCTTTTTGTAAGAATAAAATTGTATTAGGATGAACAGGATATTGTCCGTGAATAATTCAGAGAGCGAAGACAGATCTATTGTGCTGGAGTCACATTTTCAAGGCATTATGTTTTATAAGTTGTTCTCTTTTTATATATAACTAAAATTGTTTAATTTTAAATGAATACAAAGGGTTGATTTGCAATACAGGATGTTGGGAAGTAGATTAGTTATAAAAGCACCAGTTAAAGCTTACTCTGCTTAGGTGACTGAAAATTCAGGGACCTTTTTCATTTGGTCATATTATGGTCTATTTATCTTCCAGAGAAGAACTTTGATACTGTAGGCTTTTCCCAACTGATTGTTTACTATCCTTTTTTTCCGCAGAATAGGCCCCTGTTCTTTCATTGCTTGTTTCTGAATAGAAAAATTAATAGCGGAAGGATGTGAAAATACTTAAGGCTTCTAGTCTATGTTTCATTTTGCTTCATTTGGGGAGAGTGAGTCATGGTCTTGGGCAAAAAAGGAAAAAGAAAAAACTAATTTACCTGCTGCTGTGCATAACAGAGCCCACTTTAAGAGCTGAGTTATATATGACAGGTGTTAAGAGTATTGCATGTGCTTAATGTCCTGCCAAAGTAGAAACATAAGAGTAAATTTTTGTCTTATCAGCAACTAAATGCTTGACGCAGATTTTGAAGTATTTGTTATTCATCTTAAGTGCTGCATTTTTGCTTTGTGCCATATACAATCTCTGTCCTGGGATTTTGCATTTTAAATTTGGAGAGCTGTTGAAGACCGATAGATCAGTCTGTTTGACTCTCTTGGAGATCAGTCCAAAGCTTGAATTGTCTTGATGCTTCCTTTCTCACAGCCCATTTCTTCACAGTATAGAACAGCTTTTGTCTTTGTCACAGTTTCCTCTGGAGAACAGAGTTCCAAAACTGCTTAAGCTCAATCACCAGCCATTAAAGTACCTGGATTTGGAACTTCTAAACAAGTTTCTTTTCTGGGAACACTTAACTCCCAGTGTTTGTCAATTTGTTACAGCTTGGACTAGACACAACTCTGGGATGATAGTTGTGGAAATGTATTCCTGCAGGCAAGACCTTTAAAAGTTTACAGAAGGATTCCTTCTCTGTTTAATCATAGAATCAGAACGATTTGGGTTGGAAGGGACCTTAAAGATAATCTAGTTCCAACCGCCATGCCATGGGTAGGGACACCTTCCAGTAGACCAGGTTAAGGTCTAACTAGATCAGTTTGAGGCTTATGTAGAGAAAACATTTTTTTACAATCTTAGCTTCCTGCTGGATTGGCCAGCAGTTCCATACTGTCATGCAGTAATGAATTTCCTGACATTAATCTGATTGCTTCTGTAACTAAATGGATTTTTTTTTATTTCCCTCTGAATTAAAATGCCTTGCAAAAGTATATGTAGCAAATAACAAAAGTTTATGTAATTCAGAGCTCTGTTGTATAAAGTGAGATGATAGTCTCCTGAAGACTCAGTTGAGCCCTGTTTCTATCTAGTAGCGTACATGATGTTTCAGAGTTATGAGGAGTTCTATACAATTACTTTTCCTAAGTCGTTATCTTGATAGATAGATTTATTACTAGTAAAACAAGTTCACATTAGAAGTCCTTCATGTTTAAACAACTTCTGGCATTTCTACAAATGTCTCATGAACTTTACAAGGTGAAGACTTATAAGGGTTTTGCAGACTAATTACTATTACAAGGGATTTTTGCTGTTGTTTTACCATGAAGTTGGTGTCTTGAGTTTTTTCAGGGGAAGTGCAAACTAGCTGTGCTGTTGCAATATTTCAATATTAATGTTTCCTGGTTTGAAAAGCTCTTACTTACTTCCAGCGACTTTTATTTACTTCCCTTCCTGCAAAGGAAAGGTGAAAAATTGGAGGGAGCGTTTAGCCAGCTCCTTGAAAAGTTTTGGAGACTTGAGCAAGTTGTAAGCTGTTGAAAATTGTCATAGTCTGTCTAGCTTTTCCTTTGTACAATGTGTTCCTGGATTCCTGCCAAAATCACTAATCATTATTAGCACAACACTTGAACCATGTTAGTGTCTTGCGTCAGTATGACACACACAATTTAAACTCCAGACAGGACGCAGATAAAATAGTGGTGGCTGTGGCTGCAGCTGCTTTCCTCTCTCTAAATACCCTTTGGCCCAGACAAAGGTGTCCTGGGGCAGGTAATCAGAAAAGCATGAGATCAGGTGTCATGTCTGCTGACTGATGTTGGTAATCTGTGCTTTCATAATCACTTGTTATTGAGGAAGGAATTCTACCTAGCCAAGGCTACTCTACTGTGAATGCTCTCTGGCATCCTTCTTCTGAAGATGCCTGAACACCTTTTGAAGCCAGGAATAAAGCTGCAGAACAGGGGTTTCTCACCCTGTTTTGCACTATATATTACTCCCAGTGAATACAACTGCCTTTGGAAATTGTGGGTTTCAGTGTGGGGAAAAAACTAAAATTGAGAGCTTCTGGCTTTCTGACTGGGTGGTAGGAAAGTAGATGTTGAAGAATGTAGAAAGATGTAGTAGTAGATGTTGAAGAATGTTGAAGAAAGTAGATGTTGAAGATGTTGTGTTGAAGAGCCACAGAGTGTTGGGCAAATTGCATGGTTATGCTTTCTTCATTTTGTCTAGTCTACTCATAGACATGGAGAACTGATTTTCCAGAGGCTGCCAACTTGCACAGAATCAAGGAGGCATCTTTACAAGAAAATAGGATTTGATGTGTGTAATTATTTTGGTATCTTAATGGCAATTAAGAGGGCAAAATGTGGACTGCAAAAGCAGCCTTACCTCACATTTTTCTCACTTGTGAGTGGCTGCTGCTACATCCGTTTTGAAATTTCAGGAGCAGACGATGGTAATTGGTGTGGACTTGTCTGGTTAACATACAGAGGAACTTCAGTGCTAATGGCTGTGGATTTGCTTTTAGAGAAAGTTTCAAATGGTGAGACAGAGGCAAGATTCTGGCAGTTGGTTTGATGCATGGTAAATAGATACAGACAGCAAAGGAGTAATGTTCGAATCAGACTGTACTCAGGAGCAGCAGTGGGGTGTTGGAATGTTTTTTTAGATTAGAGGAATAGGAAGCCTGGCACCCTGATACGGGTGTGTTCATTCACAGAGCACATGCCAGCTGATTAGCTTGGGTTTCCATTCCTGCATTGTGCTTTGTGGGTTTTTTTTACATCTGCAAATTCATGTAAATCCTATAGGCTAGATGCCGTGGTTTAATGGAATGGATGCTTGACATATCTCATTCAGACAAGAAAGCTTCAATGATGAGGTCTGAGAGTTTGGACTGCTATGGCATTCCCCTGCACTTCAGCCGCCAAGTTGTATCATTTAGAAAACAATCATTATAAAAATGTAGAACCTTTTAAGAACTGGGGGTGGAATGAGGGAAGCAGGAGACTGAAGCTGGACTGTAAACCAGCTAGATGTGAAATGTGTTTATTTCTCACAAAATGTAGATGAGTAGATGAAGGTGAAGAGAATGAATAAACAGCAGATGGGATTCACGCAGACTGGAGCAGACCAGAAAAATCATCACTTTGTCATTGAGTATGACTCCATGTATTTTTATTCAAGACTCCCTGCGTCATACCTTTGAGCATCTTCTCGCACCAGGTCATGAAGACCCTGACAATGATGTCCAGAACAGTTTTGTTTTCTGCAGTGTCCAATTTGTTGCCATGTTTGGAACATTTTTCCAATAAATGGGTTTATGGTTTTTGGCCTTGCCATCTCCAAGACTGAGTAATTGATTTCCAGCAGACCTGCTTTTTGTGTGTTCAAGCTTAGGTTAGCATGTGCCAAAATAATAAATATGTGCCAGTGTCTATTGAATTTGTTTATGGAGAAAGGGAAACAAACACTGATTGTGTTGCTTTTTTTAAATGTCCGTAGCAATATATTCAATTATATATCTGAAACACAGGTAACCATTGCAATTCCATGTGAAGAGTTTCAGTGAAATAAACTCATTTTTCATGTAATGTTGATAATGCTGGTGGATAGGGATGTGATAAGGTGTTGTTACATGACAAATGAGGTTATTTAGCAATATGTTCCGTTACTTTGGCTGGAATTGGCTGGCTGGCAGAACTTCTGCTTTGGAAAAGGAAGGAACATCTTGCTTACCTGTTCTCTAGTTCTTCATTTGCTAAGTGTGAAATTATGTTTTGTTTAGCTTTCCCCTGAGCATCCAGAGTTTGCTGTTTTCTATCTTAAAATTATTGGGATGCCTCTCTCCTTATGGATGTATCTGCACAGTTGCACATGTTTTCTGTCATCATAGAACAGATTTAATGCGCAGTTTAAGTTTTGGATTAGCAACATAACTACTATATCAGAATCAGCAATTTCCTCTTACAAAGGTCAGGAAAAAGAACAATTTCAGTCGAGACCTAAAATTCATGTGTTTCTGGAGTTCTAAACACAACATTTCCTAGGTTAAAAAAAGCAAGTACCTTTGTGCTTGTTGTTCCCAAAAAATACACAAAAAACCTCAGGAACTTCCTTTTTAGTTTAGATGGAAAATTTCCTTGTAGGAAGGAAAGATGATAGTGAAAACCTTCAGAATAGGGCAGAGGAATCATCAGACTTAATGTTTTCTGTACAAATGCAGACCTTCTATGGATGAGGAGCATAGAAGAGTTTAGAGGACTTGGAATGCAGAATACCTTGATCTACCCACAAAGTTGTTTCCAAAAGACTGAAAGCATTGTGTTGGGTGATGTAACATTAGGAGGGATGCCAAGAAAGGTATCATTTAAAGCTTGTCTACATGGAGAAATAACCCAAAATATCTGTCAAGGAATAGCTCTTCTACAGTAGCTCTCCGAGTGGATGTTGAGTGCCTTTTTTAGTCCACTTTGAAAGTGGATTAAGCTAAACCACAGAAAAGCTTTTACTAAGTGTCCGTGTGGGAATTTGGATGGAATAGCTGTAGTACTTCCACATTTTGACAATGCCTTCCCCACACAGACAAGCCTCTACTGGCAATTTTGACCATTTCCAGAAGAATTTTCCTTTTGAGTTTGTGACAGCATACAGCTTTCAAAAAACCTAACTGTATTTATGAAGTAATAAAGAGACAAAGGGAGGTTCTCAAAAACTTACTTGGCATGAGCATGAACAGTTAAATATTCTGGTCACAGGATATTTAAACATGGACTATGAATTTCTATCTCATACTTGCTGGCAGAATTAAGAGAAATGATTTCAACCTATGCAGCTTTTGAGATCCATATTTTTGGCACAGAAGAATCTAAAACTTTTTCGAATAGGGCAGGTGGAAAGCCAGGTTCTGCAATCCTTCAGCATTGAAGGCTGAATCTGAATAACAAAGCAAAACACATATCATGAACACAGCTAGGAACAGTAGTCTAATATATTTTAGCACCAGCCTAAGAAAAGTGTTGTTGCATGTTTAATGCCCAAAAAGAAGGTGGTGCTCAGCAGTGTCTCACCAGAAACCCTCAAACTGAACAGGTTTGATTCAAGTCGTCATCTTTGTCACTATTCTCAACAGGTCCCTCTAAAATTTAAAAGCTTTGACTTTGTGAGTGCTTTAAAAATACTTTTTACCACTCTCATCAAAGAGGCCTTGTTAGGTACCTGCATTAGTCTAAGGTATCATTTTGCATGTTCACAACAAGATTAAATTGCTTTAAAGTATAACTCCGTGTTTAAAAGCTTTAAACTGTACGTACTATACTAAGGTTTAAAATATGATTCACAAACAGATGATGGCATAATTCATTATGAATTGTTTTCAGAAAGTGGTTAAATGCCTTCCTCTCTGCTTTGAAGGAATTTACTTGGTAATCCATGAGCACATTCGTATACTGTTCTCATCCTTTTCCCTGTTTCAAATGGGGTATTTCTCCATCTTCTGCTGCAGGGAACTCGTGCCAGTAAGTGCTCAGCACAAATGGAAAGTATTATGAAGTTTGTAAATGGGAGAATGTGCCTTTTTAATTTACATTTTCAGCTCCTTGGGAAAGGTACAAGCCCTAGCCCAGCCCATATGTTGTGTGTTGGTGTTAGAAATTGGGAAAACCTGTGGGTTTTGGTGTTTGCAGCATGTGATCTGCCCTGGGTGAAGCACCCAGCAGCTCCCAAGAGGGTCCTTCAGCATGCTGTATGCAATGCAGGCGGCAGAGTCTGTCAGGCTTCCCCCCCTGTTGAAACCCCTCTGCTGCTAGAGAGCCAGCAGTTGTTCTTGCCTGCTTTCTACATGGTAAAATATTTATCCTCTGGTTTTGTTTGCAAAATAGTTCTGCAAAATGTATCACTTGTATATAAGAGCCAGTCTTAGCAGTAGGACAGGAAAGGCTATTAATGACTGGGAAATTGTCAAAGGGCAGAGCTTAGTAGAGCCAAAATAGTAAAGAAATTGATCCCACTTGTCCGCCAGTTTAGTCTGCATGTATTAGCTGAATGCAATGCTGTTCATAGTCAAAACAACATAGGCAGCTATAATAGATTAAAACTGCTTTTCGTCTTTTTTTCCTTGAAAGACCAAACTTTTCTCTTACTGTGTTTGTGACTTTACTTCAAGGACATAGGGCTAGACTTTACGGTTTGTTTAGCTATGAAGGGATGACAGACTAGGGGGGTGGTAAGGGGAGCTTAGTTTTGGAATGTAAATACATGTAGAGCTCTTCTCCTTTTGTTTAGCATCTCTTTAAACTAAGACAAAAAAATCAGTGAATGAATGAATAGCAGCATGGTGAAATACCTAAATGTTTGAGTTAAAATTTTTGGATGTTTGAAATCCTATTTGGATCCTTTTCCCAGATCGCAGTGCATTCATATGCACTCAGCAGGAAACTTCATGGAGATGCACATTTGGGCAGAAGGTCTTTGGCGGTGCCTTTTTCTTAACTTGTGTCTTTTCTTCTTTTGAAGAAAGTAATGGCTTAAGTCTGACTGAAGAACAATCTTTTTTGTATGTTCCTTATAAGAATTTACTTATGGTTCACAGATTTTACCCACCATCTATGTCTGCAGTCCTTTGGATTTAAAACAGCATATATCCCTCTGCAGACAACAGGAAACACCAAATTAAAGACTTAATGACATACTGCTGAAAGAAGACAAAAGGTGACAAATTATAAAACAGCCAGCTAAACTTTTAAAGAAAACCCTGAAAAAAATCCCACATTCAAACAGCTTGAAAAGGATAAGGATATTGTTACACTTGCAGACATGTTAATAGAAATTAGACTGAATCATGCTGAATATAAACTTAAGCATTTAAAAAGAACTAACGGGTTTGAAAAAAATAGTCCTTTCTAAGAACAATGAAAACAGACTTCTGAGTTTAAAAAAAAAGAAAAAAAGCTAATACTTTGATATGTTTTAAGCTTGTTATTGACTACTAAACCCACAGACTCCATTTTTGTAACTGTGAAACCACTGAACGTGTGACTTCTAGCCTTTAAAAATTGTTAACCTCTGTTGCTGATGTAAGTGCAGTTGTATTTGCTTTCTCTGCAGTTGTGCCCTGGCTGTGTGCTCCAGCCTGGCACCCTCTGGCTTGATTTACAATGGGTAGAGCATCCTTTGATCTCCTGTTGCGTTCTGGAGAGATGGTGGAGGAGTGAGATGAGTGAAAAAGAGAAGTGAGAGGGACATACATAGATGAAAAAGCAAGGTGGCAGACCTTTCCTTTCCAGTCCTAGTGCCCTCAATCCCCTAACTTATTTAATCATTTTAATATTTGCATTCTTTGATGATAAGCGTCTTATATTTTAGTATCCTTGATGCCATGAACTTAATTTTGGACTGTAGCACTTAGTAACTTTGCAGGAGGTGCTGCTTCTGGTTGAGAAATGGGAAGAATGGGGACAATGGTTCAACTGGTAGTTTTGAGAACAGTTGTGTTGCGTTTGTATTAGACCAGGTTCCCAGTTTACCGTAGGGATTTGTACTTAAAGGGTTACCTACTCAGTAGGCTTACTGATAGAATTCTGAAATCAGATCAGAGGGAATCTGTCAGTAACTTCACTGTAAACAATCATCATGATGGGACTGTGGTGAATCTTTTTATGCTTATGCTCTTAAAACTGGGTTGTTTGTGGATTTTTTTTAATATTCCCATCACTGCCGCTGCAATATTTAGTAATACACACGCCCATGTGGTTGATAAATGCTGTTGATGCATTGGAATTCTGTTACTTTTTTTACACTTTGGAAAAAAGAGAAATGATTGCTTGGCAATTCCTAATAAAATCAAATTGCATGCTAAGAGAGAGAGAGCTCTTTATTCATGACTCCACTTCTCATGAAAACAAATGTTTAAATAGAAACACTTTCAGGCCTACATGGAGTGCAATATTCATCGAACTCCATTTATGATACTGCTCACTAATGTTCAAACAAGCATCTTCATCCTCTGTGTATGCTTCTATAATCAAAAGAAACTTGCCATAGATGCATTTTTGGTTTTTTTTGTATATATAGATAAGAAAAAACAGTCACTTGCCAGTGTGCTGAGAATATTCTGACCAGCTTTATCTCCTTTTTATATATTGTCTGCATCCATCTGTTGTTTCTGTTGTTACACATGCATTGTAAGCTCTGGGGCTGAGCTTCTGTTTTGTATGTGCAGCATCTACTGCATTGGGTACAAGTCAACAGCTGCGCATTGGGCAATGCAGTAAAACAAAATAAGGAATGAGTGTGCGTGTGTCACTGTGTCTGTGCAGCCCTGAGAAGTATTGTGGGATGAGCGAAATAGAGAAGACCCACCAAGTTATTTTATTTGGCATTGTTCTTGATATTATGAGAAGCCAGTTTTCTTTGGTTTAAAGTTGGACTGAAACATTTACCCCACATCTTCCCATATGGAAAAAACTTTGGCATTGCAAAACCACTGCTTTTTGACTGCTTTAGCAGCTAGAAACTTACTTGCTTTTTAGTTGAGCTTGCATTTATAAATTGTCAAAGTAATTTTGAGGTTCGTCTTTTAATTCAGTGCTCCTCAACATGTTTTTTTAAGTCAAAGTGCTACTTAGTCTTTTTAAAAAATACGTGGAGAATCAGACTCGAAGTGTAGTCATTGCTTGATGGTCTGTGCTCTCGAGGGTGTTATCCAGGCTAGTTTTGAAGAACTGAACAGCCACATTGTATTTATGTGCATTGTAGGAGAAATACAGATTTGTGAACTCTCTTGGGCTGAAGCTGAGTTGTAATAGATGTTTGTACAGCATATCATACAGTGGGGCCCCAGTCTCTAGTGGGGTTTGCAGATTCTACCATGATAAAAATAATAAAGGAGAATCTTCTTGAAAAGATAATTTAGCCTCAGGGTGTTGCCTTTTTGTGAAGATATATATACGCAGACATTCACATACATACATACACATATATACACACACACTGAGCTATTCAGTTATTAGCAGTTCAGCCAGAATTTTTGTTGTAATACTTACGGAACCATTAAATCCTCATTTGAAGTGGGGGAAATGTTCAAATTGAGAAAAATATTCAAAATTTAATTAAAAGAAAAGAAAAGCGAAGATGAAGCATGGGAACTGATTAAAAAAAAAAGTTTGTTTCTCTTATTCATATGACAAAAAATAATAATCCAAGTATTCTCTAGTGATTTGCAGTATCTGGTAGAAATGGAGCAGCAGCAAAAGCCTGGAATATGATCTTTCAGAAGAAATGAGTAACGCAAACAGTATTTAGCAAGTGAATTTTAAGTTTTAAAATGTAGGCTCTCTTCTTGTATAGTTCTGCCAGAAAGCGAAAACAAGGGAAAAACTGGTAATGTTGAACAGATCTAAGACTAGCAACAGTGAAGGCAGTTGCCTGATGATGAAGAATGCCTTCTCACAGCAACAACGAAAGAGCCACTAATTCCTCGAGAGGGAGACAGTGAATGTAACTGGATATGAGGTGGCTGGTTGGCATGGCATGGAAGAAGGGGAAAAGGGATGCAGGGAAGGAGTAGCAGGATTAGGGCTGTTCCTCCTTTAGGACTACCTTTCCATTTGTGGTTGGAGAAAGATGAGAGCCAGCTGTTGGCTCACCTGGGGTTTTTAGGAGCCTCTGGCTCCTAAAATTAAACTTCATGGGTGTGGAGAGCATCTTTTTTGTTACATTTTGGTACTAACAAATAGAAATAGTTTGCAACTTCTGCTGAAAAACAAATAATAGTCACACCCAAAGCTAATTTGGTGTTAAAGGAAAGTACATTCTTTATGAGCAAGTTCAGGTACAATGTTCCAACCATGCCAGCATAAAATTAGCTCGCGTTACAGCTATAGTTTCTTTTGATGCAAATATTATTTTAAACTTAGTTTGGAGTCTGTGGAGAGTGCATGGTGGTTAGTCCTAAAAACTGTCCTGTGTTTATGCCCAGGAGCTGGCTGGTGTGGAGTGTGTTACAGCTGTGACTTCAAAAGCCAGTTTGCAGGAGCGGGGAAATGATGGTTTTACTCTTGTGCCACTTCAGCCTTGGGTCTGAACTGAAGGCTGACAAAATTGCTAGTAATCATGATAGTGTCAGTCAGGGGTTTTGTTTCTTTATTACTGAGAATGCCAGCTATTCCAGAAATTAAGCAAGACCCTCAATTAAATTAGTACAGGCTATCAAACTATGATCAAATGGCATCAACTTTTATTAAGATATGGTCAGAATTATCTTCTGCAGTGAAATCCCTACAGGCATCGAAGGAATGGTGCCGTGAAGAACAGACCTGCCACTGGCAGTGCTCCAGCCCTGCAGATGTGAGGCGGAGGAGGTTCTGCAGGATTAGGGGTGTGGAGAATACACTGTGTTCAGCCTGAAAACTCTACTCTGATTTACAGTCCGAGGTTGCTCAATATGGGTAGAAGGTGGCAGAAACAAAGAATAGTTCATTAAATTGTTCATGTAAAAAGTGATAGCAAAAGATGAAAAAGATAAAGTTGAACCATGTTTGCAGTGATTTAAAAACTAATCATGGTTCAGCCTATGTACAAAAGGACTTGTAACTTCTGGGAATACTTAAATAAATAAATAAAAATCCATTATCTTAAGACGAGCCCCATGAAAACTGTCAAATATGTTTTGAATGAATGATTTTAATAGTTAGTTTGCCATGTATTTTTGATGTTGTTGAAATACAACTCTCTTGTGGTGCACTGGACAGTTTAAAGTGGTTTATCACTGTTATCTTGGCTACCACTGCTATTCTGCATTGAGCCAGTGGGACTCTTCACCACTCCACTAAAGTTTTCTAACCACTGTTAATGCAGCATAACACAAAACCTAACCAAACATCTGCAGCTTGCCCTACGCACTTCTTGAAATGGAGAGCCTAGTCCCTCACCGCCTTGTCTGGTTTTCTAGGAACATGGGCTGGTTTTTTGTTTGGTTGGTGTTGTGTTGTTTTGTTTTGTTTTTTTCCTCCTGGTGTTGGTTGTACAGCACCTTAAACACAGCGAAGTTAAAACCCTCCAGTCCTGTCTGTGTGTTGTATCCTCCCCCCAACCAGAGACTTCATTTGTTACCTAGAAAAGTCAAGGTCTTACTTTTAAACTTAAGAACGATACTGTTTTATAATTTGAAAGCACTCACCTAGCTTTTCACTGCTTTACTGCCTCTCTTCACTGTACCTTTTCCTTGTGATGGCCTGCTTATTTAGCTGCCCTTTTTCTTCAAGTTTGTGCCCTGCTTTCTGACTGCTGCTTCTTGAAATTTGCTGGTTACATGGCTAGAGAGTCGAAGAAGCCATTTGTTAACTTGGCCGGTGTCTCCTTCATCTCTTGCCTCCCAGATGAAATGTTTTCCTCTTGTGTTTTCACTCTTAATATGTTTATGTAGCACTTATCAAAACAGATCCAAACAATGTAATGAGTGTTATGTGTCAATGATAATCAAAGCCATGGTGCTTAAACTGCTTTGCAAAGGTTTGAGTTTCCTCAGTATTCTGAGGTGTGTTTGGAAACAATTAGGTCTGTTTTTAGGAAAGAGATCCTTTGGAGTCTGAACAGTTTTTCTTATTCCAGGCTGAAAAATTCCAACAAAAGCAAGTTTCCTATTGACTGGTTTAAATAGGTCTGGTAAATTACAGTCTAGATTGTTTGGGGCTTTTATATATATATATGTATTCCAACTTTGCTGTGTAATTGGCTGAAAGATACTGTTACCACAATACAAATTAAATATGTCACGTAATGCTCCTCAAGACAAATGTTGAGTTTATAAACAGGTTTGTATTTTCATGTTTCTACCAGGACACAGGTTTCAATCAGGGTTTAAGGGGAGAAAAAAGTCTTGTCATGTGTAGCATGTATGTTTTGCTGAAATCATTTGCAAACAACCGCATCTGTTAGCTATTGGTGACCTTGCTTAATAGGCAAGTTTAAAATAACTGCTTATACTTATGTGCTTCTGATTCTTTCTTTTGCAAAACAGATGAACCTCTGTATTCCAAGAATTGTTCCAAATCATATTTTCTGGCAGTGCTCTTACTTTTAGTCATTGTATGAATTAAAATATGCTTTCCAGCTCTTGCCTAGGTTGTCAGAAAAAATGTCTCTATAGAATTAACATGCATACAGTTTTTGCAATCTTTTCTTTTCTTTTTCCTTTTTCTTTTTCCCAAGCAATGTTAAATTTGCTTGAGCAACATCTCTTGTTTTGACTAGTGAAAGATCTAAAAATACACTACTGTATTGACTGAACTAATTACATTTCAGTTCTAGCCACTACCATCTGGATCTCTCTGGTTACATTTTCGTTGCACAGATTGTACAGGAGTGATTAGTAGCACAAGCGGGTTGTCCAAATTGTGTTCTGGGTGTTAGCAGCAGCTCTGCAGAGCCGCATACAAGTTGCTGTGCCCTTCATCTTCCTCTGTGGATACCATGTTTCAGTCAGGGGGTCCCCAAGTCAGCTGAAATGTGGAGAAAGTGGGGAGGGTCCAGGGGCAAGCCGCCAGGGTGGCAAGGGTCCACCTTCTTAACCACGAGGGAGCTGGGCCTCTCTAGTCTGGCAAAGAGAAGGCTGAAACTTGGAATAGTTGTGAAGCAGTTAGAAAGACAACAAAATCAAAGTCTTCTCAGCAGAGCTAGGTGATGTGACATACATAAGGACTAGTAGCCAAATGTTGTGGCTTGGGTGGCTCAGGCTGGACACTGGGAACAGACCTCCCCAGGAGGGCATGGCTGCACTGACAGAGGAGTTGTGGAGGTTCTGTTTGGCAGTTTTCAAGCCACCCAGAGATAAAGCCACAGCTGGCCTGCCTGGTGATGCTTTTAGTTTGGGCTTCTGCCTGAAGGTCACTAAGTGAGCTCCAGAGGTCCTGTTTTCCTTTGCTGGGGTTTCCTGATGCCCATAAGTGGAACCTGGGTGGGATCTGTGATTCCTAGCAGTGAATTATAGGCAAAATTTTCTGCTCAAGACAAGTGCTTTGCCAGGCCACAGGTTTCAGCCTTGATGAAAAGCCATTAGGGAACTGAAACTTTCTCCCTCAACCTCTTCAACCCATATGTCACTTAAACTGAAAATTTTACATGCCTCGCTGTAGTATATAACAGATACCTGGGTGGTATAGTTTGGCTGTGACAAAGTGCAGGCCAAGGACTACTCCACCTGAGGAAACTTAGCTAAAACTATCAAGTTGAGTTCAGGGTGGGGGTCCTCCTGAGCTTGGATGAAAGGTTCTATTCTACAGATGTATATTAGCAATAGTGCTTCCATGGAGTCTTAGCATAAGCCTTGGCAATACTTCGTGCTTCTTTCTCTGTTCTGTTTTCTGTTCCTAAGGTCATTTCCACACAGTCTTTTCTGTCTCAGCCTTGTAACACTGCTTTTCGCTGCTCACAGAATGACTGAGCAGATAGGTCATGGATAAAACACTGAAGCTGGAGACGAAATGGGGTGGCATGACTGTGTCTCCGTCTGTGAAAAACAAAGGTCTTTTATGTATGTGCCTAATAAGGAGTTAGCTAACACTGCTTCTGAAAAGTCTATCAAAAGCTTTCAAAACATAGGAGGTGTTTAAATTGTACCAGCCAAAGTTACAGGATTTATTGAAGAAATGTTCAAAATGCAGTATTTTAAGATCCAAGGTCTTGCAAACTACCCGTGTTAGCAAAAACAATGATGTCCTCCCAAGCAACTTGTAGAAAAATGACTGATATAGTGACCTTCTCTGTTTTAGAATACAAACTGGTTCCTTCAAAGAGAGCTCAGCCTACAGGCTTATCTAATCATTACAATTTGACAGCCATCTTCCCTCCTCTTAACTCATGTTCTTTACAACATCTGATTTTAGAGACAAACATCTCATGAATGGATGCTGTTAAACCTAATGGTGCATGCCAGCTCTACTTTTCCGTATGTCAATTTGTAGTCTTTAATTGTAGTTGAGTGGAATTGTTAACCTGAAGATGTGTTGCAAGTAGACCTCTAACCAAACTAGGCATAATTTTTTAAGACTTGTATCTTAACAGTGTAAGCTTAATCAAATTTATCTAACTGTATTCACCATCTTTTGTTTATATGTTCATGTGATACTGTAGTACAGATAATAAATGGTTGTATTCACTGCAGAAATCTTTTTTTGTTTGTTTGCTTGTGGTTTTGTTTGTTTGTTTGAGGTTGTTTGGGTTGTTCTGTGAACCAGACAATAATTTAAGAACAAGCAGCGCATTTTAGGGGAAGCTGTCAACAGCAAATAAGGTATGAAGCAGTGCTGATCAACTGGGAGCTTTGTACTACAGTAATGTAAGAAAAAGTATCAAACAATTCCAGTGATGCATGGTTTGAAAAGGTTGATGGAGAAAGTTTTAGTTGCATACTGGATTTAACAAGCCAGCTTGACTTTCATTTATTTATTTAAATTATCTTTTTTTTTAACCCACCAGCCCTGTCCTTTTCCACTTTTTCCTCATTTCCAAGTTGCAGATTGGATGCAAGGGGTGGAGCTGTCTTTGCTGCAAACAGAAATTCTGCATCTGGAGAGAGATGGTTGGTTGTTCTAGGGTGGCGGCATGTGGCAGCCACAATGCACTGTCTCGTAGGAGGGATGGAAACTTCTTCCAGTCACTCTGTTGCAGAAACTGGCAAGTGGGATACATCCCAATAAGTGAAAAATTGAGGTAGTTCTGTGTCCACATTGCTAGCTGTTTTCTATTCCATTATACTACCCAACTGTTTGCCAGCGAATGCTGTGTTGATATCTGATATCGTTTTCTCCTCCAGTTATTTTCCTTGTGTTTACAAAGCAAGGCTAAAACATTTTTTTCATTTCTGTGGGTCTGTTTTCTGTGTTTAGTCATTGGGCCAAAGCAGCTTTTCTTCAAGAGGGATCAAAAACAGTTTGTCAGTGATAACACAAGGTTTATGACCTGCTCCATGGGGCATAATTAAACATGGAATTCAGCCCCTTTTTGCAGAATAACTTTGACACATCTGGTTTAAACAGTTTTAGTCCAGCAAGGAGATAAGTAGAAGTTTCTTTGCACAGTATATTAGTTTCAGAGGAGGTATAGGATCCCTGCAAATTCAGGTTCATATAAAAAGTTCACCAGTGGGACAGCCACCCAAGAAAAGTACATAGTCATCTGCTGAATATGTGAAAATAAATGGTAGGCTTGCAGCACAATAAAATAAGAAAAAACACAAGGATCTTGTCGCAGCCCCAGAAGGAAATGCAGGGTAATCACCCAATAAAGGAAAAGGACCAGTGCTGAATTCTTTTACAAAATTCCTATTCTTTCCCTGCTTTCTTTGCCAAAGCACCTCTGATCCAGTTTTATTCCATGTTCCCCTTCAGTATGTTCATGTTTTTACAGATATAGCACATTTTATGACACCCACTAAAGTTATCTGCTGTGAAATTTAATTGTTTAAATACTTTGTCCTTTTGTTACCCTTTTCTAATGAATTGCCAATACATATTGCTTTCTCATCAGATACTGATAGTCCCTTTAGTAGAATTTTACTATTCTGTAAAATGGTGGTGAACATGCAATATGGCTTATAGGTAGTGAAGTACAAAGTAGTTGTCTCAGCACTTTGCTCTTGAATAGAAAAATACAGCCCATGTCTAATTTAATATTCACTTGGCTATCCTCGCCTGTAAGGAATGTTGCTGGTAGATACCTCTGTAAACATTCAGTAATAATTATTACTGCGTACATTTTAGAAAAATGTTTTTACTCATTTTAAAGGACCATTAAGATACGAAGGAGAGATTTGCTAATATGTGTGTAAATCAAGGCAGTATTTGTGAGGGCCTCATGGAGTCTTAATAAGAACTGTGTTTTCTTGCATTAAAAGGTAGGAGACCTGGTCTAAGTGGCTGACTGCTGGGAGTTAGCAGACCTGTGTAAACAGAGAACAGCACATCATCAAGCTGATTATTTTTTATGTAAATTATTTCTACCTCACATTTTACCGTTTAAGTAATGTTCAGGTTTATGTTTTCTGAAAGCACACTGGTTGAATATCTGAGAAATGTGATTTTTAGGTGGTTTGTTGTAAAGTCGTTGAAGTAGCTCAAGGAATGTCTCATTTTTTGCACAGATTGCAGAAATACAGTAGTTCTTGACCAATCTACATGGGGAAGTTGGAATGGTATATGTTGAATGATTATAAGTGTGGTAGTGAGGTCTGCGATCTCAGTGGAGATAGGGGATGGAGGTCCATTGGACAGCAAAGATGCAAGGGTTATTGATGTGCTAGAAACCATTTAAGTGCCTGAGAGTGGTCAGGTAGGAATTAAGGCTTCTGCCCCCTAAAATGTGGCAGAAGCAATAGCACAACTGAAGGGCATTTGCCCCAGTGCACACAGGATGGGAAACAAACAAAAGGTGCCGGAAGCCATTGTGCAGCAGGAAAACTATGACATGGTTTTCAACTGGAGTGCAGTGACAGTATCACAGAATCACTAGGGTCAGAAGTGACCTCTGGAGATCATCTGGTCCAACTCCTCTGCCAAGGTAGGGCCACCCTAGAGCAGCTTACACAGGAATGTGTCCAGGTGGGTTTTGAATGTCTCCAGAGAGAGGGACTCCACAACCGCCCTGGGCAGCCTGTTCCAGTGCTCTGCTACCCTCATTGTAAAGAAGTTCTTCCTCATGTTGAGGTGAAACTTGTGTTTTAGCTTATGGTCGTTGCTCCTCATCCTGTCACTGGACAACACTGAAAAGAGTCTGGCACCATCCTCCTGGCACCTGCCTTTGAGATATTTGTATGCATTAATGAGATCCCCCTCAGTCTTCTCTAGACTAAACAATGATGGGCTATAAACTCTTCAGAAGGGCTAGGCAAGGAGTGAGAGGCAGTGCAGTAGCCTTGTATGGTACGGAAGGTTTTGATTGTTTGGAGTTTAATGATGATGATGGTAGGGTTGAGCATTTACGGGTAAGAACCAGGGGGAAGGGCCAGCAAGGCAGGTACCATGGTGGGAGTCCGTTACAGACCACCCAACCGGGAGGAAGAGGCAGATAAATTTTCTATAAGCAGCAGGAAGAAGTCTCACAATTGCTAGCCCTTGTTCTCATAGGGGACTTGAACTTACCAGGTGTCTGCTGGAAATACCACGTAATGGAGAGGGGTTCTAGGAGTCTAGGGGGTTCCTGGAGTGTGTGGAAGGTAACTTCCTGACAGCTGCTGAGTGAGCCAGCTAGGGAGGGCCTCCACTGGACCTGTTGTTTCTGAACAGAGAAGGACCTGTGGGTGATGAGGTGGTTGGGGGCTGTCTTGGGCACAGCAATCACTAAATAATAGGTTTCAATTCTTGGAGAACTAAAGAGAGGGGTCAGCAGAACTGCTGTCTTCGACTTCCAGACGGCAGACTTTGGCCTGTTTAGGGTTGACAGAGTCCCTTGGGAGGCAGTCCTGAAGGGCAAAGAGGTTCAGGAAAGCTGAACATTCTTCAAGAACGAAATCCTAAAGGCGCAGAAGCAGGCCATCAGCATGTGCTGGAAGATGAACAGACAGAGAAGACCACCAGCCTGGCTGAAAAGATTGCTTTGGATGTAACTCAGGAAAAAAGGAGATTTTATGATCTTTGGAAGAAGGAACAGGCAGCTCAGGAGGACTGCAAGGGTGTTATGAGGTTATGCAGGAAGAAAATCAGAAGGGCAAAGGCCCCACTAGTACATTCTGGTTACAGGCCTGTCAAACTGACCCTGATGCCAGAAGGCTATGGAGCAGATCATCTTAAGTGTCATCACATGGCACATGAAGTACAACAAGGTGATCAAGGCCCAGTCAGCATGTGTTTAGGAAAAGCAGATCCTTTTTGACTAACTTGATTTTCTATCATGAGGTGACCCGCTTAGTGGATGAGGGAAAGGCTGTGGATGATGTCTGTCTGGAACTTAGTGAAGCCTTTGACACTGTTTCCTACAGCATTCTCCTGAACAAACTGGCTGCTAATGGCTTGGATGGTTGTACTCTTCACTGATTAAAAAACTGGCTGGATGGCCGGACAGAAGGTGTTCTGGTGAATGGAGTTAAATCAGGTTGGCTGTCAGTCACAAGTGGTGTTCCCCAGGGCTCAGTATTGTTTAATATCTTTACCAATACTGTTTAATGTCTTTATGAATGACATCTACAAGAGGATTTAGTGCACTCACAGTAAGTTTGCAGATGATGCCGTATTAGGTGGGAGTGTTGATCTGCTGCAGATGGGAAGGCTCTGCAGAGGGATCTGGACAGGCTGGATCAATGGACTGTGACCAATTGCATGAGGTTCAACAAGGCAAAGTGCTGGGTCCTGCTTTTGGGCCACACCAATCCCATGCAATGCTACTGGCTTGGGACAGAGGCGCTGGAAAGCTGCTCATGGAAAAGGACCTGGGGGTGCTGGTTGATGGAGCTGAACATGATCCAGTTTGTGCCCAGGCAGGCAAGAGGCCAACATCATCCTGGCTTGTATCAGCAATAGTGTGGCCAGCAGGGCCAGGACAGTGATCATCCCCCTGTACTGGCACTCGTGAGGCTGCGCCTTGAATCCTGTGTTTAGTTCTGGGCCCCTCACTACAAGAGAGGCATTGAGGTGCTGGAGCGGGTCCAGAGAAGGGCAACAGAGCTGGTGAAGGGTCTGGAGCACAAGTGTGATGGGGAATGGCTGAGGGACCTGGGGGGGGGCAGTTTAGGTCTGGAGAAGAGAAGGCTCAGGGGGAACCTTATTGCTATCCACAGCTACTGAAAGGAGTTTGTTGAGAGGTGAGGGTCAGTCGCTTTTCCCAAGTAACAAGTCATAGGACAAGAGGAATGGCCTCAAGCCTCAGCAGGGCAGGGTTAGATTGGATATTAGATAAAAATTTCTTCACCAAAAGGGTAGTCAAGCACTGGACCAGGCTGCCCAGGGAAGTGGTAGAATCCTCATCCCTGAATGTCTTTAAAAAACTCATAGATGTGGCACTTAGGGACATGGTTTAATGGTGAACTCGGCTGTGCTGGGTTAACGGTTGCACTCAATGATCTTAAAGGTTTTTTCTAACCTAAATGATTCTGTGATTCTATGATTTTTAAATTTGTTTGGAAGAACATACAATTAAAGCCCCTGTAGGTGGTCTCAGTAAAGCCATTTCAGATGCAGAGAAGGGGTAGTGTTTTCATTCCCTTTGTTATATGTACATTATCATGGTTCAAGTTAAACTATTTCCAAAGTAATTGGAACATGAGAAAATTGGTTACTAGCAAAGTTAATTCAACCCACCTCCTGCTGTACTCTCTAGAGAGGATACATATTGTTTTGTTGGTTTGTTGGTTTTTTGTTGTTGTTGTTTTTGTTTGGTTTTGTTTTTTTTAAGTAAAAAAGAGAAGTTGAAGTGTGTTGTTCTGTCATGTAACTGAGTAACTGACATCTTTTTATGATAATACGTTTGGGTGGTCTGTTCTTGAAACACTTGATTTGTTAGGAAACATTACCATTTCCGCAAGTAATCTCTAAGTCCTAAATATTTTGAAAAACAATTTGCGTTGTGGTATTTCATCAGTGCATTACTCACCAGTTAAGCTCTCTAAACTGCTGTCGCTTGGCATTGAGAGGGCTTCCAGGTTTTTTTCTATCAGCAAAAACTTCTGTAAATTATAATATCGCTTGGCAGGGCGTAAAGAACAAATACAAGAAAACCAGATGATTTAAGAGAAAATAAATGTAAAGACTTGAATCTCCTTTTAATTTTCTTCAGAAAAAGAAGTCTCTGTAGTTTACAAAACATAGAAAGCTTGAAATTGCCTTCAGCCGCAATGTTTGTTTAGGTGTGGTGACCCTTTTGTATCCTTGTTGTAGTTTCCTCTCACACAGCACAATTCTGATTGTCCCCACTGGACATTGTGGAGATTTAGAGGCTTGCTTGCTGCAATGAACCTCAATGATTTTGAGGTTAGGCATGCTGCCACTGAGTCTAGCATCATTTTAACTGCCAGTGGTAATGAGCTGCTGAGTTTTTCAGATTAAAAGGAAACCAGCTTGAATATATTTAAATATTGTGCTAATGTACATAAACGTTAATTGATTGAATAACATTCCTGTAAACAAAGCAATCTACCCCAAACCAATTTTTATAGACTCAGCTGACTATCGGGTTTATCATTCAGTTCACAAATGTTTAGGTACCAGCAGGAAATAGCTAATGTGCTCAATACTTCCTATAGTTTATAGTTGGTGAAGGGTCAATGTGAAAAAGTTTCTGTGATGCAGTTGGTGAAAAAAGTCTATGATGATTTTTCCCAAGCCTGATTTGCAACATTATGGCTTTACTTTTCTAAATTCATAAACATCTGTAGAAGTAATTTTTGGAGAAGAAATGTGCTCATGGAAATCCAAATGGCCTTTTTAAAAAATAGCTACAAACGTCCCCTGCCCCTCTGCTTCCTCCCCCCCAAAAAAAAACCACTGTCCAAAAAGAACCCAAACAGAACCCACCCCAGAATAAAATTAGTTATTTGCTTAAAGATTTTAAAGATCAGCATTCTTCTCAGTTTATTTTCCATGTGTTTCCATTGCTATCAAGTTACAGGTTTTGTTATAAAACTAAAATGACAATTAGAGTTGAAGTAATCTGATGCTGGAGTTATTAGGAAATGTAGGAAGCTGTTAGATTTCCCTCTTTAGGACATTGAGGAATCATTATGCTATCATCCCCTTATTCCAAACAAGAGCAAAGGTGGGATGTGAAACCGGAACCCTCTCCTTCCTTCGCTTTTACTCTGCGCATGCTGGTGTAGCAGCAAGCCAAGCTACGTGGTGTGAGTAGTTTAATGCTGTGGCTGTGTCCTCAAAATGGGGATTTGATCGCTCACACATGAGGCCTGAGCTCACACAGTAGGTATGACCTAAGAACACTTAGAAAGCTGTGGAGTGATTATGCATTTTGTTCACAGGTGGGAACTCTGCTCAAGAGAGGAGTCTCTCTAGAGACAGAGCAAAATCCTCCCTTGTTGTGGCTCAGAGGTACGCTGATACCTCCTGCTAATGCTCGAGTTTCTGCTGACTGTCTAGACAGTTTCCATTTGGTAACTCTGCTTTTGTTTCTTATGATCCTCCGTGTCTGCAAAGACCACGCTCATCTCTGACAAGAACGTTCTCTGTGGCTTGATTAAGTCAAAGTGATCAAAACTATAGAGGCAGATTTTCCATATAAGGCTTGTCTTGAGTCCTTAGGCATACGCCTTCAGTAAGCTGTTCATCATTCTGAAGTTAGGAATAAAGGGGTTTATTTAAATAGGAATATTGCAGTGCACCGCTTCTACCATTTGCAATAATTTTGCCTCTCCATAGAGGAAAAAATGCTGGTGCTGGAAACTCTTTAACTATATAATTTCTCAAGCCAATAGAAGTTCAGTGTGTCCACTATGGGCACATTTACTATTGTAGAGCCTGATTTATGATAACTATTAAACAAACAAACAAAACTGAAACAGCCTTCCCTAAAATAAAACCCCACAAAACCTCCCCTCAGGAACTAGATGATTCTTGGCAGATGTCTCTGGAAGCTGATAATAAAGTAAATAGCAGCAGTTCAAGAAAATATAATTCTGTATTGAAGGTAGGAGAAAACAGAGAAATATTGATGCCTGGTGATGGGAAGTTTTTGTTTTAGCCACTGCAGACTTCATTTTTGATAAAATCCTGGGCTCATTGGACTCCTGATACGGATGTTGATCATAACTTCCATTAAAAATAGTGCTGTCGATTTTCCGTTAACACTTAAATTTCTGGCCACAGCAGATATATCTTCATAGCTTTGTTTCCTGGTACCAAGAGAAGAAAGTGGGTTTGTGGCAGTAAAAATGGGTCATCTTTCTTACTGCCTTCAACTTGAAAATATAATTGCTACAACCAAATTAAAATGGAGCCAAGTCAGGTTTTGAGTGGAGAAGCCACAAGCTGTTTCAGAAGTTACCCCACCAAACATTGATTACTGGCCCTGAACTGCAGTGATAAATCCAACAATGTAAGCGTTCCTCTTTATTTTCTGAGCAAAGTAAAATGTTATGATCTACTGATGAAAGCAGTTTAAACAAAGCTTTTCTTTGAGCCGAAATGTACTGGAGCTTACACCCTATTTTGCTCAAATGTGTATTGGGGGGGGGGGGAGAATGACAGTAGAAACATCTGCAGCACAGTGACTTTATATACTGCTGCAGCTGTTAAGCAAGAAGATATCTGATTCCACTTGAATCCATTTATATGTGAGATTTGAAAAAGGAAGGCACTTCTACCTACATCAAGTGCTGTGTAAGAGATGGGGTATGCCACGTTCAAGCATTATAACCTTGCATGCTTCCAATGTTTTGTTAATCTTCATGTGATATCTTGGATCTAGATAAAGTCATTTGTACAAATACAAAATCCTTGGTTCTGGTTTGGATCATTCATAGTAATTTTCTCTTTTTAATTCTAAAAGGAATTTTATTACTATTTTTAGTATGTTAGAATTCCGTCAGATGTTTTAATAGTAATTCATGTAATTATAATTCATCAAAATGCCCCAAATATTTTTTTTTTATTGTTGTGTACTAGGGTTTGCTGTGATTAAATTGCTGAGACAGGTTTTGAAATTTAATCAGTCTCCTCTTTGGGTCACTTACATTTGTACTATATAGAAGTATTTACATTTGGGCCAAATGATTCTCACATTGCCATAGAAATGTCTTAAGTGTGAGTAGATGTGGAACAGCACTGTGCTCCATGGTTTCGAACTGTATGGGCAGTATTGACTCCTAAGCAGGTGGTCACAAGGTTTTGCTGTGTGCTGAGCTGGAGTAATGGCCACTTTTGTGACCTGACTGTGTAAAATAATACATAGCAGAGATTTGCAACTCTACTACATGCAGTTTGATTTTTCATTTTCAGTTCGCACTTTTTTAGCTGTGTCAGAGTCGCTTCAGTTGCTTGTGCCAGAGCAACATCCCTTCAGTTGAGATCAGCTTGTTGGATGCATAAGTACTGGGAGGGTGCCTGTTAGATGGAGGGTTCTGCAGAGATGCTTGTTGGGGAGCGGGAGTTCACTGGTGACTAGAAATATGCCACAGCTGCAAAGTCATGCTCGCCCTCCCTGTTAAGACTTTCCAAAGTGAAATAGTGAACAGAAAGGAGGAAACTGACTCTTTTCAAGCCCTTAGACAAGAACAGCTTCGCACCTACCAGTTCACTGGCACACTGAAATTGGTTTGAGAAGTGCAACATGCAGCACCTGGGTTAATATTCAAGAAGGCAAATGTATCAAGTGGGCAAGTAGTAACGGATTTCCTCAATGGGGAAAGTGAGATGTGGTTGCAGACAAACTTGTTTACTTAGTTGGGGCTTAGCTGAATGCGGTAATTGCTGTTCTGTGACCTGTTCCTCTTTGTTGCTTGGGCAGACTGCTGTTAAGGCTTTACCAGGTATTTCAGTGGATGTCTGCCGTTGTTGCTCAAAAAATCATGGAAAAACTGCTTGTATTTGGGGGAGATAATGTTCTGATCAATTATAAAACTCTGACTGCGGACTAGTGCCAGGATACTGCTAAACACCATATATGAAGCAGCACTGTACTGTCTCTCTTAGGGATTGTATGTATACCAAGGCATGCAGCAAAGGATTAAACAGACATGCAAGTAAATCTCTCCCATAAAAAAGATATTGTGTTATATTGTATATGACCTGTAGCCCAAGACACTTTTATGAACTGCTTATCCACTGCCATCCCAAACCCACTCCTCTGTCTGGTACCAGCACTCATTATAAATCAGTAGTGTTTCTCTCTTTCTCTTAATATTGCCCTGCTCTAGTTGTATTCTATTTTTCTATAAACCTTAAATTATTATTAAGAAGAAAGTTTTTTTTTTAAAAAAAGACTTCTTTTTTTTTCTTTTTTTTTCATGGGTTCTGCCTTTAACTTATTCTTTATCCAAGCGATTACCCTGATTTTAAGGATAGTCAGGGTAAGAGAACTGCTGCAAGAACCATCTGTCTGGACTTACTAAATGACCGAGAGTGTGTCTGTCTGGGTGATCTGCATTTAAATTGTATCATCTTATCCTCATTATCTTTTTGTGTAATTGTCTGGGGATTTTTCTGAAGGATTCCTTTAGCATAAATCACAATGTCTGATTTCTGATACCTCATTTTTGTCTGTGTGGCTTAAACCAGAAATATATTAAATTTGGTCCTCAAAGTCCTCTTGGGTCATTCTTTTTTGTGCTTCTATGAATTAAATCCCTTTCTCCCTCTCCTCTTTTTTTTTTTTTTTATCCCTGGATTATTTATCCACTGGAGAGAGCTAATGTCTGAAACTTACAGGGGATGTGTGTTCCCCAGGTTTTCAGCCTGTATTTGTGTTAACATTTTAATGTGCTTTTTCTCATGTAATCTAATGATGGTGGCATTTTTTATCAGTTTTGAAGGACTGTTCTGAAACTGCCTGTGAAATTTGAAAAATACTCCAAAAGGAGCTGTCCGACGAGGTCTGAGATAGTCATTAACAAACATCCATAAATTCATAATTGCAGACTGGCTTCCTTGTTTACCATTTTTCTTTCATAACGACAATGAGATATGACAGCCAGTCCCAGGGGATTACTGCACTTCTTGGCTGGTTGATGTCACTCTGCCTGTAGACTTGTGTCTTGCAGAGCAACCCAGGGACTTACTGATCTCCTGCAAATGTGCTACCTGTCACGTCTTATTGTCTTAAAACAGGCCGGTCTGATTACTGAAATGGAGAAATATTTGTGCATAAGGATTTAAACTCATCTTATAAAGACTGCCTCCGCTTCTGTAAGAGATCCAAATTTGAGATATGGTTTAAATTAAGAACATAGGGAAAATGTTTCAGTTTTAAAGATTTTTTTTTTTTCTTTGTGAATTTCCATTCTTTTAATTAGATGTTGGAAAAAAATCCAAAACTGGGACTTTCAAATAGGATGAGGTCTTCCACTATTAACAAAAGTCTTCTAATTGCATGTTTGTTATTCAGTTTCTACTCAAAATTAAAATTCTGCTGCTCAGTCGGTAGTTTTTCAAGATGAAGTGAAAACTCAGTTTCAGACTTTCTCAAATTTAACTTTTTTTCTGTACAATTTGGTCAGAATTTCATATCCTGGTAAAGACGATAATTTTTTTGGCCTATATATTAACATGCTTTTGTACATTTATTTTGATTATTAAGTAAATGCTGATTTCGTATTATAAATTCTTTGGACTGATCTGGATGTCCCCAGATACTTTTCAGTTGGCTGCTATGTTCTGAATTCTGGACTGAATTTTAAACTTGTGTTTGTATCTGCTCAACTGTGCCGCTTAAACTCTAATTGTCATTTTTGGACTAAAAGAGCAAGCACAATTTTTCCCTGAAGGTTTGGATGCGTTCATCATTCAGCCTTAAAACTGTTAAGCTTGCAAACAATTTGAACTTGATTACTGTTCTGCAGAGCTCTGACCTCCAAACAAAATTAATGTTAAAAATGCCTTTGAATTTTTCTGGGAACAGAGTTGGGGTCTTCCAGCCTCGTTCAATGTTCTCATCTTTCCAAACGGTCTCAGAATTGGTATTGTCATTGTATTCGCGATGATGCTTCAGAACTTTGGGCCACATGGCCAGGCAGTCCACCAGTATGGCTCTACCAGTGAAGAGCATGGTTAGCCACCTACCCATGAGGATCTCAGCTGTGCCAGGAGCCCCCTGTGCAGTGACACAGACTCCCCAGCTGCCCAGCTCAGGGGATGCAGCTGGGGGGTTCCTGGGCTAGGAGGGGAGATCAGAATTTCTTGTGTACAAAGCTGGCTTCAGGTGACACGTGACTCGATGAGTTCTCATTGCTTGCTGGATTCAGAAAGAATGCACATCCAGCTCCAGAATACTGATATTTGTCAAGTTTTTTGCTCTGAGAATCATGAAATTGTGCATATTAATCACTCTTAATGCATTTGATCTCACTTCTATTTGCTATCTCAGCGTCACAGTCTGGCTTGCTCTCTGTAGCTCCCATCAGGCTGGACACAGTTGTTTGGGCGACAGTTTAATTTCCCTGTCAGATGCACCGGTGCACAAGGCTGTGATACCCGTGCAGCTGGGGATGTGTGCGTGACCTCCAGGGCCCTGTGCCTGGGAGCCTTGCTGGGGCACAGTGCCCCATGCCAAGCCTCAAGAACCCATCATATCCCTCCCTGCCTTGTGATCGGTCAGGTACACAAGGCACATCCCTTCTTAGCAAGGCTGGTCTGTCCCTGGCTCCTGTCAGTCAAGGGTGTTTGCAAATTCTGCATGATCCTTCCACAAGTACATGGTATATTCCACCCACCCACCCAAATATTCAATGCTCAATCACTGAAATAGAAGTAAAAGCTGCAAACCTTACTACTGGGACAAAAAGCTGTAACTTGGACTAGTTCCTGAATATTTATCTTTATTCCTAATTTAGTAATTAATAAACAGTAACATAACACACACTAGTCATCCTGGTTTGACACCTGCCAAATTTTAGCCACCATTTTTAGGGGAGGACAGCAACCTTTTTCAGGAAGAGTGATATTATAAGCCGTTGCAGCCCCATCTTTAATTCCATGGATTTCATCTAAGGCAAGAAGATGTAATTGCAGAACGACACAAAATATCTCCATAATTACCAGTTTCATAGAGTACTTGAAAATGGTGAGAGGGAGCATATTGCAAATGTCTAAAAATAAATAGTTTGTAAAGTCATAATCATTATGAAACAGATTTACTTGTGAAGACAGTATTACACATGTTACGGGTAGTCTGTCACTTACAGCATGTAGTACATATGTGACTTGAAAAAACAAGCCAGTAAGAGCTGTATTAATGACAAATTTTATTTCTGTTCTGTCATTTTAATGGATGTAAAATTGTGAGAATTAGGAAGGAGCTGATAATCTTTGTTAAAATTTAATTTAATCCTGGAAACATTTTGTTTGAGAAGAAAACCTAATATCTAAAAACATGAGTCTACTTGTATTTTGTGAAAACAAAGCAGAAGAATCCTCTTCATCCATAGACAATTTCTCATTTTGACCACTCCACCAGTTCTTGTTTTACTTTTTCTTTCATTTTTTTAAACTTTAGATTCTGTTGCTGGCTATATTGGAAAACTACTAAAATACTATCATTTTCCAGATAATGTTCTTAACTTCTTGGCATATGTTCCTTCTTTCAAACCCCTCAGGATAATCCGCAGCTTCACAAAAACATGAGTCAAATACATTACAAATTTCCCTCAGAGAATCAACATCTTTTCCAGCTGTTTGGATAGTCTGTCTAAAACCTGACCAGACCTCTCATCTCCCGGTATTGTTTTGGGCTTTTATTTTTTCACTTCAATTTGTTCAATGTTATAATTTCTAAACTGAGCCAATAATTTCAGTCTTTTTGGTTTTCTTTACAATACTTGCACTGGACAATAAAATGATCTATTATCCATAGAAGGTTGCATTGTTTTCAAGTATTTCTATTCACTAGTGCAAAATTTCTTGCCCGTGTCAACAAACCCCTTTTTAAAATCCTCCCTAGGCAGTTTCATATATTATTTATGGATTAAAATATCTCTCAACCATATTCCTAAATAGACTTCTACTTGTTTTGATTGGTTTCAGATAGGTGCACAGCAATTATGGGGGCCATATAAAGCTCTTGGTAGATGTTCCATTTTAAATATAGTTCTGGCAACTGTGTAAGCTGCCTCTTTTTTTTTTTTTTTTTTTTTTTAAAAAAAAAAGTGCATTTGTGATCATTCCAGTTAATTCCTTGTGTATTTTGCCTGGCAAGGTAGTAAAAATCTAGTTGTAATAGCTTTAAAGATTGGCAAATTACTTAGTAAGCAGCCTAAGGTGGGAATTGGGCCTCAAAAGTTTTCCATCTCAATTAGCAAAAATAAGCTTATCCCCCAGCCTGTCTACCCAGGACCATTTATTTTCATATAACCTTTAATAAACTTTCAGTAACTGTGGAGAAAGAGAATTATGTTAAGAGAATCCAGAGTTAGACCAGCTAATATCTGTGAGCAATGCAATCTCCTGCTCTTTCATTTGTTGCCTTCAAGGGGAAGAAAGCAAAGGAGGTTATAACCATAGTAACACAATGTCCCGAATTTCACAGTATATTAGATCATACTTTTAAAGTGCTCTACTAACTATGATGGCCAGCGATCAGGAAAGTGTCACTTGAGTTGCCCAGGTCTCTCTCATCAGAGGTATAATTGTTTTTTTTTGTGCTCGATGTTGGACATTAGCTGCTGGTTTCTCCTGTAGATGGGGACTAGCACAATGGGGACTAACAGCTCTTTGATCTTAGTAGCCACAAACTGCTTCAGTACTCAGCAAGCTGTAGGACATTGTGCTGCTCTGATGGCTGGCATGCTGAGGATCCCAGCCCTATGCCTGGCCCAACTGTGAAGACTACCCTGCTGATGCTGAGTCACTGCAGGTATATGCCAATGGGCTTCATCCATTCCCTTGCCTCCTCCTACTCCTGTCTCTGGCTGCTGGCCCTGTTCCGATGCAGCTGGGCAGGAAGAGCTTGTCCTGCATCTCTGCTCACCCTGATTGTCTCCTTGCCCCACACTTTCCCTCCACTCCCTCTGCTGCAAGTTACCGCCCATGGCATCGCCTATGTAGTTGCTCACCATCCTCGTTCTGTCTGCAGGCTTAAAAAAATCATAATAAAAAGAAATATAAAATTATACTACTGGTGTTGAAGCTAGCGCAGATCATTCTAACTGAACTACATAAGCAAATAATTAAGAAGTTTTCCAGCAGATTGTGGGGAGAGGAAACCTCTGGCATGTCAGGGGAAGGAGCTGACATATGGCGATGACAGCCTGGTTAAGGAATCAGTCATCTTCTCACAGAACTCAGCTGCAGGCAGTGCTGTCGGCATGGTCATAGCCCCAAGCATGGCACTGAGATGCCTTGTGCAGCCCCCAGCACCACAGCTTGCTCCACAGATGGAAAGGATGCTCTAGCTGCATGCTGCTGTGTTCAACCGCAGTTCACCACGCTTGGAAGTTCAGCAGCTTCTAGTTTTTGGCTGTTGTCTTTCAGACATCTGAAGAGTTGGCACCTGTGCACTCACCTCCAAAACAAACAAATCAACCAACCTCCAAAATGAAGCAAACAAAAACTTGTACAGAAAAAAAAAACAGACAAACTGTAATTAATCCTTTCCCTTGCCTCCTTTGTCTACAAGTAATCACACATGCTTGCTTTTGCATCACCTACAGGGAACTCAGCAAAACTTGGGAGTGAATTGATGACTCTCCATAGTGCCCATGTTCTCTGAGATATCCTGCATATCATACTTCAGATATGCTGCATGTTCAGCTTTGTGTGTGTAGTAGAGTTGGAAACATGAAAGAAAAGGTCATTTTCTGAAAGGAAAGCTGTTTTGGGGAGAGCTTTTTGCATTGCTAGGGAGTTTGAGATGAGCATGATCAGCAGGCCTGAACCCTGTGGACATTAATGCTTCTCTTCTGCTAAAATGTTACGTGCAGGAATTCTCATGATACTATTTGTGTGTATGTAGAACTATGTGTGGATCTGATATAGTGGGTGTATGTTTCTAAAATGTAGTATATAATGGATTTTGCATGCAGTGAAAATTTGAGCCTTCTTGTCAATCTAGACACCCTAAATTATGCCAGTGACTACTCTGTGAATTTAGGAGGTCTAATAAAATTTTATTTAGCGCTATTCATGTGGGGATTAAGGCTTAACTATTATTTATGGTAGTCTTTAAAAACAGCCTTACCTTTGTGGTGTTTCAAAGAAGTACAAAAGTCCTTAGGGCCCAACATCTTGCAGTAGGGAAACTATTTGGTTGAGCTGAAGAGGTCGTAGTATTGACCTCTTTATAAGAAAGACTGTCCTTACTATTTGATCAGACTTGCAATTTAAAAAAACCGTTATGTTGAATGTTTTATAGCCTAGGTATTTTCTGGCTTTTGGGGCTGTAAATGGCTATTTGATAAAGGCTTTAGCATTTGCAACTCTGATTGTAGAAACTTTCTTGTTTTGTGAATCTAGCTGATTTACCAGGACATAAGTTAATATTAATCTTCCTCATTATAAAGACTGCGTTTAGCTTCTGGCAGTATGCAGAAGTCATTATTGTCACATGTTTCTAATTTCTGAAAATTAATGTTTTTAAGGTTAACATGGAAAGAAAAAACTCTGGACACTTCATTAACAGGAAAGTAGTTGAAGTTCTGCCATAAACTCTTATGCGAAACTGTATAATACTGTTTGGCCCCGTATAATTTCCTGGGGAATTTAAATCCTTGAATAAGTAATAGTAGTTTTATAATATTCTGTGACAGACAGAGCATGCTTGTTATGTAAACATAGTTACTAAAGATACTAGGACAGATGTGTTTAATACTCTGAATTGACCTTATCAGCTCAGATGCCTCTATACAAACGCCCATGGTATGGGGAACAAACAAGAGGAATTAAAGATGTGTGCATGTCTACGGGGATATGATATAATAGGTATCACAGAAACATGGTGGGATGGCTCCTATGACTGGAGTGTTGGAATGGAAGGCTACTGGCTCTTTAGAAAAGACAGGCCCGGTAGGCGGGGAGGGGGAGTTGCTATTTACATTAGGGATAGGCTGGAGAATGTGGAACTCTGTCTGGGCACAGGTGAGCAGTCAATATGGAGTCTGTGAGTCAGGGTTGAAGGGAGAACAGCTTTGGGAGACATTATTGTGGGGATCTGTTACAGACGCCTGACCAAGAGGACTCTGTGGATGAAGCACCCTATAGACACAGGAAGAGTCTCACGCTCGCAGGCCCTTGTCCTCATGGGGGACTTCAACCACCCTAATATCTGTTGGAGGGATGGTACAGACCAGCACAAGCAATCAAGGAAGTTCCTCGATTGTGTTGAAGACACCTTCCTTCTGCAAGTAATAGAGGAGCCGACAAGGAGAGTTGCCATGCTTGACCTTGTCCTCACCAACAGGGAAGGGCTGGTGGGAAATGTGAGGTTCCAGGGCAGCCTTGGTTGCAGCGATCATGAGGTGGTCGAATTTGAGATCCTCAGGACAGTGAGAAGCGTGTACAGCAAGCTCACTGCCTGGGACTTCAAGAGAGCAGACTTTGGCCTCTTCAGGAACATGCTCAATAAGATTCCATGGGATATAGCCCTAGAGGGCAGGGGGGCCCAAGGCTGTTGGTTGATATTCAAGGATCACCTGCTGCAAGCTCAGGAGTGCTGCGTCCCAACTAGAAGGAAGTGCAGCAGCAGGGCCAGGAGACCTCCTTGGATGGATAAGGAGCTGCTGAGGAACCTTAGAGGGAAAAAAGAGGCTTATAAAAGGTGGAAGCAAGGACAGGCAGCCTGGGAAGAATACAGGGGTGTTGTCTGTGAAGATAGGGACCAGGTTAGGAAACGTAAGGCACAGTTAGAATTAAACGTGTCTAGGGATGTTAAAGGTAACAGAAAGGGATTCTTTAGGTACATTGCAAATGAAAGACTAGAGACAACATGGGCCCCCTCCGGAAGCTATCAGGAGAACTAGCTACCCTGGATTTGGAGAAGGCTGAGGTTCTTAATGACTTCTTTGCCTCAGTCTGCACTGGCAAATGCTCTGACCACACCACCCAAGTCTTGGAAGGCAGACGCAGGGACTGTGAGAATGAAGACCCTGTGCCCACTGTAGGAGAGGATCTGGTTCAAGACCATCTTAAGTACCTGAACGTGCACAAGTCCATGGGACCTGATGAAATCCATCTGCGGGTCCTGAAGGAGCTGGCAAATGAAGTTGCTAAGCCACTGCCCATCATATTTGAAAAATGATGGCAGTCAGGCGAAGTTCCCGATGACTGGAAAAAGGGAAATATAACCCCATTTTCAAGAAGGGGAAAATGGATGAGCCAGGAAACTACAGAGCAGTCAGTCTCTCCTCTGTGCCTGGCAAAATCTTGGAGCAGATTCTCCTGGAAGGCATGCTGAGGCATGTGAAAAACAGCAAGGTGGTTGGTGACAGCCAGCATGGCTTCACTAAGGGGAAATCCTGCCTGGCCAATTTGTAGGGCTTCTATGATGGGGCTACGGAACTGATGGAGAGAGGTAGAGCAGTTGATGTCATCTACCTGGACTTGTGCAAAGCGTTCAACACTGTCCCACACGACATCTTTGTCTCTAAATTGGAGAGACATCAATTTGATAGGTGGACCACTTGGTGGATAAAGAACTGGCTGGATGGCTGCACGGCAAAGAGTTGTCATCAATGGCTCAATGTCCAGCTGAGAGACCAGTACTGAGTGGTGTCCCTCAGGGATCGGTGTTGGGACCAATCTTGTTCAACATCTTTGTTGGTGACATGGACAATGGGATTGAGTGCACCCTCAGCAAGTTTGCCAATGACACCAAGCTGTGTGGTTCGGTTGATATACTGGAGGGAAGCGATGCCATCCAGAGGGACCTTGACATGCTTGTGAGGTGGGCTGATGCCAACCTGAAGAAGTTTAACCATGCCAAGTGCAAGGTCTTGCACCTGGGTCGGGGCAATCCCAGGCACAGCTCCAGGTTGGGCAGAGAAGAGATTCAGAGCAGCCCTGTGGAGAAGGACTTGGGGGTGTTGGTCAATGAGAAAATGAACATGAGCTGGCAGTGTGCGCTCACAGCCCAGAAAACCAACCGTATCCTGGGATGCATCAAAAGGAGCGTGACCAGCAGGTTGAGGGAGGTGATCCTGCCCCTCTACTCTGCCCTCCTGAGACCTCACTTGGAGTATTGTGTGCAGTTCTGGTATCCTCAATATAAAAAGGATACGGAACTGTTGGAACAAGTCCAGAGGAGGGCCACGAGGATGATCAGGGGACTGGAGCACCTCCTGTATGAAGATAGGCTGAGAAAGTTGTGGCTGTTCATCCTGGAGAAGAGAAGGCTGTGTGGATACCTCTTAGCAGCCTTCCAGTATCTGAAGGGGGCCTATAAGGATGCTGGGGATGGACTCTTCATGAGGGACTGTAGTGAAGGGACAAGGGGTAATGGGTTCAAACTTAAGCAGGGAAAGTTTAGATTGGATATAAGGAGGAAGTTCTTTCCTGTAAGGGTGGTGAGGCACTGGAATGGGTTGCCCAGGGAAGTTGTAAATGCTCCATCCCTGTCAGTGTTCAAGGCCAGGCTGGACAGAGCCTTGGGTGACATGGTTTAGTGTGAGGTGTCCCTGCCTGTGGCAGAGGGGTTGGAACTAGATGATCTTAAGGTCCTTTCCAACCCTAACTATTCTGTGATTCTATGATTCTGTAAAAGCAAATTAAGTCGTTTTGAATACTTTCTAACAGAATTCTTATGCTGAAGTTACAGGGTTTCTCTAAGTCTTTGACCTTTATTGACCCTTTTTGTCTTGAGTACGTATATGACATGTATGTTTCTGAGCTGTGTCTCAAGTTGAAATCTGCTTGCTTTAGAAAATTATCTTGTAAATTTTTCTGAACATATAATTCAATCGCATTTCCAGTGCTGAAGAACATTAATGCTAGGTGAGGACTGACTGTGATGCTTACCACACTTGAGGTAGTATGTTTCTTGTCACATCTTACAAGGAGCCTGTATTCTCACATTTTCAGTCTGTGGTTTTTGGTTCTATGGAGTGTATGTATGAAGCGCATTCTGAAAGAAATATCTGGTTTAATGGAACTTGCCACAAGGAGCATAAAGAAAAGAAACTATGACCACATGGACAAACCTCTGCTAAAATTGCTGATGTTACTCTAGCTCTTATTAATGAGTGATTGCCTCCCCTCCTGTCAGGAGGATGGTGATGCTAAGAATCAGTGTAGAGCTGTGGTCTTCTGTGCCCCTGCAACTTCTTCAGATTGGAACTACTGGATAGTTCCTTGTCTTTTTTTCTGTATATTAGAACTGCAGTAGGGTCTTGAGCTCCTCTATGTTTATGTAGGCACATTCTCTTGCCTAATGGCTGTTATCTTTGCCAATTGTGTCTGTCTGATTTTTTAGAGGAAAAGCAATAAATCTATGTTTGTACCACAAACTTGTTTTAATTCTTATGAGCTAGAAAGAAATAGATTGAACTTTAAACAATATTAAGTATCTCTGATTATTAATAATTAAAGTAAATGGAAATCTGTATTTTACTAGTCTGAACATAATACTTTCTTATGTCAGCTACTTTCTCGATGCAGCTTTTTAATAGATTCATTGGGCAGTTAGTGAACCTTACCTAAGATAACACTGTGGGCTCTAAGACTGGTGGGTCTGCAGCTTCTGGATTAGTTGTAGTTGTAAATATGCTACTGGCAATTGTCTATTTGGTTGGGACATTGCACCTCCTGCAGTGCTATTTCTTCTTCAGTCCTGACTGCCATATTGGGGTCAAGAAGCTTGGGTTGCTTTGGTCTCGGATAAAATTGAAACAGCCCCCCAAATTATTATGTTGAAAGAGTTTTTTGTTTTAAAAACAGTAATATAAAATATTATGTATTGGAACCAACTTAAAAAAAAAGAAAGAAGAAATTCTAGTTTCTGACAATACTATTGTGAGCTTTTTGATTTTTGTAGACTTACACACTAAATAAGACATGATCATTATGAAGTAAAATGTATTCAGTGATAGATGTAATTTTGCTTTCTTCTCTGAACGCAAATGTCCCAATATGACTGAAGATTTAATTACAGGAAGTATGATAATGAGGGTCTCAGGTTCTGTACAGAAACTCATTGCAATCAGTTGATCAACTGAGAGCACAGAAGAACCATTTATTGTTTAAATTTATTCCTCTTTTTTTCTATATGGTCCTTTTAAAGTTAGTACAGGAAGGAGATTTTGAGTTTCAGATAAGTTAATTTAGGGGAGTTGTGTTCTGGGGTACCAAAATGGTTACAAATGTCAATGCCTCCTCTATTCCTGGTATTTAATTCTTCAAGCCTTAGAAACTCACAGCAAGAGGATTTTTTACTTAAAATTTCCTAATCCCTAGAACAGGCTTTTAGATTTTGGTTCCAGGAATGTAGTGAGAACTCTCATTATTAAAATACATGATATTTTCTTCTTTATTACTGTCATGTCACAGGTGAGGTTTTGCTTTAAAATAAATATCCTTTGAGGAATTGTTTTTGTATGTGGTTTCCTGAGAAAACAAAGATCAATATGATGGTGCTTTCTGCATGTGTGTGCCTGCCCGTGTGCCCTTCTAGCATTAGCTTTCGACTCTTGTCCAACTTCTACATCTCTGGGCACTGTCCTGAAAAACAAGTTCACTGCATGCTAGATACCAAAGAATCAGTGCAGGACACAAATCTGTGTTTTACAGAAAACCAAGTTTTACTTGTTCAGCTGCTTATGGAACCACTTGTTTCTGATGTTACATATGGGTTTAGTTTGTTTCTTTTCCAAGTTGGGAAAGATCGCTCTTTTTAAACTGATTCTTGTATGACTGTCTTGGTCCAGGCTGGATTGTTTTGATGGGGAGTTGTGAGATGATGGATTTAGTTCTCATACAGGTGTGCAAGTCAGGAGATCTGGACCCATTTTTATATAGACTTTACACAGTTGCTATTCCCAGTTTTCCTGTATTATGTAGCTTGAAAGAGTGGACACTTGTCTGATGTTAGTGACCATATCACTTATTCTTTGGTTCTTTTGATTTCAAAGAGGTATTTTAGATTTTCTGAAACTTATTTCAGGATTGTTCAGTAGTAAGTGAGCATTGATTCTCTCTTGTCTCCAGCATGACTGGCAAGCCCCTGACATTTCCGTCTCTGCAAGCCCAGTTATGTAGTCATATCTGCCTCCAAGCTTTAACTCAAAGCTGAATGGCGGAGACACACATTTCTCCTTTGAACTGTGTTTACCTTCCCCTTTTCCAATCAGCATATCCCTCGCATCAGTCCTGGGGAAGCTAAGGACTGCTGTTCTCCAGTTAGCCTACGTAATTTTTACTTACCAGTTTTATTTCCTTTTTTTGTAGCAGCTTTACCCCAGACATCCTGGTCTTCCACCTGAACAAGGGTAGTACTTCCTGTGTGCCCCTGCCTTCCCCCAGAGCTCTGCAATGCATCCCATCTCCCATGCTCCTCCTCCCAACCTATGTTTTGTTGCCTGTCTTTGCCGCAGCCAATGGACTTTCCTTAAAAAGGAAGCACTTCTGTCATTATGTGGACACTATTTTCATCTGCTACTTAAAATATAAAGGAATGACCATTTGGAGTTTCTGCTTGTTTCATTTGTAATCACCGCACACAAATATTTCCACAACTTTTTGAGTTATTGTTCACTTTCATGAGGAGATGGGTAGAGGCTTTGTGATAAAATTTGATCATTTGCCTCTAACTTTGAGGATATGTTTCCACGATAATGTTGAGGAAAGAAGGCTTTTTCTTTTCAATGTGAGCTGTTTGCAGGCCAGGCTCTGAATGCAGACTGTGCGTAGCACCTTGACTTCAAGCTTGTTCTGTTTGGTTTGGTTTTGTTAATTTTCCACTACAGCTAAAAAGCCAATGTTTTGTCTAGTAGGAAAAGTGCTATAAGCTTCTGCATGGAAAAGTGTGTCTTATTTTGTTTATGCAGAAAGGTTTTACGGATTATTTCCTCCCTTATCTACCATCTGTTGTTGACTTCTTTCTGGAGTTTCTTACCCTTCAACCCTCCCAAATATTTTCTTTTTTAGGAAACAGATCATGAAGCTCTCTTTTTTGTGTGTGACCCTGAAGAATCCAGTCTGTTGTTCAGTGTATTTGGCTTAGATAAAAAAGTTTGAATAACAGTGATTAGAGTTTTAAAAAATAAGTATACTGCTTTAGACACCTGACCAGTACATTCTGAGAGCCTGCTGTCTTCTGCTAAAATTGAAAGGGGTTTTGTTTTTCAAGAATCAGAACCAAGGTGTCCATGGAAGAGGGCAGGAAGTGTTGTGTATTCATTAATGAAGACTGACAAAAGTATTTCACACTATTGCAAGCAAAAAATGTAACTTCGAGAAGAAATCTGTAGTTGCAGAAACTAAGCTGACCATTTCAATGTCAAGTCATTTATCCCGATTTCATTCAAAACACAAATCCAAAAAAATTGGTTTTGATGAACATCTTCACATATTGATAACTCTAACATAACTGACATTATCAGGAGTGGAATATATATTAGAACTTCCTCCCTGTTACATCAGATGTGCTTTTTAATTCCAGCATCTGGGTTATCTTCTTTTTTTGTGTCATAGATGTAGCCTCTACAGTAGTGTTAGTATAATAGTCATAACTAAGTATTGATTTGGATGAGGATTAGATGTTGCTATTGGGAAAACCGCTTTAGAAGCTCTATGTGACAGTGTAGTTCAACAGCATGGAGGTTGAGCATGGCTTCAGTTACTGTTATGGTGAGTGATCGCATTGCTGGTCAAAAAAGCATCGTTATCAGAGGAATAAGTCTTAAATAGGGATTGTGAAGTATTTTTTATGAAATCGCAATAACCTAGCATAAAGGAGTATTGCTGTGTGAAAGGCAGTGTTATGCTTTAATACCTGTGGCAATATGTCTGACTGGACTAAAACCATTTTAGTGTAAGTCTGATGTCTTTATTAGAAGAGAGTGAATTTCTCTGTGATGCTTTGCAATTGATTTAGATTAAGTTATGAGTCTGATGACAAAGTTCTTTGAGTGCTTCAAGTCAGGAAGTTACCTGCCTTTGCATGCTGGAAAGATGCAGAAAGAATTGTGCTCAAGTAACTGAGATTCAAGCTGTCAAATTGGCATGCAAATTTCAAATGTCAGGCAAAAGTCGGGGCAAGAGTTAGCTACCATCAGGGCAAAACACCTAACTCAGGGGTCTGGTGTTTGGTGGTTTATGAGCACCTGCAAATTCCTCTTTGGGAGTGTGCTGGTGGACAAGTGCCTGATGAGTTAGTTGTTCCTGCAGGTGGGACGAGATCTGCAGTGCCAAAGCAGGGGATTAGGCAGCCCCACTCATCAAATACTGCCAGAGCTTGCCACAGGCATATCAACAGACCCGTGAAAGATCAGCCCTGATCAATAAAGACAAGCGGTGTCAAAGAACACATGGAATCTGAATGGGTGTACAACATTGCAGGAATTCCTCTTATTTTTAAGCTATGCTATGTCTTTTTGAGTATTCAGGTGTTTAAAAATAACAGTCCATAGAGCCTTTCTACTCTGACAGATGAGCATAGACAACTTTTTATGACTAACACTTCATTTGTTGGCACATTATCTTTTCAACTTGCTAGGTCAGCGTCTGCAATCACTAAGGACTGTTTGAGGGAGCTTTCTATTTTTTACAGAAAAGAAGGTATGTAAACACGAAGGGCCAATCTGGGCCAACTACTAGTTGGTTTACCTCCCTTGAGACCTTCCTATGAACTCCATGTGGCAAGAACTTCTGCTGAAGTAGTGCATGAGTAAAATCTCAAGTTACTACTTTTTGGATCCACAGTGGAGTGACTGACAGGAAAAGGCAAACAATGCCAAAAAGAGAAAAGTAAAAAAAAAAACAAACCCTAACTCCACAGACTACCAGTTTCTTTTGTCCATGTGTCTTCAATCAGGTTTGGACAAGCTTAAACATCATTTATTTCCCCTCAAATTCACTCTTTTAGTGAGGCAGGCAGAGGCAAGTAAAATTACTGAGTTGGAGAACTCCTAAGATGTCTTTGATGCAAGATACCTTCTGCTTAGCAAAAGCGTTTAATTTAAATAATTCCTTTCACATAATGGAAAAATCAAGTAATGATTAAAAAAAGCAGGACCTTCCTGCTCTCCCTGCCCTCAGACGATCATTAAATGGTTCAGGCAGGTGAAATCAGTGGTGACTGTCCAAAAATTAATACCAGGCAGGTGCTGTGGGTGGCTTTTTTGTTCACTTTTCCTGTGAAAACTAGGACAATTCGCTTAAAGTAACAAAAGAATTGGGATTGATTCTTTCAGACAGCTGCTGTAGAAGATGTATTGGAGAAAAGTGCAGAAATCAGAGACATTAAAGATCACAAGCATCTGACCATGCTTCAGAGCTAGTGAAAATATTCGGATGGCAGAGCTGTGGCACAAAGAGACCTGGAAGAGAAGAATGAGTTTTTTTCTGAGCAGTTCTCTTTATATGAGGGGGCAGGGGGAACCCTCAGTGTATTTCCACTTTTTTGCAAAGCAGCTTGTTACTGTGCTAGCAGACTAGAAGTCAGACCCAAACACGAGATAGGACTTACCAAAAATAGCTGCTCTTTATCAAAGTGATGCTGCTCCTCCAGTTATCCTGAAGTGACTGTTAGAGCTGTAAAATCTTACAAGTTTTCCCCAAAACTTCTCATTAACTCTTCTCTCTCTCTCAGGAACAAGAAAAAGAATTTGGCATTTTTATCAGTTGAAAAAAATAAATCCAATTGAGCATGAAAAGCTTTCAGAAGGAAGACCTTTATATTTGTTGTTTAATGTTTTATCAGACTCCATGGTTTGTCCCTGTGGGAGCTGCAAAGTAATGTGTATCATAAGTACAAAGGTTTACAGTTAGCATGACCACTAGTTATAGGTGGTGTGTGCTGTTGTCAGGCTATGTCTATCACTAGGTTTATGTCAGGATCTCTTCTTGTCCTATAGTTAAAGTCACAGTGTAACATAAAGGTCAGATCACACAACTGAAATTTCCTAAAGGATTTCTAAAAGCTACTTATAAAAACTTGGGAGTTCAGGGCCTGAAACAGACAAGCTTTTGTGCCTGAAGCTGACTTTACTAGGAAACGTTAATGCTTCTCTGTATCAGGATGCAGGTTTGGTTCCTTTAATAGTATATCCAAATCTAGCATCCTGGTCTTATTGTTTTGCTTGATTATGCGCATGTCATCAACATGTTATTAATTTTGCTGGAAAAAATGTCACTTTAGAACACAATCATATATATAATCATCAAATACATAGCATAATTTTATTACATATTATGATTTTTTGTGGATGAAGTGGTTTTCAAATGCAACTTCTTCCATTAAAGAATAATATAGCTTATGGTATTCCATTAGTTTTGCAGTTCAACCATATAAACCACAGCTGTATTAAATGCACAGTGCACTTCCACTTAACACTTTCTATGCAAGTTAGGTGGTTGGTTATGTAAGGTATTATGATATGTAAAGAGGTGTCTGCTCCAGTATTTTGACTTAATGCTTAATTTCTTTGCTTTTATAGGCTTAATACAGAGCCTTTATATTGCTTTAATGTATTTTTTGCATGTATTATAAACACACCCACACATGCATCAGTTCAACATTCCAGCAAGGCAGCTGATTTAAAAAAAATGTTGTTAAACAAGTTGAAACTGGTTGGCACATATCTGAAGAAAGAAATCAAATAAAACTGGCAACTAAAGAGAAAGGGAAGTTAATATTGGCACTTCATCACAGAGGTCTCTAGGTAAAACATATGCAAAAGCCCTTTAAATGTAGTTCTGCTTTGAAAAGTCACTATGTAAAAATGTCACCCTTACTCAACAGATCTATTCCTTGTATGTACTCAGTGTTGCATCTGCTTGCCCCTGTAATAAAATACCTATTTTTATTTCAATTGCTTTTCCTGTTAGGTCTGCAGTATCAGCACGAGCCTGGTTTGCATCTTGACATTTGTGCTACCAAAGGTCAGTCACTTGAGACAGTTTTCAAAGAATCTTAGGTGCAAGTTCTCTGACATATTGACAGCCAGAAAGGATAGTACAAAAGCTGTCAAATGCCAACCTGAGTTTGAATTCCTGGTACCTTAAACTTCAAGTCATCTCTTTTATCTTTTTGAATTTAAGTTATCCCAGTTCTTTTGATAGTAATTCTCAGGTTGTAGTTTTAGCTTCAGTGAGCTAGTATTTCATGGTAGAGAATAGACATCTAATTCTTGGAGTTTAAGCCCATGATTTCAAAAGGAGAAAATCTGATCTAAAGAGCATGGTATAGGAAGAAGGAGCCACTCAGCTAATTCTAGAATTACTTTCTACATCAGGAAAATACTTTCAGGTACAACTGGTACAAGTGTTGCTAATTTTTTTGAAGGTTTAATGATGTAATACTGAAAGTAAGTTTTCAGTCTTGTCCTTTTGCCTTAAGTGTATTGTTGCTCAGAAGAGGGTTTTTTTATTGCTAATTACCATTTTGCAGTATTCATTTTATCAAGGTAAGGGATTTCTTTGTATCCTTTTATCATGATAGACACTTCATTAGGCATGCTGAAAACATAATTATGCTTGATCACTCACTTCTTACACCCCTGAGCTGATTTTGCCATAGTGTGGATATTCATTTTTGTATCTACTTGACTTATCTGTGTGCTTGCTTAAGTTTCTTACTCTTACTAGATGTAAAGTAGCACTGAACCATGCAAATAAATGAGAGGTATCCAACTATGTGTTAGTCAGCACTCTTAAAGTCTAATTATCATTGTTATTTGTAAATATGATTATCTGTCCTCCAGACAACCTGTGTGTCTTTTGTAACTTTTATTTCTTTTATCTGTCCTTGTTATGGTAGTGCTTCTCTTTTAAACTATACAAACGAAGACAAAAGCATGTCCAAACTGACTGATACATGAAGATTTCCAGACTGGACAACTGACAGAAGTGTTATTAAATCACTTTGATAAGCTCCAAGCTTAAAACTTGAGGCTACAATGCAGCAAAAGTATCAACATTTCTGTTTTCAATCCTGATTAGGAAATGGGATGTTCCTAGAATTTTGAGTTGTATGATGTGAATTGAAAAGGCAAAGATAGGTAAATGAGGGGCTTTTGTTATGGGTATTTTTTCAGAAAGAAAAGTTTCTGAATGGTTTTAGAGTCTGTGGGGATAGACTGGCACAGTACAAACATGCTTACTGATCACAAAGGGTTTCAAAATTGCCTCGAGAGTGTTAGAAAGGCTTAAGAATTTTTTTTTTTTGTGATACTCTAAAACAAGCTAAAACTTCACCAGGATGACTGGGTTTTCTCTTGGTGTTGTAAATCTGTAAGTTGGGGTGGTGTGACAAATACCATTCTTCAGATCTTTCTGGTTTTAGGGTTGTGACCCTGGATATTTGGCTTCTGGGGTGCTTGTATGATCAGATGAGCTAAGAAGCCACACCAGGCTGGAGAAACATGGCAATGAAGCAATTGTATGCTCAGCAGAGGACACTGGCCTTAGCTCCTTTGGGTTTTTTTCTTCTAGTGAAATGCTTATAGTCAGCAGTTTGTTGCTGATCTGTCCTGGGTTCAGCAGTAGCAGTCGTTTTTCTCCTTCTTGGTAGCTGGTGCAGTGCTGTGCTTTTGATATTGGGCCTGGGAACAGCGCTGATAACACCAGTGTTTTCAGTTACTGCTTGCTAATGTTTTGGTCTGGCCAAGGACTTTCTGAGCCTCATGCTCTGCCAGGGAGGAGGGAAGCCGGGAGGAAGCAGAGACAGGACACCTGACCCAAACTGACCAAAGAGGTTATTCCATACCACAGCATGTCATGCCCAGGGTGTGAAAACAGAGGGCAGAGACCCGGAAGGGTGTGGTGGCGCACGGTGTGGTCGGGCTTTTGGTATCGGGGGGTTCGCTGCTGCGGGGTGCACCGGCTGGGTCAAGCTTGGTGAGCAGCTGTATTCTCTTTCCTTGTATTTCTCTTGTATTATTACTGGTGGTAGCAGCAGTGGTTTGTGTTATACCTTAGTTACTAAACTGTTCTTGTCTCAACCTGTGGAAGTTGCATTATTTTGATTCTCCTCCCCATTCCCCCGGGACTGGGGGAAGAAAGAGAGGGGAGTGAGTGAGTTGAACTGGCTTAAACCACGACATTATCAAACCCGGCATTTCAGCTAAAGGAAGGAGCATCCACATGCAGAACACTTCCCTCAGATATGCCCTTTCTACAAGTCTGTTTTGCCTGCAGCTCTAAGGAAGTTTTCTAATTGATGTGGGTGCACTGAAAGAGGCTCCATCTCTCTTGCTCGTCTATCCCTTTTCTCCACTTGTGATTCAATAGCAGTTTGTTTCTGAAACTAAACAACTCTTTTTTTATGGAATGGGCTAAGTACTTTGTGATGAAGATACAGGTTATTCATGTACACAGCTTATACTGTTTTCTGAGCTGGCTTTCTGCTTATGTGTTGTAGAGAATACATTGGTAACAGTAATGACTTTTTTTTCTTTCAGGCAAAAAACTGAATCTGGTGAAAATTTCCTAATCTGGTGCTTGTTACCATGGCAACCTATAACATGGCTTTGTGTGTGTTTGTACTGGGTTGACTTGGGATGCCAATGTTAACAAAAGTATGTTAAGTTACTCTGCTTCCTTTTCTCTCTGCAGTTCCTCTTCCAGCCTTCCCATGCCTAACGCTTACTTCTGGAGAGTGTCTAATTGTACCTCCAAGAAGCAGGAGTGTTGTACATATCCTTCAGCTCCAGTTTTTTGAACCCTCAGAGAATAGGGTCCATGACTTACCAGTTACGACTCATTCTAGCCATTACATGAAATGCCACCTGAAATGCCTCGTTATGCAGATTGTCACATCAGATGATCTAATGATCCCTCTGAACTTTAAATCCATGGACTGTAGTCTTAGTCAGCATGTCAACACTTTGAGTTTTTATGTATTCAATTCAGTAATATCAAAAGCCTGACATGTTATGTTTTGATATAATGGACTTTTACTGGTCTCAAAGAGAAAATGTCACACACAGTTTTTGGGGGACTTTTTTTTTTTCTTTGTAATGTGGGATCTGTCATGGCTATGCCAAAAATCTGTTGATGCAATTTCTGTTGCCAGTGCTTTGAATCAGGGAGGGGGAAAAACTCAAAATAAAAACATATGTCATAGAATTTAGGATTTAGATCTAAATGCCAGCCTCACATGATGTCCATAGGCATTATCTGTCTGCAGAAAAAAAACTACACCCACCACTTTAAATTATTATGACATGCATATTTTTCAGTCAAGATATGATATTAGCAAAGGATGGGTTATTCTCTACTTTTCATGTCCACTGTAGAGCCATAGAAAGAGACTTGGCAAAACAGTACCTTGTAAAGGCTGGGAAGTGATGATTATGTTCTTTCTGTTCGTAATAAATGCATCATACTGTTTTTCAAGCGACTTTCAGTTCTTCAAAAACAACCAAACTGATAGCAATTAATTATCTTGAGCTGCACTAAAGTAATTTTACTAATAATTACTGCAGATCATTTTTTTTCCAATCAGATATTTGGAAACTGTTTTCTGGTTTGTACTGTTGCTTTGAATAGAAACTGGCTTCTGCAGAGGGAGAAATGAGTACTCTCAACAAAATGAGTGTGTCAGTCCAAGTGTGTAGTAGCTGAAGTCTAAAAGTCTAAAGTAATTGCCAGGTTGTTAAACTGAAAAATACCCATTGACTGTCAAAAAAAATATATGTATGTAGCACTCTGCAACTCCTCAGAATATTCACAGTTCTGAAATATTATCTTTTCCATAACTGCTAAGTTTGGTGTTATTATTTTTTGCTCTTTCTATTTACTTCTGTCTATTCTACTCAACAGGAATAGTGAGTTACTATTCAGGACTGACTCCAAAAGTGTGTGGAGAAAGTTAGCTGTCCAATTACATTTGATCCATATTTCCATATGGTAGAGAGCCCAAATGATGTGCTTACTGGTGTATTTGGCAGTTTTTCCCCAGTGATGGGGATGCCTCAAAAAATATATGAACATTACCTAAACTAAATACGGATTTGAATCTTGAAAAGAATCTGTTGGGAGTTCAAAGGAGATTCAAAGTGTTTTAATAGTATTCAGAGCTATAAAGACTTGTATGCCAGCAATGGTTTATGTTCGGAAGCTCCTTTTGATTTGATATTACAGGCAGGCAAACTCTTTCAGTATGAAAGAGCATACACAGCACTCTTGTGTATGCTGACTTTAGTTCCTGCAGCTTCCTTGACCATGTTCCCAGTTGATTCCCTAGAAACCTTGGGGAGTTCATATGTCATCTCAACTGTATTCTTAAAATGCAGGTCTCCTTTCTTCATTCTTGCTTAAGTGCCCTAGTAGGGCAGCAGACGACAGATCCTACATTTTGTACTTAATGCTCACTTAAGTAATCTCCAGATAAATTTATCCCACTATGTTTTTTCTTAGAATCGAGCAACAAATTTTATGTGTGTCCTGTATTAAATGGTGTAATGTTTAGACATTAATGAGTAGTACTACTATAGTTTCACCTCGAGATATCAGCTTTAGAAGACCCACTCTTCCTTTGCACTACCCTGTTCTTGGGAAGGTCTGTGATATTACAGATGCATTTAATGAGCACACCAAATATTGTGAACAAGATCACTGTCAAATATAGGCTTATTTTTTTAATATGATGCAGGGGAATATCATATTTCTTGAAGTGTTTTAATTAAATGATAATTCACTCTAGCCTGAGCTAAATACTGTTTTGGACTGCTACTTTCACTTCTATTTCAGTATTTCTAATTATCACAAAAACATAGTAACAATTCACACTGAGTTTTGTGATCTATATTTTATGGACTATTTTACAAATACTGCCATGATCAGACTTTGATTTTTTCCCAAGTGTTCCTTCTCATTCTATTCTTTACAGTTTAAATACCTTATAATTTTTCTAAAATGTGAACAAGAATGATGCTTTTACACACAGGAAGTTACTTTGATTTTTATTATCCTTTATCAAAGGATGCCACTACTTTTTCCTCTGTTGTCTTTGTGTCAATTGGAGGTACTTCGGGTTTTTTATTATTATTATTATTTGCTTATTTTTTTTAACTGATGATGGAAAAAGGCACTCTGAAAGTAAGTGGTAAACTTTTGAAAATTTTCCTACAGATTCAGATGTTGGTAATGATCAAGTGTAAATTATATAGTTTATAAGTTATATAGTTTATGCATTTTAGTTGATCTTATTTAGAACTACATTTGGAGTTACACCTTTGTCTTCATTATTGGGGCCAGGATGATTGCAGTCACTATTTCTTTTAAAAGTAGTCTCTCCACCCTGTTCACCTTACTAGGTTAATTTATATCTGGATAAGGTATTGGACTAAGGTTGAACTTCTTTGTCCTGAACAGACGTGAGACATGTCTTGATAGTTTTATTTACTGGTATTGTCTGAATTTTTTAGCTGAAAAAATTAGTCAGGAGAACATGTAGAACATAAAGAGGAAATAACTATGCAGAGGCCCAAGAAAGAAGAAAGAGATGACTAAAACTGAAGGGGGAGGATTGCACAATTAACATGTGGTAAGCTTGTACTTCTAAGTAAGTAGAAATAACAATGTCATGAAAGTGAGTAATCCCTTTACAGGCTGTCCAAAAGATGTTGACAATAAATGGAGATAACGGAAGAGTGGGAAGGATCAGATAGAAAGAATAATCTGGATGAAAAAATGATGGGCTTTCTGGGATATTTAAGATAGATTTTAAATCTGGTAAAAATAATTGGGAAGTACAAAAATGTAGATAAAACAGAACTAACTTGTGGGGAGCTGGGAGAAAGGGGATGTAAAGGCATCTGGCAAATATCATCAAAAGGAAAAAGCAAGCAGAAGGAAAACTTATTAAAAACTTGATTGAGGTCCTACTGCTTAATAATGGAGGGAGACACATACAGAAGGGTGACTTGCTTCATGGATATACTAATTCAAAAAAAATAAACTTTCAAATTGTTAAACAATATAGATAAGCATGCAAAAAAGTTGGAAACAAGAAGGCAGATGAGCGATCTGCAGATGCTATATTAAAAATAAAAAGATGAGAAAAACTCTGGATGGAAATGATCCTTAAGGTACAGGTTTCTAATGGACTTGAGAATTACAGTTGATGTGAAGATTATCTGGGGCTTTTCTATAGTTAAAGTACATATGCTGTTACATCCCTCTGTGGATTCTCCAATTTCTAGTGAGGTTTGGATCTCAGCTGCATTTTTTCAGAGCGTGGGTCCATTAATGGAATTACAGTTCTCTGCACACTTGTTCATTTTCATGAAACTTGGAGGTTGAATGCATTGGAGACACGTCTCTGCCAGATTACTAGGGGGATAGAGTCAGACAGATGAAGTCTCTTAGCGCACCAAGTCTCTTTTCTGCTGGAAAGAGAGAGAGGGAGACAACTAATTTGCCTTAGATCCTTATCACAGAACCTTTTTAAGTGTTCAGGGATTGGCATTTCAAAGTAACTATTGGTTGATGTAAATTGTGAAATGAAGCCGTGAGAATGTTGGCTCATACACCCCAAGCCACAAGGTACACAGCCCAAGTATATCTTCTGTTTTGGAAAGTAGAAAAATGCATGAAACTATTTAAGGGCTGTGGTAAGTTGTGTTCTGGTTGTGAAAATCAAAATCTATGACTGTGAGTATTATAAAATCACCAGGTTCTTGGACATATAAGTTAAATGATTATTTACATAAGTGCTACAGAGAACTGACTCTAGAAAATAAACTTAACATGTGAAGTTTGCAGCAGAGACTGTGCTCAGGAAAGCTAAGATGATTATGCAGAAATTTTCTACTCTTATACGATGGGGTCATGCACCCATAATGAAAGAGAGGAGAAAGATGTAGATGTATCATTGTAATGCAGCAAATGTGCGTAATAATGTAATCATGGAAGGACATAAAATATACTTTGTAAGTGAATGACAAAACAGAATGTAGAAGATCTACACCAAGAAAACCCTTAATGGTTTGCAAAACAGATGTATATTTAATGGTAAATATGCTGGTAGCCAGGTAGTGCTTGGATAGAATAAAAGGTAGGCAATTAAAACAAGTAGAACAGGAAGTACCTTACAAAGACAAACTAGAAAAGTAGTGTGAATAACTGCTCACATAAATCTCTGGAGCAAAAACTGGGGCAGTGTACTTCGAGCTAGTGCAGGATTGCATTCTTAGTTCAATGGTCTAGACAGCTGGAGGCATTCTAGACTTCAGCCAATTAAAGAAATTAAGTATGAGACATAGGATGCAAAGATGAAAGTTAATTATGAAATTAAATGGATGAAACAGATTGTATAGACAGAATTTCTTCATTGCGTCTCATCTGTTGAGCCTCATCGTGTGGATGTTACTTCCAGCAAGCTATTCTGTGGTTATTTTGCTTAAATGGCACATCTAGGCTGGTCTACTATCTGGAAGATGACAGACTGCCCTTCTTAAGTTTCTGGAAAGCAGCTACTACGTTGAAGGTGTGAAACAGATGCCTGAATGTTAGTTAGGAGTGTGCAGAGTAGAATCCAACCTTGCACAGCTACTTTGTGTATTACTCTACAAAAGCAAAGGTTTGTTTTCCTTCAGAGGAACTCTCTTTGAGCAAATCAGCAAGGTATCTTTTCAGCAGTTTTGCTAGCTACATAGAAGAGAAATTCATGGCAGAAGCTGAGAGCACAAATTAACTGCCTCTAACAAGACAAGAGTACTGAGATGAGAGTAATTTAAGAAACAAGGGATTGCAAAATGATATCCTAAAGCAATCCCTATAAGTATTCTAGAACCTTACATACTAGCTGTCCTGATCAGATGTGCAGCGTCTTCAGATCTGATCCTATCATACAGTACTTTGTATATAGAGCTTTGTAAAGGATATCTTAATTTTTCCCATAATTATTTGCCACATCAATGACTTTTGTTCTAAGTCTGAACAGTCTGTTTTAATTGAAAGTTTAATTTAAAATATAATACAGGATTGTCATTTAAATGAAATATAACAATTGGGGATTAATGTTAGATGAAAGGGAGTCTAAAGGGAAAGAATCTACCTGGATGTAATTCAAACATTTTAGAAAGAAAAAAGTTAATTAGGGACAACCAACACAAATTTGTGAGAAGGCCAGCCTGCTTAGGATGTTGAGATGGCAAACAAAGAAAATTGAGTGGATGTTTATTTTGACTTCCAAAAAGAATGTTAGAAATTAATCACATACAATACCGTTGGCTAAGGTAAGAAATCTTGTTGCCAATGTAATGCGGTTTGTTAAATAGAAAACTGGCTTACAACGTTAAGCAACCAATAGCAATAGAATATAACAATTATTTTAATAGTCAGAAATTACTAGTGCTTACTGTAGGGAACGATTGTGGGTCATCTAACTTATAAACATACAAAAGTTTCCATTATTGCATAACTGTGGTTATGAATTCAGGAAATGAAAACGATACAATTTATAAAGTAAAGTTACTTGGCTGTGCTGTACGTCATGTGTTACAGTGTTCAAATGGGCTTTTAGTACTGTTGATTCGGTGGACAAATCTGATTTCAAATGTTCCTTTCCTACAAAACATTCCCCCAGGGAGTTTGAAGAAGTTCTTTTCTCTTAGGGGAACTCTCCTGGCATCAAAATTCAAAAGGAATAGAGAGCTACAGGCTTGTTGCTGTCATAATCCTATCAACATGAGCATTTTGCTTTTAAGATGGTCTGAGCAGTCTGTCACTGTATGTTGGAGGACTGGTTGATGCACAAAAGTAAGTTGGCTGGCAGAAGCTCAGTCAAAAGAAAAGAAAGAAAATACTGGTTCTAGTTTAATGAAAACTACCAGAAAATTTGGTGAAGTATTCATGAGCTATGAATCCTGCTAGTTTCCTTGCTGTTGGCAATGATCAAGTAGCATCAATGGCCAAAAAACATTTTTCCATCTGTATTTTTGTAGGAGACTGAGAGTAGAGCACTGTTTAGTTCAGACTTCTTTTGTCTGCTTGTGATTTGATATTTGCAACTCACATTGTATTGAACTGTATTTTAACCCATCTTCATAACCCAGAGCTGTTAAGCAAAATGGTAGCCCGCTTATTTAAGTGGCTCTATCTCCTAACAACCCTTTTCATTGAATACAACAGGTGAGTTCTTCATGTCATTGCATGACTCTGGAGAACTGGGGTGTGGGAAAAAAATAAAAGTCAAGAAATATCCTGAGACTCCTGGTAACATTGTAAGTTAATAATGCTGTTGGTGTTCTTGGAGTAGTACTTAAAAGATTGACTTTGGCCTATGGAACACCTGAAGGCTTCATCTTGTCCAGGCAGTCCAGGCTTACTGCATTCTAGCAGTGAGCAACAGGGGAGCTTGAACAAAAGACCTCCGTTTAAAGGAGTGCAGCAACTGGCTAAGTTCCATGAATATTGCATTTCAGTTTTCTCATTGCCCCTATTTTTATCTTACTGAGTGTATTGCTGCAATTAGAGGAGCTTGTAGAGATTTTGTAGACCTTTGATTTCTTTTCCTACAACCACACTGAGAATTGTATGCCATTAGCAATGCTGAACCTGCCCTCACACTGGGTCTGCGAAAAGTTTCCACAGATTGAAAATGTTCTATACATATTTGCTTATATCTGTGGTTTGTCATGTATTTGATTTGCAAGTAAAGATCTTAGATCTAGTTCAGTTAGCTGTAAAAACAGGTTTTATTTAATGAATTGTGAATTGGAGAAAGCAATATGGTTGAACAGAATCTCAACTTGGGACATTCATGTCTATTACCAAGATGTACAATTAGTGTTGAAATACCTACCTAACAAGAAGCATTGAAGCATCCAAATAAATGCCACACAAGTTCAGATCAAAGTTCATATATATTACCTGATAAAACTTTAGGAAAACAGGGAAAAACAGTTTTAAAATGTCATCTTTTGCTGTGATAGATCTGAGACACACTTAAGACTTTCTAAGAAATTATAAAGATGTTACTACTTGTAGTTTTAAATAGACCCAGCTCAAGATCTATGGTATGTGTCCTCCAAGTCCTGTATCCACACACCTAGATATGTTCTGCAAGTCTTCTGAGGCCTGGAAGGTCCTTTCACCCTTTAGCTGAGTGTCAAACTGCAGGCTCCAAAAATGGTGTGTGCTAGAGAAAGCATGCCTGTGTGCCAACTTGAATAGCCTCAGCCAAAGGGTGTCACCAGCTATACTTCCAATTTGCCAATAATAAAAAAGAATTGTAGATGTGGCAAGCAAGAAACAGTTCAGCTGTATTATGTCAAGTGATGTAGGCATCCAGTGTACACAAGCTGCTTCATTAGACATTCGTTATGTAAAGGCTTGTGGTACAAAGCAGAAGAGCTATAAGGTGTGGTTAAGTTACGCTTAAAGGGTACAGGCTTGTTTGTGGTGTTATTTAATCTGCTGACTGCTCATAGTCAAATAGAATTTTGCTTATTGCTTCTACTCTTGGCAATAAATTAAATATTGAAATCAACAACTTGTTACTACTTATATCTCTCATGAGCAGCTATCTAAGCGACAAGCAGACATTGCTTCTGGGTGAGAGTGGGAGGACGGAAAATAGCTCACTGTTGCAGTATGTGGAAAAAGAATCCAAAAGAGATTTGAAGGTCTACTATATGCCATCATCACTTTTTTTTTTATTTTTCTTTTAACAGAGAGGTTAGTTAGAAAAGGAAAAATACCACTTAAGCATATTATTTTACTTGATGTGCAGTCATGGTTAGATGAAACATAGCACAGACAAAGTGAGATGAGGTTTGTAAAATTGGCATTTCTATCATCTCTCTCATGCTTCAGCTTTGCGGTAAGACAGCAGACTTCCTTGGGCATTGATGACAGCAAGGCTTACTTTGAATACCAAAGATTGTAACTGCCATTCCTAATTCAGCTAAAGAAAGCATTGTCTTCATAGTCCAAATACTTTCTAGTGGTTTTTGTCCCCATTTCTAACAGATCTTGAGCCAGCTTTTTAGAGTTGCGTATTAAGATTATTCGATTTGAGATACAGCAAAATCCCTTGCCTTTAAGATAAGAAACTATGTCTCTTAATCAAATAAAACATTGAGAACTGACTGTATTGTCATCAAGACAACCCATTTGCAACGGAAAATGAACTTGCTACATGTCAGCTCATTCATGGTCATAGTCCATGCTCACTTAGCCTTTAGCAAACACAGAGTAATTTGAATGATCTTAGTTCTAAGAGGATGTAAAAACTATCTTGAGTTTGTCAAGGGCCAGGGTAAATGCACAAGTTGTTGGCATGATGCTCTGATAAGTAGTAACTCTGTTCTGAAGTGACTTGTTCCTATGTTAAAGCTTCTGAAATTTTTAAAACTAGACCAGATACCTTGCTTAAAGTTTGGTTCTAGTTCAAACAATAATAGCTGAGATTTGTACAGAAACTGTGGATTTTCTTTAAGACCAGAAATTGTCATAACTGATGTAACTGTCAGTATGTCAAATCAGTGATTGACATAACTGTCCTTTTTAGCTCAGTTACTTTTCCTACAGAAAGGATTTTAAGGCCAAGTCTAGTTAACATTCTGAGTTGAAGTTTTCAACATTATTTTACTGTTGACTATGCAAGACTTTGGTTTATTCCACATATTTTTGCATCATAAAACCTCTTTCTGTGTGTATTGATTAATAAATATAAACCCTCTCAAACACAGAGCTAGATACTAAAGCAGCCAGTTCACTTGTAAGAAATCGATTTCTGCATGGTTACATGTCCCACTGTTTTAAGCCTGAAGCAATACAAATTTTTAAATTGAAATTGAAGCAGTAAATCTTTCCTCAGAAAGATGCGCACTGTACTGTGTGCATCATTATTGAAACCATTTTACTTTGAAGCACAGAAGGAACATTTAATTTCTATTTACTATTATGAAGGAAACCCTTTGATTACAGAAAAAAAAAAAAAAGCTGACAAATACAAAAATATGACTGTGATTTGGGCAAAGTTCCAGAGACGGGAGAGAGTGATGCTTTTATCTTCAGAGGGTCTTTGACTGCTGCATTTATTCCATTAATAGCTCCAGTATGGCTAATGTCATACTTTGTGCATTTGCCTCTGTGTCTGGCCTTTGTATAAACTGCAGGGGAAGGTATTTTGATGTTTAACTCTGCTGGGAAATATGGTGGAATAATACTGTCTCTTATTTCCCTGGATTGCATGCAACACCATGGTAAAGTTCAGGTTTTGACAAACATGGTTTTTCAAACTTTTTTTTCGCCCAGTTTGAATATTAAGCCCATTGTATTAAGAATATAATTAAACAAAAGTTATTGCAAGTTATGTATACTTATTAATAGTTTCAGCTATAGTTTCAACTATTCAAAGGGCTGCAGTAAAATTATTTGACCAGAAAACTTGAACAGTGCTGGCCAGTTGGAAGGAAAGGTCAGATCCTACCCAAGAATAGAAAGAACTGAGGAATTAAAGTGCATAACTGAGCTTCAGTAAAGCCTGTGTGCTTTGTGATCAAACCCACCATCTATACGTGCACTCCTTCTATTTTCATTTGTTATTTATATGAGGTATAGGTTGCATGTTGAGCGCAGAGATGTAATAAGCAAATGCTCTACAGTTCCTATTCAGCTGTTTCCGGTCTTAATTTCTACCAGACAAGTGGAGAATGTCTGTGGATATATGTGGGTTTAATGTTGAATAAAATCATAATGACTTGTCAATTAATTTCAAAAAACAGGTGAAGAAAAAAATCTGTCAGGTAAAATTATTTTACATTATATACTTTACTTGAAGTGAAAGGATTCCATCTACACACACTAATTTATGTGTACTGGAGGAGGATAAATCACAGGACCTGGAACTTACATGTCATTAGCCATGTCAGGATTTTGGAATGAGCTGCAGATGTTAATGTAAAAATATAGCCTACGTAACCCTGCCTTCCAAAACCAAAGATAAATGAGATCACTGTGTAAACTCAGTGAACTTCAGTCTGATCTCATTGCATCGATTCTTAGCCATATGCTTCATGGTGATACTGTCTCCTTCCAGTACATGAAATCTGTCCAGCTAATGGTTTTATTATTCCACAGCATTTTCTGCAAAGGTGCATTCTTCACAAGTTCTAATAACAGGATTATTTATAAGGCTTCTAGTGTTCAATTAGTTTGACGAATGTAATTAATTCCCACTTCCTAAAGGCAGATCAAAATAAGTGTTGTTTACATGTTACAGACAGGGAAATACAGTTCCTAGTTGCCCTTGCTGGGAACAAGATAACCAAGCAAAATTAACTCATCCAAAACACTTCACAGTAGCACAGCAAATGTTAGATCTATAGAACTAATAACCAGTCTGTTGAAACACGGAGTCCTCACTAATTCCATATCCTGAAAAGTGCTACTGGAAAATAAAGGTGATTGTTTCTGATGATACCTAACTGAGCTTTTAAATTCAAAAAAGTATACTGTAGTAGAACAGGATCTTGGTTAGGCAGGTATCTCTTCATGGTTTGAGTTGGAAAATTCATTCTGAAGGGAAAAATGTTTGTAATTCACAAAATCTGTGATGTGAAACTGTGCTGAAAAAGCCATATGGAAATGATAGGAACAGGTTAAAAAGCATGGAAATAAAGAGGGGAAAGATAGGGATTCTTAAAACCATTTTAAGACTACGATAAGAACAGGAGTTTTGCTCAACCACTTGCAACCACTGGAGGTAATATTTTGGTCAATGTGTATTTTGGGGTTTTGAGTCAAATAATCTCTAAACAGAAACACTTTATGGTTCCTTCTGTCAGTGCATATGATTAATGTACAGAATGTTCAGTAATCCCAGAGATCCATCAGTCCATCAGTGCCTGCCACCATGTCCCTGAATATCTCTGTCAGCCACAGAATTTCAGTCTCCTTCAGTATTTATGCCCATACACCAACCAAAACTAGAAAAAAAAGTTAAAACCGGAGGGGGGGATCAAGGAACAAGGTGAGCAGTCTTGTGCTTTAATCTTGATGGTACCCTCTGAGGGGAAAGCCTTATTGCCCACACTCCTTGATGAGATCCTAAGTAAATATTGTGTTTTGGGGTTTTATTGGGGGGTGGGGGTGTTTTTTTTTGTTTGTTTTTTTTTTTTTTTAACGTATATATCTCTTTTTTATATACCTAAAGCTTGAGGAAAAACAATGGGAAGTTTGGGAGGTCTGAACTTCGCTGGCTGCCAAGGCTATGTGCATGAGTTCCCCCACTTTTATTTGTAGCTGAGTTGTGGACATCTTTTGGTAGCTTTGAGTGATTTTTGCACTATTTATGGCATTTCACACTGTGCTGAATATGCTGCACTCTGAAAGTCAAGTCCAACAGGCAGCTATCCAGGGTATAAGGTTAAAGTACATACTACTATTGGTTTTAACCGAAGTAACATTAATAATACAAGGCAGAATGGTATGTGACAGAAACCTAGAAGCTGCCACACTAAACACATAGCAGCCTAATTACTTGTGGCTTATAACTGAGGAATGTTTCTTTCTTCCCTGCAAAAGCACTCATAAATGAATTGCTCCCTATTATGATATCATTTCTCCTGGCTCAACCTTGCAATCTTCCCCTGAAGTGGAGGGGTTTTTTACTTCTTGATGTTTTAGCCTCCCAGTCCTTTTGGAGTTTTTACAATTAATCTGATTTGGTAGAAATCTGCAATTGGGTTCCATGGATTAATATTTTCACTAATGACTTTTAATCTCTCTTTAACTTTCATATCATGACATTGTGTAGTTTGCTCCCTTGTTTAAAAAGAGAAAAGACAGACCTTTAATGCTGTCCCATTCCTTGAGGTTTTACCTTATTTTTACTCCTAAAATTTTGAAAACTAAAGTCAAATTCTGATTCTCTCAAGACACTGTGAATGTTTTTAGCATTTATTTAGAAAGGCATATTTTAAGAGCAGTTTCACAACATTCTCACTAATTTGCATTAATTCTCTGTATTCCTCACACCCTGTTTTTATTCCTGTACTATGCTAGTGTACGTAGTGTCCATAGGTGTGCAGAGAGCTTTGTCGGTTGTGTATGGCTTTGTGCAAGAGGAAATGTGGTGAAAAGCTCTGTAGAAGCTGCTTCTCTCCATAAGTTGTGTTTTAAAGTGCATTTTTTCCTTCTCCTAATAAAATGTTTAGTAATTCCAGTTACAAATAAGAATCAAGAAATAATGCTAGGCACCGAACACTCATCATGTCACATTTTTTGGCAGATGGAAGTGAAGCAAATGCTCAAATATGTGGGCTATCGTAAAATTGGCAGTTTATTAGGAATATCACAAACATTCCAGGTGTCTTCTGATACAACAGTATATAAAGTCATGTTGTTCTCTATACATGTGTAAGTTGGTATTATGTATAATATGACATTTGGGGTGAAAAAGGAAATTACAGGAGGGGGAGAATTTTCCCTCTTAGCTCCATGAGAAGCTGTTTTTATGCAGAGATCTGCATTTGTGTATGAAGGGGAAAAATGCTTTCTTTCCTAAGATGAATAGGTTGGGGTTTTTTAATACATAGATAAATGCGTAGAAAAAATATTTAAGAACATGCATACAGTAGCTACATAAATACTGTTTTTAAGGGGGAAAAATTCTCACCTCTGTATACCCTTTTATCCTGCTGATTTTTCATCTGATTGCAGAATCAACCCTGACACAACAGCAGGATGATTGTTTGTGGGTGATTTTTGGTATTGCCATATTGAGAAGAGTTTCTCTCTTCCATAAAAATTATTTCTTTGACTTCTGTTTGTTCAATGAATTATTTTGAGAAACAGTTCATTTTCTTTTTTGGAACCTGTACCATTGTTCTGCCCTGTGTGCAGAACCCATTCCAGAGTATGAAAGATAGAATCTTGGTAGCATGTGGGAGAGAGGGCTTATGTTTCCAGCACATCTTTCTCAAATTGTTTCTCTGCTAATCTTTTGCATCAACAGCACATGGCAGTGACCAGTTATAGTCAAGTCCTGCATGGACCTGTGTCTCAGTGGCTTTTGCATAATCATTTCCCTTAGTTTTAATTGTTGGTCTTATGTTATCAGTTGGTGGTATGTAGGATGGCGTGGTCTCCCTTTTAAGTATGATACAGTTTGTGTTCACTGTTAGCTGCATTCTTTTTGTAATAGATAACACATTAGGTAGATGCATAATTCTGCTTTATTTTTAGTTTTTGTGTGGATGCATTTCAGCTGTGGGGTGATTTGGCCATCTATGGAAATGTTTTCTTTGCCTGAATGATTTACAATCATATTCCCAAAAAAACCTCAATTGAGAGAGGAAAAAATGATTCAAAATTGTGAGCAACAAAGAATGTCAGTACTTTTTTCTTGTTTCCATGCTGAAAACCAGCTGTAAAGAATACTTCGGAAAGTAGCTTTCTGGCTACTGAAATTTGGTTTCAGGCTGTGTATTGCTATAAAACAGAACATGGCTTTGAGAACTTCCATTGTTCATTTCATTGAAATAGTGTTGTAACTAATTTTAAGTATCTCATCAACAAAATCTTAAAGCAAGTCTGTCCAGCCTAAAGTTATGTTATGTAATTAGGTGCTTCAACAAACACCATGATGTTGAAGTTCTGAAACCCTCAGCTTTGCAAATTCCAACCACTAAAAACTGGACAGTGCTCAGGTCAGCATTCATATCTCCGTTGGAAACCTAAGCGTATGCATCTCATTTGAAAAATATGGCCTGAATTCATTCCTGATTATTTTTGGCCTACTGCATTGGTGAAATATTAATGACAGTCACGTGATATTGTGGTTTTGTCATTCCTGTATGTCACCCTACTTCTGCAGCATGCTCTGCAGTGTCTTTATGAAAATTGCTTATCACAGAGCTTACTACCAAGTGTGGAGTGCCAAAAACAGGCCATCAGGCAGGCTGAAATACATAGAGATGCTTCTGTGGTAAGGGAAAAGAGTAAGATTCAGCAAGAATTCTTTTGGAGATTAGCCATTAGTAATACTTCATAGTGTTTAAGCCTTAATTCAGCAAAGCATTTAAGCAAGGACTTATTTTTAGAGATAATGAGGGTCCCCCCTCTATTCTTAAAGCTCTCCAATATCTTTTTAACTCAAGGGGAACAGTTTAAATCCTTGGAAGTTCAGCATAAGCTTAAAAGCCTTACTGAATATGGCAGTTTTTCTTAGTGTTTCACATAATCCTGGTCTGTGCTGGTGATCCTTGGAGAAAGGAATAGGACCAGTTAGGGAGGATGTGCAAGGCAGTGTACAAAGAAGTGTCTGGTTGAAGTGAGTGCTTATTTATCTGAATACCTCTGTTACAAAATTTTTGTCTAATGCCAAATAGATCAGTGAAACCTACCAATTTTGAGTGGTCCCATGTTGTGCGTTCTCCCAGTTCTCTCTTCTCAATACCTGACTTGAGAAAACTTCTCTATGTTAAATATTGTCAAAGTCTCAGTAGGTACTTTGGATTTAGGAAGTGCTACAAAATGCTAAGAACTTTGACAAATCAGACAATGAATGTCTGGAGCTTGGAATAAGTGGAAAAGGACCTTTATTTCTGTAGTGCAGTTTTTTAAGACAGTAGATTTGTTCATTTGCAGCTGGTACTCTTTTCATGCAGTTCTATGTATGTTTATCTGGATTTGGTGCAAATAATTTACATGAGCCTCATGAGCTCTTAGTTAAAAAGCATGTAGTCTCACATGAGATTTGGGAGAGTTTCCATGGGGATTTTCCCCTCAGAAAAAGACCAGTTTCTTCAGGTTGACATTTCTCTCTTTTCAACTAAGAATTCTTTTTTCTCACTTGACCACTTTTGCACTTGGTCATGCTGTTGCATGAGCAGTTTGTAAGCAAGCATAACCTGGCAGAGCTTCCCATGTGAATGGTTGCTGATGAACTTGTAGTTGCCCTCAAAGGGAGCAGGGGAGGACACAATCTCTATGGACAGGTCTTGCTTCATTGTCACAGCATTTGTGGTAGTTGCCAAGACTTAGCAGACATTTTTAGAGTTTTTGCTTTGGAGCATCAGAACCTTCAAAGCAGAAAATAACCTCTTCCAAGCTTGAGATACCTGCCTGAAACAGAAGGCCAATACACAGAAATAATTGCTTGGGTAGCACAGTGGCTGCCTTTTTTCCATCTACTGGCTGTGTTGTGCTCACCCTTTCTTCATTACTCGTAGTCCTGCAGTAGACAAGATCTCATCCTCCAGGAGAGGGAAGTAGGAAGAGCCACCAGCTCTAGAAAACAGATGAGGAATGCTTCCTTCTGGCTTGCAGCCCATGGCCTAAGAGGTTCTTACTTTGTGGCCCATGATATTCAGTTAGTTTGTAAGCACAGACATCAAACTTCTGTTGTCATTAGCATCAAATTATTGTAACCTTTGGAAAGAGAATCTGTCATTAGAGAGCCAGCTACCATATACTGTTAAAGGACCATAGATCTTTGGGTTGGAATAACGTTGTCTGAGGTATGACTTCTACTGTGCTTTTCTCCTCACTTGTCCAAGATGAAGAGCTTTTGCCCTATTTCCTGACATTTGTGTTCAGGTCAGCTAGCAATGCTTCAAGTTGTCATCTTCTCTTTAGTCTACAAATAAACTTTGCTGTATTGCTTATGGCTATCAAGGAGACACCTGTCAACAGTGAAAGATTCTGACAAGCAGCCAGCAAAGTTGTGAGTGGTTTTAGTAAGTACTTCTGTGTTTGGAACTGCTGGAACCCTTTTCAGGAGTAAAAAAGCACCACTGAAAGTAATTTGCCATAGAGGTGAATAGGGGACGGTGAATTCCCAGCCTCTGTTTCATTGCTTCTATTGATGCTAACAGTCAACTTCCTTCTGCCCATTTGTAGACATCACAAATACTTGGGGAAATAATTTCATTGGCTTTTTCCTTGCCTTCTGTTTCTGGTTCCTGAGTGGTGATACTAAATTGAAACAAGGTTGGTTTAGCTGCCTTGCTGTGATGTTCCAGAATTTTATACTGAGTTTTAAAATATTTTTTAAGGTACTGAAAAAAGACATTTCCTTGTTCCTGTGCTTCAGTTCATGTATCTCAAACCTGGTTTAGTATAATACAGAAGTTTTAATAGAGTAGTCGTTTTTTTAACTGGAAAAATAGGTGATGTTTATGATACTAATTAGATAGTTGTGGTATTGCTTCATATGACATGCTCTCAATTCAGGTTTGATACTGCCATCATTAGAGTGTTATTGTAGAGAGGCTGTGGTGAGCCACTTACATAACACCAAAGAAAGACAACGCTATTTAATTTAGTTACGATAGCTGTCTTTCTGGATGAAGATTTCATAACATTTCCTTCCATACAAAATACCAATCGGAAAGTCCCTTTGTTGACTTCAGGTGGTACCTGGATCTTTTTCCAGAAAATTGTTCTGAAAACATTTGAGGAGTTGTTTGGGCTTTTTTTGCAGTTCAGTTGATTTCTGTGTCTGTGTGTGAGAGAATGAGGAGAATGTAAGGGAAGGTCAGTATATAAACATCTTTCTTACTAATATTTAACTGCCAAATAAGTTCTACTGCATAGTAAGCAGGGAACAAAAAGGAAGCATACGTTATAATTCCATCTGAGGAGTTCTGCTGTGGAGGTTATTCATTTCTGTTACTTAAAGGTGCTCTCTTTCTGGCAGTAACCTCTCCCTTTCTCTGTATCATTTTCATAGTCTATTTGTGAAGTTAACTCACATAAATGCATGCATGCTTTACTGACCTAGAATGGATTGATCAAGTTGCTAAAATAACCATTGCTTTAGCACAGCAAGGTATTAGGACTCCAGGTTTTGTTCTAAGAAGTTCTCAAGAAACACCAAGAAAATGTGTTTATGTGGTACCACTGTAGTGCTTTGTGTAGTTTGATGCAGCACCATGTAAAAAAAATACGTTAACAAAAATGAGTTGTCCAGTGTTAAACTGAATTGCACGACTGTTCTCATTGAATGTCCCCAAGCTTCACTTCAGTCTGCTGCTAAGAGGCACTTATTTGTCATAGCTGTCTGCCAGTACACATTTAAATGATTTGAAAATAGGCTCGGTGGAGTGGCTGTAAGAGGAGTGAATTAGTTCTGTGTACAACAGTGGCAGGTTGGCCCAGCGGACTGCTGACCCAGAAGGATCCTGAGTCACTGCAATCTGTTCTGTGGGAGATGGAAGGCAGTATGACCTGGCTCTTGGACACGTTTTCAGCAGTCGTGAGAAAACAGCCTGTGGGCTAGGTGATGCTATGGTTCTTCATGCTATTCCTGGCCTTGTGGGCTGTGGTGCTGCAGCAGATGGTTCTTGTCCAGTTGGGTGGATTTGAAAGATCAGGACAAGGTAAGCACAGGAAAGGCACTTGATTGAGGGGGAGAGGGGAAGGAATGAAGAGGGATAAACAGTCTATGTTTATTTTTTTCTTTTTCTTTGATGTTTCTCCTTTCTATCTTTAAATTCTGTATAAATATATATAAATATCTTAACAAACAGTAAGACCATTTTGGTGGGGGAGAAAGACAACAAAAATCTACTGTCAAAGTTTCCATACGCAGCTAATATTCTGACTTTATATTTACTTGGAGAATCTTCACTTGTGTTCATAAACTCTTCATCCACAAACTTCTCAAATGCGTTAGTAGCTAAAATTAATTAATATTAGCTTTGTAGTGTCACAGAACAGAAGTGGGAATGCCAGAAAAAGAGCCTGAAACTTCTTAAACATCCTTGTTTTTTTTAAATACAGTCTTCAGTATTTAAATACAAGACTTTCTAAAACCATAAAATTCTGCTGCTCAAGACCAAAGTGCTTGAGGAAATATAAAATCTAACTTAAAATAATAATTTATGCTCATTTTCTAATCTATTATGAAAAAAATAGTAATTTTATTTTGGAGACTTGCTGTAAAATTCTTGACTAATGGGCCAGACATCCTTTGAAATATTACTTTTTGCAGTCACTGACAGAGACATAGTTCTAGCTTGCAGCATTTGCCTTGTGTACTGGGCAAATTCTCTGCATGGAACAGCTATTTTTACCTTGTTTAGACAGAGTTCGGTGTGGGGAGAGTTGTGTTTTGAGCTTTCAATAGTTCGGGATTTTAAAGTGGGAATACTAGTTTCCCAGCAGTGCTTGCCATTTAATTACTGTCATTGATAGCCTGGAAGCATTCGGTAATGTTTTGATTCCTTTAGAGAATCTTTATGCTCTGGAGAATATCGGCTTCAGAAATACAGATGAAATCTATGCTAAGTCTAGTCAGGTTCTTGGTTTTGTTTTGTTAGGTTTTTATTAGCTATAAATACTCTCTGCAGACTTTTTCACCACTGTGCATCTGACACAAGTCAGTTATATTGCTGTGCACGTTTAAATGGTCTATTACTAGTCTGCTGCCAGGCACTAATAAAAATATATTAACCTGCTGATCAAATTTTATTATTTTTCTCATTTTCTTTCTAGACAGTTTATGGTTCCACGGTATTCTTTAATTCACAGTCTTGATGCAGTGTTAATAGGCTTTAGTATCTTGTCTTCTTGGCTCTGTGCCAAGCAGAAGTCTCAGCTATATTTTGAACAACTGTATGTGTGGTGAATACATAGGACTGGGACTCCTAATACAGGTGTAAATGTCTTAAAACTTGGTCTTCCTCTAATTTAAACCTCTTGAATTTGTGTATTCAAACAATCTGGAAGGGAAAAGAAAATTAGCACTTCTATATGGTCATATCACAATAATGTGAAAAAGTTGAGGGATGTGGGTAAGAAAGATTACTGTATTTGCAATGTGTAATTCGCTATTTCCCAGTACACTAACATGTACTGGGAAAGAGATTAGTAAAAAATTTCTAAGTCTTCCATAATTCTAAATTACTGTAATTTACTGCTTCCCAATATCTGAACTAAGGAGTGACAGGTTATATTTGTCTTCAGAGCAAACCAGTCCTCTACACCTTTTCATGTTGTTACCTGCCTGCCAATCTAACTTTTGTCTCCTTTACTGACCAAGAGTCTGGGTATATTCACTCCTTTGTAAGGAGTTTACTGAATAGCTATATGATAAGCACAAATAATTCCCTGTGTCTTCGCAAAAGACAAGAACCTAAGGAAAACCTAGAAACATGTCATAGCTCCTCATGAAGTCACTTATTCCCTTCCTTGGGTTGCAAGATATGCCAGATCCAGGTGCTGCCAGAGCCCATTTATAAGTGAATGTATTTTAGGCTATTTCTGGAGACAGTTTCTGTGTAGAAATGATAAGTTTCCTGAACTTCTCCAAGGCACAGACTCAGAAAAGAACAAGTCTGAGCTGGTGTCATTTCCTAAAAAGAAGTGTTGTTTTTCCTCTCGCTAGCCATTACCTGGCTGAGCTTATTCCAGCATACTTGGGATGGGGGTGGGTGGGAAGAACTGCAAAAAAATGCAAGTCAGAAGTGATGTATTTACTCACCTGAGTGGGACTGCTCACAAATGGTAATCAAACACTTGATGAAATAACTTGCCAGTTTGAGGATTTTAATCTCTACTTTCAGCTTTCCATCTGCAGAACTGGGAAAATAGTGTGTAGCTCACAGGGATATGTGACATTTCCTTCATTAATATCACGAACATCAGATGGTATTCTTGCACAAAAGACTTCTAGAATCCAAAAATTCTTTTTAAGACAGAGATCTGGTGTCCCTATTGCAATTTCTATCACCCTGGAGCTTATTTATGCCTGCATAAATGATGCTCAAAGTAGATAATGCCTTTCAAATGAAGGTAAGAATGTAGCAGTAAATAAGCCAAATTTGCTGAAGTCATAATGCTTGAGTTATGGCTTACAAAAAAAAAAAAAAACAGCACATGAAACAAAAAACCCACCAAAACCCAAGATCTGAGTTCTAATTCTGTTGACATGTTTTTGAATGTTTTATCTTCTCCCTAATAATGGTTTATGGCTGTAGGTGTTCTGTTATCTGTAGCTGTGTGTAAGGATGGTAAATCATAGAATAGTTAGGGTTGGAAAGGACCTAAAGATCGTCTAGTTCCACCCCCCCTAAAACTAAATGTCATGTCACCCAAGGCTCTGTCCAACCTGGCCTTGAACACTGCCAGGGATTCCTGGCATTCATTTACCATGATAAATTTGAACCTGTTACCCCTTGTCGTATTACTGCAGACCCTGATGAAAAGTCCTTTTCCAGTATCCTTGTAGCCGTCTTTAGACATTGGTAGGCTGTTATAAGGTTTCCATGCAACTTTCTCTTCCCCTTCCTGAACAGCTCCAACTTTCTCAGCCTATGTTCGTATGGGATGTTACCATATTGTTTTATTAGCTGTGCTTTCAAGGAATGTCATGATGATAGTTTGCAATTCATAGTGGTTTTGTTGATCAAGCATGAATAATAAAGTGATTTTTAGTTCGTAGTGGCATTCTTGAATGAGCATTGATCTTAAAAACTTTGCCCGCATTGAAGCTTTTTCAGATTAAGGTGAGTCTGAAATATAGGGAGCAGTGTGGTATTCCTCAGTACCATTTGCAAGATGTATCTTTTTTAACCTCTGGATTTTGTCCCAAAGTGTAGGCTTTATTGAATGTGAACTTTCAGCTGAGTTCTTATATAAATGGGAAACACTGGAGATAAACTAGTAGCTGTAATGGAAGATGGAGTTCTGCATGTACAGTAATGCCTCATATCAGCCTCTTGCAATTTCCAGTAAACAAAACTGATCTGAAACTAATCATGATCTGAACTTTCTGCTTTGAGTTCTGCGTCTTTCCCTCTGTCTTGACATGTACCTAATGGAACATGTCTTTCTTTTCCTGCCTGTTGCCTCTGTCTTTTACTATTTCTTCACCTGTTCCTGCCTTCCTAGTCTCTCTTTTGAGCTGAATTATGGAAGATGGAAAATATTTTAAAAAAATCCAGCGTGTAGTCTCCTTATCTCTTTTTGCTTCCATTTCTGCTGGTCAAACTTGACCTAATTTCAATATATACCTACAACTGGATCTGTGTTCACCATGCATATGTGGACGGCTTCATTCTGTCCTGCAGCATTCGCCTTTATCCTTGAGTCACATGGACATGTCTACTGCTACAGTGAAGTTTGAATAGAAAATGAAGCAGACTGAGCTCATGCCAGTGAATGAAAATATATCTGCACCCCATGTTCCAGCTGGCCTATCAAAGCAAAGAAGGTGATCCTTTACTCCTGGGAAAAAGTATCTATCCCAGCTGAAACCAGGACAGGATACCGCTTTGTTCATCCCTTTGTTTTCACCTCGACCTTCCAGCTGTTGGTAATTGGCTGTCAATGCAGCTCTACCATATTGCTGGTTTTCAAGAATCATCTGAGGAAAGACAGTGTGTTTTGCTTGATTTGTACATGAGGAATTGTAGCACACATATATTGGCAAGGGATTTAAGAAGTCAGAGTGTAAATGTCACATATAAGTATTTTCTGTTAAGCAAAAAAATTAACTGCTGTCCAGTAGGACAGACACATAAAAAGCATTCAAGTATGAGCAGTCTGGCTAAACCAGTTACAGAGAATTTAAAGTGTTTTCCGAACTGAAAACTATTGTACTGGATAGCCAGAGAGCTGAGCCATCCCCAGGTGGACTAGGAAGCATCCAACCTAAATATGAAAAGGAGAGCTAGCTTCCAAAATAAATTATTAAGAGTAGACATTTGTAGTAGACAAAGCCAAATATGTTTTCCCTGTTCTGCTTTTCTATCAACAGGTGATGGAAGTTACTTAGTTTATACTGAAAATGTTGGAATGTGATAGTTGAGCAGAGTTGTCACACCTGTGTTATGCTTTCCTGGTCGTCTAGACATTCCAGCCTCCGTTCATTCCTGTAGATCTGAATCCATCACCTGTGCTTAATACTTACGTCTGTTGAAAAAAGTAAATACTCCTCCAAATGGTGTGTCATGTACATGCTCTTCTAACTTCAAACAGGCTTTTAATTCACTTGGGTTATGTGAAGTATATTGGTGTCAAGATAGAAAGATTATTTTCAAGCAACCAGGTGTTCATTCTCTGAGACTTTTTTTTTTTCCAGTAGACCTACCCATACATCTGCTGCTGTTTTCAGCTACATCAGAATGAGGAAGCATGTATTTTTGACTATGGTACTGCAAGCTTTACAGGCATCTCTACGAAGGATGTTATCCAATTTGTTGTAATGATTGTCTGTATGTCCTCCTTTCTTGCTTGCAACAGCTAACTCTGTTTCCTCCTCTTGAAAATGAATCTTATTTCATCTTCGAAAAGATAAATTTATTCTTTGTACTTGAGACACTGATACCACAGTTCACCCCTTTCCATACCTCCGTCATCTGTCATCTCTCCAAAGCTTCAAACTCTCAAGAGAGTACAACGCATGTCAGATTGAGAAGAGTGCTGTCTCAGTCAGATTGACCTGATTGGGAAATCCCCTTCCTCCTTTTTTCTCCTCCCCTTTCACCCGAAATGACTCCTTCAGGAAACATCCGATCCTTCTGTTGCTCAGTGGATCAAAGTGCTGTATTGTTGGATCTTAATCACATATGAATGACTCCAGAAGGCATCAGAGCTCTCTTTGTTCGTTAGAGGCTTCTAGGCCAAAAACAGTGCCAGCAGCCATAAAGGAAATATGTAAACTTCTATTTGGTCATTCAGTGAGCCATGTCATTCTAGGTTTGACCTCTACTTCTTCGCAACAACTTCCTTCTGCAGGAAGGTGGCTTAGATCATGATCCTAAAATATATTAATGCTGGCGATTGTATGGAAAGGGTTTTTTTTTTTTTCTTCTGTTTGATGTCCTCTACTAATTCTTTTCCTCACAGTTTCCTGCTTCTGAATATCCTCAGCTGTAATTACAAGCTAGGATTCAAAATGTTCCACACTTATCTTTATCAGTTAGAGGCATGGTCTGTATCACTGTGGTATCACAGTGTGTTGCAAAGTGTAAGTGGCTAGAATGTGCCGGTATCAAAGTAAAAGATGTTTTTTTTCTTCCTGTAAAATGGATTTGTATTGCACTGGATGTGTACATATCTACACAGATTGGAACTGGTAATAGGAAGATGAACCATTCATGAAAAAAAAATTACTTGACCAAGAGTTTTTACTTCTTTATAGCACATCAAGATGTTGGGAGTGCTTAATGAGGTGAAACAGTATTGGATATGACATTAACAAGACATTGCATGTCTCCTTTTGCTTCAGTTGGGCATTTTTGTGCAGCCATTTTAATGATAATGTTACTTTCCCTTTATATATGATGCAAATTGAGATGTTCTTCTTGTGTGTGGACTAACATGCAGCAGCTGAAGTGCAATTTTGCATGTTCCTTATACTGTTTTATCAAGCATGAGTAAATTACAAAACTGATAATAAACTTACTGTCATCTATAAATGTTAGTAGTGAAAGAAAGACAGAGAATAAAGTGTTCCATGTCATCCAAGGTATTTGTGCGCAAACACAAGTGTTGTTTATTGGGCTCTTTGTTACTGCTATGCTTTAAAATGTCATCCAGTGAAGAAGGCAAACCAAATGACTTAGGTGATAAATCATATACTGTGGATAATGCAAAGAAAATAATTGAATTGTTTGTGCTTACCCTTTAGGTTAGAAAATTCATTGTGCAAAGTGAATGACTGTTCACAGAAGTAAGGATTGGTTTATATATGACTTGTGAGTGTACAGGCTATATTAGTAGAACAATGCAACTTCAAATATAGTTTCATTGGCTTTTTATCTTCATATACTGTACCCATAACCACACACAAGGCTAGAAGGGAAGGAACTTAGTGTTTTAACTAACTCTTACAATAAAATTCACAAAATTCACCTATGTTAACCTATAATAAAAAACTGAATATAGGAATCCTACCAGAAGTGTTATAGTGTTGCAAGTGTTTTGTATAGAATAAACAGAACTGCTACCTCCCTTCCTCCTAGAATAGCTGAAGATCCAGTCAGACCATGAGACAGTGAATTTTTTTATAGGATCCAGTTGTACTTGTTTGTTCTGCATTTGTTTTTAAACTCAACCCATTTGATTGTGTTTATACCTTACTTTTACCAATAGATCCTGTTAATACATTTTAAAGCTTATCAGGAGAACCAATAAACCATTTTTTGTTTCCTGTGACACGTCAGTGTTTCACCTTGATTTTTCTGAGCATTACCCATTGTCGTGGTTTAAGCTGTAAATCTCGTGCAGCCTATTAACTCACTTCTACCTCTCTCTTCCCCCCCAGCTCCAATGGGGGGGGGGGGGGGAAATGGGGAAAAGAATCAAAAGAATGTAACTCCCATGGGTTGAGATAAGAACAGTCCAGTAACTGAGGTATAACACAAACCACTGCTGCTACCACCAATAATAATAATGACCAGGGAAATACAAGGGAAGAGGATACAACCGCTCACCAAACGACCGAGCTGAGAGAGAGAGAGAGAGAGAGGCTTCCGGGTTCCTGCCCCCAGTATTTTACATACTGGGCATGGAATACCTCTTTGGTCAGTTTGGGTCAGGTGTCCTGTCTCTGCTTCCTCCCGGCTTCCCCTCCTCCGCGGCAGAGCATGAGGCTCAGAAAGTGCTTGGTCGGACCAAAACATTACCAAGCAGTAACTGAAAACACTGGTGTTATCAGCGCTGCTGCTGAACCCAGGACAGTATCCACCCTTATTCCATACCATTCACGTCATGCTCAGATCCCACATTTTTAATTTACCATCACACACAGATAGATATATATATATATACATCCACATACACACACATAGAGGGAGAGATGTCATCCCTTAGTGCATGGACCAATCCCTATAAAGCTGCTCAGTCCATCCAATCCTTGACGTTGGGCTCCATGTTTTGTAACAGTCTTTCAGAGCAGGGGAGGCTGTGTGCAGTGTTGGATCGTTGCCTGCTGGTGCTGATTGTTCCTTTACTGCAGAACTCGTCTGGTTTCATCAAAGTTCGTTCTTTGTTGGGTCAGAGGGCCAGTCCCTGATGACTTGAAGACATCTAGTTGGTGGGCCATAAAAGTATTACGTAGCAGGCAACAGCATACAATTGAGTTCATTGGCTGTTTTCTCCTAAAATCAAATCTCCTTGAGGTACACTGGACTTCCCCATCTTTCCGCATTACCCACCAAGTATATCCGGGTCCCTGAGCAAAAGCAATCCCATGATTGGTTTGCCTTTACCTGAAGCAGGAATAACCCAGACTGTCTTCCCCAGCAAATTTTTTATATGCACCACAGGAACATTGTCCCCCTCCACAGTATGTAGAAGCTCTGACTGGGCTGGACCAGCCCTGTTGGCAGATCCTCTGGTGTTGACCAACCAGGTGGCCTTTAATAAATGTGTATCCCAATGTTTGAAAGTCCCACCACCCATTGCTCTCAGTGTAGTTTTTAACAGCCCATTGTACCGTTCAATTTTCCCAGAGGCTGGTGCATGGTAGGGGATGTGATATACCCATTCAATGCTGTGCTCTTTGGCCCAAGTATCTATCAGGCTGTTCCGGAAATGAGTCCCATTGTCTGACTCAATTCTCTTTGGTGTGCCGTGTCGCCACAAAATCTGTTTCTCAATGCCCAGGATAGTGTTTCGGGCAGTGGCGTGGGGCACAGCATATGTTTCCAACCATCCGGTGGTTGCTTCCACCATGGTAAGCACATGACGCTTGCCTTGGGGGGTTGGTGGGAGTGTGATATAATCAATCTGCCAGGCCTCCCCATATTTGTACTTCTGCCATCGTCCTCCATACCAAAGAGGCTTTAACCGTTTAGCTCGCTTAATTGCAGCACATGTTTCACAGTCATGAATAACCTGGGCAATAGTATCCATTGTTAAGTCCACCCCTCGATCACGAGCCCATCGGTATGTTGCATCTCTGCCCTGATGGCCTGAAGTGTCGTGGGCCCACCGGGGCCATAATAATTCACCCTTATGTTGCCAATCTAAGTCCATCTGAGCCACTTCAATCTTAGCAGCTTTATCCACTTGTTGGTTGTTCTGGTGTTCCTCAGTGGCCCGACTCTTGGGTACATGAGCATCTACGTGGCGTACTTTGACCACCAGGTTTTGCACTCGGGCAGCGATATCTTGCCACAGTGCAGCAGCCCAGATGTGTTTACCTCTGTGTTGCCAGTTGCTCTGCTTCCATTGCTGCAACCACCCCCACAGGGCATTTGCCACCATCCATGAGTCAGTACAGAGATAAAGTACGGGCCACTTTTCTCGTTCCGCAATGTCCAAGGCCAGCTGGATGGCTTTAACCTCAGCAAACTGACTCGATTCACCCTCCCTCTCAGCAGTTTCTGCAACTTGTCATTGAGGACTCCATACAGCTGCCTTCCATCTCCGATGCTTTCCCACAATATGGCAGGACCCATCAGTAAATAAGGCATATTGCTTTTCACTTTCTGGCAGTTCATTATATGGCGGGGCCTCTTCAGCACGCATCACTTCTTCCTCCTCTGGTGACATTCCAAAATCTTTGCCCTCTCCCAGTCCATGATGACTTCTAGAATTCCCGGACAACTGGGATTTCCTATTCGAGCTCGTTGTGTAATTAATGCGGCCCACTTATTCCATGTAGCATCAGTTGCATGATGTGTAGAGGAGACCCTGCCTTTGAACATCCAGCCCAGCACGGGCAACCGGGGTGCCAGGAGGAGCTGTGCTTCAGTGCCAATCACTTCCGAAGCAACTCGAACCCCTTCATAGGCTGCCAATATCTCTTTTTCAGCTGGGGTATAGCTGGCCTCAGATCCTCTGTATCCCCAACTCCAAAAGCCGAGGAGTCGACCTCGAGTTTCCCCTGGAGCTTTCTGCCAGAGGCTCCAGGTAGGACCGTTCTCCCCAGCTGCGGTGTACAGTACATTTTTAACATCTGGCCCAGTCCGGACTGGTCCGAGGGCTGCTGCATGAACTATCTCACGTTTAATTTGCTCAAAGGCTTGTTGTTGCTCAGGGCCCCATTTAAAATCATTCTTCTTCCGAGTCACGTAATAGAGAGGGCTTACAATCAAACTGTAATTCGGGATGTGCATCCTCCAGAACCCCACAGCACCCAAGAAAGCTTGTGTTTCTTTCTTATTAGTTGGTGGCGACATTGCTGTTATCTTCTTGATCCCATCTGTGGGGATCTGGCGGTGTCCATCGTGTCATTTTATTCCCAAAAATTGAATCTCCTGTGCAGGTCCCTTGACCTTACTCCGTTTTATGGCAAAACCGTCTCTCAGCAGGATTTGGATTATTTTCCTCCCTTTCTCAAAGACTTCTTCTGCTGTATCACCCCACACAATAATGTCATCAATGTATTGCAGGTGTTCTGGAGCTTGCCCCTGTTCCAGTGCAGTCTGGATCAGTCCATGGCAGATGGTAGGGCTGTGTTTCCACCCCTGGGGCAGTCGGTTCCAAGTGTACTGGACGCCCCTCCAAGTAAAAGCGAACTATGGCCTGCACTCTGCTGCCAGAGGAATTGAGAAAAAAGCATTGGCAATATCAATTGTGGCATACCACGTGGCTGCCTTTGACTCCAGCTCATACTGAAGCTCTAGCATGTCCGCTACGGCAGCATTCAAGGATGGGGTAACTTCGTTCAGGCCACGATAGTCTACTGTTAGTCTCCACTCTCCATTAGACTTTCACACTGGCCATATGGGGCTATTAAAGGGTGAGTGGATCCTACTGATCACTCCTTGACTCTTCAGTCTATGGATCAGCTTATGGATGGGAATCAGGGAGTCTCGGTTGGTGCGATATTGCCTCCGGTGCACTGTTGTGGTCGCAATTGGCACTTGTTGTTCTTCGACCTTCAGCAACCCCACAGCAGAAGGATCCTCTGAGAGACCAGGCAAGGTGGACAGCTGCTCCACTTCCTCTGTCTCCAAAGCAGCAATACCAAAAGCCCATCGGTACCCTTTTGGATCTTTGAAGTACCCTCTTCTGAGGTAATCTGTGCCAAGGATACATGGAGCCTCTGGACCAGTCACAATGGGGTGTTTTTGCCACTTCCTCCCAGTCAGGCTGACTTCAGCCTCCAGTACAGTCAACTCTTGGGATCCTCCTGTCACTCCAGAAATAGAAATGTGTTCCAGCCCTTGACAGCTTGATGGCATCAGGGTACACTGTGCACCGGTATCTGCTAGAGCCTTATACTTCTGTGGGACTGATGTGCCAGGCCATCTGATCCACACAGTCCAATAAGTTCGATTGTCCCCTACCTCCACCTGGCTGGAGGCGGGGCCCCTCTAGTAGTCATCACATTGGTCACTCACATCTTGTAGAGATGGATTATTCTTCTTTATCACAGGATCTGGAGTAAAATCAGCTCTTCCACTCCATCTGGGAACCTGCTCACCAGAGGCTGAAGCCACAGCCTTCATGGGGTGATCAGACTTGACTTTTGCTCTCTTTTTCAGTTCTCGCACCCACTCCTCCAAAACTGAAGTAGGCTTTCCATCCCACTCCATCATATCTTCTCCATGATCCTGCAGGTAAAACCATAGGGTGGCCCGTGGTGTATACCTTCTATATCTTCTCTCTCGAACAGTGGGACGTCTTCTGTTAATAGCTGAGATGTGTGTTGGTACACATGAGGAGCTGGATAGATCATCTCTCAATTGTTTGAGGTCCTGAGACAGTTTTTCCACAGCTGAGATGATGTAAGGGGTGATATTATCTTCAAACTCTTGGAGTTTATAAATCATTTCATCCGCTGTTGGTGGTATTATGTCACTCCAGGTTATTGTTGCCAATGAATGGGCATATGATGGGGGTGCATTCCGTGTAAATTTCCGCCACATGGGTTGTGTATATTCGACTTCATCTGGATCTATGGGTATATCCCCAACATTCGGCTTGGTGATATGGATCATCTCTACAATGGCTGATTCTCTCAGAGACTGGATGCCTTTCTCTAGAGTAGTCCACTTGGCCAAACAACTCGTAACATCATCCTTGTATGGAAACCTATCTTTCACAGCTGCCAAGAGCTGCTTCCAAAGGCTGAGGGACTTTTTCTCTCTTGCAATTGCTTTGTCAATTCCCCCTTCCCTGGCAAGTGATCCCAGCTGTTTGGCTTCCCTACCTTCTAGTTCATGACCGTCGGCCCCATTGTCCCAGCATCGGAGCAGCCAGGTGATGATGTGCTCCCCTGGCTGACGGGTAAAGTCTTTTCGCATATTCCGTAGCTCGGTTGAGGTCTGAGATCGAGAAGTCACCTCTTCCTTTTCTTCTTCTTCTTCATCATGTGATGATGACTCCTGGGCAGATGCTGTCCCAGGTGGTGAGTACGTTGTTTCTTCACCTTGCTTCATCTTTCTTGCCTCTTTTTTGCTTTTCCTCTTGCGTACAGGGGCAACCGATATTGGTATGAGTTGGTCCTCTGGTTTAGCTGTGGTGATTATCACTGTGGTTTGGGTAGCCGCCGTACTTGTCACTGGGGTTTGAGTCGTGGCTGTACCTATCGCTGGTGGTAGTGTAGCTGCTGTACTTGGAGTTGGAGTAGCTGCGCTGCCTGTTACAGTTGAAGTTTGAGTAGCGGCTGTACTTGTCCCTGGGGGTGGTATAGCTGCTGTGCTTGGAGCTGGAGGAGCTGCACTGTCCATTACTCCACCCTCAGATCCAGGGACGTTTTTTTCCTTTTGAAGATGCTGGACAGTGTTGAACAGGCTCTGTAAGCATAAGCCAAGCCCCAGCACGTTGCCATGATTTGTCCATCTCTGGTGTGACCAGAATGATCACACACCTCCTTTAAATGTTTTACTAATTTTTCTGGATTTTGCATTTGTTCATTGGTGAAGTTCCAAAGCACTGGAGGGGTCCACTGGCCAAGATACTTGCCCATACTATCCCATACACCCTGCCACTCATGACTATCCAGCCTCAGGGAAAATCTCTTGGACCATCGTTTAACCCAAGACAAGGCCCAAACCCGACTCTGCATAACTCGGGAACAGACAAAATAGTCATGAGTAAAACACACTCGATATGCATGCTAACATGGCGATTCCCATCACAACCAGCAGGCAGGTCTCAAGGGTATCTAAAGGCCATTCAAAACCTTCAAAATTCTCAAATGATGCTGTAAACGGTCTGGTGGGGGAGCTGGGAGCATAAAAGAATGTCTCCTTCACAGGTTGACCACCTGAGGAGGTGAAAAGAGATGTGTAATTGCTAAACACTTCTATTATATACCTCCCAAAGTATAGAGTTGGTGACCACACTGGAAACAAAACTCGGGTCAGTTTCATGATCACTGAGTCTATTGTATTAAAAATCAGCGCAATAAAGGACAATGTAACAAGAACCTTAACCGAAAACCCAGATCTGAAAAATGTCAAGAAAAATCGGCTGTAAGTAAAGTATCATACACTGAACCTGTGAGAACCAGAGCAACAACTTTGAGAGCCAATAAATCAGCATTGTGACGAGTGGCTATTAATCCTGTCGCTATCTCAATCCTTCTAGCCCCACGCTGGGTGCCAAAAAGAACTGTCATGGTTTAAGCTGTAAATCTCACGCAGCCTATTCACTCACTTCTCCCTCTCTCTTCCCCCCCATCTCCAATGGGGGACGGGAATGGGGGGAAGAATCGAAAGAATGTAACTCCCACGGGTTGAGATAGGAACAGTCCAGTAACTGAGGTATAACACAAACCACTGCTGCTACCACCAATAATAATAATGACCAGGGAAATACAAGGGAAGAGGATACAACCGCTCACCAACCGACCAAGCCGAGAGAGAGGGAGAGAGAGAGGCTTCCAGATTCCTGCCCCCAGTATTTTACATCCTGGGCATGACGTGCTGTGGCATGGAATACCTCTTTGGTCAGTTTGGGTCAGGTGTCCTGTCTCTGCTTCCTCCCGGCTTCCCCTCCTCCGCGGCAGAGCATGAGACTCAGAAAGTCCTTGGTCATACCAAAACATTACCAAGCAGTAACTGAAAACACTGGTGTTATCAGCGCTGCTGCTGAACCCAGGACACCCATTTTTCAGTATACTCTGCTTCCCAGCACCATCAAGTCTGTTTTCAGATTTATTCTTTCTAGTTGGCAAATGTGGGGCTGATATGCTACCAGCTGTGATGGAATCTTTTTCATATTATGTCATTTCTGCTGTGATGGATTAGACATCTTTAGAAGCAGGAAGTTTTATAGCTTGTAAGTCATCTAAAGCCATTTTATGTGGTTGATGTCTTCACACCTCTCTCTACTTCCCCTCTCCAGTTCCTTCTCATTGCCTGTGGTCTGACTGATACCATGATGACATTGTCCTTTCTATTAATCTGTCTACAACTGGGCCTATAAAACAGCATGGCTGGTGGCACTCTTCACTGGATGCTGAGTAAAATACTGTACAATGTGCAAATACTTCTTTATCCAAAGTCTGAGAGTTTGATTCTTCTCCAAATCAGTTTTACGGTAGGCAGCACAGTATCTTTTCCAGCTTTTCTAGAGCAATGCATAAAATATTTTATTTACTGTATTGATTTTTAAAAATAACCTGTTGTTAGTGCTTCGTCTTATAATGAGGTAATTTATTGTTTTAAAAGGACAATTGGAAATGTCACATTAGCAAAATTTCAAATTTTAGCTAGTAGCAAGTAGACTCTTTTTGGTTTAAGTCACTAAAGCATCTGTGAATTATAGGCAACATACTGTTAGTACACTGATTCATTGAAAACCAAATGAACGATTTGCCAGTTAGCAAAGCAAAGATAAAATATTACTTTGCAAATTCTATTCTATTCAGTAACCGTGGCATGGTCTAATTTTCTGTATTTATAGAACCATGGTAAACATTCAAATCTAAAATGTTATTGAACAATAGATTTTTATATTTGGGGTTTTTTTTATAAATTCAACTCCATGACCTCTTTGCAGGGGTTTCTTCTTTTTCTTTAAAGTCTGGACCTCCATAAGGTTAAAAACTGAGCTGGAGACAGAGGAATATTCAGTAGCTTGTTGCTTGTTATCCCCTTCTCATGCCACCAACTGCCTAAAAGGCACAACCAAGTAACAGTACTAAGCCTAACTGGAAGGTCAGGTATAAAGCCACAATCTAGTGCTACTTTGAGACTGTAAAAATATAGCGACTCTGCTTTATCATTGGTACTTGTGGCCTGAAGGATGTTCTATTTGTTTTTTCATTGTCTTTGTCCTACTTTGGAGCTGCACGGGCAACTCTAGTACATCCGACCTTATATGGTACATCTCGGAATAGAAATAGTGAAATAGTTTAGTTGTATTAAGCCTTTAAATTGCTGCTCTACAAATGACTATTTGTTCTTGATGAGTTTTTCATTCAAGTAACTCCCGACCTCATAAAATACTAAACTCATACTGAAACCTATGCTTTATAATGCCAGATTTTTTTTCCATTTTCAGTTTACAGAGTTAGCTTGTATGAAGTTTAAAAATAATGCTTTAAAAGAATCAATTTCATGGTGAATGCATCTAGTCAAACAAGTCATTTAAACATCTTACTCGTGTGTAGCAGACTGTTTTACAAGTAACTTGAGAGGTTTACAAGCCTGTGTTTCAGATGGGATAATTAGTTGGTTTTTATATGAAAGTTTGGATTTAAACTCATTAACTTCAGTTTATAGAACTCTTTCTGGCCTCATATGGAGTGATTAGTTAAGGTCTTTTTAGCTGTAGTCATATTTAATGGTTCATTTTCAAGAAGTAGCAAAATGGTGCAAATTTCAAGGATGTTCCCAAGAAGCCCTAGCCTTGTAGCTTGTTACTAGTAGCAGCAAACATCATGTGGCAATTTCTAATGTAAAGAAAACAATTAGTAATTGCAGATTTGCAGAATTAAGACTTATCTTGAGCAGCAGAACCCCAAAATTTAAAGGACATTATTATACCTTCATTAAATTGCGATTTTGAATTGGTAGGTTAGTCTCTAAGGTGAGTGGAGAGTGCTTAGAAAAATCTTACAGTAAAATGTTAGATAACTGATACTGTTTTTCTCTTAAAAAATTAATGTGAGCTGTACTTTTGCTATATAGTTTCCTTTCCTGTGAAAAGCTTACACCAGATGTAATACCAGGACTGGTTAATAAAACTGCAAGTCAGATTCAGAGGTAGAGAGAAGCTTGCAGAAGCTGGGTTTCTCTTTCTGTTGGGATTACTTGACAAATACCTGCTGTTGTTTCTCTTTGATGTAATCATGAGAACTGGAGCATCACTATAACATCATCTTCCTGCCTTCAGGTACTTTTCTTCAGAAATAATCTGGCTTTTCAGTGACACTCAAAGGCACTCCACAGCCATAGGTGTACAAAGGCAAGCCTTAATTCACTTAATCAAAGTAACAATAGCTTGATTACAGATCCTGATTTAAGCATCTTCAATACTGTTATCAGTAGCCTTCCTTCAAGGAGGCCATAAATTTTAAAGATGCTGTCTGCCTGCCGTAGAATTCAGGTATTCTTTGGAGAAGAGTGTGGTTTCTTTGGGTATGGGGTGGGGTTTTTTTATGTGAAGGTTTATATCCTGTCTGAGATAATCAGTGGATCTTTCTTCTTTTATGTATATGCAACTCTTGATCTACTGCCTATTATTACATCGTTTTCCTTGAAGCGTGGGTCAGGATAATATAGGGCAAGTGGTATCTTGATGCAGTTAAGTGAAGAATATTCATTGCTCTTTTGCTTGTCCCTTCCCATGGGACTTTTTTACTAAGAGACTTCTCAGACAAGTAGCACTCTCTGCTGCAACCTACTGTAATGGAGGGAATAACACTGGAGCTTGGAAAAAGGTTGATTCTAGCCTAATACTTTTAAGTTCAAAAGAAGCATACAGTTCCTCAGCATCTTATTGTATTCACCTATCCTCTCAAAATCCTTCCAGTCATACCTGGCTTTTCCAGCATCGTTGCTGCAAACCTCTACATTAGTTCACTAATATTGGTTTTCTGTACTGGAAATAGTTCAGGTAGCTGGCTTAAAAAATCCTCTCTCTGTGTAAAAGTGCTCCCTTTTTTTCTGTATCTATGATTGTTCGTGCATTTCCTATCATTTTAGATGTAGTGTCAAACTGTTCTGCGCATGGGTATTCTCTGTACCTCAGTGTACAGGACTGTGTCTGATTTGAGCTGTGTAATTCTGCTATTGGTATTCTTGTACTTTGTGAAGGAATCTGGAAGCTTGAGGGGTCTTACTCAAGCAAAGTCCTAGTCACAGAGCATGAAGGGCTTCTGCCATATTTCTAGGTGGAGAGTTATTTAACTCCAAGTAATGGAGATGACTCCGGAGCTGTCTGGAAGACTAGTTTAAAGTGATGTCTTACTGTGAGTTTGGAAGAATTGGCACTTCCAGAGGCCTAGACCTAGAAAACCCAGATTTGCCTCCTCTAACCATAAGGCAAGGAGGAAATCCTCAGAAACACTTTCCACAGACGCCTGGTACTATAGGAACTGGGGGTCACAGAGCCCATGGCATTCCGGCAGACAGGAACTGAAGCTGGTGGCAGGGTCTCTGGGAACACTTTTTGCTGCAGAAATATTGTATGTTAACTTTTTCCAAAAAGGATTTATTTCACAGTTTCTCCTTTAAAAATAAATGGTTGATTGCAGTTAGTTCTGGGATTCCATTCCCTCTGTGTGGGCTTTGCATAATTAGTAATACTTCCATCAGCAAAGGACCTGAAGGGACGTCGAAGCCACCCTACATTTACACACTCTGTTTTGTACTTTGTACTTTGTTCACCTGTACTTTGTACAGAACAGGTGAAATAGGCACAACTGCTGCCTGATCCCCTGTGCATGACAGCACGCATGTTGTAGAACTGCAGCTACTGCTGAATAAATGGCTTTTCTATTGTGTTCATACTGGCTGTTGGCTTGGAACAGTTTCAGCAGTGTCAATGTGGGGAACCAACCACAAAGCCCTTAGAAATCCTGTTCTTTGCTGTTGATAAAAGAATACATGTCCATACAGTGTTTGGTGCTTTGCAGACGTGGGCATGGTATACAGATGTTATTTATTCGAGTGCTAGATTCATATACATGTTCAGGCAAACGCAGATGAATCATCACATATGCACCTCTCCAGAAAATAGTGTTTAACTGCTATCTGAACAGAAAACATGCCATTTGCAGAAAGGATGTCATAATAAGGATTGATCTTTGGATTTCTCATTATTCTAAAGGTTATTTTGACATTCAACATCGCAGGTAAACTTTTTTTGGGTGGGTGAAAGCTCAGAACTTGTGTACCTGTGTCTCAGGTTTAGTTATTACTTGAAACCACAATCTGTTGTTAAAGGTAGCATATTTTGCTGCTGAAGTCAGCATAGTCTGTTGTTAGTATTATATTCTGAAGTAAACCATGAATAACTACAGCTATTAAAAAAGATGCTACAAAAAAACTCTACAAGGCACTGAAATATATCTGTTTAAAGATCTTTAGTTTAGAGTCTCTGCTAGTTATTTGTATTCCTGTAGTTATTTAACTAAAGATGCAACAAAAAAACCCAAACCTGAGTGTGAGAAGGTAGAGAGGAAATGAGTGGTGGTATAGTAAAAGCTTTTAATAGATTTCTCGTAAAATTATTTCAGATATGCTCCTTTTTTTTTTTTTTTAACAGATTAGGGCAATGATAGTAATTTAAACAAATTGTCCTAAGTTTAAGTTGATCTTATATCCAATCAGGTTTTTTTCTATATCTTAAGAATATATTTGGGTGCTCTAAGGATACACTTAAATGGAAATTTGTTCTTAGTATGTAGTAAATCAGCATTTCTGTTTCTGTGTATGATGGTGGGGGAATGTGATTTTTAGATGTCCTCCAAATAGCTGACTTTAACCAGGGCTGATATTCAGCATTACTGTTTAGGATTTTATATTCTAACACTTTAACTATGTAGCTTTCACACAGTATCTGTTGCAACCCAAAATACTTCAGAAAACAGTAGGTATGAGAGGAAACAATAGAAGCAGCAATGTAGAGGGTTAGTTGCAGTGTTGTTGTATGAAATATGATGTCTGATTTCCATTTCTGGTTAGTTCTTTGGAATAAATAACAGAATTAAAGCTATAGGTATTACAGAAAAATATTTTACTGTTCCTTCATTGAACACATTTTTGTATTATGCCTCCTTCTCTGTTCTCATTGTTTCACTTGTCACTTGAGAAGGGAAGCTCTTCTGCTCACTCTACGGTTGGATATTGAGAGCCGTTGTCTTGTTTGTCCAGTCCAGCACTGGCTGTATGAATCTTCATCTGGATGTCTGGTTTTCTCTATACAGATATTGTGCAGCTGTTCTCATGTTATCTCTGTGTCTTCCAGTTGTAGAAAAAGCACATGCTTACATAAACAGAATACACTGGGTGAATGAGATATAGAAAGCAAAGTATAGGTGTATTTTTTTTGGCATCTACGAAATTCTTACTGTTTCTCTTGAAAAATATTAACAGAATGCAACCAAAGAAATCTAATACGTTGTAGTATGTTGTGTGATAAAGACTTGCATGAAAAGAGCTAGTAGCTCCTGAAAGCACATCTTTGCTTCCATCTACATACATGCAAATCTAAGTAGTACTTTTGCACCCTCAGCAGTTTTCTGATCTTATTCTCATCTGTCTTATTTGTCCCAGACCCATTATATGTATGCATTAAAACCCCTATTTATCCATTTTACAAATCTTCCATTCTCTCCATCCTGATAGATGATGCAGTATATTTTGCAGTAACCGCCCCTCTGTATTCATCTTCCAGCTCCCTAACTCACTCTCCTTTTTTTTGTCTCACACTTGCATTTGCCAGTACTGTGTTCTCTCTGTTTGGAACAGTGTGTCTGTGCTCATTTGCCAGGCGTCCTATTTCTTCATTGAGAACAGTTAGGTATCGTCTTTAAAACACATTTCTTTCAGCAATCACTTGCAATCTGAAAAGTGTAGTGTCCTGTGGCCACTAGAGATAACAAGGATGGAAAAGTGCATCTGTTTCATAAAGCACTGTGCAAGTTATTTTGTGGAATACGTGTATAAGTGACTGTATTCCTCTTTATAAAGGCTTATGAGCCAAAAATACTGGCCAGGTGTCTTACAAATGTAAGTACAAAGCTCAGTTGGAAGAGTTTCAGATAATCTTTTGTATAAAGCAAAATCTAAAAAAAAAAAAAAAAAATGGAAAGCTGCACAAACTAGAAATACTGATTTGTAAAGCACTCACCACTGCCTGTGAGGAGCTGTACAAAAAGGCTTCCGATGGTTTTGAAATCTTCTCCTGAAAAATTGCTTACCCTGCCGTCACACAGGAATGCTGAAGACAACAGTCTTGGATTTCTTTCAATTTTACTTCAGCAGGTCATATTTCTAAAAACAAGAACAAAAAAAGCAGCTCAGTTACATAATTCTGATTATCATAGTATGTACTTAATAGATTCACTGCAAATTTTTAACCTTGCTCATATAGACTTTGGATTCAGTGGCACATGAAAGTCAGCTGGCAGTGAAATATTTAGCTTTAAAGAACAAGAATTCAATAGCACTTATATGGCTGATAATGTTGCTGAACCTCAGGTGGTGTTCCTAGGAATAGCCCTGTGCATAGATTGTCCCAGACTGCAGCATATCACCATCCCTTCCCATCAGCTGAGGCACTTTCATTCCCCTCCCTGTTGCATAAGAGGTATTCCATATGGAGTCAATAAATATGAGGCATAGGTGTTTTAGGAGAAGTGCTTATGAGACATAGGTGCATTACAAGGATCCCTCTAGACATGGATGAGATCACTGTTATGAAGAGGCATATGAGCAGGCACACTGTAGGATCTTTTCAGGATTATGAAGTGTCTGTAGGTAGAATAAACGTCACAAAACTTCTGCTGACAATTTTGCACGTTAGAGCAGCTGTTCTGGTCAGATGAGAGGTCCTTCAAGCCAATTGCAGTGTCAGGGAGCGAGGTATCTAGCAGATTTTTAGGGCAAGCATGAAAGTGTTAACTTTTGTATGACAGTGGATTGAGCTAGTTGATCTGAGATGAAGCAGCTACCAATCTATTCCACCCACTATTATAAATCACTATACTCAGAGCAGGATGAGCAGAAAAGCACGAGCAGAAAAGCACGTGTAGCAGATAAAGAGGCTGTGCAGTTTGCAGTCCAGCACACTAACATTAACTAGAGTGTATTTCAGTTTACTTTTTAGCATCAGTGGTGATTTAAGCAATGGATTCCACTCTGCGGTTAGTAGGTCAACATTTGTGGTTTCTATTTAATTTCCCAGAATTTCCTTTCTTTTGTTTTCCGTTTCCCTTTTTTAGACACAACTTCTTTTACCTCTAATACCATCCTTTTCCTTATTGCAACTGTAGAAAGCTTTTTCTGTTTCTTTTAAAGTCTTCTGTAGCGCTATAAATATACTCTGAGCCTCTAATTATGGTATTTTTTTTCCTATGCCACCTGCAAGCATTTACCTTTTTAGCTGCATAGTTAATTTTCTTTAAGTTACTCATTTTATGTAGTTTCCCTTTTTAAAACTTAATGATATGTGATGGACTTTTGGCTTTTTCTGTTCTCCAAAGATACTTAATTTGCTCATGCTTTGGTCACTGTTATAGGCAGCTTGTCTGTTGTTCGTGGAGTCAGCAATCAAAACTGCTTCTCTCTCCTGCATCTTCTGAACAGTTGCTCTAAAAGGCAGGTTTTTATTGATGTCTGAAAAAGTAATCTCAACATCATAGCTCAGTGAAACTTATGCAATTCTAATATGGGGAATCCCAGTCTCCCATTATTACTACCTTTCTTGTCCATGCAGATTTGGGACAGATGAATGAACCATTTCTTGTCGTTAATAAATGCAATTTCGGTAATTTTAGTTTAACTCATACCTCCACCAGTCACCTTCTTGCAGTAGTATTTGCTTAATCCTCTAAAAATTTAAAATAGTGGGGATGCTGACATGACTGTGCCGCCTTTGGTTAGATATAATATACTTGTGTTGTTACAAATATTTTTCTCTGCCAGTAAAACAACAATGAATGAAAAAATATTTTATCCATTCAATTCTCCAAATACAGCTTGGCAATGTAATTGACTACCTGAATTTTATATTTGTTTACAGTGATTAATCAGAGTGGGTTGAAAGCCTTTTTGTGTTGGTGAAATTTGGTATTAAAATTTTTAATATGAATGAAAAATAATACTTCAAATCAGCTTTTTTTTTTCATGTTGAAAAGTAGATAGAAATGACTGTGTATTCATGTATTGCAATATATAGGTTTTCCTGTAGATTTTATGTTCATGTGTTTTGTGAACTGGCTAGATGAGGTTCAGAAATAGGACATATAAAAGCTTTCAGCAGGGCCTGGTTACTCAGTTTACGTATGTCAATAGTAACATCAGTTCCATGCTGCTATGCTAATTCACACCAGCTGAGGTTCTGGGCACCAATCCTTTTATTGTGTCTTGACTTTTTTAGCACGTAGGTTAAGCAACATTTGATAACCATATGCTTCGTATATTCTGCCAGTAGAATAGGACTTAAAAGGTGGAGTGTGGGAAGAGTGGGAATAATTGAAAATGTGTATTGTTAGACTTTATTGTCTTCAGAATGTGGCATAAATACAGTGTCAGTTTCTCTATAAAACAAGGCCCCCATGTGGAGTCAAGACATACAGTGAGATCCTGTGAAATAGTAGTAAAAAAGTCTTAACATTGTGTGGATTTAATTGATTGTATTTATTCTAAAGTTGTATCTCAAAAAATTAGCAATCCCAAAGTAAACACTGGCAAAGCCAGTGTAGTAAATGCAAGTCTAATGTGTCAGACATCTGAAACATGTTTGAATCTTTATATTTTTCTTTGGCATCCATGAACAGGCAGAAAGCTTTTTGCCATTTATGCAAGAGGGGAAGACAAAAGAGCTTCTTAGGAACACACCCCTTTTGTGCTAGTGCAATTGAAGTATAATATAGTTACTGCTGATTATCGTAATTATGCAGGAACTACCTAGGAGACTGTGTATTCAGAGTATTTCAGCTTCCTTCGGATATTTTGTGATTAGTGTGCATCCTCTTAGGAAATCTGCTAGGGGTGAACGATGGTCATCGAAGCAAGTAGAGAAATGAAAGCGCATGGAGAGCTGAGAGCATTCCAGTGGAAAACTCAACTGTATAAACAGTGTTGGGCATCTTATTGTGTTGGTCTATTTTTATGTAGTTGTTTTCATCTCTTGCATGTAAAAAAAGGGTTACTTTTTAAGTCTAAGAAACCTCACTTATTTTTAGAACTGAGTGACATCTTCTGAGTTAAAGGGGGGAGAAGTTACATTAAATTGGGAAATATTTGTGTCTGCACATTATTTCTGGAAGCTTCAAAGTTGTAGAGCCCGCTTGCAAAGCTTTGGACTTTAGCAAACTCCATTGTGATGTGAAGTTTAAATGAGGAAATACAGTGACATACCATAGAGTGTCCCTTGGATTGTGGAAAATCACTTCTGTGCTAGTTCTGGTTTAGTTCTTTATTATTTGTAAGCCAATTAGTATTATTTGCTATATTTAGCTGCTACTTATGTGAGTATAAGCAGTTCTGCTTTCATGCCATTATCAAAGCTTCTCATTTCAAAAGCCACTGCTAAATGATCACTTTAATTTCAACATTCATCTAACGCCTGTTAATGCAGATACTCTAAACTGTTCCTTAGGTGTGGAAAATGATGACAGCATATTTCTGATTTTGTTACATTTTGATTACACACCTGGAAATAGGAAATAATAAATTTTAATCAATATTGGGTATTAAATACCTACAGAATTTGGTTTGCTAAATCAATTTATGCTGTTTCACTGCTGAAATAGAAATTATATCCTGGCATCTTCAGTCACTGAAATATACCTTGAAGTCATTGTGTTTTTCTTGGCTGAAGGCTACCTCAGTAAGCAATGTCGTATTTGCCCACAAATACATAAGACTCCGTGCTAGCCTGCTTACTGCCATCATTTCTGCATGTGTGTGTTACTAGGTTATTTCATGCTTTTAAACCCAAGTACTCTCCTTACAGTGTAACGACCTTTTCTAATTATTTCTTCATATGGTATAGCCTATGAAGAGGCTACGAAATATGAATGTGGACAGACTTCAGTGAGCTTAAGGGGCTGATGGCAGTAGTCTTCCAGTAGAGGGGGTGTGATGGACATCCTCTGTGTTGTGGTTGTGAAACATTTCAAATTACTCTGCCATATTTGTCAGCTTAACACCAGCAGGCAGCTCTATCAGCTGGCTGCACTGACACTTTGCTTTGTTATGCTTCTGTCCAGCTTTTACTTCCTCCCCTTATTTAGCAGCTAAGGAGGCTGTTGCTGAAACAGGCAAGAGAGCTTTCTTATCCTGCCTTCTTCAGTACTATGATCAGTGCCACTAATTCAATATGTTAATGAGGGTAAAGTCAATTTGGTGTCATTTCAGCTGCTGGAGACGTTGCAACATATCCCTTACAGAGATTAGCATTTAGGTTCTGATCACATGTAGCCATGCTAGCGCATCAGGTACTAATGTGGCACTAAGATAGCAATGCTAAAAAGTAGGTTTGCTGATATTAAAATACTGGTTGTTGAAGTCATGTTTATTTCAACTTGTATGTTTTCTGAAATGTCTGAATGTTTTCTGAATATCAGGTGCTGTGCTTCATTTTCAAATGTTTGCGGGTTGTTATTGCTATAATTCTGCCTTGTCGGAAATAGATTTTAAAAGGTTTCACCTTATCTTATCTGGGGAAGCAGAAGTTCCCATCTCAAAACCACCATTTTTTTTCTGATACTTGATACTAAATGATCTGCTCAAAATTCCTTTCTTAAAAATAAACCCTTCCTGCCACGTTGTCATGGTTGAATTCTGATTAATGTGAGTTGATTCCACTACAGTTGGTTTCTTTTATTAGAATGCATTTACTAGATAGACAAAGCTGTTGTATAGACACTGTAGGAGCTGCGTATAGATCCTGTACCTTGTTTGGCCTTTGGAAGCTGTTTTTTTGCTTGCTTTTGGTTTTTTATTCCCCATGCACATGGAACCTTACACAGTGAGGCTCCAGTTGCCTCTCTAGGGCCTCTACTGCCTACCATAATATGAGTGACTGTTCCTGTTATTGCACATATTTGTGGCACAGTCTGTAATAAAAGAAAATTAGGAATATTTGGCAATAATTACAAGGAACAAGAATGTGCAAACTAAGTCAGGACTAAATATTTCTGTTGGTATGCTGACAATAGCAAGTACTGGTGGATATAATTTTGGATGTAAAAACTAAATGTCTATTTTGAAAGTTCAAACATAAGTAGACTTGGATAAACCAATATTGGATCAAACACTATCAAAGACAAAAAAAAATGATGAAAACAGTAATCTGTGGACCAAAATAACCTGCAGACTGCTTTCTTCTCCAAAGAGGCATCAAAAATATGTTTTGATATTGTACTTGTTATTTTGAAGAGTGATTGGAGAATACTACTAAATGAAAATAATTTCTTTCTTAGTATTTCTGTGGATCTGTGTTTCTGCCTTGAGAGTTGGTGTAATTAGCATCAGTGATGACTGGTCTTTTCCAAGAAACTGCATCTTACAGAGTTATTTCATTAAGGCTTATAATCACCTTAAAACTTGCAATACTATATTATAGCATATTCTTATGCCTCCTTGCTGCATGGTTGCTGCAGAAACAAAAATTAAATCAGTTTCATTAAAAGATGTTCTTCTTTATAGGCATTATTAGGTATTGTTAGTAAGTAGCTGAAGTCTGCTAGAATATGCTGGATCTTGTACTAAGATGATTGCACAAAATCATCATGTCTCACATATAGTACTTATTGCTACCCTAATCATGAAGAACCAAGAAGAATAGTGGGCTATTTGTCTGTGTTTAATTTTAGAAAAACTAACTGATTTTGGAAGAATTTTTATTTCTCTGGTGTTCATTATTTCTCTGGTGCTCATTAAGAAACCTTTTTCTGTAGCTCATCTTTGACTGGAATGTTCAGGATTTGTACATTTCTGACAGTTAATTTTTGTAGTTGGTCTGGTGACAAATACTGCATCTCACATGTTTGCCAGTTAAGGTATGATGAAACATACAGCTTTGGCAATAAAATACAAACATAACCTAAAATTTCATAGTTACTTTTGCTATTTTGGCTATGTTTTTGAACACTTGTTTCATGGGCTTTGCTCTTTGCCTTGAGTCTGTACAATTCTTCCCCAGACCTCCCATGCTGTTAAGTGTATGGGTAGAATGGTAGCTTCCAAGCAGGTCACTCACCCCTAAAGAAAACACTTTCAGGTCACATCGTATAACCTGTATTGTAAGAACAGCTGTGGCAAGATTCTACAAATGAATATCCTGATCTTTTTACATGGGTTTTATTTATTTATTTATTTATTGGGTTCGGGTTGTTTGGGTTTTTTTAGATGACAGACAGAGGGTTGTCATTACAATATTAATGCATTGATCTCTTTTCTTAATAGATTAAAAAATATTTTGAACTTGAGCCACTTGCACGTGGAAAGCGCTGGATCCTTAAACCCTGCTCCTTGGATGATATGGAAGCAGTAAAAGACAGCTTCTCCCTTCTAATAAACTTGCTAGAAGAGAGAGATTTCGAACCTTCAAGAATGTGAAACCCAAGAGAGAAGAGCGATTCTCCAGGCATCACTGTACCTGAACATTCTGCTCACAGCTTAATTATGGTGTGGTATCAAGAGATGGCTGTGATATCTTGTTACACAGAGTTAGTGCAGAATGTCCTTTTATTAAAATAAATATTCTGTGAATCAGGTACACAACTATTTCCAGTAAAGTTGTCTACACTACTGAAATAGGGAGTTCCTCTTTGTTTACCACTATTTCTGCACACAGCATGTTGCTTTCTTGCATTGTGATCATCCTTGATAGGAAACATTACACGCACAAAAATAAAATAGTCTGTAAAGGAGGAATCCTACCTGCTACCTTGGCTTTTAAAATATAACTAATGTCTTAAGGATTTGTGAGAGGAGTTTGTATTAGCCTGTTTACTGTGACTCTGCAGTATGGAAAAGCACAGCCAGTTGAGACCCTTAGAAGGACACCTTAAAGGCAAGCAGTTTCATGAAATGCAAAGGTTAATCTTGAGGTTTTACTAGGTGAAAACACAGTTGACAAGTTTGTTGATTCCTCTTCTAAAGTCACAACACAACCTTGTCAAAGGCAGAACCGCTGCTTTGCTGAAAGCTTCCTGAAACATAAATTATCAAAGAGATGTATGGGGATAATAGTACTTGGCAAAAATAGGTAACATAAACAGGTGGTCTGACTAATAAAATTTTCAGAAATATACAGCAGTTGGATAAAGTAAAAGCTTTCATTGAAAGTAGTTTTGCATAACAGAAGCAAAGCAAATGTCTGTTAATTCAGCTGTGGAGAACTGATCTGTAGTTAGAAGTGTGACTGATGTTCAATATGTATTTATTCCTAGATCAGTCACTTATAGACTGCTACTGTTATTGTAACATTGCCAAGGCATCTATACCATAATTAAGGGCCTTCCAGTGTTTGTACTGTAAGCTTCTCTTTTCAGGGGATTATAACTTGTTCTTTCAAACTTCCTCCAGGCTAGATGTTACTTAGAAGACAGAAAAGTATTCATTGGAAACAGCATTTGAAATACATTCGGAAAAAACTCATTTGGTTCCAGTAACACAGTGTGTATTTCCTCTTTCCAAGTTTTCCCAATTGTAGATTTGCAGTTTTTTGGCTGCCTTTTCTTGATATTTTAAAACCTTATAAGGTGATTTCGCCCATTAAAGAAACATGCCAAGTCACTTAATGGGTCACCATTAAGTCAGTCACAACAGGGTATGTGCAGATCAGTCACTGGACTGGTGCACACCTTGAATGTTGTGCCTTGTGCATGAGCATCTGCAAACTCAAACTGTAGTGATGTGTCTTGTCAGTGGTTCCTTATCAATTCTGCTGGTGTTTTAAAACTCATAACTCCTTTTTTCAGGGCGTTAAGCAACATATCCTTCCACTCTGAGTGTTTATTTTTTTAAGTAAGTTTGAAGTTTATTGTAGTTTCTCAGTAGTTTATTTGGGAATAAGAAACTAGCTTTTAAAGGCTTATAAAAGCCATTGCTCTGTTACTTGCAATTACACTCTTTATTAAACAATGTTTTTAGTAGGTTTTTTGTTTACTTTTCAACTTACATGAACTTCTTGCGTTTCTCAGTCAGAATTATTTTTGCCCAAATGCATGGTCTGATGATCACTGTTTCAGACTGCTTCCTATTGTCAGAAAGAAAACTGGTAAGCTCCTTGTTTAATTTTATGATGGAATAGGCAGAAAGCGTAAAGGGCATCTCTTCTTTTGTGTTTCTTCTTTTTTTCTGCCAGGTCCATTGCTTCACTCCTAATACTTTTTGAAATACCAAGAACTGGAAGTGTTAATTTTGAAACACAGAGAGGAGTCCTGTGTTGGTTCAGTTCTCTCTGATCAGTTTAGGTGGAACCCAGTTGCCCATCAATTTCCCTTGTGTGGGTTAAGGAGGTTCCTTTCCCTGGATTTAAAGAGGAATTGGATGCAATTTACAGTTCCAAACTCTCTTTTAGCTGACATGAGCTCAAGGCTACATAATCCCCAGGTGTCCATAAAGGTCCCCAGATTTCTATCCTGTTTAGGGATAATGACAAATAAGTGTTGGGAGGAGTGAGGGAATTATTTTCCAGAGAAGGCAGGCAGCCTGGGGAGGCAAAAGGACGGATTTAATGCTTTTACTGCTTTTTCATTGAGCTCTAGTTAAAAGATGAGATATTTTTTCTTTTTACTGGTTTTCCCTTTCTTTCCCATGTTAAAGTTATGGACCAAGAGGTACAGCAAATGACAATAAGTCCAACTGGTTTGCATTCTTAAAACTGTACTTACTTGTACCATCAGTGAGTCTGATCCAAAAACTTAAGAGCTTCTGAATTATATTTTGGTTGTGATTTCCCAACTATGCACTGTTGGAAGGTGCTACATGACTATCATGCAAAAGGTCCAAATAGTCAATGAGGATATGGCTTTGGCATATGTCAGTGGCCGCTTAGCCCAGGACCTTTGGATGTTTAATACTTTTTCTCTAGGAAAATGCGAACTGCACAGGAGCAGTGATTTTTATTTTTTTTTCCCAATTATTTTGCATATGCCTTTTCTTACTAATACAGTGATCATTCCTCACCACAGGTTGAAACAATACCTCATAACTGCATAAGGCTAAGACCAACACTTCACTTTGAGTGTAGTTCTGTGGTTTTGTGTTGTGGATGGACTCAATGGATGTGAACCTTTTTAACATCTGCAAACACCTTCACCTTTTTATGGAGGAATTAAAAATGCTCATAGCAGCTCAAGTCACACTTCCCTGTCCTTCTGTCCTTCACCAATCTTAATTGTTTCTTTTAATCTTTTCACATGTGTTCATCATTTAGGTGAAATAAACTTGGGCGCTAGGCTCTACTTTCCATGCAAGTTCATTAAAGAGTGAACATTGTCTTTTTAAAAAAGATACTGTGCTTTAATGTTCTTTAGCCATCTGTTAAACTACTTTCTGTGCGTACGTGTGTGTATGTGTATGTGCCCACATTGGGCTTCTTCTCAGACCTGTGGCTGTCTGCAGTGTCTCAGCCGTCAGAATGAAAACATTATCAATCAGTATCCAACAACAGCTGGTTTTGACAAGCTTCTGTCTGCTGCCTAATACTTTACAACTTGTCAGTAAGAACTCTTTGTCTACCCACTTTGAGCTAGTAATCTTGCTGCTTCCATGTTGTGTCCTGTACTTGTACTTCTTGCATTTGTATGGAAAAAAAGTTAAATCTTAGTGGGTTTTGATATTCTTTCTTGCTGTATAATGCTCCATGTGTATCTTAGCTTGCTTCTTCTAAATGCGCTATACAAAAATCTGTGACGTATTATTTCAGTTAACTTCTTGCATTTCATTATATTTATAGAAGTTGCAGATTTTTGTACTGTATTAGTTAATAGAGTTGCCTTTTTGTAATGGCAATTAATTTATATTACAAAAGTTTGTATCTTTACTGTAGTCAAAAGTATTAGTTAACAGCCATATTATCTTGACTTTATACTAAAAATACAGTGTCTATACACAGAAGTTGAGCCATTCAAGTGGACAACTGCTGACATGGGGAGTTGTACTGTTTGTGATTTATACATGATTTCCACTATCCAAAAAAAAAAAAAAAAAAAAAAAAAAAGAAAAGAAAATAAACAAAGAAAAGAAAATAAACACTGTGTAGAGTTGATTTGCTAAGTTTGGATTTCTTGAGTAATAGCCAGTTTGTGAATATGGTGTATTACCTTGATTTGGAGTCTTGAAGATAAATTATTTACTCCTAGATGAAAAAAAAATTACTATATAATCACCGCTAAATTATACATAGTTACACATTTACACACACACACACATATATATATAAAAATAGAAACTTCCGAAAATTAGCTGATTTATTTCCACAGCAAGATGTTGTTCCTCTGGAAATTGATCTAAAGATACTGCAGGTTTAGGTAGAACAAAGATAGGAATGATTTTTATTCAGTTATTCTAGAATGTTAACCTGAGGGACATACTTGTATGACTAGAAATTAATGCTTAATGAAGTGACATAGCAAAGTATATGCACCAAAAAAAGAAAGCTACAGAAGTTGAGCAAAGGAAAACACTATGGGAAAAATAAAAGCTTGCTGAGACAGCTCCGTGGTATCCTAGCAAACATTATTTGAGTAGAAGAGACTCTTTAACAATGCAAGTTGTAGCTGCTGATGGAAGTACAGCACTGCTGAGCCAGACTGGAGTTGCTGATTCAGCTATTGAGGTATGCTTTTTTCATTTTATTATTTTTAAATCTGCCTTTTGCCAAGTCTAGGATGGAAATGGAAGATTTGTAAACTCAGAATATTTTTTTCAATTATTTTGTTTCATATAAGTAGGATCTAAAAATCTGCTATTTATGCCTCATTTCATAGCTCTTGAAAGAATTTTCATTAGCTCGTTAGCCCTTTGACCTAAATAGTTCAAACAAATAAAAACATCTGTTTGTATCAGCTATAGAGTCATCCAGGGCCTAGGTTAACACGAGAGAGTCCCATATTGTATGTGAAAACAAAAAACATACCTTTTTCCGTATCTGAGTTGAAAAGACCCCTGAAATCAAGTAAGGCTGCTGAATTCTGCTAGGTGAAGAGACTGAAAAAGATCATTACCATTGTCAATCCTCAGCTCTCTTGGGTGAAGTGACTAACTTCATTGTGTGGGTTGGACTGAAGATCAGGTTTAATTTCAGGTCTCAGTTCTGAGACATTTATGCTTAATACTAGCTGCTTATAATGTATTTCAGCTTTTATTACAGCTGTATTTAGAGAAGCTAAAGTACATTATACATACTGTTTGTTCATTCACCAGTTTTCATAAGAAAATGTTACATTTGGTAGTATTTTGGTGGGTTTTGATGGAATATATTTAGGACAACCTTGTTTGTGGAGTGTGTGCATCAAACACAATCAGCACTACCATTTATGGTGTCTGAAATATACTTTAATTTTATAGTCACAGAAACCGTCTAAAAAAGATACCCAGATGTGACTATTCTGTGCAGCTCCAGTTATCTGTGTTGATAAGACAGGGAGAATAGAAGATACATACTCCAATCATCTGGTTGTCAGGTTTACAGTAAACCCAACAAGTCTTTAGCAAAGTGTCCTGTGCTGATTTGGAATGATTATGAAAAGCTAAGAGTTGAGGGAGTGAAGACATGGAATGACATGATCAGCCATAATATTATTACGAAAATTGAGAGAGTCATAGTCTGAAAATAGCCTGAGTTTGGTAAAGACCATATTTGTAATGAAAAGTTGTTGTATTGTTAATTTCTGAGATACATATCCTCACACATGAGAAATCTATACATATATTTCAGAACGTGCCCACATGCTAATAATTAAGAGGCATGAATTGTGTGTAGTATAAGGAAAGCCATTCACAATTAATTTTCTCAATTCTCACTATTAGATTGTGAGCTAAAACTGACAAAAAATGAACTCAGAAGTCATAGCACTTCTTTTTTATCTGTCACCTCAAAAGAGTGAAATGCTGTTGTTCATTTTTATTACTATGCCACCTGACTACAATTTACTGCATTTCAGTATGCATTGGAAAGTATTTTCATGTATTAAGTAAAATAATACAAAAATGAATCTTTTTGTGGTTTGGCAATTTCCACATATGAAGAACTGCCCTCTTTCGAAGGAGACATTTACAATTGGAGTACAGAAGCCTCATATTATAGCTTTGTTATAAATTACTGCTAACTGAAATGCTAAATCATGGAAATCCTAAACAAAAGACCTGGTACTGTTTAAACGCATAGTCCCAAAGACTGTGGAGAAGACAGCATAATAGTGATTTGCATATACATGTTGCAAAACCAAACTAAGTTTTATAGCAAATCACACAACATAGTACTTGGTATTTTAGCAATGTGACGGGTTTGGGTTTGGAACACTGATGATAGATTTTTCAGGATCAAAAGGGCATTTCATAAAAAGTTTTATTTTACGGTAGGTTACATTTTTGGCTTGTCAACTTTGACACAGTCCACTTACAGCAACAATTCCTGTTGTGTGTTGACACTAAAAAATTCTTACATAGAAATTAATCCATTCTGCATCTATAGCTCATGCTAAAATAGCATTTTCTGTCCTGTGTCACCTTGTTTCATTTACTTGAAAGCACATACCCATTTTCCATTAACACGAGTCTTGCTAGTTTTTGAAATGAGCTTCATGTAGTAAGCTTAGTGTGCTATCATGTTCAATAACATATGCTCAGAGGAGCATACACACCCAAATTACGGTATTATTGAATACCTTTCAAGACTCAGTTCATGCCAGTATAAAGTCGGGTATTTTTAATGCTTGTAACAACAAATGCCTACTTGCAAAACTACATCTGAATTATTTTATTGTAGCATTCCTATGTGTGGTGTCTTTGAAAGACCTAGACATTCAAGATGTGAATGCGGCTGTGCCGTTTAAAATCAACACTGATTAAACTGCAATATCTGGAAAATTGCCTTTTTTTTTGTTTAACAGTGGCGTGAACAACTCCATCTCATTATTGCCTCAATATTTACTGTGCTACAAAGAAGAAATGAGCACTCATTGTCAATAATGTGAATTAGCCTTAGTCCATCTTTACTAAATTGCCTTTTTTGCCAATGAGATGGTAGTAATCTTCTCTGGCTTACACATGTGTGTCAGTTAAAGTTGAAAGCCTTTCTTCAAATGTCTAAAACTAAGGTTAACAATAAGTAAAAAAATCTAAAAAGCTAATTACCTTTTCTAAAAAAAATTTTTGTGCATGATTTGCAGAAGTGTGACTGATGCAGAAAAGCTCACTGTTTGCATTTGAAGTATAGAGCATGACCTTTTGGTTACAGTAAATACAGTACTGCAAGTCTGGTAAAGTCATCACATATACTAAAGGTATTGAGACCATTTACTTCACATTCCTCCCTATTAGCTTCCACAATTAGCATGATCCACAGCTGAAAAAATAATTCTAGTTGTCAGTGATAAATGGGGTGAAATCGTCAATCACTGAAGTTGACAGTATTATTTTAAAAAGATATTGCAAACAAATGTTTACCCAAAGATAGCAGCACGTTGCTGAGATTTTGTTCCTCAGGGTTCTCTCATTTCATTCACATGGCAAGCTGACTTTAGTGCTCACTTGCAGACTAAAGAGAGCTTTTTTTCCGCTTTTTTTCCTGTAGTATGATGAGGACCAAACACTCAAGCAGCAGAAGAACCAGGAACATTCCTGGTAACCCTCTGAGACCAAAGACAGAAATTCAGCTTTTTGTTTGTTTTCTCTTGGTATGATGTGCAGACCTGAGGTTTCGGTTCAGGCCTGTCTCTACTGAGAGGTGCCAGTAATACAGAAGTCTGCTATTATGGACTATATAACTATCTTGCCTATTTTTAGCACTTGCTTTTGATCTCTGAAGAATCTTAATATCAAGGTCAAACGATATGTTGTAGTTTCATATGTAGATGTCTTGGTGACCAAGACAATAAAGAAAATGCATGCAGGGTTGTATGAGGAAAAATCTTCCATAACACTGCCTTGGGATGGTTAAGTCTTCTTCCGGTTGCTTGTGAGAGATTCAGCATGCAATTTTGCCTTTAGGTTTGGGCCAAGTCATAAAGAAGAGTAACTGTTTCTTATTTTAAGCTTGGCATTTCTTAGTACCTGGATACTGGTGATTAGTATGTTCTCAAGCACTTCATTTGTGAGAACCACTTTACATCTAACTTGATGAAGTCCTCAAGGATGTGGTCACTACTAATGTATGTTTCCAGCTTCTGAATTGATCTTTTTAATTCCTGCCTGCATGTAAGGTTTTAAAAGGGTTTATCTTTTTGTAAAGCAGGGGCTGTTACAGGAGGACTGTAAAACTCTGAGGTTTTGTTTTAGGATTAAAATTACACGTTACAGTGCAAACATTTAACTAGAAAATGTAACTGCTAGCCAATGACTTTGAGTATAGCTGAAAGCCAAGATCAAGCATATCCTGGTCCAGCAGACTGATGCTGAAAATATATTCTCATATGCTAATCTTGGAATTAAACCAGAAAAAGTTGCCAATAGTAGACATTGTCCAGTTCAGCAAGAGGGGTGCAGAAGGTTAGCCTAGTGTAATTGGAGACACAAGCCACCATTCCAAATGGCACTGAGACCCCTGTCTCTCCCATGGGAAGCAGGGATAGCCATCTGCCTGAACCTATGACCTGTAGACTGTAAGATATTTAATATGTCCAGCACAGAGCTGAGAGGAGGCGCCCGTCTGAGAGACAGTGATAGTGACTCTGCCTCACCAGGTTGTGCCAGCCCACATCTTCCTCTGGAGAGGGGTTCAGATGCCCAGGGCTGCTGAGCTCAATGGCAACGTGCCCCAGCTGTGGGAGCCCCACCTAGCTTGTCACTAACTTCATGGAGCTCAGAAGCCACGAGCCAGCCATGCCTGGCTTACTGAGATAAGCACTTTTCAAGATTATGAAAGAAATACTGAAATGGGAAAATCAGTAATGGTGGTGTGCCTCCACACCTGTCATGCTGTGTTACAATTTCAGTCTTTGATTGTTGGTCCCATAAAGGTGTCGGTTTTTTCATGTTATTAAAGCAATTACAGTTATTATACTAAATTTGTCCTTTCTGAAGGGAGCAAGAACAAATGAGGGAGGATTTGCATACAAATTGAGCCTGGATGTGGGGGGAAATCACAGCAGGCCTGCTCAGCAGACAGATGAGGCGGTAAGGAAACATTGTGAAGGAGCATGGACCAGACCCACCCTCCTTTGCAGCCCTTTGGTGGTGACCCTTTGAGGAATGTCCCCAACTGCCTGGCAGATTCATTTGAATGAGAGGCGGCTTGGCACACTGTCCCACCGGGCAGATCAAAGCCCCCTCCTCAGTGGCCAGAGGAGACGTGGAAGGCCTCCCCTCCCCTGGGCAAGGCCTTTTACCGCTTCCCCCAGCGCTACTCAGGCCTTCCTGCTGCTCTGGGGGAGGAACCCTGCGTAGCAGCCGCTGTCCCACCCTGCACGCCGGACGCCCTGGGTTGCCTCAGCAGCAGGAGCATGGTGGTGCTGCCCTTGGAGCCAGCGAGTGGGGCTGTGAGGTGGCCACTGCGGGGCTGTGCTGTGTGTCCCATCCCAGAAGGGTGTTGGGCTGCCAGTGCAGGGGGTCGCACTGTGCAGAAGAGCGAGGTGAGGCAGACAGTAGGTTTCAAGGCTGGTTTAAGCGGTACAGAGCTGGCCTGTGGGCATGTGCCGTGTTCCATTTTGCTGCCATGGTTGTGTTACTTCACAGAAGATTCCGTTTGTTTCTAGAGACAGGCAGAGTTCCTCCATCACAAAAATGCTGTCAGAAACATAGGACAGATTATAATTTTTTTCCCCAGTTTTATGCTTCAAGTCACTGTTAAACAGTGTGGTCAGTGACATGAAGGAAACACGAGTGCCCTCTCCTTGTTAGGTTTGGACTGGTTTCTGCCCAACAAGCCTGGCAGTGAGTAATTGATGTGTAAATTAATTTTCTGATATCACTAGGAGCTGAATAGTGTATCTGCAAAACACATTACTTGCAAATGAATCTTTGGAATGTTAGGTTGTACTCACTGACACAGCCCTGAAACATCATTTAAAAAAGGAAGGATGCTGTTGTACTTTATATAAAGTAATGTCATTTGATGCTAAATGAAGTGCTTTGAATTCTTGTAGATGAAAAAAAACTGCAATATTTTCCTCCTTTTTTATTGGGGGGGGGGGGGAGAAGTTGCTTTTACAGTTGTTTTTTCTAAGTGGAAGAATGTTCCAAATGGGTCTACCTTAATGGATCAGCATTTTCAGCTGGCAAGTACCAAGTTTCTCTCCTGACTTAACATTTACAACATTTACAACTCTAGCATATCAAAGCTGATAAAGGTATATTGCATTGATCATTAAAATCAAACTGGCAAATCCTGTTTGAAGCTACATATTACTTTAAAAAGAAACTTTTAACAATAAAAAGTATAGCAGACATCCTAAATTAGAACATGAACATGATGTCAGATCATCTCCTTAACTATATTGAAGAGTTCTCTGTTCAATGTCAGAAGTGTTTCAACTGTAAAAGAGTAACTGGTTAGAGTATAAGTCACCAGAGTCATGAACATTACTGAGTATCTGCTGCTTAACTACGACAACTGTTCTACCTTTCAGTGTGGTTCAAGACTGATCCAGAAATATTTATTTACATAGTTAAAGTTAAATCAGGTATATAGAAATTAATCTCTGGGCATTCAAATACAGGATTGCCATATTTTTACCTAGATACCTTCTTCCGTGGCCACAGAAGAAATAATTTCCTTTTTGCACTATGCTATTTAAATTTGAGAAAACAATTGAAAGGATAATGAGGCAGGAAAGCTAGCTCTCCTTTTCCAAGCAATGAAGAGAAACCACTTGGCAGGTAAAACATCCTGCTCTAGAAATCCTGGTGGACTCATTGATTTACAAAGATCTATTCAGTTCTCACAGCTATTAAACTACAGGTATTGTGATTTGGAGGACATCACCAATTGATCTTATTCACAGTGCAAGTAATCAAATTTCTCAACAAATAATCAATTCTTTACTTCTGACAATTTCATTGGTTAGTACCCTAATAATAAAGAGAATAGCCTAGGCTTCTGAAATTCAATGATGATTATGAATACATTTTTCCTTAGTATATGATCTTTAAAGAATACAGAAATATTTTTGTCTCTTTTTTCTTAATATTTTAAAATGTTTTACTTGCTTTATTCATGGCTAATTTTGCCCTGACTGGGATTTTTTCATAGATAGAGTAGAATACTATAGGTCAGTTGGAAAGAGCGCATAACAATCTAGTCCAACTGCCTGACTATATCAGGGCTGACCAAAAGTTAAAGCCTGTTATGCCTCTTAAACAATGACAGGCTCAGAGCATCAGGCACCTTTCTAGGAAGCCTGTTCCAGTGATTGATTACCCTCTAAGTAAAGAAATGTTTCCTACTATCCAGTCTGAAATGGTCCTCACGCAGCTTTGAACTATTCCCATGTGTTCAGTCACAGGATACCATGGATCACTCCCATAAATACCAAAGATGCTAATTTTTTTATTGCAACTATACAAACTTGTTCAGAAAGCATTTTCTGCTGTAATTTGTTCCATCAGAAACCTGTTTTTTTCTTTTCATCTACATCTGTTGCTCAGTACTAGCCTTCATATTACGCCCTCTCAAGCATTCCCCTTGCATACAAGGTTCTCAAAAGCAAACACTTTCAAATATGTTTCTGTGTTCCTAGTGAAAGAAAACAGACCTCAGGATGTTCAAAAAATATACAATGTGTTTTTATTTAATGCAAAGAGATGCAAGAAAAAAAAAAACAAAAAACATGTTGACCTCTCTCCAGTAAGTTTTCTCAAGAACATTGCAAAATACATGTAAACTCCCTTGGCCTATTCAACCTTTCCAGATGCATTGTTCTCCTGGGTAGCTAGGCAGATGTAAAGTCAAGTGGGAGTGCAGATAAGCATGTTGGACACCACCACTATACTTAGATATGTAGGCCTCCATATGTTAAGGTGAATGCCATCATATTTTCCCCATGTTAGAGTTTCCTATGTGGAAAGTTTAGTCCTATCATCTGTGATTACAGAACAAGGGAAAAATATTCTCTATATGCATTTTATAAAGTAGCTCTTTTCATAACCATTTATGGGATGTTATAACTGGAATACATCTAAAGTTACAATATTTATTTTTCCTTCAGAATTGCTTGTGATTTTCCTCATCTGAGGAAATTACTTGCTCTTCTGAGCAGTGTCTCTTCTGCATGTCTGTGTTCTGTGGTTACTTCAATACCACAGTATATCAGATTCAGTTTCTTGAGCTAAAAAGTATAGGAAATTCAGAGAGAAAAATATAACCAAAGTAACTTGATTAAGACTGCTGTAGGGAAGATAGATGTGCATGCTCAAAATTGCACTTGGAGAAAATATTGTATTGAAAAAAGATAAAAAATATTACATTGATTTTTCATTGTCACCTTCATGCTAAAGCAGTTGATCAATCCTCTTAGAGGGACTTACAGCTTTTGTTTCTCAGAGTTATGGGGACCATGGTGGTGATGGTCTCACAAAACTTTGGGATTATACGTTTTCCCCCCATATGTGAATTCTCTTCATGTCTGCAGCATTTACACAGCATGGAATGGATCTCCAGAGGAAGAAAAGTCTTCAGTAGATGAAAAAACACGCCTGAAATATTTGGAGCAAGGTGACTTTCCATAGCAGTGACCAAATGCTGGGTGAACTTGGCAGCTCTGTTCAAACTGATAAGAGGGGATCATGGGTATCCCCTTCCCTTGCTTAGGATAAATGTATTTCAGAAACAGAGAATTAGTTTCTTTTTAAAGCACTTGCAAGACAACCCCCTCATCCTTAGTCATGGTGTCCTCTGGGCTCGGGTCTCTAACTCATGTAGAAGAGGTGAATTTCTTCTCTCTGGCTGGCCAGAGCATTCTGCTTGCCTCATTTCCCCAGGACAGGCAGGTTTATTTTGGTATTTTTCATTTCAAGGCCATCGTGCAGTTCTCTGTGCAGGTAGGTCTAGTGCCTACCCAGAATCTTTGACTACTTCAGAACAGTGATCCTCATCTTACCTATTCAGCTAAAACTACATAAGCCCAGTAAACTTTCATTAATTTCCTCCTTTGGCTCTTGATCTTTAACAGCCTAAAAAAGGCCCTAACATCCAAAGGATGATACCTCCTTGTTTTACAGTCCTAACCCTACTCCAGCTGTGAGGCCTGGGAGTGCCTTGTGCACTGACCCCTGGGTGACTGCAGTCAACATTTCTCAATGGAAGGGGGCATCTGTGGCACAGTTTAGCACAAAGGCTGACTAACATCACAGCTTCGCTCCTTTAAAAACATGGAAAGATGCCCGTAGCTCTGATGAGACCATTGCCAGACAACATCTCCAAATCATTCTTGGTAATGTTTTCTTAATTGATTATTTATCTCAATTCCCTCTCCTCCTTTCAAGCAATTGAAATCTTGTTGGGAAATAGGGCAAGGTTTGGAATTTGACATACAACTTAGTGTTGGGAATCTTAAGTAGTGTTGTCTTTCGAGGCTACCAGGTATGTCTGGAGCCTTCCATTGCCTGCCTGATATGAGGCGCGACCCATCGGATTGCCGACATTCAATCCATCATCACATGAACAATTGTCTATAGGTGTACATAACAGTTTGAAGTATGCATGTTTTTAGACGGTGTCTGCTACATGACCTGTCACTAAACTCTCTTGCCGTCCACACAGAACAGTTAAAATAGATAAAGCTGTGTCCATATTTTCCCATTTTTATCTAGGTTTCATGGAGTGCCCTTGAATGTCTGTCTGGACAGTACTAGCTGTTAGCTCTCTAGGGAAAATGTTTTATCTGATACAATGATATTTAATCTATTTCTATCAATTCTTCCTCTCACATCAATATTTAATCAATAAATTTTCAATTAACAGCACAAAACCATGGCTATAGTTTTGTGTTGTTGGAACATCCTGATTGATTTATCATCATTGTTCTCTTACGCTCTTTCTGCTTGGTTATCCAAATAGCTTTATGAGCCCACAGAATCAAGTTTCATAGTTTTTTTTACAAAAGTGATGTTTTTTTCCCTTCCATTTTGCAGAAAGGGAGATCAAATATGGTGTGGTTTTGACTGGAAGATCATCTGGACTCAGAAGCAAAGCTGTTGTTTGAACATCATAGGCTCTCACTGTGGTGCTTTCCCTGTGTGACTAAGGCCTTCCAAAGACCGGCAAAGCAAGGTTGTAATCCTTTCACATTAAGCTTCCCAAGGCACTTTCACTTTAGTAACCCAACCAAATTTGTCTGACAACACAGAGCTTGATTTCATTATTCGTAACTAGCATGAAGTCCTGATGTACCTACAGAACAGTTATGACTCCTTTCTGCAGCTGTTTCAGGAGAGACAAGGCAGTCCTAGCCTGTCTTGGATTTTAGTTTTGTCATAGAATCCTTTGGGATAAAAGCTGAGTTTTGCATTGCAGTACTATGGTTTTATGGAGGCAGTGTGTACACAATAGTCTAATACCTGATACAGGAATTATATACTTACATCTTGGTTCATATTAAGAAGATGATTGAACAATGGCTTTCATGAAAGACTAATTTTGAAGTGTCTTTTGCCTAAGCAGTTTATGGATTTTGGCTGTGTCTTTTTGATGTGTTGCCTACAAGAAAGGATCTGTTGGATATAGTTTATTTCTTTCACCTGTAGCTGAACATCCACATATATCTTTTGAACAATGTGAACTCAAACTCAGTCAGCCACAAAGAAAGAATATCTGTTCACAATTTAGACTCTGTTCTATTACGTATTTCAAGCAATCACTATTGGATTAAATTATACTACCAACTATCTCAGATTTATGGACAGTTCATGCTGTTATTTAAATGTATTATTAATTTCTTTCCTGTAATTGAAATCAATTTGTTTCTAATTTTCAGGCAATCTGAAGTTCAGATTTGTATACAGGCTGAGTTATGGAACTGTGTTCTGTGATTCTCGAAGTTCAGACTGATTCTGTTTAAACCAAATGGGTTCATGTAGCTATTTCAGCCTCAAATGTTTTGAACTTTGTTAAGTTTATTCTAGTGAAAAAATAGTGATAGGGATTAAAATTTTCTTAAAAAGGAAGTTACTTAAGATTAAGTAACTTATTTTTAAATGAAAACTTTGTATCTCTTCTGAGCATGATATATCCATCTGTACAGTTATCCCTGACTCACCAGAGCTGAATAGCAATTGAGCAGTGGTAATAACCACACAGTGAATCACCAGTGCCACTTCTTGCAACCCATACTTGTTTTTTCATTATGTCTGTATCTATTTACTGGGCTTCATGATGTGAAAGGACTGCATACAGTTGTATTAAGCAGATGCTGGATTTACGAACATGTAGTGAGACATGCCTAGTTCCTTTCTGGTTTCCTTCTAGAGTTGTATTCCCCATACTACCTCACACAAGATTAATTTACATCAATTTTATTTTCCCTAATAGTTTCCAGTACATCCAACACAGGGATGACTAACACCTAGGTGAACCTGAAGGTTTCTTCTGGTTTCTTTAGTAGTGGGCTTATAGGGAGAAGTGTATTTCTGCCCTACCCTGCTCCCTACCCTCCCTGCTCTTCATCTTCAGACTCTGGAGTCAGTACCCGTGCCATTGCTTCAGATTTCACTACAGCAATGTAGAGGAACAGTACTAGAAAGCAATGTTAGCACTGAGCAGTGTATCCCTTTCTTAGAGAAACCCAGTCTAAATAATCTGCCACACTCCAAAGTTTTAAAGACTTTCATCTTACTTCTCAGTTGCAAGCTAAAATAAACTAGTTGGCTGATTAAGTGTAGCTTTATTGTAAATCTTCTAACAGGTATCTATCTTCTACAACCTGCACACATCAGGGCAGCAAGCACAACCACAGAGCCTCACTGAAAGGAGATATGTTTGCTGGAGAGTCTAAACATATGACAGTTTTTGTGTTGTATCATTTCAGTTTTGTGCTGTTATCATATCAATGAAGAGATTGTTGTTTCTTTTGTTCATGGAGACAAAAGGAAAGAAAGCCAACACATAACAGGCAATACCTGGTTTGCAATATTGAAATAGATGAAGCATGTTTCACTATCTTGACTGTGTCTGTGCACTCAAGCTGGGTAAATGAACTGAAGAAGCTTCTGACCCTAAATAATGGTGTTAAAAAAGCCTTCTTCAATAATATTTAATATGCACCAACTTAATTTTTAAGAGGTTGTATCTACTCTGTCTGTGTTAAGTCCCATTTATCCCCCCACATCTCCCTGCTGCCTTTCTTTGTTAATTCATTTAAACAGGGTTTCTTTCTGCTCAATTTGCATTCAAATGGCTGTCAGGGGAATTTATGGAAATAATATAAGTGCTTTTATCATTGTGTATTTAGTCACATGTGCTAATTTTCAAAAGATGAACTTGTCTAGCATCTTAGCAAAAAAAAAAAGAGTAAGAGTCAAACACCAGCCTTGTCATGACTACAAAGCCAATAATGCCCAGACCAGCATGGTTAAAAATTAAAAACAAAACCAGAAGGCCCAGTTAATGATTTCTTGGCTCAAATGATATATCATTGTCTGTTGTTTTAGATGACCCATCCCACCCATGCTGTAGCATATCTTTTCTGCTTCTTCCTGATTTGGATGCAAAAACTACCCATGTCTAGACCAAGCATACAATGGCATCTTTCTTCTTTGTTTTTAGCAATGAAACACAAATTCACTGAGTTTTGGAAATTTCACTTTGTGTGCTGTTTCTGTTCCTTAATTGGTGTTACAATAGTGGAGCATATCTCTTTATTAGCAGGAACTCCTCAAAGGCCACCACAAAGCACCAGTGATTACCTGTGTGAACTGAGTCTCTTAAAGTCAAATCTGCCCCCTTTTCTTCTCAAAGTGGGAATCAGCAGATTCCCCAACCCCCCTGTATTTGGTAACATTGTCAGCAAACTCACAGCCAAGACAAATACGATTTTAACCAATCCTGCTCGCAATGGTTTATCATCTTTAGCATGTAGTTATTAGGCAACATGAGATACTTTTTGGTCTGGTTCATTTCAGACCCAGGTAACTTTACTGATTCCTTTTGGCACGTGATGACAAATACTTCCTCCTCCATTTTCTTGAAAATCGCAGAAATTAGTGCAAAAAGAGACTTCCATAAAGCATGTAAGTTGTTAATAAAAATAATTGGTGATAGGAGTGTGGTGGTTTTTTCAGGCAAAATAATAAATGTTTTCTAATCTACTTTTGCAAAGTTTCTAAAAGAAAAGGAGAAATTTTGCAGGGTAAACATGAAAATGACACATTTCAAGCCTTTCAACCTAGTGAGTTTTTATATCATTTGTGTTACTCTGCCCTTGTTATTTAAAAGTTATATAGTTATTATATAACACCAAAAAAGAGCACAGTTCATTATATGAATGCTAGTTACTGGTTTATTTCTGAAATTCCTAAAAGGGAGGAGGGTCAAAGGGGGAGTCACAAAAGTTTTCGAATCTGCACATCAAGAAAAGTAGTGCTATGTCCAAATATATTTAGTGAATGATAATGCAAACCACAGACAAATATAGAGAAGAGGACAAAATAAATTCCCTGGCTCAATCTGGGAATTTACTGAATGCTTAGAGCCAGAGAAACAATAATTTAGAGGGGAGTATTTCCCTGGATTCTGCACTACTAATAAATCATTGCAGGTCATGAAATTTTTAGTGGTCCCAACAATGATTACATCTTGCATACACTGGTCACACTTAGAAACTAGATATTTTTCTTTGTTCTACTTTCTATATTACTAATGCTCTTGGTACTCTCAGGTGCTGAGGAATAACATTTTCTACATACAAAACAAGAGGCATGTGTCTTTATGCACACACACCTATAAACATGCATACATCACCCCTTGGGTCCAAGGCAAATGTTATCTATGGTACAATTTTTTTTTTCAGGATTGCCATCAGGAAATATTGGAAGATTTTGTACAACAGGTTGAAATCCTAAAATTTAAATTAAATTCTATTTCTGACCATATTTTCCCTGTAAACAGGACAACAAGTAACAAAATAAAACCTGCCAGCCTACCTCAGCTGGTATGAAAATGGCTTGCTTTGTGTTCATAAATTACTTTGGATTCTGTGGGGAAAGGCATTTACCAGAGGGGAAGCTATTGCCTATCAGACTTGCAGTATACAATGTCTTTACCTTAAGCAGTTGTGACTCCTTGTGATGTGAATGTGGGTAGGGATAATGCTGTAGCGAACAGGTGTAATAGCCTCTTAGAGGTAGGTGCTGATAAGGCACCAGCCTTAAGAGCACAAAGCCTGCAAAGCAATGGAGAAAGGAATGTTAATAGCTCACTGATATTTATTTTTTTTCAAGGGAAGGAGTATATATATGCATCTTCCAAGCCACTGGGAGAGCCTTCACTAACGCAGTTATGAAAGAAGGTTTTGAAAACATGTAATAATTGTGCCGTCAGAAAACTTCTCTTCCATAAATTTTGGAAAGTGAAAATACCCAGTGCCCATCAGGTCAAGAATAAGTTACCAGAGATTAAGTGGTAGAAAGTTTTAAAAACATCCTTATGAACATCTGTGAAGGACACCACATACTTTCTGGAAGGCAGGTTTGTTCCCCCACCCCTGCAGAGCTGGTGGAAGGGCAGGCCAGAGACTGCAGATTAAAATCCTGGCACCAAGAGGGAAGACTGTTGCTCAAGGAGAGCCTGCTGAGAGGAGCATTGAACCAGCAGCCAAGCCCCAGCAGTGATGGAGAAAACTTTATGCAGACTGCAGAAGACTCTGCCAGGTGTGCTGCTACTAGGAAAGCCACTGGGTTGACTGGAACAAAGCCTAGAAGCAAGATCTGATCTTCCTTTGAAAATTCACCAAAATAAAATGTCAAGGAAATCTATTGCAAAGTTGGGGCTGACTTAGGGGTTGTCACAGTGTTGAAGGACTGCTGTTGATTTAAGTATTAGCAAAGCCTGTCACAAATTAAAGGAATTTTTAAAGTTTGTCTTCTGAGAAAGCTCACCAAAGTACCTAGACAACTGGGTCAGTGATCTAGAGCTTCTTCTAAGCTGAAGATATGTTAACAGTAGAAAAAGCAACAGAGCTGTTCATAGTGGAAAACAGAAGATGGGGAAGGCAGAAGTGCAGAAGAACATCTGTAGTTTCCAAGCTGAATTGACTAGGTGCAAATCTCTGAAGAGTTGAGGGGGGGGGGGAAAGTTATCTTTTAAGTTAGAAATTAGTGAGTATAGAGAAATTTAATTCCTTCGAGTGATATGTCCAGTCTCCAGGTTTCTGCAGTACGGGTAAAACTGGACTGAAGGTTTCACCATCCCACAATCACCCCATTTCCACCACTCCCCCAGTTATGTGGAGCAGCAGTCAGGTCCTACACTCAGATTCAATTTTGTTACAACTGGCAACCTGATATGGTTAGTTGAAATAAACTGAATAGAGTTGTTCTGCTAAAGCTCAAAATCTTTTCTTTATAGAAAACCTCAGCTAAACCACCTAATAAAGCCAAGTGGAAGACATATCCTGCTTGGGCATCTCAGTGTTAACTATCTCCCTTGACAACACCCATTTCAGAAATATTGAACTATTTAGTGTCTCTGAAACATCTGGACTTTCTACTTGTTTCATAAGTCTCTAACAAAAAATATCTGCACATCATCCATCAATCCATGGCCACATTCTTTTCTCACCCTATCATGATTAGATTCCTTGGGAGGTTGTAAGAGGTTTTTTCCTAATGCTTTTCTCCCAGTTTTTCTTGGACATCCTCATATTATTAATGGGCTCGATATGTGCTCACTTCGAGCTGTTAGAAATTAAGCTAGTGTTTTAAGAAGTTGTTACCTAACCTGGAGAAATGGAGATTTTGGGAGACCTGTCATCTTTTCTTAGCCACAGCGGACCCAGTCTGGCAAAACTGAGACAGATCTCATTCACTGTTCGAAGAATGCCCCCCTCCTATTGAGATGTAGAGAGCAATGGTGCAGTGCTTTGTCCAAGACAGTTTTTCTGACAGGAACATGTTGTGGTTTAAGCCTCCAAGCCACGCAGTTTTACTCACTCACTCACTCTCCTCTTTTTCTTCCCCCAGTCCCGAGGGATGGGGAGGAGAATTGAAAAAAAATACAACTCGCACAGGTTGAGATAAGAACAGTTTAGTAACTAAGGTATAACACAGATCACTACTGCTACCACCAGCAATAATACAAGAGAAATACAAGGAAAGAGAATACAACTGCTCACCAAGCCCGACCCAGCCAGTGCACACCCCAGCAGCGAACCCCCCACTGCACCACCACACCTTTCCGGGTCTCTGCCCTCCAGTTTTTTACATCCTGGACATGACGTGCTGTGATGTGGAATAACCTCTTTGGTCAGTTTGGGTCAGGTGTCCTGTCTCTGCTTCCTCCCGGCTCCCCTCCTCCCTGGTATAGCATGAGACTCAGAAAGTCCTTGGCCAAACCAAAACATTACCAAGCAGTAACTGAAAACACTGGTGTTATCAGCGCTGTTCCCAGGCCCAAAATCAAAACCACAGTGCTGCACCAGCTACCAAGAAGGAGAAAAAACGACTGCTACTGCTGAACCCATGACAGAACATTACGGTCAGATGCACTATTGCTAAGGCTGTCCTGCTATAAGTGAATGGAAACTCCTAAATATCCCCTCTCTAAACAGATAGACAGCTGCTTTCTACAGACCAAGATGCATGCAGAACCGTAGCTCCATGGAAAAAGAGCTCTCTGTCCTCTGTGTGGACCTTGTCTCGAAGAGCTTTTCCTGTAGTGTAAACAGTCAGTGTATACTTGCACTATGTCTATCAAGAAATTAAAAACTAATTATATATCCTACTGTACAAGTAACATTGTCCTTCCACCTTTAAAATCATTAAATGGATGGGGAAATTTGTCCCTTCCACATGGGCTGGTACTGAGGAATGTTTCACACAGAAGAAGGGCAGCCTGCCATAAGATGGCTTTAAGCAGAGACTGAGCCCCTCTGGCCAATATGCCTTCTTCCCCAGTTTACACTGCTGGGCGCTTTGCCTTTCTGCCCTCCCTTTGCACCAAGTGTCCTTTTCTCACACTAGTTTTCAGCCAGATGAGTTCTCTGACCCATCCCACTATGCAATTGCATGCATGCAATTGGGGCAAGACAGTTGTAAAACTAGCTGTAAAACTGCTGAACTGAGAGCAGGAGGGAAGGTGGGAGCAGAGGAATCCAGCCTGAGACCATCTGGGGCTGCCACAGCGGTTTCTCGTACGCTGGGCAACCTCTCAGAGCTGGATGGTTTGCTGCCAGGTAATGCGAGGAGCTGGCTGATAGCACAGTCTTGCGTGAGGATCTGTCAGGCTGCCAGTGGATACACAACAATTGCAATCGCTGCCACTCCTCTCTGCCACAAAGATTAGGGGAGGTAGTCATGGGGAGCTGGACTATGAAACTGTGAGGAGAGGTGATAAGAGTGCACAAACATTGGACTGATGTAAATATTAAGGAGAAAAAGGATGGTTCAAGGATATTGTAGTTAAGAATGGTGGATTGAAGGAAAAACATCTTTTTGTATATGTGACTATTTTTATATAACCTCTGTCTGGAATTCAGCAAATTAGACTAAGGAGGAATACAGTCTCAGACGATATTACAAAGCGAGACCTTGCTCCTGAAGATAAATCAGTGCATCAGACTTCAGCTCATTGATTTTATTTGTCTGAATCTCAGGCTAATTAAGAAAAAAGCAGTCTGAAGAGCAGATCCTGCTTTCTGATCAGCTTGTAAAATAGTCCTGTAGGGGCAAATTGAGAGATGTTTTGTATACTTAAAAATCTTAGAAACCCTGCTGTGATTATCGAAAATTCATCTATTTTCAGTAATAATCTTGATAATAGAAGTGGTCTGAAAAACTGAGCATGTCTGACAAAAGGAGTGAAGAATTATGTCAAATGTTATTATTTTCCCTTCTGACTAGGAAAAAAAATCAGAACAGTATCTGGGGAAAATAGCTTTTTATCAAACAATTAATAAAAGTCACCCTCTGAAAGCCCAGACTGCAGGAAGAAAAGCTGGCACCTCTCCTTGTCCCCAGGCTGGCAAGTAAGAACCTGCACTTTCGGTGCGACATAAGTAGTACAGTGGATGGCATGATGGACTGAAGAGTGTGGAGGTGCCCTAAGTGCTGCTGACAAGCCCTAGTCAGCCATCCAACAGCTTTTAACCCACGGTGTAGTCTGTTAGCACTTACCACTACAAAGCCTAGCTTAGTTCTTTAACCAGACATTTGCTTTGGCACCAGGTGCTTGGGGTGAGAGGCTGCATGTGAAATCCAAGTGTTTGTTGCTTTCCACACATGGCAGCTTTAGGAAACGTGCAAAAGGGACATAGGGTTTGAGGTATTCTCTAAGGGTGCAGACTGGGGATATATTGTGGGAAAGAGAGCAAAAGGGAACAGTGAGAAGAGAAGGAAAGAGACAGCAGAAGAAAGATGGGAGGGCATTAAGAGCAGGGGAAACATAACAGCAAGGAAACAGGAGACAGTGTTATAACAGAAACATATTTCAAGTATCTGAGATACTCTCTGCATTTCTACCTTATTTTATCACATCCATGCTTTCCATTCTGTGCTACTGCTCCTATGCATCTTTGCCCAGCAAATCCTGCTGAACAGCTGGCTGAGCGTGTGCCATACTTGTAATACACTAAGGCAGTTGCAGCTGCCTTCCAGGCTGTGCTGGAAACTTGGGAAATGGGGAGAGAAAAGAAATTAAACAATAGAAGCTGGGATGGACAAAACATGAGCATCAATGGGGGAAGATGGGAAGGTATGGGAGAAAGAATAGTATCTTCTCACAACGCCTTTAAAATACGGAATAGTAATTAGAACAGAGATAAAAGTAGGGCTCAAACTTAGGCAACTACCTTAAATTAATAAACTCTAGAGGTTGCTGTAGTGTTTATTTAAAGACTGCTATAAACAACCATGATTTTCACTGTCTTCTGAAACCTGGTAACTACAGGCTTTGGCAGATTACCAGAAGAACCAGCCTCATCAGTGGAGATCCCAGAACTGCCTTGCTTTTGCTCCTGAAGATAAAACACTATGAACCGTGAAGAAAAGTGAATACAGCAGATTGTGGAAACTGTGCAGTGAGATAAAGGGAAAGAGGCTCTCCATCAGGAAGATAACTCTAGGATTGCTCAGGGATTGGGAAAAGAATGATTAATACTTTTTATCGCTACAAAACCACTGTAGTTGAGCAATGGGCTTCTCCCTGCCTTAGTTTAAGGATTCCTCAGACGAGGTTTGTAAGTGAAACCAGGGAACTGATCCTTCCAGATGTGTCAAATAGCAGGTATTGAGCATAGAGGTCATTCTGCCCTACATCTCCCCTCAGATACAGCTGCAGCTCACATGCTTTTGCAGTAATGAAAAGAGCCTCGTTATAAAACAGTTCAACCTAATGCATGCTGAAGGCCAGCCTCTGACATGACACTGTCTTCTACTTTGGGAAAGGTACTCACGAACAGTTGTGAACTCTTTTTCCACTGGATAAGACAGGCAAGTGGCTTCTCACAGAGCATTTGAGAACCCACAGCAGTTGCAGCAGTTCGTCTTAGTAGCCACTGAAGTAAAAGCAGGGTCATCCCTGGCTCCTCCACCTAATTCAATGTGGATCAGAACATTTCTGACATATTAGTCATGCCACACAATATGAAATTCATGCTGGCTTTACGCTAGCTGCAGAAGGGACTATACCTCATGCAGCTCAAAGCCTGTGGTTACAGCATTAACCCAGTAACACTCTTCAGACAAGCTGGACCCAGCAGTGTGAGTTTCTACTGCATCACAGCATTGCACTGTGTTGGATTTCTGACCCAGTATGAGGAGCATTGCATTGCAGCTGGCTCCAGCTGGACCACAGTCTGATCTATCAGTAAATTTCATCTAATGCTAACAAGATACACTAGCATGGTAAATATATATATATGAAATATATAGAGGGAGAGAGAAGGGAGGAGAAAGAGGTTAATGAGGTAAGGATTTTAAAATTAGACAAGATATGATTCACTGGCAGATGGCCTCAGTAAAGTGGCCAGCCTAATTAAGTGTGTTATTCTGTATCATCAATAATCCATTAGAAGAGTGGCAGTAGTTTATATGCAGCAGCAATTTGTTAAAAGAGCTCCGTGTATTTCATAGCAATGGAATTTACAATTTTGTTCAGAGGGGAAAACAAACAAACAATCCTTTTAGTTTTGAAGAATAACTTAAAAAATACATGGTGTAATCCATTGCACTGTCATGTGCTTGACTCCAATGAGAATCTGAAATAGTGCCTCTTACTTGTATGAACCAATCCAATTAATCATAATCCTGATCCCACAGGCTCAGGGCCCCTACATTCAGCGAGGCAATGGCTACATAATCTGGCATTTTGTCAGGGTGCCACCAAATTCAGCATTCCCTCGTGGAATTCCCTATTTTGCCACAGGCAGTTGCTCAACCTTTTGTTTTCTGTCTTCTTACTAGCGTCCTCCCTCCTCTCCTTTCCCCATGGGGAGGAGGTAATTGGATTACAACGCATGCTCTCTCTGCTTCTCCATGGAGCCAGACAGCAGGGGGTTGGAAAGCAACCATCAGAGTTCAGCCCTCAGTCAGGGAGTGGAGAGCAGAGCATATTGGATGACATGCTGGGCCTGGAAGGGAGCGCAGCAGCCATGGGGAGTGAGGGCTCCTGAAACTGGCTGCAAGAGCCTTGCTTCCCTGGCACACATGAGAATGGAGATTGAGGTTAGTTTTCCAAGACATCGTCATGGGATCTGAGACCTGTTGTACAGTCTAGGGCTTTTCAAAAGCAGGATAGAAAAGATCCCACACTTGGGAGTAACGGGGGCAGGAAGATGGTTTTGTAAAAAACCAAGTGTTGCCAAGCCCTAAAATAAGCACTGGCCATCTTCTTGATTCTCCTGCATCTTGACACCAAATGCTATATTTTATGACAAATATGTTGTGCTTCTTTATTTTTCTTATGTCTACATAGATGTCTGTGTTTGTGGCAACCTGTTAATTGTCTCAGAGCTATGTATATGGAGCCAAGTGATATTTTGGCTTGTGTTGTGAAAAACTTCAGGACTTCCTGTTAATGCATAGCCTCCAGTTCTGCCAGAGCCCCTTCCCCTCCAAGTTTTTACTCCTTCCTCTGACAGGCTGACACTTGCCCATCCTCCATCTTAGCAATTTCACAAGTGGGCCACAGCAACTGTTCACTCCCCACCTCAGCAACTCCAGTGTTGCTGCTCCACTCCTGCAAGTTGGATCTCCCACTAGGACTGTTAGTCCCCTGCTTGGGAGACGTGAGATGTTGCATTAGTGTCACCTTCTGTCCTGCTGAAAGGGGGTCAAACGTGCTGAAAGGTTTCTCACAGCCGCTAGTTCCCTTCCAGCTTTTGCTGTGTGCTGCCTTCTCTCACGCAGGGAACCTGAGAAGACATTGCATGGAGTTTCCCCATCTTCAGCTCTTATCTGAGAATCTGCTGCCTGAGACAGTCCATATAACACTGTGTCTTAGCTCTAACAAGCATCCTTAGCCATGGCTTCATCATCCTTCCCAGTCTTGTCATGTTAGCTGTCATTTTTATATTAGGGAAAACCACTTAGCTTTGGAAATCTTGAAAACAGCTAACATGTTTTAAACTATTTAGTTGAAATCAGTATTAGTGTGAGGATGGAACACAAGGAAAAAGAATACTTTGGGGTCACGAAAAATGTCTAGAGATTGATAAAGTGGAATTTAGTCCCACTTTGCCAAGGAAAGGCTTTTTCTTGTGGAATTTTTCAATGAAGCAATTCTGAGAAAGAAATTGTTATTGACTACTACATTATCTTAGCTTTGTGAAGTATCATGCTATGAATAGGCCCTTTATCCTCACAACTGCACATTCAAATTAGGAAAAAAAAGTATTTCTTGCACCAAAATCACTTTTTCTCCTCATTTCACTATGACATAATGAAATGGGAATTGAAGGGACAGGGCAGGATCCTGATGGTCCTCCCAGTTTCACTGCTGTAAGCTCAGAATACCAGAAGGTGTTTGCAACAGTACAAGTTTTACCTTTAGATTTATCAACCCTTAGGGGTTTCAAAATAGCTTTTAACAGATGGGTTTCAAAACAGAACTGTGGGGCTGAAAAAGAATTGTTTGTTTGTTTGTTTGTTTTTTCTTTTACATTAAGTAAACCCCTGTTGTCAGGATGTCAAGTCTCTGCAGGGCAGTGGGCTGAGGTCGCACAGGGGCTGTGAGGTGCTCCTTCCTCTTTGACAATGCAATTCCAGCAACAATTCTGTTGCCTTTGGCGGCATAGCTGTGAAGTCTAACACAACCTCGGAACTCTTGTTTTTCTGTAGTAGTAGTAGTATAAAAGTCTAAACAGATCAGACTTTGTTTTGTCTGTGTTTGAAATTTACCACCACTGTTGTTCATCTAAGCATTCTTGGTTTGAGATTACATCTTCATATGGAATATCAGCTTTCCTGCTCTTAGAAGGAAAACAGAAGTCTCTCTGTTTTTTGCTTTATACACGTTTGTGTGTATGTTTGCACATATCAATGGCTATGATCTGGATATTGACTATCCTCTTTACAAGACACTGTGCCTGGATCATGTAGGCACAAACACTGCTCCAAAATAGCAGGAAAGAGTCGTCACTGGGAACATAGCACTGTATTGTGTTAGTGACCCATGATTTCAAGTACTTTGAACTAGGCTGTGAATCAAAGAGTTGTTGCAATATGTTGCACTAAGAATCCCCATATAAGAAATTCCCTTTTGTGGCCAAATGTGACAACAAACTCTACAGCTGGTTTGTATAAATTACCTAAGGTTTGGCTGCATCTCCTACTCCAACTTTGATAAAACACTGGTATGATGTTAGCAAATGATAAATTTTCCAGGGAAAGGATATGCACTTAATTAAAAGAGATTGCCTAGTCCTAATCCTTAAAAACAATAGAAGCTCTAGCATGTTTCAGGATGTTTTACTTGTAAGATCTCTGTCCTGTAAGCACTTGTACACATGCTCACCTTCATTTCTGCCAAGTCTCAGGAACTTAACGAATGAAGTTAAACCTGTGTATAAAATTTGACCACTGCTCCTAAAAACCTCAAGCAAGTTTAGCAAACAAAGCCAAATATAGAAATATTAAAATTTATTCTGACAAGTACGATATAAATTTGGCTGACTGCATCAACAGAAAGAATTTTGTTTAAGAGACTGCAACAAAATTTAGTAAATGGCTTTAAAGCCCTATGTGTTTTTTAACAATACAAATGTCATCCTTCTGGGACAGGAGGAAGAGAGAACATGAGAAGACCCTTTAGTTTCTAGGATGTCATGTTGCTTGTTTTTCATAATATTGAAAAAATGTCCTATAGCCTCTTTTTCATTGGGGTTTCTATGTTAATTCAAAAATCCATGTAAATTAAACATAAACTTGATAAAGGAATCCATTTACTATAAATCATCATAACCAGGCTTGGTTGTTCTCTTTACCTTTCTCCACAGTTTGTTAAAGGATTAATTCTGAGAAATATATGAAGCAATCTTAAAGTGAGGAATTAATCTGAACCTTAAGAAAACTCATACTGGTATGTTTTGATATCTATACATCTAATTATGCTTCATTTCTTAAAACAGTCATTAGCCAAACACACACACACACAAGTAAACATTAGACTTAATGAAGTTCTTACTACTTTAATTTTTTTAAAAACTTCTTGAATTTTTATGAATTGTTTAAATTATTTTTCAAAGTGTTGGCAGGAATTGTACACTCCCAGTGAGAGTAAGATATTAGCACTTCCCTGGAGCTTTGCTGAAGCAAAAGCAATCCAAAAATAACAGCTGCTCATTTAAAAACAGTAAGGTGTCTGAGAATTTCTGTGTGGAAAATAGTAATAGATAAATAAAACAGCAGAGCTTTGTGACTCTTTCACTAAAGGGATTCATCATTCAGTTTATATCTTCTGTCTTCCTCCTAAGGGCATAGAAATTAGTTGGCTGAATTAAAAAAACCCAGTGAAGTGGCTGCTACTCCCTGAGCTTGTTACAAGTCTTTGTGTAAAATCACATATTCTTCCTGTAAAGTGCCACTTAGATCTGAGGAAAAATGCCGCAAAAAATGCACAGAACAGGGCTATTTTTTCCCTCAACTGAATAGACCTACATAATTGGTGAAGGCACAGTCATCTCCTAGCTGGTTTTTAGGTGCCAGTTGAAATACAATGGTGGTGTTGCTGTTTAATGTGGGATACTTTTCTTCACTTAGAAGCTAGTGTGGCACAGTTTAAACTTTTCAAACTTCACTGTGGTTTTGTTGTAGTTATTTGAAAAAGAAAAAAATAGAAACCTTTATGATAGATACATCCTGTGTCAAATTGACTTACTGCAATCTATTTTAGACAATTGCCTAACAAAAGGCAGGAGCTTTTTTGTGTGGCAACAAAGCACACCTAAATTTTCAGATACTTCAAAAGTTCAAATGTTAAGTTCCATGATTAGAGTTTTGCCTGTGTTGCTGATTGTAGACTGAGAAGCTATGTCAGCTTTATGCTATTCTACTAGTATAGCTCCAAATTAATTTTTACTAACAAAAAGGGAGAAACTCAGATTTTAGCATTATAATCATTTTGGGATATGAAGCAAATTTTTCAAACTATTGGGGACAGCTAGTTTTATTTGCTACTATTTCTAGGTTGTCATAAATGGTATGACATGGGTGAAAGAAAAGGAAGAACTTAACTTCAAATTCTGGGATTAAAAAAAGAATCAGATGTCTTTTGCAAGACAGTCACCATCTGATTTCACTGCAGATGGAGAAAAAAACCCAGAAGTTTTAGTCTCCCATGCCCTCCTTTTTATACTATGAGGGAGAATGCATCATGTTCGCTGAGTGGGAGACGTATTGCATTTTTAAAGAGTGCATAAGGGGCTTTTTTTGTGCTCAGCAGGGAAAGTATGTAACACATAAATTGTTGACACTGCAGCAAATCTTCAACTTGCAAGCAGAAATCAATCACTCAAAAAAAAAAATCAATGCAAGCATCTCACAGACAGTGAGGTGATATTAAATGACAATATTACCTAGAGATGTTTCCATTTGAGTATAAACATGTCTTGGTTTCATGGTAGCTGTGGTAAGCAGCTGGAAGAGAGTAGCGGATACTCATTCCTCCTCACTTTTGGTGTTTAAAGAGTACCCTAACCACAACAGGTTTCCTTGGATGGGGCTACTAATTATTTTGTAGTCAGAAAGTGCTCTATAAAAGGCATAAGAGAGTAATTCAATGCAGTTTCCTTTTATCTGCCTTGCCAATTGATGTCTATACAGAGCAAGCGGGGCTTCCCAAACACATCAGTCTGTTTCAGATACACAAGATTAAGTAGCAAGTGACATTCAAGAGCAATCAGCCCACCCAGGAGGAGTGAAACCAGCGGAAAAGCTGTCAGATTCCGCCTTTTCTCCATTAATCTTGAAGCTTTTCAATGCTGCCAGGTCGCATCTCCATCAAACAAGCTGAGAAGAGTATCGGGCTATTTTCTTTCCTCTCACCCTCCCCTCTCCATCACCCCCCATTAACCCCTGCCATGCCAGGTTCTGGTTTGGGAGCAGCTCTTGTGTTATCCCCAATAGGTGGGGCCTCAGATGGGGAAGGATGGAGCCCAGTGTGGACCTTGTTCTTAGCAGCAGGACAACATTTAGATGTCTGGAGAAGAGGGTGGCAAAGATTTCTCTCAAGACTGAACTGATTTGAATGCTTGTGCAAGAAGAAAGGAAATAGCAGGTGTGTTTGTCTTTTATAGACAGACCATATAATGAGGTACTACTCTCAGGCTGGTCTGGTTTGGGAGTGAGCTGTGTTTTCCATATTCTAGATAAGAAGGGGGAGGAATTTGCCCTTCTTTCACTTAGGGGTAAATTTTTGCCAGTTACATTTGAGCTGGCTGCATCATGCATGATGCAGGATTTGACCCAGGCATAGACACATATCTCATTCTTCCCTGGGTAGTTGCAATAGCATGTAGGACACATAGTGTAGCTGTCATAGAGGACGCATCCAGGCTGGCGGCAACCTTCAGAACTTGAGTCGTAGAAGAAGAGGGTGGCTGAGTGGCCAGAAAGAGGCACAGATTGTGAAGTGCACATGGCAGGGATAAGTGATAATATATGTTGGAACTGGAGCCAAGTGACTACGCTCCTCTGATACAAGCGGATGGGTCTGACTGAAAGGAAGGAGGCCTCTTTCCTTCATTTCCTAGGGATTGCATCCTGAGGATGATATCGGGAAGGGTGTGGTTTTGAGAGGGAGGAAATTACAGTGGAGATGAAATCCAGCTCTGAGAAACTAAATCTATAAGCATAAGAATGGCTACAGCAGATAAAGCCAATGATCCACCTAGACTGTCTCTGACAGCAACATGAAACATACAGGCATCATATAGTGGTCGCTCCTTGGATAGTCTTCCAGATTGCAGTAAATTGTAGATAAGGGATTTCCCTATCCTGAGGTGGCACCTCCCTCCACCTTCCTTTTTCCCTGTAATAATACAGCTATGGTGTTTACTTTATTCTTGTCACTCAAGAAATCTCCAATATTCCTCTAAGTGATGTTTGAATTTCTAACAATCACAGACATAGGGACAGTGGATTTGTTCCTACCATAAAGCAGAGTAGTGAGAATTCTAACGGAAGCATGCTCTGGTACAATTCACATACCAGTATTACGTTCCTCATGCTCACACAGAAACAATCAAAAGCTGCAAAGTAAAATGATCTCCAGTCTCCAACACCTGAGGTGAATGTTCTACCCCAGGTGACTGAGCACCAGGAGAGAGAGGGTGGCAATAGTAAATCTCCAGGAATGTTTCCTTGTATCCTAACCTCGTAGATGTGCTCTGAGAGTGCCCACCAGATCTTGCCTTGAAGGTTAGGGAGGGGATGCTAATCTTAGTGATTCACCTGTATGCTGTCCACCTTCCAAATACCTTTGCTATTCTCTCGATGTGCTGCTCTAGGAAAAAAAAGAAACAAAGGGGTTGTGCTCTAGGTTGCAGGGATGGGGGTTTTTTAAAGGAATTTAATTTCATTTTAGTAATGCAATCTAGGTCACTCTTAGTTTCTCCCTACTAGATACTGGTATACCAGATGTATTTTATTTAAACTTGCAGAAGCTACATTACAAAATACATTCTTAGGTTTCTACTTAAGTATGCCACTAGTGTATCTGTTTCAATATAAATGGTTTCTTAAGCTATATTTTTAGATAACAGGCCTTCTTAATTTTTCTAGAATGCTGCCTTTAATGGCTAGTTGTGTGTAGTTCGTTCTGCTTCTGCTCTTTATCAGCCTCCTGGCTGGCTAGGCCAGTGGTTGTAATTGGTCATCCTTCCAATACAGTACAATACTGCCTGCATGGTAGTCTGTGTAAACTCAGTCAATTTTGTATTCAGACAGTGCAATCTCCAGCAAATGGGCTATTAACACATTTAATGGTTGTAACAGAAGCAGCAGATTATTGGAAAAGCAGTTGTGTCGTTATCAAATGTGAATGCAGAAGGACAAATAGTGTTATGATGTACAGAATAGTGGGCAGGAAAAACAGACAAAGGTGTCAAAAGGCTGAAAGTTAATACATAGAAAGTAATAGCAGTTTAGCACAGGAATAGTGGGAGAACAAGCATCACTATTATTTTGATCAAACTACACTGAGTAAAGGAAAAATATGCTTCACAAAGCAATAAAAAAACCTCTCTGCTGGCTGCAAGAGCCAGATGCCCATGTTCAATATGACAGCAAAAGTGAGATCTGTCACTCTAAGGAAAGAAGCAGACATGAAGAGCTCTGTACATCTATAAGTATCAAAAGGCTTAGAAACCTAAGAGTTCTTACTGTAAGGCTGAAGTCTTCCAGAGTGATGATCTGGCAAGCAAATTTTCACCCACTAAAGTAATGAATTTTAGGTAATGAAAAATTTGTGTATCAGAAGAGATAAAAACTTTAATATGTAATGAGGTTTACTCTCTGACTGGTTGGGGCTGGATAGCCTGTTGTGAACTGCTGTAGTGGGGTGTCATTGGCAGGTGTGATCACACAGTCCTCTAAGAATGATCATCACATTAAAGGTGAGTCCTTTCCCCTCTGCATTGTAAGCAAAAACATATGGACCTGCTGAGATAGTCACCGATGTACTCAGTGTTTACTATTCTTTGGTTTGTACTCAGAAGCCAGAGCAGGAAAAAAATAATGACATTATAGGGCTGGTGTAAGAGTCGAATAGACCACTTGAATAGGACACCCTTTCCCAGTGCTCACTACTCACCCATGCACCTGGCATTCACCAAGCCCACACAGCCAGCATGTCCCACTCCTAATTTTACACAATGGTGAGACATGAAGTTTTTCCATTATGTTAATCTATAATTCAATGACATTTATCTTTACTAACGACTACAGTAGCTGTCTGTTCTCCACAATGGATTACTGCCAATATACAGAAATGAATGACCTTAAAATGTCTCCCTAAATATCTCTACAGTCTTTTTCCCTGATGCAGGCTCCACCATACTCCCCCGCTTTCAAACTGCCTCCTCACCCCAGGCTGAAAAATAAACTGGTATCAATTTCCTCGCTCTAAAACAAAATAGTTCTCCCACCTTTCTCTTTCTGTCAGCTTTCTACCTCTATCACCCATGTCCTTTTCTTACTCTTCTTTTTTTTTTTTTTTTTTTTAAATTTCTTTCTCCTATAGCTGTATTTGTTGATTTCTTGTTTTGCCTGTCTTGTCTGTGTTCCCAGTTAAGGATAACTGATTTGTTCTATAACCCTTATAGCATCTATATTCACATTATACCATGCCTTTCTATAGTCATAGCTACTTCTGTACTGCTAATTGCTCTAGTATTCTATTATTTATATTTCATTTAGATCTTTACCATCATATACCATGAGGCTTAAGCTCCTTTCAGACACTGGATTTGTATTTCTCCACATCTTAATTTTTTTTAGAGGCATAAGTTAAACACAAAGTTTGGGACTGCTATCCATGCTAGTTGAGGTCACAACATCTTCCTGACTCACAGCCTCAGTTGTACCTCTGGATAATTCTATGAGATTGCAGTACATAATTTTGGAACTAAGCTTCTCTTCAAATTTTCATGCAAAATCCTGCCTTAAAAAAAAAAAAAGGCCTGGGAGGGTGCCTTTGCTATCATCTTCACATAAGCATTAGCGCTCAGATGCTGTTGCTGTCTTTGAAGTAACTCCTCTCCCTCAAGTTTAATATATAGAATGATAGTATCATTCAATTGTTTGGGTGGAAAAAAGCCTTTGAGATCTTTAAGTCCAACCACTAAACTAGCACTACCAAGTCTATGACTAATCCATGTCATTAAGTGCCACATTGACAGTCTTTCGAATACCTCTAGGGATGGTGACTCAACCACTTCCCTGGGCAGCCTGGTCCAATCCTTGACAATGCTTTCAGTGAAGAATTTTTACCTAAGATCCAATCTAAATCTCCTCTGGCACAGCCTGTGGCTGTTTCCTCTCATCCTATCACTTGTTACTTAGGAGAAGAGACCAACACCCAACTTGTTCCATCCTCCTTTTCAGGTTTCCCCTGAGCCTTCTCTTATCCAGACTAAACAACCCCAGTTCCCTCAGCTGTTCCCCATCACACTTGTGCTCCAGACCCTTCACCAGCTCCATTCCCCTTCTCTGGACCCACTCCAGCACCTCAATGTCTCTCTTGTAGTGAGGGGCCCAGAACTGAATGCAGGCTTTGAAGTGCAGCCTCAAGAGTGCCAGTACAGGGGGATGATCACTGCCCTGGCCCTGCTGGCCACACTATTGCTGATACAGGCCAGGATGATGTTGGACTCTTGTCTGCCTGGGCACAAGCTGGATCATGTTGAGCCAGCTGTTGACCAACACCCCCAGGTTCTTTTCCACTCAGTAGCTTTCCAGCCACACTTTCCCAACCCTGTAGCATTGCATGGGGTTGTTGTGACCATTATGTTCCATTTCTACCAGTTTATCTTCTTGGATTTGGCTCAGTGTTGCATAATGAAAACCAACTAGAAATTCCAGAGGTCATGAAAAAGAGTTCATTACATTCCTGCCTCTGTTTTATTTCTTCCTCCCCTCTTTCACTTCCTTCTCTTTGATCTTTCTGTTTACAGCAGAGTTAGGCACGTGTAGCTTAAAAAAAAATATAAATTATTACTTAATCTAAAGCTACAATCTTCAGATGTAGATGAGCTTTCTGTAGAACAGAAAGATGTTGCTTTTACCAAAATAGTCTTTTGAAACCTGCACTATTTTTTCCAGAAGCACAAAAATGGCTTGGAAATAAGTAGATTACTAATTTATTCTCCATTTTCTTCTAGTGCTTCCTAAAATAAATTTCAGCCATCAGCCTTGACTGGATCAACAGTTTCAAAAATGTGTTTTCCTGATAAGGTGAAGTTATTATCTATCTAATGTGTATTGCTAAAACTGATGTTCTAAATAATTGCCAGCAGTCGGTGACTGGACCAGACTGACTCACAAATATAAGTGAAAATTATGGTAGGATTAACATCTAATCTATTTATTATATTCAACAGTATTTCTCTTGTGATTGTCAGGAAAATACAAGTAAGCTTTTGGCAGAAGAAAATATTTAGGAATGCTGCAAAACCATTAATACTTACTTCTATTGGGGATCACGTTGTCACAATGATTCTTAGCAACATTTTCCAAGAATCATAGAATCATAGAATAGTTAGGGTTGGAAAGGACCTTAAGATCACCTAGTTCCAACCCCCCTGCCATGGGCAGGGACACCTCACACTAAACCATGTCACCCAAGGCTCTGTTCAACCTGGCCTTGACCACCACCAGCAATGGAGCATTCACAACTTCCTTGTGCAACCCATTCCAGTGCCTCACCACCCTTACAGTAAAGAACTTCCTCCTTATATCCAATCTAAACTTCCCTGTTGAAGTTTTAACCCGTTATCCCTAGTTCTCTCACTACAGTCCCTCATGAAGAGTCCATCCCCAGCATCCTTATAGGCCCCCTTCAGATACTGGAAGGCTGCTAGGAGGTCTCCATGCAGCCTTCTCTTCTCCAGGCTGAACAGCTCCAGCTTTCTCAGCCTATCTTCATACGGGAGGTGCTCCAGTCCCCTGATCATCCTCGTGGCCCTCCTCTGCACTTGTTCCAACAGTTCCGTGTCCTTTTTATATTGAGGACACCAGAACTGCACACAATACTCCAAGTGAGGTCTCAGGAGAGAAGAGTAAGAGGGGCAGGATCACCTTCCTCGACCTGCTGGTCACTCTCCTTTTGATGCATTCCAGGATACCATTGGCTTTCTGGGCTGTGAGCGCACACTGAAGATGGCTCATGTTCATTTTTTCATCGACCAACACCCCCAAGTGCTTCTCCACAGGGCTGCTCTGAATCTGTTCTCTGCCCAACCTGGAGCTGTGCCTGGGATTGCTCCGACCCAGGTGGAGGACCTTGCACTTGGCATGGTTAAACTTCATCAGGTTGGCATCAGCCCACCTCACAAGCATGTCAAGGTCCCTCTGGATGGCATCCCTTCCCTCCAACATATCAACCGAACCACACAGCTTGGTGTCATCAGCAAACTTGCTGAAGGTGCACTCAATCCCACTGTCCATGTCACCAACAAAGACGTTGAACAAGATGGGTCCCAACACTGATCCCTGAGGGACACCACTTATTACTGGTCTCTCAGCTGGACACTGAGCCATTGACCACAGCTCTTTGTGTGTGGCCATGCAGGCAGTTCTTTATCCACCTAGTGATCCGCCTATCAAATTGATGTCTATCCAACTTAAAGACAAGGATGTTGTGTGAGACAGTGTCGAACGCTTTGCAAAAGTCCAGGTAGATGACATCAACTGCTCTACCTCTCTCCATCAGTTCCGTAGCCCCATCATAGAAGCCCTACACATTGGCCAGGCAGGATTTCCCCTTAGTGAAGCCATGCTGGCTGTCACCAACCACCTTGTTGTTTTTCATGTGCCTCAGCATGCCTTCCAGGAGAATCTGCTCCAAGATTTTGCCAGGCACAGAGGTGAGGCTGACTGCTCTGTAGTTTCCTGGCTCATCCATTTTCCCCTTCTTGAAAATGGGGTTATATTTCTCTTTTTCCAGTCATCAGGAACTTCACCTGACTGCCATCATTTTTCAAATATGATGGGCAGTGGCTTAGCAACTTCATTTGCCAGCTCCTTCAGGACCCGCAGATGGATTTCATCAGGTCCCATGGACTTGTGCACATTCAGGTTCTTAAGATGGTCTTGAACCAGATCCTCTCCTACAGTGGGCCCAAGGTCTTCATTCTCACAGTCCCTGCGTCTGCCTTCCAAGACTTGGGTGGTGTGGTCAGAGCATTTGCCAGTGAAGACTGGGGCAAAGAAGTCATTAAGAACCTCAGCCTTCTCCAAATCCAGGGTAGCCAGTTCTCCTGATAGCTTCTGGAGGGGGCCCATGTTGTCTCTAGTCTTTCATTTGCAATGTACCTAAAGGATCCCTTTCTGTTACCTTTAACATCCCTAGACACGTTTAATTCTAACTGTGCCTTACGTTTCCTAACCTGGTCCCTATCTTCACAGACAACACCCCTGTATTCTTCCCAGGCTGCCTGTCCTTGCTTCCACCTTTTATAAGCCTCTTTTTTCCCTCTAAGGTTCCTCAGCAGCTCCTTATCCCTCCAAGGAGGTCTCCTGGCCCTGCTGCTGCACTTCCTTCTAGTTGGGACGCAGCACTCCTGAGCTTGCAGCAGGTGATCCTTGAATATCAACCAGCAGTCTTGGGTCCCCCTGCCCTCTAGGGCTATATCCCATGGAATCTTATTGAGCATGTTCCTGAAGAGGCCAAAGTCTGTTCTCTTGAAGTCCAGGGCAGTGAGCTTGCTGCACGCTATTCTCACTGTCCTGAGGATCTCGAATTCAACCATCTCGTGATTGCTGCAACCAAGGCTGCCCTGGAGCACCACATTTCCAACCAGCCCTTCCCTGTTGGTGAGGAGAAGGTCAAGCATGGCACCTCTCCTTGTCGGCTCCTCTATTACTTGCAGAAGGAAGTTGTCTTCCACACAATTGAGGAACTTCCTTGATTGCTTGTGCCGGGCCGTACCATCCCTCCAACAGATATCAGGGTGGTTGAAGTCCCCCATGAGAACAAGGGCCTGCGAGTATAAGGCTGTTCCTACCTGTCTATAGAGTGCTTCATCCACCCAGTCCTCTTGGTCAGGCAGTCTGTAACAGATCCCCACAATAATGTCTCCCAAAGCTGTTCTCCCTTTAACCCTGACCCACAAACTCTCTATTGACTGCTCACCTGTCCCCAGAGTTCCATACTCTCCAGCCTATCCCTAACATAAATAGCAACTCCCCCTCCCCGTCTGCCAGGCCTGTCTTTTCTAAAGAGCCTGTAACCTTCCATTCCAACACTCCAGTCATAGGAGCCATCCCACCATTTCACCAAAAGAACATTTTATTTCTTCTGGAAAAGCTTAAAGGAAGTTTAATTCCTGACTTTCATACACATACAATATAAAGAAAGTGTACGTAAAGAAAGTGAAAGTACTCCTTTTTTAAATGTTTGAACCTCAAACTCAAACAGAAAAATGGAAGTCAGGAGTCTGTCTAAGCAAGTAATAAAATTATTCAGGTGTTCTGTGTTTCTCTGAATGGCTCACCTCTAATGCTTAAAGGTTGAAAAAATTAGGATACTGTTTTTGTCTATGTGGCATAAAGTAACATTCTAAATGAGTTCTCTAGAAGAACTTTTACCTCTGCTTGAGTACTAAGTCACAAAAGAACCTTGGGAAAGGGAGTGTAATTTTGCAGGCAAAATCTCGATCGATTTACAGATTCAACATTTTAAAGCACTAACATTAGACCATTTTGATCTTCAGTGAAACTTTTTGGGGAGGTGGGGAATAGGGTGGAATGGTTTATTTTATCTTTATGAACCTTATGACCTTCCTATAATTCACATAGATGCTTATAAAGTTGATTATGATGACTGTTTCAGGATCAGGAAGACAAGCAGCAAAATGAGTTAAGAAAGTGTAGTAGAATATCTAATAGACTTCTAAATCTCTCCAACCATGTACTCAGATGGACTTTAACACCCTTTTATTATTAGATTTGAAAAATATTTGTGGTTTTTCATAAACTGATTTATTTCATGGGCTGTTTGTAATTCTTAGATCCAGTCTACTTTCTGCTGGTTTTGGTTTTTTTTTTAATTATATTTTAGAGTTTTTTAAATAGTCTTTCTTAGCCAATATAGAAATGGTTACATTTTCTGTTATTCCACTACAGCAGTGATGCAAGCAGGAACTGTGGACCACTGTACAGAATGTACAGAAACCAGCAGAGTCTGGCAGCTGTCTAAAACTGGGAGACAAAACTGAAGTCTGGGTTTGAAAATGGATGTTTCCATATAGGTATCATTGACCACTTTGGTTTATGTTTACATTTCTAACCCCTCCTCCCCTCCCGGTTCTAAAAGAGAGCTTGTGCAAAGTAATAAAAGAAAGACAACTCAAAGCTACAGCCTCTGGGGTTTCAGAGCAACTGCTATATATTGCATTACAGGAACCAGGAGCTACGACAAAACCTCAATTTTCATGCTGAACATATTTTCTAATAGAAAACTGTATTGACATTACTGTCTTGGTAAAGCGGAATTCTCCACATCCCTTTGTAGAGGGGACATTTGATGTGTTCAAGAATCCACACAGGATTCATATTCTACACACATAGCAAAAGCTCCAATGACTGACTGACTTAGAAACCATAACTTACCTACAGAACAGCAGTAATGTACTAATATAGTAGCTAAAATGATAGACCTGAATTATATGTCACATTTTTTCAGAGTAAGACAAAAGAAATACACCTCTTCCCTCCCAAAAGTATCTTTTTTCCTGGATATTGTCCTTCTTCTGTATCACATGCCTGCTTTAATTGTTACTCACATATCATCAGTCCAAAGAAGAGGAGCATTTGTGGAGAATTTTTTAGCATATGGTTGATTAACTTCTGAGAAAGTGGATTTTAATACCAGAAACTGTGACAAGTTCTTCCTTGTAATGGTGCTGTGCAGTGGCAGGGAGCTTGTGAGAGAAAGATTGCATATGTATGTGAGGCAATGGAAGTTTTAAAAGAACAACATTGTACAAAACGTGAATAGTACAGATTATTCATTATACATATAATATTATCTGGATAAGAGTAATTTGTTTTTATACATTGAAGTCTAGAAAAAATGTCAATTACCTTGTAACTCATTCTTACGTGAAGTGCATGTTGCTGCATGCTCATCTCTGAAAGCTCTGGGACAGGCACTGAAATCCACTATTGCACAGGAACACTGATGCACAACAACTGGCTCAAATTTTGACACCTTAAAAAACCACGTCTATGGAAACACGATACTTGTGGCCTCTGTTCTTGCAGACCTCCATCGTGTACCACCCTCCCTATCAAGACACACCAACAAAGATTTATAAAGGTTTATACAGCTCTGGTGGGAACAGACCTCACTGCCCCCTGGTAAGAGAAACCCTTGGTTCTGTCAGTACAGAAAGTTTGCTGAGCCCACAGCCATTGATGAGTTCTTACTCTTAGTATGAATTATCTTTGGCATGGACCTTTTTTTGATCTTGTGCACTGCTCAGGTACTTTACAACAATAATGCTGACTGGCATGTAAATTCTTACACATTAAAAACTAAATACACATTGACTGATTCTTGCCTGATTAGTTTAAGATCACTACATGCCATGAGCTTCTGCCACACCTAGGCAGAAAGGCATCAGATACACCAAGTGGGAAAGAACACAAGGGACAGGCAGTAGTCAGCTAATATCCCTTTTTTTTTGTTAAAAGATGTTGTTTCAGGATTGGTTTTGTTTTCTAAATTAGCAATAAAGCTTTTAATGCTACATATTATTTGAAACACAACATCCATTGCAGTAAGAGAATTCAGGCAGTGAAGAAGTCCTGGAATGAGATCCTTCCTGGCTTACCATACTGGATGGAAAGGACGTGCCTTGCTCCTTGCCATGGAGAAGGCACTCAGGGTGTGTTTCTTATTACAGCATTGTTCTATTTTTAATTGCCTGGGGCTTCCTGAGAAGTCATTATGGCTCACAGTACCAACAACTACATTTTTAACCACACATGAAGTGCACAATGAGAAGAAATCCTTGCTGGTGCACTGTTTTGAAAAGGAGTGCTGTCCTGGTGGCTTAGGCCAGATGCTGTCTGGGCAGATGACCTAAGAGCAACAGGATATACTGTGATTAGTACTTTTGCTCCTTCTAGTCCACAAGTTCTGGATGCTCATCCAGATATCATGTTCAAAAACTCAGCAGCAACTTCATCATTCAACAGTGAACAGGCAGTTACATCCTGTTTTGATGATTTAATCTGTATAAACTTTGTCTCACTTCTGGAATCCCTCAGCTTGCTCTTAACGACAATAGTGACTTTGGCAGAGCGTTAAGAATTGTTTAGCTAACACAGTATATTTTATTCTTATCTTTTTATTTCCATTGTTACTACTTTTCCATTATGCTACTATTTTATATGACAGTTTAGGGTTGGTACTTCTGTGAATTTGGAATATTAATCTCTCTCTAACAGCTTTTCCTGTGCAAAGACCAGTATTTTCCTTTTCACTGGAAGACTCCAAGGAACAGCATATTGCGGCAAAAAGTTGCTACTGTATTTCAGTTTAAAAAACCAAAACCAGATTTATGTGCATATATACTTCATCATGCATTCATTTTTCATTGTTTTTCAGTGTTCAGCATCAATATCATGAAATGAATTTTACTACATCTGTGATAACCACTCAAAACCCCCAAATTTTGCTAATACTATCTGAATGATCGGTAGTTTCCAAAACCACTTCAACGCCAGAACAGAATGGAACTTCTTGTGGCCAAAGCCAAGTTACAGCTCTTCATGGGATCAGAGAATCATTTTGGTTGGAAAAGAGCTTTAAGATCATTGAGTCTAACTGTTCACACACTTCCCTCTTCCCAATCCAAGCTAGAATATGTTTATCATCTCATGTGGCTTCTCCCTTTGTAAAAAACTACCTCTAGACATTACACTGCAATGTATTTACAGAATTTGTTCCTGAAAGCTGATTTAATAAAGCAACTGTCTATTAAAATAGCTATGTGCTACATGGTAAGCTATTCAGTATATCACTGTTATCAGTTTTTGAGAACCAGCAAGTTTGAAGGATAAATTCTGCCACAGAACTTTGGAATTTCAAGTCAAAGTCACATTCCATTTGGCAGCCTGACAAAAGTGAATTTTGCTTGGCTTCAAATAATAATTCAATGAAAACTGACTTTAATTACATTCTTTGATTCTTTTTGAAGAAACTATTGTTGTTATTGTTGTGAAGAAAGCAAAAATCCTGATCAGCTAGAAACAAGCAGATTGATGATTTAACTGAGTTGTTATTACTTTCACTCAATCCTAAAAAATTAGTTATGGTGTTGTTCTTAGCTCTAAGGTTAAATTATAGTTTGTTTAGCTGCATGCTTACGGGAATATGCTTTCAATGAAAGTTTACACTATTTATAACAAACAGTCTTTAATAAGGAACAGAAAAGTAAAGCTATCAAAGGAATATCTTAACACATTACTTTCCCTAAACAATCTGCACTTAGCAAACCAGCATTTGTTTCAACAGTTGTAATCCTGATATACATTGACCACTGTCACACTGCAGTCTATAGTCTTGATGAATAACTTCCTTTTTTCCTCCATCTATCTTATTTGTGACTACACACAAATAATCATCAGATTAGCAAGCTGTGTTGCAAATGGAAGGTAAATACTAGTAGCCCAATTACCACCATGGGCTGAGTCATTCTAGTAAGAAAACAACCCCCATTTGTTATTTGGTGGCCATATATTTAGCTAGCTTTTTCCTTGTTGTTTTGAAGTTTATAAGACAAAGTTTGCAGAGAGAAGTGATAACATCTTTAGTCCAACTGATGATAGAATTTTCTTTGGAAAAGTACCAAATCAACAAAGAATGTAAAAGTGAAAATCCATCCTCAGTTTAATGCTCTAAATCATTCTCTGTTTTAAGACAAATTTCTTTTTTTTGTACTTAGTCTAATACAAGAGCATGGAAATATCTCCCATATTGAAACAAAATTACTAAACTCAAAGCATTTCAGTGCCATTGGAAGGCAGTTAAAAACCACTGGCTTTAATCAATTCCATGTTTGATTGCAACTGGTTAATGAGTTAGAAGTTATTTCTTTGAAAACAACAATAAGAGTTAGTACAGTAACTTCTTTTCCCCGGTGCTTATCTGAAAATATTCAGTGTTTCCATTCAATAGATTGGCCAGACTGGTATTCCAGACTCCTTACAACCCAAGAATGTGATCTGTAAATCTGCCAATTTTCAGACAATTTTTGCTTCTGAAAAAATTCTTAGGCTGTGATGTTTCATAGTTCTATTATCAAATGCTGGTTTGGGTTAATTGTTCTTTGTGGCAGAAACATGCTTCTCCCATTTCCAGAACATCATCAGCTCTAATGACAACAAACTAATTTCTATTCCCATTCTGAATAATGTTTTAGCTTTGCACTGGGCATGATTTACAGGTGAAAGGAATGAAAGCAATGGCTACTAAAGTTATTTGGGAAATGGCAAGCCATTGGCATGACAGGAGATAAAAGGGAGAGTTTGGTGTGCTTAGTTTGGTAATCAAAGGCTAAAAAGGAATATGATTAGGTATTTTAATTCAGAAACCATTTACCAGAGAGGGAATATTGACTAAATAAGTGGAAATGTGTATGAGCTGGTTATAAATAAAGCTAGTCTGGAAACAAGAATAGAAACTCAGTATTTCAGAGATGAGCTGAAGGAATACAATGTTTCATGCTAGCAGTTATCAAGTGTGTAAGCGGGATTTGATTACAGGATAGAAGTGATCTTGCTGTTGAAAATTAAAACTTGTGATTTGTATCTTTGAGTGGTTAACTTGTGTCTGTAACAGAGGCTTGAAAGGAGACTGCATTTCCATACACCTTTTCTGCACCATATTTTAAATACTTTAATCCTGCCAGCTGTTTACCTGCAGGGGCCAGAGAGATTTACATTTGCCCTCAGTGCATAATTTGGCTTTTGGGGAATGAAGGTGGGCAGGGTTACTTTCTTTTGAAGCATCAGACAATGGCCACAGAAAAGGATGGGATATTGGGGCAGAATTTACTGCTATTTTCGTGATAATGAAAAAAATAAATCTTTCCTGCCTCTGCTCAATTGTTTAGGAAGAACCTGATTGTCAGGTATGGAGTAATGTGGGTTCCTCTCGCCCAATTCAGTGTGTTGACAGGGACTGTTAGCAGCCTTTGCTTTACAAATGCCCTGCTATTGAAGACCATGGTTGGCACATGGGTGACATGTTTAATTTTTACTATTTTACTCTCTGTATTATCCTCTGTGATGATTTTTTTGGCTTTATGCTGAATGTTTTGGGTTAGCTAGAGAGTGACAGAGACTTTTATACAGGGTTTTGAGGTTTCATGGGTAACTGCATGATTCTGTTCTTAGGCCATTCTAAGCAGATATTTTGGCAGACAGCTGCAGAGTATCATGGCTGGCTGTGACAGATTCCAGGTCCCTCCAGAGACCTATGCTTCTTAGTATTTAAGTTCACAAAACAGTTCTTGAATCTCTGTGACTGAGACTAGTTGGAATACGCTTTATGCCCTAAAGAACATAGGGAATTGTTCCATATGTTCTGTACCTGAACATACTGACAACATGCAGTTTACAGTGTAGACGTGACTTTATTTTATTTATTTACTTTTTTAATGTAGACACTCCTATGCTTTTGTGGGAAAACCTCTTAGCCTCTGTTTCATTAGTTCATCAGTTACAAGAGTGTTACTTATCTAGGTTTCCACCATAACTGTATTGTACAGTCATGTTGGCAACATAGCAGAGTCTTTGGATAATGGAGTCACAGCCTCCTATGCTGCAACTCACCTATTGTTATTTTTTTGCACCATTCCAATCTTTAACATGGACAGATTAAAGATTGGACAACCTACAAAGTAGGGTTGTCACAGCTTTGTGAACTATCACTCACTATATCCTATCCTCAGTCGTGACATTAGGAGACAATAAGCCACTTTGCTAATTGAGTCCAGATGTAAGAAGTCAACCTCTACTTCTACAAGTAGATATATGATTAGTGAGGGGTTTTTTGGAGGAAGGACAGCTCATTCTGTGTGTTCATCTGCACCTCGATGGTGCTGCTCTGCACACAGCAACAGGAAACCCAGTTCCTCCTAGAACATAGGAAATTCTGATCAGGGCTAAAAGTGCTTTTCCAGTATTATGAATTCTTTATTAAACCTACATACTGACAAGAACAGATTTATTATTCAAGAAAGGATCAATATTGTAAAACCACCATGAACTACGCTGCTGCAGCGAGTATGATAGCCATTCAATGAGCAGAATTGTGAAGATGCCTTAAAAGAGAAAAATATTTATGTATCCTTACTTGTTATTGAGCAAGTAGCATCTATTTGGAATTACAGCTCAGCTGTGGATAAAATGGGATGGGATGCAGAGAATACTCAGTGCTGGTTAACAGTATGCAGACATCAAACCAGTTGGATGCCCTGAGGGAAACATTTGAACATAAGCTTATTTGATTAAGCAGCATTTCAATCTTTATTTAGCTAGATGGTAAGCATCTCTGCCTGTCACTGGATTAGCATTTGCAAGGTACCAGCAGTGAAATACATGAACAGTTACTCAAAGGAGACCAAACTATTGCTGTTTAATAAAATCTACTTGTGCTGTTAGACAATTTTCAGTGGAGTCCCAGATACTTCCTTCACTTATAAATCTGTTAGAAGCTCTATAACAGTGGAGGGCTGAGTACACAATACAATGAACAGTTAATTTTAGGAAATATTCAAAGGAGAGAGAAAAGCTACCATGTATTTTACTCTTGGACATGCCTTCAGTGGCAGGAGGTAATTGCTTAGTGTCTGAAGATTAAAGTACCGCTTTATCAAAATAAGCATACAACCCAGACTTGTCCCGCAGGGAGCAGTGTTTCATAAATGCATAAACAGGTGGCACAGTGCATACTCCAAAGATGGGAATATTTCCAAATGAAGTTGCAGAAGCCTTTATGGAGTAAATCTTTATCTGACTGGGGAGAAGGTTCTCATTTAGCTATCTGTTAACATGAGAGTATTTGAGTTAGCAATCCATATGGATCCGTTTTAGGAGAAAATCTGCAGCACTGCTTGCAAAATGTTTCTTTCTTTTACTCTTTCAATAAAGCCAGTCACCTCAATCAGGTTGTGAGTGTTTTGGAAAGATGCACGTCATCGAGAAGTGTTCTAACATTTACAGTATATGAAGACTTATTTTAATAGTAATTAAGTTATTGACATAGAAAGCTACGACTACTTTAAGGAGAGATTTTTCTTGGGGATTAAGGGAAGGTGCACTTCTATTTGCTCTCAAGAAGCAGAATTAAAATGCTCATAAATAGTTCTATATTCACACAAAGATTATTTAAACAAAATTAATCATAGAATCATAGACTAGTTAGGGTTGGAAAGGACCTTAAGATCATGCAGTTCCAACCCCCCTGCCATGGCCAGGGACACCTCCCACTAAACCATGCCACCCAAGGCTGTGCCCAACCTGGCCTTGAACACTGACAGGGATGGAGCATTTAAAACTTCCCTGGGCAACCCATTCCAGTGCCTCACTACCCTTACAGTAAAGAATTTCCTCCTTATATCCAATCTAAACTTCCCCTGTTTAAGTTTGAACCTGTTACCCCTTGTCCTCTCACTACAGTCCCGAATAAAGATGAGACAAAACTAGTCCCCCTTCATTTCACTGATGATGGAGGCCTGCAAAGTACCCCTCAGAGCAATTTTTTTGAGACTATAAGGAGATGGATGGACTGCTGCAAAGTTAAGTACAAAGAAACTCTGATACTTGATTAGACTCCCCAGCTCTCAGGGAAATAGGAAGAGAGCTTATTTGGATGAACATAAGATTGCAAATTTTTTTATCAGCATCACTGCAGGTGAAGATTGTGAGAACAGCCTTATATATACTGTAACAGGATCCTTCCACCAGACATGCTAGAATGTTTCAGCCTCTGAATCAGGATGCCAGGCCAGAAATTCTTGTGTGCAACCTCGGGAAAATCTGGCTTCAAGAGAACTGGAAGTGCCCAATGGCACTTGGCTAAGTATTCTCAGATTCAGGCTTATTACTACTCAGGGATCTCTCTAGAATTGAAGTGAGTTTTACTGATTCCTGTTGATGCTCTGAAACCCAAAGTTTGCAAATTCTATTCTGCAAGATGGCATTAGAAATGGTATTTCTTTTTCATTCTAAGCCAGAATTTGGCAGAGATTTGAGAGGCAGTGTATTCTGTCTGTGATCTGGCAAAGAAGATACTCTAAATTAACTAGTAGTGGGTGGGGAAATATTATCCCTGAGGACCTTGCCTGGAAATAAAACACGGAGCTTTTGAAGTTCCTTGCAAAGCAAAATAGAAAAGAGCAATAGAGAAACAAACTAGAACAAATAATAGTCACAACAGCTACCTAGAAGACAAGACCCAGACTGAAGTTCTGGCTCCATATCAGACTCTAGGGCCTGGGTCATTCATATATGAGACAAGCACCCTAACAGCGCTTCCTGTTAGTTCTTGCTTCATTCACTTATTTGGAGCAGTCCTATTTTGTGTAAATAACTAGGAGAGGAAGTCCTCGGGCTAAGTTAGAGATTTCACCCAGGATGGACCAGCAGCAGGTGCCAGTCCCTTGACTGTGCCTTCCCAGACACAGGACTTTCCTGCTATTGGCTACTCTTATGAAAATTCAGTGATTTGGACCTAAAGTTATGTCTGGCTGCAAAATATTTCAAAACTAATGTTTACTTAAGCCAGAATTTCCCCACAAATCACAATTTCAACAACTCAACATTTCCCAATACTACTTGGTTTTTTTACAGGACATTTCCAAGCTGCCAAGGTTCAGAGAAATTCTTATGTTGCTGACAACTCAAACAGCAGGACACTAATAGGTTAAAAAAATTTCAAAATTAAGTCTAAAAATAAAACCTTTTTGAGCTAGCCTAATACTAGATTAATGATATGCCACAGATAAAAGAGTTAAGCACCTAGACACGACTATAGCAATTCTAATCACAGATGAGACAGTTGGCTACAGTGCCATTTTATACCCTCAGGAGGTGGTGGAGGTCATTTAAGTGCACAGATGTGGGATGCTAAGACTACTGGCCAAAAAAGAAATTCTGAACTCCAGAAAATGTAACACCAGGATGGAGCACACATAACCACATCACTTAAAGACTGACTGCAGATCTTTAAGGCAATGCCTATGGAAAAGAATAAAAGGCCCAACAGGCGCCAGTAAGAACTGGATTTTTGTTTCTGTGACACCATTTGTTTTCTATTATGAATATTTGCGTCTTAGGTTAACATTCCTCCGAGATAAGACCTCATACCTGATAACATTCATCCCCAGGCCAGGCCACGGATCTATGTCCCTGGCACCATACAACTATTTCTGTCTGGAATACAAAATACTCACAAGAACCACATCACTTTATGTTTAAGTTGTTTTTTTTGTATAGAGACCTGGTCAGAAAACTTGTCCAGGAAGAGAAAAATGAATCATGATCCTGGAAAGACACCCTGAGCACGTATGAAAGACCATATGGTAATGATCAAAGTTGAGGAAAAACAAAAAGCTGCCTTCCACCTGCAAAACAGAATTGTCTGAAGATAGCAAAATGGGAATGCTTTGAAGATAAGCCATCACGTAGTGTGGGAAAAGGAGGCAAGAAGTGAAACCTGGTATTGAGACAATTTCCTAAGGTGCCCTCTGTGATTGGTGGGTGGGGGAGCCAGGTGCTGATTATTTTCTGCCATGTTCTAACATGTAAAAATCAGCAAAAGAAGTGCTAATTGTATTTGCTACCTGCTTTTTCTCATAACCTTCCTTCCAGTGGATAGAAAGCAAGCAGGGGAAGAACTGAAAATGATCTCAGCTCTTTCTTTCAAAATATTTCAGGTAGTAAGTCTTTTGTCCTTTCTGAAATGGGATTCCTATATTGTCTTCCATGGTCTTCTCCTGGCTCTCTTCAGGAAGATAAAGGCATAAGTTCAAGCACGGGCTCTGCAATTTCTCTCTCCTCTGCTTCTTAATCAGTCTGAAATCCGAACATAGGCACTGATGGGAAGTGAGGATGCTATTTTTGAGGTCACACCAAGAGAAGTGAGTATACCTAACCCTCTCCACTCCTCTATTGCACTCACTGGTAGCATCTATGACTTTCAGAAAGCATATGAAATCTTGAGACATAGGCAAGACTTTGATACTGAACAAACTACCAGTTTGGAGGAAAAAAAAAAAATTAAAAAAGACATTTCTTAGCCATTCCTCGTAGCCATTGTTTTTAAAGGAGGGAGCAAAAAAGCACAAAACCCTGAAGGAACTTGAGATAGTAAGACAAAACAAAATTATATATGTAATTCAATCTTAAACTGTGAAAAACAAGTAGATTCAGATACAGAGATATAAATTCAAGTTTCAACATCGCTCAGTCAGATGATATTCTACTGCTCAGAAATTATCCATCAGTCATGAAGACTCGTATTGATGACTGAACTTCAGATGCTTACAGTGGAGATGGCAGTTGGTTAACTAGTCTCAATTTATAGTCATATAAGTGGTTACAAGAACATAAAGGTGCTTATGGTGTCGTCGTCTAGCCTAGGTCCTGTTTCTGATGGGGGGTGAATGTAGACAGCTGTCTAGCTCTGTAGGGATGCCTGCTGAGTCCTGTATCTTTGAGTATTCTCACAGCCTCTGGCCATTTGTGCTTGAGGGGCTTGCATGCTGGAGGTGGCTTCTAAGTGTTTAATAACCCTTAATGATATTTTTTTTTCCCCACAGTAACTTGTTTAGTCTCTCTTTTGAGATGTGAACATTTAGCATGCGTATCACACCCATGCCAATAGACAGAAAGGTTACTTCTATAGCTCAGTGCATCTCACCTCTTCAGATTTTTACACTACTTAAATGAATCAAAATCCACCATTTATTAAAGGAATCCAGCTTAAGTGTGGATATCCACATTGTGGGCAGGTGGGTAGTTCTCAGATCACCTCCCTTTAAAACAGAAAATGTAAGTTGTTGGCATATGCAGTTTTACACCAAGATACAGTGACGGGCTGCAGCAAAGTTGTCTCCAATTTGGTATTATTTTTAAAATTCTGATTATATTCACAGTGGCAGGTTTTGCTTTTTTACAGCCTAGTTATTTTGTAAAAGTATGAAGTATTTTTGCTTAAATAATTTTACTTACATAGTTACATTATACATGCAGCTCATGGAAAACTAGTTACTGCCTATTACTAGTTACTGCTGTCATTCAGTACTCCTTGTTGAGGTAAGTAAGTGCACCAAGTTTGCTCCCAAATTATTTTTTATGTATAGCTGCAAAGGGCAGTTGCAAAATAAGGATTGTGAAAGTGGAAATTAAACAAAACTTGATTAGTTGAAGTGGTAAAATATTTAGTAGTTTCTTTTACAGTATCTCAGTGAAGTTTTTTTGCATAAATGAGATTTTATGTGTGTTCTAGCTACTGGGTATTTTATATATTTGAGGTCTATACTTTGTGATGTTAGCTGGTAAAGGAACTTTGCTATTGGGACCCCAATAATAAAATCGAAATCTGTCTGGCTAAAGAGAGGGAAATACAGACCACCAGAAAGCTAAAACCTGAATGACTGATGCAATAGAGTAATGAGTAGGACAGTCTGCAATATAAAGGGCACTGTAACTGCAGTGTTCCCCCAGCCATGTGTATCACTCAAAAATGTTTTCTCAAGCACTGTGCAGACACCCTAAGTGACGCAATGAAAGTGGTTAGGTTGGGGAAAGGGAAAGACAACAAAAATAGATTCCATTTTCTCAGCAGCTTTGTAATTTTGACAAAACACTTATTTGGCAACACTAGATCATATGTAAACCAAAACAGTGAAACATCCAAGAATGGATCAGAAAAGGTGCCGAAATAAAGCAGAGAATTTATTAGTGACTGCTTGTAATATGCGGTATGTTCTGGTTTTAAATCTACAGTATTTCTCAGTTTGATGCTGTACTTCCCTTAGCTGGCTAAGGCAGAAGGCAATGATGACAAGCTTGCATTCGATTAGAAAAATCATCTCAGTAGACTGACTACAACTTTGCATACATATTACTGTAACAGACAACCAAGGCATGCTAAAAGACAACCGCTTTACTTGACAGAAATGCTAAGAATTTTCTCATCTTCTCTACTAATAACAGAGAAATTTAAATATCTTCTAGTATTTATAAGCACAATACCAGAATAAACAGTTTTCTTCACTACTTCTGACAGAGCAATAAAGAATAATTGTACTTATTTATCAAGTCAAGCCATTTTTTTTACCAAGAGTTGTCTGGATAGTAAACTGCATATATATAATATGAAAGTATTTAATGTTTATTTAAATATTTCTGCAATATTAGACAATATTCTTTAATCACAGGATCATAGGACAGTTTGGGTTGGAAGAGACCTCTAAAGATCTAGTCCAAACACCCTGCAATGAGCAGGGACATCATCACCTAGATTACGTTGTTCAGAGGCCAATCCAACCTGACCTTGAATGTTTCCAGATATGAGGCATCTATTACATCTCTTTGCAACCTGTACATTTAAATATCAAAAGGCCACAATAGGGTCTCCCCAGAGCCTTCTCTTCTCTAAGCTTAACAACCCCAACTCTCTCAGCCTTTCTGCACAGGAGAGGTGTCCATCCCTGTAATCACTCTTGTGGCCCTCCACCAGACCAACACTATAGCAAGTCCATGTCTTTCTTGTACTGGGAACTCCAGAGCTGAACACAGTACTCTAGGTGGGGTTTTACCAGAGCAGAGTAGAGGGGCGGAATCATCTCCCTCAACATGCTGGCCACTTTTCTGTGGAATTAGGCCATATGTATGTATCTGAATACAATAACCTGTTTTAAAACATCTGATTATCACTGAAGATCATGACAATTGTAAATGTCCATCAGCTTCTGTTTGTGGTCATTTCGTTCCCCTAAAGAATGTATTTAGTTAATCACAGAACACCTACAAACACAACAGCATGAATGTTCGAATGCCATACTGGCAAATAGTACCAAGAACGGCCATTCTGTGTCAGATCTGGATATCCACCTGAGTAAACTCAGTTTTGGCAGTGGCTAATAGTGAGTATCAAAGAATGTAAAAATAGGGCTAATTCAAGGACACCCTTTCCAAGGTATCAGCAGCCTTTAGCTCAGGGATTTTTCTAAATTGAACACTATTTTATGTTTAAAGCAAACTTCTATTGCATTCATTACTTGTGCTAGGTTTGAGACAGTGTGAACTTAAGTTCTGGGTGCCAAAAAGTTGCCAATGGATTTCAAAATCTGCTATGTGAAGACATACTGGTTTGGTTTTTAACTGCATCCTCTCAAGCATGATCTGCCTATCCATGAAAAAAGTGAGTAACTAGGTATACACTATTCTCTGCATCAGCTGTGATTTGAGGTGACCACCATACTCATCCTCAGTTCCCTCACCTGTATACTGAATTCACCTTTTTACTGCTCACAAAGAAGATAATTACATCTTCAGTATGCTGTAACATGGTAAGAGACCTTTTTGAACGCCCTCTTTAAATCCAAATAATCTGGTCACCTTGTTCTCATATTCACCAGATCCTCTGAAGAACATGAAAATGAATTACATCTAAACCAGCCAAATGGATGCATGATTTCTGTATCGTATCTGCTTACAGGACTACTTATCAAGACCTGTCACCTGTTATTCAGGTAGATAAGAGTTTTAAGCAAGATGTTTAAGCCACAGATAATAGCTACATAGTTTCAAATCTGAATTCTGTCACAACTCTCACAAGACTACTCTCTGGCATTTCTGTTTATTCTAATCAACTTGTCCAAGAAGGTTTTCATTCACATTTTCTGTGCAGGAAGGGTTCAAGGCTGGTACCTTTACCTTCCCTTGTGATGAATGTGGATGTGAAGAAACATATTTTAAATCCAACTGAAATCCCCATTTTAATACCATTTCAAAGTAATTTTTGCCCAGGTCAGAAAAAAATTTGCCAATTTTTTACCTGGGTTGGAGAAATCCCAGGCACAGCTCCAGGTTGGGCAGAGAACAGATTCAGAGCAGCCCTGTGGAGAAGGACTTGGGGGTGTTGGTCAATGAGAAAATGAACATGAGCTGGCTTCAGTGTGCGCTTGCAGCCCAGAAAGCCAAACGGGATCCTGGGATGCATCAAAAGGAGAGTGACCAGCAGGTCGAGGAAGGTGATCCTGCCCCTCTACTCTGCTCTCCTGAGACCTCACTTGGAGTACTGTGTGCAGTTCTGGTGTCCTCAATATAAAAAGGACATGGAACTGTTGGCACAAGTCCAGAGGAGAGCCACGAGGACAATCAGGGGACTGGAGCACCTCCCATATGAAGATAGGATGAGGAAGCTGGGGCTGTTCAGCCTGGGGAAGAGAAAGCTGCGTGGAAACCTCATAGCAGCCTTCCAGTATTGGAAGGGGGGCTACAAGGATGCTAGGAAGAGACTCTTCATTAGGGACTATAGTGATAGGACAAGGGGTAGCGGGTCAAAACTTAAACAGGGGAAGTTTAGACTGGATATGAGGAGGAAGTTCTTTACTGTAAGGCACTGGAATGGGTTGCCTGGGAGGCTGTGAATGCTCCGTCCCTGGCGGTATTCAAAGCTATGTTGGACAGAGCCTTGGGTGCCATAGTTTAGTGGGAGGCGTCCCTGGCCATGGTAGGGGGGCTGGAACTAGATGATCTTAAGGTCCTTTCCAACCCTAACTATCCTATGATTCTACGATAATTTGTTTTTTTACATTAGGTTGCTGTGGGCATAGTTGTTTGAGTAGCCTTGCACTGTTGGCGATACACTCCAGCATTAATGAAGTACCAACTAAATATAAATCCCTTTCAGAATGTAGCATAAGAACAAGGAATTATGAAGACATACCACAACTCAGTATGTATCTGTCTAAAGTTATCTTTTTAGGTTATTGCAAGTTTTTTTTGCACTTTTTCTTTTTGAAAAAACAAAGTATGCTGGCATGCCCAGTAACCAAACATAAGGTCAGGTAACTGTATCTCTGGCAAAGCCAAACTTCATGAGTCCCTGGTGTGAAATTAGAGACCAAAGCTAAAATTAGTCCAAATCAGCTTCTCCTTTTCTACCATATGACAAAACTTTGCAGATAAGGGTAATTAAATTTTCCATTTCATACTATGACTTAATAGTCTGATTTGTTTTAAATTATCCATCAAACTGCTCAGTTAAAGAATACACTGCTAGAAATCAGAAACAGTGCTTTCAGTTTCCTGACAGTCTCTTGGTTCCATTACAACATCATGATCTTGAGAGTTGCGGGGCCTTTGTTGTAATAAAAAAATTTGTTCACTGGAATTATGAATGCTACTAAACTTCAAAATAACGTTGTATCCTGCAAATGTCATTTTATCACAACAGAACTATGCAAAATATATTAAAGTATTTGCAGGCATGCACCCACATTTTTAGGAAGTCTTGCACGGCAAAGTAGACATTATTATCTGCACTCAGAAACAAAATGGGGATCATTAACTTCCATTATTTCTATTTGTCTTAGATAAAAGAAAATACAAAGATTAGAACCATTCTGACCATTCAGAAGACAGCTAAACAGGGCTGGCTTGGAGTTTGTTTTTCAATGGCTCATCACAGAATTATTAAAAAGGTATATATTTAACAGATCAGAATTCATTGCAAGGAACTTGGAGAAAAAGTGGCAGCAAGGATGAAATGCAAATATTAGATAAAATTTAAAAAAGGAGGTTATTAGTAAAGTCAAAATTTTACCAAAACATTTCTGGTGCTGGAGTGGCCAGCCATTCAAAACTCATGCATGAAAGTCCTTATATGGTCATCTAAAAAAACCAAGGTATGTGCTACACACTGTATAGAGCTGATGGAAGTACAAGTAGTAGCATAAGGGAGGAAAAAGACGATGATGCTTCTTTCTTGAAATAAGAACTTTCATCAGGCTTGATGGGAGTAATCCAAATCTCATTGTGACATGTAGCTGCCTGAGACAGCCTTGACAGATAACAAACCTTTTTCAGAAAGCTGGTGATGCCATGGACTAATTTGACAGAACTGGGAAAGGACTTTGTCCAGTAGCAGAGTTCTGCCTCCAGAACTTCACACAGTATTTCTACAAGAGTCCAACGCTTTGGATCAGCCTGTTAATTTTTGTGTAAGACTTCCCACAATAATGGAAGCTAAAAATACGTAAAGAAAACCTCTCAAATCTATGTAGCTCAATGGAAAATTGTGAATGTAACATCTATTGCTCCTCTGCAATGCTGGCATGAAATTGTCTTTAGTTCTTTAATATTATTTTGGTTGCTACTGCCACATAGGGTGGTAATATACCTCAGATGCATGCAAGTCTCACTAAGTAAAGATCATGTTCTATTTGTTTGACAGCTTTAAACTTTTTCTTTTTCCAGCACGGATTTTGGTACTTCCAGAGGTTTGAAATCTTACTGGCATGAAAATTTTCGATTACTTGCATGCAGCACAGCTATATCTACCACCACATCTAATCGAATTCAGCATTTGTATTAGCCTTCAGTCCTCAGAATCTCTTTATATTTCAATATTCAGATCAACAGTTGAGAATGCTAAAAAGACAAATTACAGTAGTTTACCTGTACTGCTTTTTGTTTTGACGTGTTACAGATTTGGAAGCAATTTTGCCTGTCGTAACACACTGCAGAGTAGACAGAAGCTGGAGCTCACCAATAAATCATTCACTTCTGAAGATACGTAACTAAAGATGGTCAAATTATCTTGTACAATTTCAGTTCCAGCCTAGTGCTGTAGTATTCTGGTAAGTTAAGGGTAATGAAGTTTAGTAGATTTTTTGCCTATAAACTGTATTAATACTGGTACTGGTCCTCTGCAAGCTCTTGCACTTCCACTTCTAGGGTTTGAAGACAATAATGATGAAAATCAACACTCTTCCACTGTTAGCATGCTCATTCTTAAGAAGCCATCCAACAGGTGAAACAATCCAAGTTCTAGGAAAGCGATAGGAGAAAAAGAAGGTCCGCATTCAAACACAAATTCAAGGTGGGCTGCACAGTGCAGAACCACAATGAACATATGCATTTTAAATAAGCGGGAAAAAAGCTTTCTTCCTCAGAGAGGGGATTTACAGAATTCTTCTTTGAATATTCCCATTACCTTAATAGCAGAAAAACAATAAAAGAAATTGTGCTCTAGAACTGATTCTAGTTAAGAGAAGTATAGATTAAAGACAGCAATTTCATATATTTGGTGTCCAATGATAATGATAACAGGCACCAGTTTCCCTGGACTACACAATTTCAAAAACCAAGCTGCGCATCTGTTGCATTAGATATCCAAGCACTTTTAAATTTTAATGCTGACAATCTTATAAAGCTTGAAGACCTTTAAATTAAGTTCTTGTACTTGCAAAAGAAGAAAAAACCCAAACCAATGAATGGCTTTTCTTATTACTGTCTCCTTTGTAAGATCAGAATATTAAGCTTAGCTGGAATACAAAGACACAGCAGATTCTGGATTGTTACAATTCCAGTTTGGTCACTTTGGCATTCTTGGAGGACTTTAAGCTTCACTGCACAATGAAGCATTCAAACCCAATAGGAAGATGAAGTGGAATAACAGTTCTTGTCTGTGATACAAAAATAGTGACATCAGCCAACTGGCTGATTACACTGAAAATAGGTCAAAACCAATGATTTCAACAAATGCTAGCCAGCATACAGAGCAGCTATATATATGTATGAAACAAGAGTATAATAAAATCTGGGCAACACAAGGTAGTTTTATGCTTTCTTTCAGCTAGAACTAGTGCACAGCACTTACACTACTCTTTAGATCTATGTAGAGAGAGCTGTCTCAACTGCTTCTTTTGTGACAGCTGGGATAAAACTCTTGGTTGCATACAGAAAAGGTGTATTCTCCCTCAGTTTGTAATAGATTTCACTGATCATGTGTCCCTATCTCTATATGTTAAGTCAAAGTGAAAAGTGAATAAATTAAAAGCCATAGATATGTGACCAAGAATTCCAAACATGATATTTTGCATGATTTGCAAATCATTAGTTGAGTTTAGGCTATATATTTGATATAAAGGCCGAGATGCTATCACCACATCTCATTAGGCAACAGGAAACTTCAGTGTAGATAAATGTGTAGCTAGCACTAAAAAAACAGAACTACAATTATATAATTAGTATATGCTGATGGTGTGTGAGGCACTCGACACTTCTGACTTAATCTGTGAATATTTAACTGTCTGAGTTTCACTTCTGAAGAATACCACAGAGAAAACCTTGCAATCTAAATATTTTGGACTAAATCTCACCCATATCCAACACAAACCCCAGTGTTCTCTATTCCAGTCACAAATGCGTCCAGAATATTAATCTGGGCAGAGACGAGGTTATAAAATATACACTTTTACATAACAGTCCAAGTTATACTCAAATGTTAAGCTTTATATACCATACTTTGTTCTTCAATTGACACACACCACTTGTATAGAAAGAAAAAAACCCAGCTTCTATTGAAAGAATTCATATATGCAAGGCTGGTAAGTTTAAACAAGATAGTGCATATAAAATTATCATCAAAGATCAACCATGATCTTTAAAGTTGCAGCTGATTTTAAACATTCCTTTTGCTAGATTCTTCATACAGCAATTTTTTAGAAGTATGAACACTCCAAATCTCCTCTATTTATAGGGAAGTTTGTAACAGGTTCAATTGGAGACATCAAAAACATTTTAAATAGACATCACAGGATGCATCTGTAGTTTAAAGGTCAAATTTATTAGGAGATTAAGAGATGTGTTATACATAGACTATAAATATAGCACAGCTGACTTCATTCACAGTCAGACAGCCAATGCCAACCTATTTTGTAGACACCCTTGTTCTTTTGTTCCAAGAAAAGTTTGCACCATAAGACTTGGATTTAGGTTTTGGAATCTTCTTCTCTTCAACGTCATAGCTCCAGCCTGGAGGTTACAGGGCAAATGGTGGGGGGGAGACAAGAAACAAAGAGAATTCTAAATACTTTTAGCATATGATATATAGCAAATACAATGTAAACCTTTTATCTTCAATCTTTTTCTCCATGTTGGCATTCACTAGTTTATTCCTTTCTAGCTGGCAGCAGAGAATACTGAAATGTCATAGGTGTGACATATGCCCATTCTCTCAGTTGATAAGAGTTCACCATACTACGTATCTTATGTTCTTTACTCCTGCAAAAAACTTGACAGTCATCAGTGAAAATTTCAAGAGGGAACACTGACTGTCCTGCCAGTTCATGGTTCCACAAGTCCATAGCATCATGGAAGCACTAAGGCTCTGTGTATGCTTGGATAGGAAATGAAAATAAAGATAAGAAAATGTGGAAAAAACATAGAATCACAGAATGGTTTAGGCTGGAAAGAACCTTAAGATCATCTAGTTTCAACCTCCTACCATAGGCAGGGATGCCTCATGCTAGACAATGTCGCCTAAGGCTCTGTCCCACCTGGCCCTGAACACTGCCAGGGATGGAGCATTTAGTGCTCCTTTGGGAAACCTGTGCCAGCACCTTACCACCCTCACTGTAAGGCTGGAACGAATGGAGACCTTGGAAAGCTACAGAAAATATAAGGGTGGGAGGACCAAAGAAAGGAAAAGCAAAGAAAAAACTTCTGCATTAGAAAGGAGTTTAATACTTAACATTTTTAAAAGAACATGAAAGATGAGGAGTAAAAGGAAAGAGAATGAAGTGATAGAAGACAAGTAAATTACGTGATAGTTAAGCAAGAGAAATGCTAAAAAATGTCAGAAAGGAGGAGGTGGAGACATTAGTGTTTATGTAAATCAAAATGCAAATTGGTTGCAGCCTCCAGGTGCCTGGAAAGGTGCCAGGGCAGCACTCAGTATTCCAAAGTTTGGTCTCTTTAGCTGCAACATTTCACTCAAAGTTGAGATACCTGAGTTGAAGTTAGAAGTGGTTAAGTATACAGTTTTAACCGGTACTGATAAGATGAACCCAGGACAGATGGTATTTTCTTCCTTAGTTTTAAAACAAAAGCTTAAAAAGTCCTAAAAGGTTTAACATATATCTAAATTTTTACATTTAAAATGTTCACAGAAAATACTCAAGATACGGCTACACTCCTAAACATGTTTCGCAAGATACACAATTTTGTGCCACAATTTTTGTGTATTCGCATGTCACACAAAAATCACCTTCATGTTTATTAGGCTGAACCAACATTAATTTACAAGTTAACTATTGTCCATAAAAAATACTGGAACAGAGGTTTTACAAACATATTCTTTCCATCTGTGCGAGCACTGGCTTTTGCCTCCTGTCCTGATTAAAAAATGTAAGCTTGAGTAAACAGCCAGAACTAGATCCAGGGACAGACTTTGGTATTGCAACATTCAGTATTATAACACCTAACATCGAGGCATTTGGCTGCTGGAATGTAATCTACTGCGTCAGGCTATTGCTTCATCTTTTTATACACTACATCAAGAGGAGCTGAGTGCCTCCAAAAGAGATTTGCAACTGCCAGCACAATGACTTGGGCTGCAATACCTATCCAAATTACACAGTGTTAGTTACATCTAACTTTGGATTGCAATAGGTCACCATATGTGATAGGTTTCAAACTTTGCAACAGTCTATTTCTGTGAGGCACCTTAGCTTGTTCATGACAGATAGCAGAGGTCACTTGATAAAAATACGACAATGGTGAGGGAAGTTATTCTTGCCAGAACCCTGCCATACAAACCAAGTACACATAAGCAGATTTCATCATCTCTGGAAGAACACCCTCACCACCAAGACTGAATGGCAAATACTAAGTATCTCTATCCTTGCATGTTTTGAAAAACTGCCTTAGTGATAACAGACAGCACAAGAAAGAATTTAGGTTGACAGGCTTTAGTTTCATCCAATTACAAGTGCTTCCTCCTTGCCTCAACTTCAGGTCATCCTCAGCTGTCATATTTTGGACAGAGATCTCTCCCTTTACTGTATTTAGTGCTCTTAATCCAACATTTGAAAACACATCACATGGGACAGGCAGAAAGACAGCTTGCCTCAGGTTCCTGAAATTCTTAGGTGAGAAAGAATCTTGGGTTTCCCAATCACAGCAGAAAGCTTGCAATATCTAGGATCTGCAGAAATTAAATTTTAGGTTCTCAAGGAACTTCGTAATGGAAAACTTAGTTGGTTCACATGGGAAGGGCAGAGAGGTAAATACTTGTGTTCCTAGACGTAGACATGTTTCAGTAACACCTCAGTTTAGAAGTTCCATTGTAAAGGTGTAGCTATGTTTCTCATTCCTTCTTAAAAGCACAGCTAAATATTGAGAAACTGTATTTTCAGCTACATCTGATCCTAAAGCTTTTACTATAGAAAATACTAAGCACATGTCATACACATAAAACCAAGCCACCTTAAATAAAATAGAATAACAAGACTGAAGTTCAGCTGGTAGAATTTTCTTTGTAGTTTTCCTGCTCAATGGAGATTCATTATTAACTTTGTGAAGGCCTAGAGTTTCTACACTGAACAAATCAAGTTATTTTACTTGAATCTTCATTTCGGAGGACAAAATATAACATGTCCAAAGATATGACATAACTAGCTCATTAACATAGTGGTACATAGGCCAGGATTCAGTCTTTTTCCCCTCTTAGGCTGAATTACCCAAGAAGAGTAAAGCAACACCAGATTCTCCCAAATTTCATGTCTGCTCATAAAACGTTACAGAATACTAGTAAAATGGCACAGTAATTGGTGCAATTTTGATATCAACCAAATATAATATATGCATTAATATATGCATATATAATATATAATATTTCTGTGAGAAAATACAAGTCTAAATAAACAAATATGTTTACAGATAGAGTTCTTCTGATACATCATTAGCTTTAAAGATATAAAGTAATTATACTGGCTTTTCTACCACCTTTTACACAAATATGAACAATCATCAAGTGTAAGTGTTAAGACTTTAGTAATGCACATGGGGAAAGTTACATGTAACTTCCTCAATCTACAACTTCTTCAAGAGAACACTGAAGGGGGAGGTGCTGATCTTCTCTTTCAGTTCAGACTGAACATTAGGAAAAGGTTCTTCACTGATAGGGTGGTCAATCCCTGTAACAGGCTCCCGAGGGAAGCGGTCACAGCACCAACACTATCAGAGTTCAAGAAGTATCTGGACAATGCTCTTAGTCAAATGACTTAGTTATTTTAGGTACCCCAGCAAAGAGCAGTGAGAGTTGGACTTGATGGTCCTTGTCGGTTCCTTCCAACCTGAGATATTCTATGATTCTAGGATACAAGCATCATGGCCAAAACTGAAGTCCAATGCTTACTTAGTAGTCACATAATTTTACTTTTTTCTGATTATCACTCATTATTATTCACAAGGGTTCTGACAGTCTTTCAGAATTCAGATGCTCATGTTAAGCCTTCAGACGGAAATCCCACTGCCATGTAGCTGGGACCCCTAGCCTAGGATATTCTTAAAGTATTAATATTCATTTTTCTCCAAGGCTTGAGCAGGCTCAGTTCTCATTCAAATCACAGATACTGGCAAAAGCATCACAACAGTAATGCCAAGAAACTGGAACATTTTTCCAGAAAGTAGAAAGCCTAGACTCAATGCCTTTAGCACCACAGGAAATATCCCCCTCACCCCTCAGTTTTCCTCCTCAAGTGGAGCACTAATGGTTTGCCGATATTGTGAAATAGAGGAAGGTGCTTTATTACTAACTTTTTCTGTTGTTCCATCAAGATTGTCTACAGAAAGATGAAACCCTCATACCCAATACGTACCATTTTTTTCAGCAAAAGCAATGGCATCTGCTTTAGTAGAGAAAGTAAGAACCATGTTGGATAAAGGATCAGCTCTGTAAGAAATCAGATGACAAATTTTAAGCACATCTGAAATATAAAATAATTATATCTGTATCTCAAAAGCTAGTCACATGCTCCGTTACACCACTTTCTGTAATACACCACCTCACAAGCCATTCAGAATTTTTACTTATTTCCAGGATTAACACTTAACACTCTGCAGAGTATTGTTTCAGTCTTTCAGTCTGTTACTCTTCTTCCAGTTCCTTGCAGAAATTAGTATTTTAAGTTTATTATTAGACAAACATGTCAAACCACCTGCTAAGGCCATAAGTAAGTGCTCTGCAATAATCTTTTTATTTTAAAGCTGTCTCTTTTTGGACAACCAGGAGGCTTAAGTTAATGTTGAAGATTTCCAGGAGACCTGGAGTCTGTAGAACACCTAGAGGAAGAACAGTCTTAAACAGAAAAGACCAGAATATCAAAGTGATCAGAGTAGGAATTAAACAGAGAATGAAAAGTACATAAAAAGCTTCAAGAGTTCAGCTTTGTCTGAGGTCACACAACCTCCACAGATCATTGCAGTACAGCAAGCAGATTGAAGGCCACCACTGAAAATGAAGCTCAGAAATGAAAACTGCTAGCTAACTAAATACACAGTGGTTAGTTTTAGATGATTATTTATTCCTCAACTGCATTTCTAAAAGGAATCAAACAGCTTGGGGGGGGAGGGGCGGGGGGAAGGAAGAAAATCTCAGTTAAAAAACCAAACTGCTGTCTTTGTTGCTATAAAGGCTCATTTTAAGAACAGTGACAAAGGATGAAAAAAAAAAAAAGGGGTTTCTAAAAATGAAACTACAAAATTTCAGAGAAATAAAGATACTGGCTGTAGCAGCACAATGATTAGATAATGCTTCCTTGAGACAACACTGCATAGGGGTCTGGGGGACAACCGGGACAACAAGACCAAATTGCAACAAACTATTGAAGGAGCTGCCTCTCAACTGTTCTCTCTTTGAAGCTAGAAGGGTAAATGAAAAGAAAAAGCAACCAAAGATACACTGAACTCTCTACAATAAAGGACAAAGCCTGTGACTGGTGAAGGGGGAGGGGTAGGGGGAATCTAGCTTCCAGCAAAGACAACAATGTAATTTTATCTGATGTACACATGGAAAAATGGAGTTTGCTATATATCCAATATATTCCCCCAATAAAAAAGAAAAACCAAAAAAGGATAAAGGCAGAAATTACACTTTCACAAGCACTAAAATGTCTCTCTTACAGACATTTAAAGATCTTTCTTATAAAGGCAGTAAGGAGAATTAGAAACGAAGAATTACTCCATGATGCAATCACTGGAGAACCAAGTGACCCAAATATATTGCAATACTGTGACAACTTTTGCGTATCATTCTTCTCTTCCACAACTGGGGTTGGAAAAATCTTCTCAACAATACAAAGATGGAACAAAGAAGTTTATGATTGAAGTGTACTGAGAGACTAATGCCTATGCAGTACTGCAAGTTTGGCAAAAACTTTCCAGAATAGAAGCGGTTTGGAAATGAGGACTGTGCAGAAATTATCTGTTCTGTTTTCATGCGGGGTCATCTCTCATCCAATCTAAATGCAGCTTATTTTTTTATTTATTTCTTCCCATAAATGAGCTATCTATGTGTTTAAATTTGTGACAACCTGTGGGCAAACTGGAGCTCAGCATGGCCGGCATGATGCCCCAAAAGTGTCAGCAATAGCAGTGCTGCAGGATTTCTTATGCATGCCCTAAACTTTCTCAATTACTACAAACTCGGATTCCCCATTTTGTTCTCTTATGAGATCTTGAATAATGAAAAACATGCATTTCCCGTTTCTTTGTTCACAGCTTTATAGTAAAAGATGTGCTCAAGAACTATCTATAGGCATTCCTGTAATGAAACTCCCACATTTAAAAAAAAAAAAAAAAAAAACAACAAACCAAACCAGAACCAAACAAACTACAGGTCCATTTTATTTAGATCTTCAAATCAATAATTTTCACTGGGGAAAAAAAATACATACAAGAAACAGCAAATTCAACAAAAAAAGAAAAAAAGCCAACAAGACTCTAAAATGACAGAAATATAGCAAAGACCTACAGGTAAATAAGTATATTGAGTTCAGAGGAAAAGAACTCTAATCCCTGGACTCTAAAGGGCTCTAATCCACTAATCCCATTACATTATTCCAAACTAAATGGGAAAACTTCTAAATTAGAATTGTTCTTTGCAGAAATTAATTCTGAAAAGAAGAAACTCTTCTTAGGTATTTCTGGATGTTGAATGAGAATTTGAAATTACCAGAATGTTGCACTAATACTTTTTGCAAGAATTCCTTTAAAAATTAAACAAAATAGCTTACAAAACCCTTAACCTAGCAGTGTCAATTTTCAACACAGCACTTGCTTTTGGCCTACCTGGAGCTTGCTTACACAGGAAATATACTTTTTCCAAAATAAAAACACATGCAGAGATGGAGTCATTCAAAACAGCTATTCATCTTTAAATTCCCACAATAAACTCACTCCAGGACAATTTAACATACAGGTAAGCCTTTAATGCCATGGTTTATTTTTCTGGATGGTTTATTTAGCACAAATGGTTTTAACTGTTAGAAAGGTTAAAAGCCATTGTTTTGACTGAGATCATGCAAAAACCCACGCAGAAAGTAATTTGTCTGGGGAAGTTAAAGTCAGTTAAAAAGCAAAGCAGGATTAGAAAAAATGTTTAACTCAATCTGGACTAAAGCAGGTGTTACTGGCACCTGCTACACAGTGATAATTTGTGCACACGTCAGTGACTAGACACTTGGGGGGCACACAAGACAGGAGGGAAAGGCGTATTGCTGGTCAACAGTCTATCATTTAATTAATCGAGGCTCTGCGAAACAACCTGGTCAATACTTGCTAAATAGAGTAGTTGCCTGCAGTAGTTGAATCATCTAAGGCATACATGTATCAAGTCATTGACATAGTATCCTCGGAACAAGAATTTAAATATGCTTAAGACAAAATGGTGAAAAACTGCATGATGTGCTTAAGATGAGGTCACTGTTATACACAGGCTTAAGACTTTAAAACAGCTATTTTAACATTATTTTAGTAAAATTAGTATTTTAATTCATATTCGGTACTTTTTCTCATCTAATGATAGTTGAGCTTGGCTTCCCTAGTGCTTTTCAATATCAATACAACCAAGATGTTACAGATGGGGAGCCTCCTCAACTTTTATGGGAAACCAAGATAATAGGAAGACATGACTACATAGTCTCGGAGTTATTCTGAATTAGTATTTTGGGATATATTTATTTTATAAATGAATTAAAAAAAAAGGTCCAGAAGCTAAGTATTGTTATATTATGCTTAACCAAATTTAAAAGATGCAACTTACAGCCGAGTAGCATTTACTGCTTAAGGTAACTAATAATCTCTTTTCCCTGATGCTGCCATACAGTAGCATCACAACAAATGTAATCCCTGAAATCTGTAGTTATTAATACTTTTTTCAAACACTTCCAGATGATGTTGTGAGCTAAAATCTGCTTTTAAATGAAACAGATCATTAATCATATGACTAACAAACCCAATGACTTACTGTAAGTACTGTTAAAACACAGTAGGTTTACGGTAGAAAGAATATTCAAACTTAAAATTTACATGACTAGTTAAGAGCCAAATACAGAAGAAAAGTATTTCCAAATTCAGTAACTCACGTAGATGCCCAGCCCATTAAAGGATTCTCCCAGCGCTCCCTGTTATCAAATTCCATCTTCCATTTCTTCGTATTGTTAGCACCTGACTGCATTGCATTACGTGCTGGAACAAAAATGTGAACTCTCCTGGTTTTGATGTGCTCATCTGGAACACCAGTTAAAGCAGTGATATCCTGTGGAAAACACAGTCGAACTTGTTAAAAAAGGGTTCACATAAAAGGCTTGTAAAATAATATTGCTTATGTATTTTTACATAATTTTGTGCTCTATTTTTATTAAGCTACCAAAACAAAATAAAGAAAAAAAAAAAAGAGGCCAAAAAATATGTTACGAGTCCAGTTATATAAAAGTGAAGCTAATACACATTGCGGCTGCTGTCATCCCGCTTTCCCTGGATGAAGTAGGTTTTGCACAGATCATTTACCTGAACTTGCTCATCTCCAGGCTATACAACTTGCTAGTGCCAGAGGACAGACAGAACTGTCTGAACATTCCCTCAAACCCTCTGACTCCAGCTGCGAAGTCAAGACTGCTCCAACCTGCACCAGCTAAAGAAAATGTGGCAATATATAAACTCTTCTTTCTCCCTTAAAGAAAATATTAAGAGCATGAAATATCAACAAATCCCCATTTTTTAACTTTACCATTAGCAATCTAAACTTCATAGGAACAGGTCTATTCACCAAACTCTTAGCCAGCCAGCTATGTGCTGCAGTGTAAGAGCTTTCACTTGGGCTTAAGTCTGTAGATAATTAAGAGGCACCAACATCCACATTTACATAAGAAACTGCCTAGCATGAAGGAAGAGGCAATAGGTTATCTTTCACACAATATCCCAGTAAGAGTGCAGAGCAGGTGCTAGAAAACAGCTCTCTTATTTTTCTGTTAGTTATTACATAAAATTAACCCCCTCGTTGTGTTTCAAGCTATGAATATCAGCTTTTGAGAGTCAATTCTTCTGATGGTCAAGAGAGGAACATCTGGTGCTAGTAACATTCTTCGGTACTTCTGTGAAGGACAAAAGGATTCAGGAGAAGTCAAAGAAAAAAAAAACAAACCAACCAAATAAAAACCACAGGCATTGTAACATTGTATATAGTCAGTAGCACCATGCTCTCCTCTGCTAAGGTTTGGCTTGTGAGTCCTCAACAAACAAACCTAACAAAGACAAAAACTGAAGGATCACAAAACCAGCCAAAAAATATTAACTCACTTTAACAAAGAATAAGATAGGAAAAAAACCTCACAAGAATTGCTGTGAAAAATTACCCTCAGCAGCATCTGATATAATCAAAGTGAACTTTCTCGCTAAAAACTAAACAGTAATTACATAAAATTAACCTGTCAGTTCACCCTAGGAAAGAGTGAAATCAAACATCAAATCCATCTCTAAGGATGCTAAACTACTCCAGTTCCTTTCACACTTAAAAGGCCAGTGGGAGCTCCTTGGTCTCCCTCCTTGCCTCCCCTCCCCTTCACTCCACTCTCCAGGAACAAACAGTAAACTGGTAAAAGTCCAAAAAAGTGCAGCAAAACTTTGGGCATATTGAACTCATCTCACCAGTACCGCCATGACTTGAATTAAAAGGCAAACAAGTTTAAATAAAACACTGTGGCTTTACCTGTCTGTAGCTACTACCTTTACAGGATTTTGTTTTGTGGCAAACGTAAAAGCTCTTGGTGCTGTTACCAGATCATCTTTTGAAACGAGGCAAGTCTCATTTTTCATTTTACTTCAAAAAAATAAGTTTTAGGAGGTCAATCCCTCAAAACTACACAAGGGAGCAAGTTCAAAGCGTTTGACTTGTATTTGCAATTAGGGCAGCAGGGGAAACAAACAAGCATGCAAGCTAATTTTCCAACTTCTGCCACTTCTACCTAGACGACCAAAAGAAGCTGTCAAAATATCTCAACAGTTCCATTATAAATGCTTTCATCAGGACCAAGTAATGTTTATTTTCAATGTGAGTCTAGCAGTAATACGAAAAAGAACCACTATCAGTCACTGGAATGTTGCAACATGTAAAATACTACCTGCCAGACTGGCATTTCTGAACTGGAGCTTGAATCACAGTACAGCTTTAAGTTTTCCTACTTGAATTGTCAAAGTGCTTTGTTTAATGAAAAGATTCTTACCTGCAGTAAAGTTTGGTGGGGCTTCAGTGTTTCAGCTTGCCTGTTAATAGGAATAGGCTACTATATTAGCCTTTATTTCTGTATTTAACAAACATGCTTATTTAGAAAATGAAAGCTCATTCACAAAAAATTATTTTTACCCTCTGAAATAATCTGCTACATGCAAAAATTCTGGGCTTATTATCATCAAATACCTCCAAATATGCAAGCTTCAAAATAGCTCAAAGCTATATTTTTTTTTTTAGCATTATTATTCTCAGTAACTTGTATGTCCACTACGAATTTTATGCCTCAGATTTAGAGGGTTCTTAATTGCTCCAGAATTCCTAATAAAAGATACTATGTTAAATATCATTATGGACATTCAGAGTTTCCTCTTTTGAAGTCTCCACACCAGAGAATCATAAAAATACTACACACCAGTACATACAGAACACAATATAAAACCCAGCAAATACTGTACTTATGAAGTAACTGTAGTAAAGAAATGCTTAGACTTGTTCATCTGGATGAAAATAAAACCAAAATCACAGACAAACTGTAAGTCCCTTCAATCCATGTTTTTTTGGGCACTCAGTTGGCTCCAAATCAAAGTTATTTTACTAATAATATAGGATTCGTCCTATAAAAATCTTTTCAATGTGAAAACTAAAACCTGCCTACTTTCCAAAACTAAAATACCTACATGGTATTGCTAGCTCTTCATAGTTTGATTCATTAAAGCTAAAGTTTCCATGCCTTCTGGGAATCCAGCAATCATATATTGATATCTTCCCCACTTTGAGGCTAGCAATTGAACACAGTTGTTAGGACAATGAGTTTCTGGTTTTTGAAGCCCAAGTTGTCCTGACATAAAATCACTCGTTTTGCTTGCTGTAGACATGCAAGATACTGTAGCATAGCTGAGCTGTTGCCAAAGATATGGAATAAAAAGGCTTGGCATCTATCACATACTTGACACCTAAAGAGCACAGAAGCTCTAAAATTCCTATTCCCTGTAGGCGCACTCTTAGTCTAGACAAACTGATTTCTCACACTTTTAAAATGCATTACAACACTCTATTGTGATCATTTCATCCACACAGCTCCAGCTAGTGACAGAAGAACCTGTCCTTTAAGCGACATTTCAATGGGCTAAAGCTCTCGCTCTAAGATGCCATTAAAACAATATAATACTTGAAAAGAACTATGCTGCACTGGCTTGAACTCTTTACTGGGTCTTCAGTTCTTTGTTCTGAGTTCAAGTTCTCATTGAAACTACCTGTGAACCGACTTTCCAAAACAAAGATGTTTTTGACAGCTAGTTTCACATTACTATCTCTTTTTTTTTTAAGTGTTCCATACTGAATTTTGCAATATTAGCATTTTAAAGTATTAGTGAGGTGTTCAGCATTCACAAGTCTAAATAATAAGGTGACACTATAAAAGGTTTGAGATTTGAACTGTATAGGTTTGCTTTACCAAAAATTAACAACCTGCTTCATATTTTTAACACAGCCTATCATCCAAAAGGTGCATTTTAACATTCCATTTTTCTTAATATACAGAGGGGAAGATTTAATAGCAGCCAATTGTTCTTATTTTTATTTTTAATTAGAATACTCAATTTGAGGCACTTTGGCTCTTCTTAGATAAGCTGAGAGGGTCAAGCCACTTTTTTTTTAAACAGCAGAAATCACATTAAATTGCTTACAGAAGAAGAGGAGGTTTTGTCTTTATTAGAACTTACACTATTGAAGAACACCTGTCATACTGGAAGGCCTTGTAAAACTGTTCTGGAAAGAGTAATATGATGTATGTGCTATCCAGTAGGGAAAAAACTGGTTCACAGAGGCTGTGTCAATGAAAGTATGACTTTTAAAGGAACCAAGAATTTCCTTCTTTTAAGTACTCCACTAACAGCCCAAATTCCACATGGGACAAGAAATGGAAGTCTGTAATTCAAGGGAAAGGACAAAGTAATGAAAGCATCTCTGAAAACAAGTGTTTTTGAATAGTCTGGTCAGGTGTGCATAAAGGAGTGATGTTTCTCCTATGACATTTCCTTCCATGCATAGACTAAAACTGTATATAACCACTATCAACTATCTACTGTTAAGCACCCCCCCCCTTTTTTTTTTAATAAAGGAAACAGGGAACAAGCAATGGGAAGTTGATGTCAAAACACAGAAAAACCTCCCAGCAAGCTTCCAGCAACCACCCAGGATTTAGAGTCTTGCTAGCCGCTCTCTTTTCAATACCAGAATTTCACACATTTCAATGACCATTATGACTTCAAAGAATCAAATTTTCATCATTGTCCGTCATCTGCCAGTTGATTTGTATAAAGGAGTTCTTCTGCATGCACTCCAGACAAAGGACCCCTTACTTTCGTGGCTATATATCAAGTTTAAAAGTTCTGTTTGTGACAGTTGTGTCTGTGGTAAATTAGGGTAACACTGAAGGAGTGCAGCTGCTCTGCAGGAACCTCCTTTTTGGCATCATTTCACTTAAATAAAAACTGAATAATTAGCCTCTGCCTTTATTAAACCGCAAAAATGCCACTTGCCTTAGTAATTACTTCCGGTTGCCCCACCTACTTAACCTCAGTAGTTTACACTTGTTAGAAAGGAGGGAAAGCAGAAGTTTTCTGTACTTTATAGGATTTTACAAGATCTTTCTGTCTTCCCCACCCCAAGCATGTTTTACCAGACAAAGTGCATGAAGTTTTGGTATAAATTCATGTTGCAATACACTTTCTTTAGGAGCTGTTATATCAAAGCACAGAACATCTTGTGTAATACCCACAAAATAGCTGCTGTGAAAGTTGTTTTTTTACTTAGTGTGCTCAGCTGCTTAGGCTGTTAACTCAGGATGAGAACATTTACATTTCTACACTTTAATACAGTATTTCTGAAACAAATGTAAGAGAACAGAACCTACTATGGAAATTGTGAGGGAAAAAATGGAGCAGAATGAACTAAACATGGTCAGGCAACATGTATCTAACACACATAACTAGGGGGAAAAAAGCACATTTGCTCTTAGGAAACTCTGTACCACACAGAATACCATTTTTTTTTAGGCTTATAATAACTTTGCAGTATCACAGCAATCTGTGAACAACACGGTGTTACCCATAATATGTTCCTCCTATCTAACCATCCTGCAGAACAATTAATGAACTTCAGAAAAGGAGTGAAAGAACCATACTTTAAAGAGTAAGCAAACACTGTAAATAGGAAACAGGATTCAGTAATAATAACGGTTGCATGAATGCATCCATTAAAAAAAAAAAAAAAACTTCATAGGCAGTTTTGTGGAAAACGCTAAAGGAAAACTGGTCATGAAGAAAAATATATAAAGTGGGTCTAACTGAAGCAGAAACTGTCACATTACTGGAATCAACATAAATCCATTATAATACTTTTTATACTGACTGGCATTATGCAAAGGAAGACTCCAAAACAGCCCAACATCTGCAAATATTGTTAGCTTCAGCAAACTCTATTCACCAGTTTGTATTTCACTGCTGAGGAGGTATTACTTTAACAGCCATGATGGCTAAGCATTCACTGTTATCACAAAACCATGAGAACTTCCATGTCGTCACATCTTCTGCTTCCATGCACACAAGTGGCTGATTTTTTTTAATTACCTGTGAGGCACTTAAAAATACAATTTTCTACAGCATACACCTTTCAAGCCTTCTGCGAGAACTTCACAATCCTCAGGTAAAAAGAAAAGTGCAAAAAACAAATTAGCTAAGACAAGACTACAGTAAAATTTTTAGACCAGAGACTTTAAAGTAATACAAAATACAGTCTTAGTTTACCTGTATTTAGAAAAAGAATAATAAGTAAACAATTAAAACAACCTGATTCCTCTTAGACTAGTTTACAGTTATGGCAATACTCTATTACTTCACTACCAAAAGCAACCATTTCTCAACCGGAAAAAAAAAAAAAAACAAAAAAAGCAAAAAAACAGAAGAATTTTTAAAGATGGAAGTAACAGCAACTAGAGCTCACCTAGCACAGAAAGTTTTGTACTGAATCCTTTGATTAGTTCAATTTTGTATATCCTGTTAAATAAATAGTATACTGTAGTTCACTTGTAGTTCAGTGACTGTATATTCTTTAAAACAAAAAGAATTCAGTTTGCAGGTCTATTTATGCTAAAATTCCTAGCGTAAGTCACAATAAGCAGATTGACTTGTAAAGCTAAACATAATACTTCAAGAATATCTTGGTGATTCATTCACTAAAGATAACTCTTGAACTTGCAGTCTACAAAATGAAGCTTTGATCAAGGACATACAAAAACACCTCAATCAGCAGCTCAGGGTGGTGTCTCCCATATCTTAAGCAAGAACCAAAATCAAGGCTACTCCTTAACACTGGAAATAATTTCTGCATTTTTTGTGTGTTTCTGATGCCACTTTAAGTCCTTCCTTTTAATATTCATTAAACTTACCTGTATTTACAAAATAAATCATAAGCATATGAGTTAATTGAATTTTGTAAAGTTACTGTTTCTTCAGGAATTCTGAAAGGAAGAAGAAAATTAACAGTTCTGACCATCTTTATGCCCATATGCAAACCTTACAAAGCTTCATTTAAATTACCCATTAAGAAATTTTCCAAATGAGGGCCACGTAGACTTCCCAAATGCAAGCACTACCTATTCATCATTTTCAGCCTTTGGAGGAGGAGGAGTCCAACCTGTGTTAAATGTGTGGCTGGGCTGAGTTTTGTAGAAAGGTCTCTTACCAGTTTGAGTTGCAAAAGACCCAATGAAGCAGCATGTTCAGAGCATCAGTGAACTGGGGCACTACTTACACATTAGTGCAATTGCTGCTGTGAAGCAGAAACACGCTGGCCAATTCATACTTTAATCGGTGGACAGCCAATATCCTAAGGTCTGAGTTGCTGAGTTCAAATTTGGATGTTAGCCAAGTCTAAAGACTTGATAGTAAGATTTCCTAGGATTAATTCGTAAGAGAGATTATCACTACACCACATGAAACATCCATTGTGAATTCACTTTTAACTAGCTAACAATATCCCAGGGCCAGCAGCTAGAGTAAGGAATATTTTCATTTTTCCTTTTTATTTTTCTTATTTCATTATTGTGCATCTGGTTTTCGTCTTCCTTTCAACCCCCAACTACCTATTAACTCCCTATTTCATAGTAGCTGTGGAACACCACTTAAGGGTTAAAATTTAACAAATTATTTAGTCTTTATTTAAAAAAAAAAAAAAAAAAGACAGCCATCAATGGTGAGGTCACAAAAAGGGAAAAAGTAATGTTTTAAAGACTAATTTCACAATACTGTCACACTACTGCATAGTCTGCTACTAAGAACAATATTGAGAAATCCTGAATTCATGTAAATCAATGGCTGCCTTCACTATGGTGCATGTATCTATTCTTTACATGTCCTTTATAAAGAAAGTGATTTCTTATAAAGAAAGATCTTTGCCAAATGGTAACACGTGGTGTGAGACATAAGGGAGAAAACAAGAAGCAAATCCCCAATCAAGAAATGCAAATTTAGACCAAAATCCCTGTTGGTACATGCTTTTTAGACGAAAAGTTGCATTTAAGAAATTACAAAGAAGCCAGGCCTGTTAAACGTTGTTCCTTACCCGAATGCAAGATGTAATTCTTCTATGTAATATGCATGGACTTTAAAAGTGGAAAGCAAGTGCTAAATAGTGTACATAATTTCCATACACAGCAGGTAGTGACGCAAGAAAAGAACTGACACAGTTACCCTTGCTAAAGAGATGAACAATAGGGAACTGTTATGCAGTGTTAGCATACTGAAGGTCTATGGATCAGGGATGTTGCGGCTATTAACAGCTTATATGTTAACTGTATTTTCTTAATTAGTGCATACAACTTTTAAGCCTTAGATGTGTTTTAGAAGGTTCTTTTCTAACAGTAACACAGTCATTTTTCCTTGGTGGGGATGCAAACAGTTCATGAGGCTTCAACTGTTTCAACATCATCAATAAAATACACAGCTTAATACTGAACAAAACCAATTTCTTTTAAAATTTGCTATGGTTAAAATTAAGCTTTCTACAATCTCTCTCTAAAAAAGCTGAATCATAACTAGAATATATTAGTGTTACTTCACAAACTGGTTTTACCTTGCTCTATCTAGAAGTCTGTCCCTGCAATTTGCACTTTGGCCTTTATATGCTTGGCCTTTAAGGTTATTTATAGGACAGAAATCATGGTCTTACACTTATGCAACAGAGAAGAACCCATCACCAAGAAATACAAACCAGAAGAGTGACAATAAAACAACAGTGCAAACTACAATTTTAATCTTAAAAAAAGCTTCTGCCTGGTTAAGATGCTGCTCAGTGAAAACTTTAAAAGATGTGATCCATGATGATAATGCTGACCTCTACAGAAAAATACTGTTATTTATGTTTGTGGATATATGCGCACACCTACAAAATGAATCTGTAAGGGAAAACTATCCAATTATTCAGACGTTTGTACTAACATACCATAGTCTTTATTTTTTAAAACATCTGCCACAGAATTATAACATCCTTAAAAAAAATACTGTATTTGGTATGTCTTAACCAGCATTTTGTAGAAATTCCTTGTAGCTTATAGCTCAGATTCTTCTCATTTGTTAGCTCAGTTTTCACGCTAACAGATAATAGGATAAAATTTATTTTCCCATCGAACAAAGATTTTCTTCTGCACTAAACATAAGCCAATGTGCTTTATGGAATGACTAGAACAGAATAAGTCAAAAAGATACATGAGAGTTTCAGCAATTTTTCCTAGAGTGGATGCTTCACAACTCAAGAACTAAACTGCGTATTAGAACTCTGGATCTGCATATCAGATGCTCTCTCCATGGTTCATGCCCTAAATTAACACAGGTTAATGTTTGCAATTTGAGAAAACAGCCATGAAAGTAGTTCAAAGATGCCTCATAAACAAGACACCAAGGACTAGAAAACCATCTGGTTTCATTTCATCATCGATCTTCTAAGTGTAAAGACATAGTACTGAAGAAGCACCAAGCTCTCTTGCAGCATGATGAAGATGTTGAAGTATTTCCACAGGATTACTGGGCTTTCCAGACAAGGAAAACTTTTCTTTTCTGACTTGGTAAAATGATTCAGCTAGAACTTCTTGACTAGAAACAGCTTTCCAGTCTGGACGTAGAACTTGGTTAGTTATGCTAGGATTTGTGCCTTAAATCTGTAACTTAGATATACTACAAAAATGCAGAAAGGCACATTTGGCTCAACAGAAAAGCAAGCACTCTACAACGAATTTTTTATTCACTATTTGAGACAGGACAAGAGGAATTCATATCATCTATAGACATATTTTGTAACAGGGGATACTAACTTAGGTGTTCCAGGAAAGGTTCAGATAATGTATTGTTTTATGAGAACATGAGCATACTTACTTTCCAGTCTTTAAAAAGCACAACTACTGAATAAACAGCTCCAAAAATAAAGTTACTTCTTACTCCTGTTGATTGCTATACTGTATTTTTTATTCTTTCTAGCTGATTGGAAACATTGCTTGCATATTTAGATTTACAAAACCAAACAAGTATTTGCATGTTGAATAACTGTTTGGAAGCCAGACAAACTAAACATGGCACAATGATACTGCTTTAATTTGTTCTGAGCAGCCACCGTAGCAAGCTCTTCAAAACAGTATTCTCTGATAGAAAATTAAATACTATGTGATGGGGATAAAAAAAAAATGCCTGAATAAGCTTCAAAGAAACATATTCTTTGACCCAGTGCTCTAGACTAAAGCCTTGAAATTTTTGCACAAGAATGCTGCATGAAGGAAGCCCAGACAAAAGAGACACTCGAGATGTTAGAAGGTTGTGTAACCTCAATCTCAGACACTCATTCCAATACCCAAGATAGAACTACCACGCACCAAAAGAAAAGGCTCTCAGACAAAGAAATCCAAATCCTTTACCCATTCCTAAAACCAAAATAAACTTACATGGGGATGAGAGTGCAACTGCTCTCATTGATAAAACTGTGTATCATTTTATATGAGGTTCTGGGCTATTTGCAAAATGTGTAGTTTTCTAAACAGAAGCAGCATTAACTCAAGTTGAAGTTTAGTGATAAAGCAGTATTTACTGCTCTTAAAAGACAGCTAAAGGTGATGGCAATATCTTTTCCTTGCATCATGACAGTTGTAGAAAACTTCTTTATCATGGGGAGAAACTTGTTGCCTGCAGATGTTCTTAAAGAAAGCTCTTTATCGGTATCCAGCCAACCAGGTTTTCTGAACAACAGCAAGCTTCATCAAACTACAGCTGCTTACAGAAACAAGTTATAGCAAGCAGTATAGGCTAACTTGAGGTAGAATATTCCAACTGAAGAGGGATTTAATTGCAAAACAGCATAATATAGCGAATTTGCAGTACTGAAAATGTGAATACAGCTAGATAATCTGAAAAATAAACACACTTTCACCTGAGCTTGTACTGCATTGAAGACAATATGCAACTGCCAGAAGAAACTATAAAGAAGAAACTGCCAAATAATTTAAAAAAACAAAATAAACATTGTTTAGAAATTAATACATGCTTTGGCAGACCACTGCTGTACATAAAATGAAAAGGATTATCACCATCCCCAAAATCATTAAAACTTTCAACACTGAACTTCACATCAGCTACTTGACAAAATTATCCAAGACAGTTTTTCCATCCCCAGAGGAGTATTTCTTAGTCTTCACCAGAGAGTGTGGGCGGAAACCAAACCAAAGAAAACCAAAAAAAATTCTCAACCTTTTTTATGGATTGTTTAGCAGCAAAAATGCATATTCACAAACTATCAGTGACCACAAAAAATAAAGGCCTTTAAGTATTGAATTTTATGGAACTGTACTCCTAGACATTTTTATTGAAGTAGATACACATGTATTGTTACTTGTGAGCAGTCTTCTCTTCTGAATATTTCTCCTTGATTGACAGAATGCCTTTAATTTTGAAAAAATTCTAGAATATGGTTTTAAACTTTAAACACCCTCTACACTCAACTGTCAAACACCACAAATGCAGACGACCAAATGCAAACCAAACAATAAGTATTGCATATGAGGTTAAATGAGAGGACAAGACACACAGTATTAAATATCTTATAAACCACCAGCAAACAACTTTTATTTTAGCTTGAACTCCAAATACAACACAGTTCAAACAAGCTAGTCATCTGCTTACTTGACACAACTGTGATGGAGGAAAGCTCCTGTTCAAAACACAGACTTCATATACAAGGCTATTTTGGCCAAAGCTGAAAACTGTTTCTTAAAACATATCTGCACAGTAAAGGGTTGAAAAAACACTTGACCTTATTTTACATTAATATATTTTTTAATTGCTATTTAGTTTTCATTATTCTGAAGGAAAATACAAGCTGCTGATCTAACTTGGGGGGGGGGGGGGGGGAGGGAGAAGAAATACAACCTTATATGTAAGCCCCCTATATCTGAGCCTGTGGGGTAGAATGGGTAGCTGTCTGAAGTCTCACACAGGTTTCCATCCTGGCACATTGTATCCTTTGAATATGACAACTCCCTGTCACAGAGCCATACATATAAAGCACACAAAGATTTGTAAGTTACATTCCTCATCTGAAGAGTAATGCTGCCATGAACCGAATCCTTCATCATAACCACCTGAATAAATACTGCAGCTAGAGTGGATTAAACGAAGAAAAGATAATTCTAAAGTCTTTTATGCCATTTAGTTACTTAAGGAACAGCTTGAACTCACCCTCAAGGAATAACCCACAAGGGGTTAACAGCATTTTGACAAACAGAACATCCACTATATCCTTATTATCTAACACAGTGGTAATGCTTGGAGAATTCTTGGCTGTATAGTAGTTTTAAGAAAGGAAATCAACTAAGCCTGCCTTTAATAAATGCATACTTTGCCAAGTGTTTCTCTTCACCAAATTAAAAAAACAGCTCCTATACACAGACTTTAAATGCAATGTCACACTGTCTCACACGTTCTTTTGCGTTTTGTTTCTCGGAGTAAAAGTATATTATATACTGTCAGGTTTTGGGAAAGGCCGCTAGCAACAATGACACTTTAAAAATCATGTTAAAGCTTCATTTGTGATGTCTTCTCTTTCAGAGCACTGTAGACTATCAGACAGATATTTGAGGAAGTTTCATCATTCCAGGCTATTTTTCACTTGTGTATTTCATTTTGAGCTGGAGCGTTATTACTGTTTATTATAGTAAAGTCTATGCTTCTCTAATCAAACAAAGATTATACAATTTCCCTAATTTCTAAGCCTAGCCAAAGTTGGGATTTGGACAGTGAACAAATTATGACTCAATCCTGAAAACACCGTGTGATGTTTGCTAATAATGCAGTCTTCTAGAAAAAATGGACTGGAATATTTCTGTAACCTTTTTGCTGGAGGGTCACATTCTGAGAATCCTAATAAAAACTGATACTCCTAAATTACCTAGTAGTAAACGCAACGGATATTAACTGCAACTTCTGGACAGCCAAGAGGAAGCTGCTCAGATTCCAATGCCAATTTCACAATAGTTATAAGAATCACAGAATCAATCACAGATTGGAAAAGACTTTTAAGATCATTGAGTCTAACCATTAACCTAGCATTTCCAAGTCCTAACCATTATGTCTACACATCTTTTAAATACCTCCAGAGATGGTGACTTCCCTGGGCAGCCTGGTCCAATGCCTGACAACCTTTCCAGTGAAAAATTTCTTCATAATATCCAACCCATTTGCTCTTGTCCTACCACTTGTTACTTGGGTGAAGAGACCAACATCCACCTTGCTACAACCTCCTTCCAGGTAGAGAGCAGAGGTCCCCCCTTAGCCTGCTTTTTGCCAGATCGAACACCCCAAGGCCCTCAGCTGTTCCCCATCAACTTGTGCTCCAGACCCTTCACCAGCTCCATTCCACTTCTCTGGACCCGCTCCAGCACCTCAATGTCTCTCTTGTAGTGAAGGGCCCAGAACTGAACACAGGATTTGAGGTGCAGCCTCACCAGTGCCCAGACCACGGCACTGCCCTGACCCTGCTGGCCACACTATTGCTGATACAGGCCAGGATGCTGTTGGACTTTTTGTCTGCCTGGGCACAATCTGGATCATGTTCAGCTCCATCAGTCAGCACCCGTAGGTCCCTTTACGGCAGAGCAGCTTTCCAGCCACGCTGCCCCAAGCCTGTAGCACTGCATGGGGTTGCTGTGGCCCAAGTGCAGTATCCAGCACTGAGCCTTGCTGAAGTTCATGCAATTGGCCTCACGCCATCAATGCAGCGTGTCCAGATCCCTCTGCAGAGCCCTCCTACCCTCCAGCAGATCAGTGCTACTACCCAACTTTGCCTCATCTGCAAACTTAGAGAGGGTTCACTTGATCCCCTCATCCAGGTCATTGATAAAGACTTTAAACAGAACTGGCCCAATGCTGAGCCCTCGCGAAGACCACTTGTGACTGGCTGCCAACTGGATTTAACTCCATTCATAGAATCATAGAACAGTTAGGGTTGGAAAGCACCAGAACTCTTTGGGCCTGGCCATCCAGCCACGTTTTTACTCAGCAAATACTGAGAGCCATGCAGGCCATACGCAGCCAGTTTCTCCAGAAGAATGGAAATGGTATGAAAGGCCATTTTTTTACAGTTAAGATAAACAACATCCACAGCCTTTCTCACATCCACTCAGTCCACTTTTTCTGCTTTGGCCTAGTCTGAAGCAGTATACAGTATTTATTGGTCCTCTTGAACATCATCTGAAAAGTATGAGCTGCTCATCCTCAAAAAGGGGTTCAGATCTCGTGCACTCAGTTTGGTGTATGCAAGTTACCTTTATTGAGTTATACACAGTTTGTCTACAATCAGAAGGAAACTGGCCCTCTGAAGAGGTTCAGCATAGGGACTTCTGAACCATTACTGAAAAAAAGGGGTTAATTAACAGTAGAGACAAAACAGTTTCAGGACAAGTGCTGAAATGTCAATAGCATCTTTGTAGCTAGTCTGTCATGCCTGTAGTATGAGTCCATTAGAACATGTTCTCATAATGCAGCAAAAACCACTTTAAGTACTACTTCAATCGCACTTGATAGCACTACTCTTAAATGCATAATTCCGTGTAGCAACTTATCCTATTTTATCTTGGCCTGATACGGAATAAAAACATCTGTGAGATGGCTGCAACTAATAGCTGATCCCTGACCACGGTTCCACAATGTTTCTAGCATCTCCCCAGTGACCAAACCCTACAACTGCTCTTGCAATAATTTTTGCTTTCAGCTACAGCATATGTATTATCAGGGGAATATTCTGCTTTAGAGATACAAAGGCTATTTTCTGGCAGTTATTTTAATTTTGAAATGTGCTACCATTTAGCTACTACAAAAGCCCTTTTATTGACAAATTCTTGGGGGTACCTTCCAACTGCAGACACCAACTTTCATGGATGTGACTAGCCTGTATGAACTGCAGGCTAGACATTCACAACATAGCGTCACAACCACTGACTGAGAAGCCTGCTTAAAGCAAACTTGCTGAACCAGACAACTTTTAGCAACAACAAAAAGTAGTGATGCAGCCTACTTAAAAAAACTGAAACAAATCGCAGCCATTTAAAACTGATCAAACCCCATTTTAGGCAAAACCAGTAAAGCTTTATATAATAATGATGGAAGATACATTATTCAATACACACAAACAGTTAAATAATTTGGAACATTACCTGAGGGAGATTTGCTGCCGACAACCTTTGTCCTCTATAGCCCAAATTTCCTAATGCAAGCAGAGTCTTGAGAGACTACTTTTCACACAGCTATTTGTCCAGACTCTTGGAATATGACCTAATTGGTGGCCAGAGATTCAAAATGTGATGCAAGAACTACATTTCAGTTCAGCTTTGTTCATTTTGTATGTTATTTTCTTAACTGTTTCTTAAAAGTTTTGTTATTCAATATTCACTGAAAACAGCTATTAACTTAGGCAAAGATTATTTACTGGATGTGTTCTATAGAAGCCAAGCATTCAACTTTTTTTACACTTAAGACTCCCACTTTTTTCTAATATGAAAAACAAATGTGGTCTAAACTACTGTATTTTCTTACATACTTCCTTAGAACTCATTTTTCTGCTGTATTCAACACATGCTGGCCTGAAGCAAGAAGGTGACCAACTACTGCTTAGTAGCTCATTGTCAGGATGCTCCTCCCTCTTCTATTTCATTTGTGTTTTCCAAGACAAGGAAAAACATAGTACTTACAGAACCAAACTGGACACCAGATAATTCAAAGGAATCCCTGTTGATCAAGTTGTAGCATATGCACGCACACACAGGAATAAAAGGTCAACAAAAGCACTGGAAATGGACAGATTAATCTGACTACAGTATACAGTTAAAAGTTTTCAAGAACCACAGTGGTACTCTACTAGCCTTGTAGAGTACATCAACTCACAGACGAGTTCAAATTCAAAGTAAACTAAGAGTAGCAAGGCAAACAAAAATAACTATATCCAATTTTCTGCCTGTTCTTGCTTCTTTTTTTCTAACAGGCACATAAAAATCATCAGGCTTTCCGTTAAAAAAAAAGTATAACAAAACCAACAAATCCATCGAAATATGATTCACAGATTTCTACCAATAATAGTATACAACTGGCAGTAACATGAGAGGTGTCTCTTTTAATGAAAAGCATCATCTTCTGGAATACAGTTTAATTAAAATTTGCATGGAAATAGTAGTTTTATTACGCTTAGCAACATTATCTAAAACCCCGAAAATGCAATGTATTAAGATAGTTTTAATGGGTTGTAATTAATCCTACTGAAAATTAAGAAATAGACTGCAATATTCAACAACAAATTAACACAGTACCCTACTTTTCCATGAGGTTTAACAGGTGTCTAGAGAACTTCTTCTGCCCCTGAAAGAGTTGATAGCCACACAAAATCCCTCTGTGAAGGTTTCCCGTCATAATGCAATAGAAATCTTTGTCCATTAGAATGTTTTGTCCAACAGAACATCAATTACTGGATATTTTATGTCACTACGGAAATTTCTTCTAAAACTTAGCAAAATCTGCAAATGAAAATTTTAAAAATTTCTATTTTTTTATGATTTTGTTTCAGGCTCTACGACAATACTGAAAAAAAAATTGCACATCTAGCATGTGCACCTACAACATAATATTACAGGAAAATACTTTTCAGTCTGACATTTAACCTAATGCTCAAAAGGACTAAGGATAAAATAATCATTTGATACACTATCTAATGTATCAAAATGAAACAAAATTATTCAGTTGCTGCTTCTAGGAGACGTCAAAAAAAAAACCAAAACCCCTACAACTATGACATGAGCATCTTCAACTTGATGAGAACATATAATGACATTAGAAATAACCACTTCACTTACAATTACCTTACATTAACATTAAGAGAATAAACAGATGCATTCCAAATTAGCATCACTTTCATTCAACTGGAAGTATAAACACTCACAGCCACACAGGGTAATGAATAACCCTAACTTAGGATAAGGCACATTTAAATACAAAAAGGAAGATAGAAGAGTACTTATCCTTTAGGTATGTCTTTGCACTGTAGTCTCTTTCAGAACTATGTATCCATCAGCTGAGGTCACAACAGAGAAACGTGATACTGTACACTCAGGCATTACAAAACCTCTATTTGGATTTTTCTTTTTTTTATGTTAAAGAACAGTGCTACAATAATCACATACAATTCATGATTTATTTAGGAAAATGTAAGTCTACTGACTTGGTGAATCTTACTCACATAGTGATTCACAAACATGAATCATGTACATGAAATAAAATTTCCTGAATCCCAAATTATGCAACTAGATTAGCAAGATAATCACATTTGCCAGTACAGAGTATTATTTTTTCCCTTTCGAACTCAAAATTATGCTATTACTTATTAAATTCAGAAAAAAAACTTTACAAAAGAACTGATATTTTTTACCTATGAGCAGATTATTGCTACATTTATATTCCAAAGCATGAGAAAAAAAATGCCTGAAAGAGTTGTTAAAGTAGGTGTGTTTCTTACCAGTTAAATGAAAACTGTCTCAACTTGTAATAATCATTACAAATGCCTAATTTATAAATAAAAATTCCAAGTATTTCTTAAGTAGTTACTATAGCTTCAGGGATACAAGAAAGTACAAACAGTATGAAGTGTCTGGTACATATGATAGGAATGTTTTTTTCCTGAAGATTCAAAAGTGATATGAAAACCAATGAAAAGCATGCTTCTGCTGTGATGCATTCCTCCCAGAAGTCCTACAAAAATTATACTATTGAATAATGTAAACATAAGTGTCAGGTTGCATCTAGAGTAACAGACCACACATTATGGAAGAACTTACAAGAAAAGATTGCCAAATTTCTGATCTGCTACTGATTAGCAGAAGAATGTCATGCATTTGTTCCTTGCTGTAATTTAACCTTCATGCATATTCAAAAGCTAGAGTATATGTGCATAGTAACAGTAATCTTGCATGATGCTTCTTTACACAGTTTCTTTAGTAATATGGGTCCTAATGAAGACAATTTCAGGAAGCTGGCAAATTCTGTGATCTCACCACAATGAAAATATACCCAGATTTCAAAAAGAATAAGCCTGTTAAATATTGCAGTTTATACTGGTCCTTGGCATGAATATAATAATAATAATAATAAACAAGGTACTCATCATTTTATATGGCTTAACACTTTGAATGCCACATTTCCTTCACATATTTATGCTTTACTAACGTTCCCTTTCAAAAACGTATGAAGGATTGTTGCTTTGTAGTTCACATTTATACAGCTTTCCTAGAAGAACGCAGAATACCATACTGAATGCTTGTTGTGCAGAAATAACCCTGAAGGCTGTATCATAGCAATATGCAGCAGAAAACCCTTACCAATTTTTCATCAACTGTGATGAGTTGCGTGTCTCGAGTTTGGTCCTGTGCCAGACGCCATGTGGAAGTGCTCAGTGACCTGCAGTGCGAGACTTGAAGTTAAAAAATGATTCATGCAATGAGAAAATAGAGGCAGACAAATCTTACATAAACAAGTTACTTTAACAATATCCGTCTTGTAAAAAAATTTAAGAGGGAGAGATGAGGGCACAAAAATCCTTTTTCTCCCCAATTAGTTCTGTCTGCTGAGTTTTTGGCAGGCTCCCACTCAGCAGTTCACAACAGGCTGCACTTTATGTCAGCCTACAGGCTCTCTGTCACAGAGAGACTGCCAGTGGCAAGGACTGTACTGCTCTATATGAATGTACAGTAGCTGGTTTGTCACGAATAGACAGAAAAATACAAGGCTGCTGCAAGCATTCTGGAACTCTGATCCTTAAAATGATGGCATCAGAAGAAAAAAATCATAAATCCATTTGCAATGGTAAAGTATCAGTACTACACTTTAACAATGGCATATTAACAAATTTAAAACAAACAAACCAACCCAACAAAAAACAACAAAACAAACCCTAAGCAGATAATTACAACAGAATTTTCTTATTTTGAGTAGGCAAAGCTCACAATTGTTCTGCTTCATTTCTAAATTGGCATGGGTCAGCTTATTTACACGGAAGAAATATGATTAATCTTCTTGCATAAGTACAAAACCTGTAAAGTACAGATGGAAATACAGAACTCAATTCCACATCACTGAATTAAGAAGTAAAATTTGCGCTTAATTTGCATTATGTTACTAATATCAGGATTGGGCCCTTTTAGTACAAATTATCCTCTGTCAAAATAATGTAACAACAAGTGAAGTGAGCCAAAAAGCCCAATTCTCTGAGCTAATAATGTACTTCACATTTAATTAAGGTCATTTTAAACAAACAAGGCACAAAAAAAGAATATAGGCAACTGAACAGTAAGAGGGACTAAGCCACTTTTGTTTCAACTGCTCTTCAGATGATTACTTAAGTTGGGAAGCCAGACATGCTTGCAAATACAAATGTGTAGGGGTTTAAGCCCAGCTGGCAACTCAGCCATGCAGCCACACACACACACACACACACACACTCCTCCTCCCCCCTACTCCCAGAGGGATGGGGAAAATAGAAAGAATGTAACTCCCATGGGTTAAGATAAGAACAGGCCAGTAAGTAAGGTATAATACAAAACCACTACTGCTACCACCAATAATAATAATTATAAGGGGAGAGAATACAAGAGGAGAATACAAGAGAGAGAAACAAGGGGAGAGAATACAACCTCTCACCACCCGCTGACCAATACCCAGCCTGACCCGAGCAGTGATCTAACCCTTCCAGGTAACTGCCCCCAGTTTACATAGTGGGCATGACATGCTGTGGTATGGAATACCTCTTTGGTTAGTTTGGGTCAGGTGTCCTGTCTCTGCTTCCTCACAGCTTCCCCTCCCCCCTGGCAGAGCGTGAGGCTCAGAGAGCCGCAAACATTACTGAGCAGCAACTAAAAACATCGGTGTTATAAGTGCTGTTCCCAGGCTGAAAGTCAAAACCACAGCACTGCACCAGCCACTAAGGAGAAAAATGACTGCTACTGTTGAACCCAGGACAAAATGAACTTTAAGAATTTTGCCTATGGAATACTTAGAACCGTATTTCTAGTAACTTCATGCTACTGGTAATGATTACCTAATTTCTGAGGAAACCATCAATAGGTGCTTCTAAAAACACATCTTTTAAAGCGAAATTCCAAGACTTTCAGAAAATCTGCAATACTACACAAACTAACCCTTCCCCACTTTAACTGTTAAATAATCAAGAGTGTCAAAGGTGTTTCAGGACCACATAACCTGCACACAATCATTCAAAACCTGTAAATTATAACAGCATACTTTCTATTGCATTCTACATGCATGGAAACATGGAAGACCTGACTGGGGAAATGGTCTCCGCAACAAATGTATCTACTACATCTTCTAATCTCCAATCCCTGCCTAATTTTTGTCAACTCTGGTGAAAATGCATTTCAAGATATGAACTTGACCATTTAATTAATCTAGTTGCACTGGATTTAACATATTAACTAAACAAGCATTACATTTTCAGACAATATTAGCATGGTAAAGTTTTTAGGAGGCAAAAGCTGCACTAGAAAGGAATTTGAATTTAGCCAAAAGAATCTCATAAAACTAAGCAACTGGAACAAAGTTCAGTTCAGTGCTATTTCAAATGTAGATTCCCACAAATCTGTACTTCTCACACAGATTACACTCTACTAAATTACTTTCCATCTGCCAGTAACAATTTTAAAAATCTCCACGAAAAACAAACTCAAAGCACAAAGTTTATAGAATCACCCAACTTTCTGACATCGACAGACACATCTATTCCTATTTAAAATGACAAAATTAGTCTGGAAGGCTACTCTGAAAAAGAAGATGAAGTTTTTAAGTTCAAGGAAGCACAAGAATTTTATAAACATCCAAATGATAACTCCCTACTCAGCTCAAAATCTGTGTCCCAGACAGCTTCTTGCTCGATACAGTTGTCTTTTTTTTAATTTGTACATGTAAAACAATACATCATAAAAACAGAATAGACAGATATTGCAGTATGCTACAAGAAATGGCTCCTGCATGGTCCTCATTCAAAAACAAACCAAGAGAGAATTATCCTAAAAGCCTTCAGAACAGCAGCACTACAGTTGAGTTCCTGTGGTTAAGTAGCCGAAGGTACAAAATTTCCAAACTTAAACAAGGCAAAAACATAGCAATAGGAAAATTAGTTTCCCCCCACCCTCCAGCAATTTTAGTATCAAAAGTTGTATTCTGCAGGTATTCTTGAACTTCAAGTGATACAGCGTTCACTACACTATTTAATATATGGCCAAAGAAGGACACTGGATTATGCAATCAAACTGGTCCTTTCTGGATAGAAAATAAACTATGAATAAAGAATTACTCTGAATCTTGTTCTGTCTGATGAATATGTAAAGATTTGAGTATGCCAGGATTTAAATAATAATGTTGATCAGAATCCTACTTTTTCTTGTAATATACATGCAACTTGAAACAAAATTTAGCACAATTCAGTTTTAATTTGGCAGTTTGGGTGAGGGTTTTTGCATTCATCAGCTTTGAAAAGTATAAAAGCCATTCCCTTCCAAAATGATTTCTCCTCATAGGGTAACCCATACGGGGGGGGGGGGGGGGGGGCAAGAAAAAGATTCTATACCGTTGTAGTTACTAGGGAAGAGCAGGGTAAAATTCTACCAGATTAAGTGTGGGCAGAATCTCTCCCCGAGATGCCCCTACAATACATAAAGGGAGCTGATTTTTCTTTCTTTCTTTTTTTTTTTTCACAAGATGTCTCTGTCAACTGGGATAAACTGCAAGGTAACACACCTCACAGCTTTCATGATGTTTTAGCTCCTCTACTATAAAAGCAGGCAGGTGGTTTAATAAACCTAACTTTTGTTCCTGTTAATCATTTTTCAAAGCCACTTTTCTTGACTACATCACTCCGGAAAAAAAACAACTGTTACTGGAATTTACAATGTGTACATTTCTTAAATGTCCAGCCTTCCGTCCATCCCTGGTTGCAATGAATTGACAAGAACATATAATCTTTAAGAATTTCCTATTTTAAAAGTATTGGAAAACTGGACTAGATTAGAAATGTGAACCCTAAGTCCACGGAGGCCTTTCTACGTAAAAACACATAAATCACAAGTTTTGCTTTAGAGATGACAGGCTCTTGATATTTACATTTGTTGCACCTCTCACAGATAAGTAACCTGGAGCTTAGAAACACCAGGAACTCTGAAACACCATGTGATCTGAAATACTATTATTTAGAAGTTAATAGAAAGTGTTACTTCATTCCACAGTGCTTGTTTAATTTTCAACAGGTTTCACTGCAGGTTTGTCCATAATGTCAGGCACTTAACTGAGGAGATAAACAGGAAACACACCTCTTTCACAGCCCCATAATGACAACTATAATTTCATCACTGTGCCCCCTTAAAAATTGTATAAACTTTACAACATTTAGTTTACCTTCAAATTACATGAATATGCAATCTAAATCACTGAAGTGACCATTCAATTTAAACATTTTATTCTGTCCTCAACAGTAAAGTTATTCTCACAAAATTCCCAATACATACGTGCCTCTGCCCATATCCACCTTGACCTTTACATAGCTTTTGTGACAGAAAAACCTGCAGAAGTATAAAACATACATTCTCTGGTTCCATCTCAAAAGATTCTTTTCCTTTCTTCTACTACTGACCTCCCGAAAGGTAATCTGTTTACTTGTTTTCTCTTTGTAAGCAATAGAGTCCACATTATCCTGTTTTGCCTCTTTCTGATTGCTTTTGTGTTTGTTTTTTCTTCCTGTCAAAACATCTTGTGAGGAGGCCTTAAGAGCAGGAAATTCTCTTACCCTGTTCCAGGACTAATCAAACTGATTTAAAATTACTGTACACAGAATACTTTAATAGTAACTAGACCAGCAATATAATTCTTAAGTTCAGAAACTATACAGAAATTTTTAAATGTAATAGCTAACAACAATAAACCCTGCTATCTTCTAGGGTCCTCATTGTCCCATTCAAAACACAGATCTGACAAACTTCCTTCACAGTTACTATCTAATAAACAAAGTGTGCTCTGTATTGGATCTGCCCATGTTTCTTACAGTGAGCTCCCTCATGATGAACAAACAAGATTTTAAATGTAAAAGCCTTTTAAAACAAAAACCCTTCAAAATTATGCAGACAAAAGTAAAATGAGGGTTTAAAAATAAAAAGTCACCCTTTATGTCCTTTATGATCATGAAGGTACTTTTCCACATTAATGTAAGGGCTAATCCAATCTGCAGCTGCTTGGATTATAACCAACCCTTCACAAGGTCTTCTAGTCCATAAGAAGGTCTTCTTTCACTGAGGCACCACTGTACGGCTGGTGAAGATGCCATACTTACTCTACAGGGACTCAGACAGTAAAATTCTTCTCTTGCTGAAGTTTGGTTTTCTGGACATCTTTCTTAAGATGCATCTGGAATACACTCCTCCTCTCCAAGCATATTCTCTATCTCAACCCCCTTAGTCATTCTCTTAATGGAAGACTCCTTTGTTGTCTACATGTTAGTCTGCCACACAAATACAGGGGCGGCTTTGTGATTCCACAAATATGGAGAACTCGCATGAACGTACAGCAGCTCCTCTGGCTACGAAGGCCACTGCTCCAACTATAATTTGGCTTACAATTACGGATGTGGTATTTTCTCCCCATTTGGTGCCATTGTGTTGGGCATTTAAATCCCTAAAACCTGATCTCTGTGATTCTGTATCATAAATTTCCTCTACTATAATTTAATAATTTCTATCATTTATTATGATTTCATCATAGTAATTTCTGTGGTTCATTTATGAGGTAACTTTGTTTAATACAATTTTGTCTTTGTTATCAATATGACTGACTATAGTCCATCTTCAGGACAAACTCTGCTTTAATATCTGCTTTATACCCTTTAATGATCTTTCTTGGTTTCGGTGTTAGGAATTTTAAAAAGGTGAAGGTTCCTTTTTCTTCTACAGTACACAGTTGTTTAGAGAGGCATTATAGACCTGAACATAGCATCTACACTGGGCTCGGCTACAATCTGATATTTCAGAGTCTCACAGTGAGCCTAAATGTCTTTTATACTCTGTAGAGAGGCAGAAGTACAAATTTGGCAAAGACTAGACTACATGCTCTTAAGGTCTTATTAAATTCTTGCAAAAAACCTCTTACATTAGCTCAGTAATACAGAATGAATTACTAATGACTACTAGTGAAAATGTGTATTTGCAGAGTTTAAAAATTTCTACAGGTATCGCATATCCCGAAGAAACAAATACTGTGATCATTTAATCACATTTCTTTCAAGGGAAACATGTACTCCCCTTCCAACATCATCTGCTGTTCCATCCATCTGCTCTTCCAGGAAAGTCACAAATGGGTTCCACATCTCTGCTACACAAATTGAGTGGTCCACTGAGAAGCTATTCTCCAGTCTTCATTACAATATTGACACTCTCAACCATCTTATCCCACTGTAGGAGAATGACATTGCAAAGGTCCTTATTGCAGCGTACATACTTATGTCGCCTGTTCCCTTCTTACACTAGCAGCCCCACCTCTGCTGACACCATTAATCAGTTCTATTAGGGAAACCAAACAGTGAGAAAAACGACAACAAAGTCTTTTCCGGTATCAGGATGAATAATATTAAGGCACCAAACTTGAACATTTATCTTGGTAGTTTTGGGTATCAGTATTTAATCTCTAAAATTCAATGTATTTGAACTTCTTGAATATCTGCTAAATAACCTGTGCTTAACTGCTACGTACTTTAGCTTTTTAACTGCATGAACAAAAAAATAAATGGAAGTCTTACAAAAGAGAATGCCTGCCACAAAGCTTCTGGAAACGCCATGAAGAATCCCCCATAAGCCCAGTGGAAAATAAGAAGCAGACATATTTACAAGGCATTAATTTGCCTTTCACAAAGAGCAAGGCTGTAACTGGGATCTTACACAACACCCAGATGCAAAAACTTGTATTTACCTAATCTAATTCAGTAGCTGAAATTTAATTCATTGCACACTAAAAAAGGCTCGGTAACCTCCTTCTGCAACATATCTGACTGTTCGATCTATTAGCACCCCCTTTTGGTCAACTGTTGGAGATATGTTAAAAAAAAACAGATATCACAACCCAGGTAATCAGATCACAATACAGAGATGAACCCAAGTCTTGAAGAAAAACTCATACACCTAATGAAAAATGAAGGCAGTCATTAAGAAGTATGTCTTAATGGTGTTTTAAGTATTCTGATACTGAATGACCAGGACACCAGTAGGTGCGAATATATATATAAATATATATACATACATGCAGAAGCCTTGATGAACCATTAAATACATTGAACAGATAATCATTCTTAGAAAACCAACCTCTTTTAATATTATAGCATTTACCAGATATAAGGTTCACAGCATACGGCCACCATAAAGACATTACATTCTGAACTAAAAGCACATGGAAACACTGCCAGCTCAGAACTTCCACAGCATCTAACCTAGTCTCATACTGCAATTAAGCAGACAAGAAACAAATCAGTATTATGTGCTCTCACAAAAAATACAGACATTAATGACTGCCTGTTATATGATGTCAAATACAGTACAGATCACAGTATTCAGCTACAGTAAAATGCATTTTTACAAAGACAGGCGGTAAAGTCAAACATCTTACAGATTAACTTAAATAGAGTGGTATAATACTACCTTAGTATTAGATTCACTATTGTAATTAAAGTGATAAAAACTTAACAGAATCAATGGTATTTTATTTTTACCACGATACATTTGCTACTATAATGTCAAAGATTGCCTTTGGAAACCATGTAGGTCTATTTTGTAGTATGAATTGCGTGAGTAACTTTTGGGTTTGGAAGAAATGACACCAAGCCGTGTGGTTCAGTTGATACGTTGGAGGGAACGAATGGCATCCAGAGGGACCTTGACACACTTGTGAGGTGGGCTGATGCCAACCTGATGAAGTTTAACCATGACAAGTGCAAGGTCCTCCACCTGGGTTGGAGCAATCCCAGGCACAGCTCCAGGTTGGGCAGGGAAGAGATTCAGAGCAGCCCTGTGGAGAAGGACTTGGGGGTGTTGGTCAATGAAAAAATGACCATGAGCCGGCTGTGTGCGCTCACAGCCCAGAAAGCCAACCGTATCCTGGGATGCATCAAAAGGAGCGTGACCAGCAGGTCAAGGGAGGTGATCCTGCCCCTCTACTCTGCCCTCCTGAGACCTACTTGGAGTACTGTGTGCAGTTCTGCTGTCCTCAACATAAAAAGGACATGGAACTGTTGGAACGAGTGCAGAGGAGGGCCACGAGGATGATCAGGGGACTGGAGCACCTCCCGTATGAAGACAGGCTGAGAAACTCGGGGCTGTTCATCCTGGAGAAGAGAAGGCTGCGTGGAGACCTCAGAGCAGCCCTCCAATATCTGAAGGAGGCCTATAGGGATGCTGGAGAAGGACTCTTCATGAGGGACTGTAGTGAGAGGACAAGGAGTAATGGGTTCAAACTTAAACAAGGGGAAGTTTAGATTGGATATGAGAAGTTCTTTCCTGTTAGGGTGGTGAGGCACTGGAATGGGTTGCCCAAGGAAGTTGTGAATGCTCCATCGCTGGCAGTGTTCAGGGCCAGGCTGACAGAGCCTTAGGTGGCACGGTTTAGTGTGAGGTGTCCCTGCCCATGGCAGGGGGGTTGGAACTAGGTGATCTTAAGGTCCTTTTCAACACTAACTATTCTATGATTCTACGATTCAATGAAATACAACCTTCCCATTCACAGACAATAATGGTATATCATGATTTTTCTTTTCCCTACAAAATTATATTAAATTATGAACACAGTAAATTGTGTTTCTGAATGGATGAAAGAAATACCAATTTATTTAATCTAAACTGCTGAAATTTCTGTAATTAAGCAGCAAAAACCAAACAAAATTGAAATAGAAATACATAAACACTGCTTCTACTTGCTAAAAAGTTCATATGTAAAAAATAGTTGGGTTTGTTTTCCCAGGTGTGTGTTTGGAAAACAGGACCGGAACTGATTGTGTTTTTCTGCTAGGCAAATCCATGATATGAAAAGAAGCGAAGGTTATACAAATGTACTGAATAACCATGAAAATAATTTTCAGCATTTTACTTGTGGCTTGTAACTTAGTGTGCATCTTCAAAGCTAGATGTTAAATTTACCTGAAATTTAGAAATAGAATCATAGAATAGTTAGGGTTGGAAAGAACCTTAAGATCATCTAGTTCCAACCTCTGCCATGGGCAGGGACACCTCACACTAAATCATGTCATCCAAGGCTCTGTCCAACCTGGCCTTGAACACTGACAGGGATGAAGCATTCACAACTTCCTTGGGAACCCCATTCCAGTGCCCCACCACCAACTCAGCAAAGAATTTCTTCCTCATATCTAACCCGAACTTCCCTGTTTAAGTTTGAAACCATTATCCCTTGTCCTATCACTACAGTTCCTAATGAAGAGTCCCTCTCCAGTGTCCTTGTAGGCCTCCTTCAGATACTGGAAGGCCGCTATGAGGTCTCCATGCAGCCTTCTCTTCTCCAGGCTGAACAGCCTCAACTTTCTCAGCCTGTCTTCATATGGGAGGTGCGCCAGGTCCTGATCATCACTGTGGCCCTCCTCTGGACTTGCTCCAACAACTCCATTAATTAGATGGGTATGTGCATGGCACAAGCATATACACAATGAAAACAGCTTGAGCCAAGGAACAGTTCAGGCAAAAATTCACAGAGCTAGCTTAGGTTCAAGTTAGCATGCAGGCAAGTGAGGGCTGCACATCTCGAAGCAGGTCTCTAAATGTCCCAGGCTCACACCTGCCTGTTCCTTCATGTGCTTGGACATAAACTTAGTCATTATTTGCAACTAATGTTCTGAGAAAAAGTCTTTTTCCAGGGCTTCTAGACCCCCATATGCATGTGAGTCAAAGTATACCAGTCATCTCTCCCAGATCACAACAAACACACTAGAAACACTTCTGAGAGAGGGGCTTAACATGTTAGGAATAAAATGACCCAAAATTATTTAAGTATTTTTTGTACAAGAAATAATAAAGCTCATTGTGAAAGGAGATCTGGTATACTACTTTTACAGATATAGAATACATGACTTATAAGCTGCCCAACTGCTGACATGTGACAGAACTCTGAACTACTGCATGTACAGATGCTGATGACCAATTTCATTACATGCAATCTCCAAACCAGAAGACCTCGTATTAAGAAATTATCCACAGATCACAATCTGGGAACAGCAGGTTCTCTGTAAACCAGTGGAAAACTCTTGTAGGCAAATGAGACAAAAGGTAAATAATACCAGAAATGCTGCACAGCCCATATCAGCTGAATTTTACATTATCTAGTTAAAAAGCCCAATAAAGTTTAAAAAGAAGAGGGAAAAGTTACGTAGGCAGTAAGGACAAAATACACAGGTGACATATTTGCTCTGTTTGTGCTTTCTAAATGTCAAACTTCTCCCCACACATACACATTCAGGCATTCATACAACTAGACAATAACTAAAAACTATGCTCTCTTTATAGTAAGAACAACAAAAGTCAAAGGGTTTAATTCCAAAACTGTGAGGAATGAAACTAATGTTCTACAACCCACCTCTGTCTTAGGGAAGTTTATGCATTTTGAACAAGAGCCTTTGAATAATGTAAAATTTAACAAAAAGATTAGTAAAGATTCCTCTGTGTTTGCAGACTGGTTTATGGCATAGTACAGTCCTGTATTTCATTCCTATACTTTCCTCTTGATTTAGACTATTTGACTGTAATTACAGGCTTAAGTAATACTTATTCAAATAATCTAAGGCAATAGGAAGGTCTGTAAATCACGGCATATAAACAAAGGTACTTTTTTCTTATTTAATGCACTCAAACACTTAACTGTAGACTACTAAAGTAGAGTGCAAAAGAACCTTTTGAAGTGCTACTGGAAAACTGTATCTTGGTTTATAACAGGTTCACAGAATTCAGGGAAGCTGTTCGGCTAGTAAGCTTCACTTGTGGGGCAGCTATAAAAAAAATTATTTAAGAGCCAATCTATTAATTTCTGTTTGTAGTATTTCATAAAAGCCACTTACGAGACAGCCAAATGCCTCTCAAATGGCATGCGAAGCAGGTCACTTTTCAGAACTCTATGCTCTCAGCAATTTTTATAGATGAAAATGGGAAAATCTAGCTAGTATTATTGTGTATGAATTTATTTCATCCTTCATCAGCTTTGCCTTATCTCAGCCTCCTTACTCTTCCATTTCCTTACTGATATCAAACTTTTGTCCTCAGCTCCTCTTTGAACTGTTGCTATTTCAGTTATCAGGTACCTTAGCTACTCTCCATTATATCACACACCTTAATCACACCACAGCCCATTTCTTACTTCTTCTACATGGGCACATCATTTCTTTCCTGACGTATTTCCAACTTACTTTTAATACACCAGTGACTTGAACAACTCCCATGATATTTCAATAAATCTTTGCCTACTGAGTTAATTGAGTTACATGCAGAGAAGACACACCAATGCTGCCATCTTACATGCAACAATATAATTTGAGTTTTCAAGTCAGACTGCGCTCCACTGTTAACAGTCTGAAAACAAACCCTGTCAGACCATGCAGCAGGACCTAAGGGTACCAACAGGTCTTAATGGCTGTGACTAGCCTCACCCAGAGTATTCCCTGCACACCTCCCACCTGCAGCCTGGAACTCCAATTAAACTCATCTCTGGGTCTTCAACCACTGCCTCAGCAACATTATTAAATGCACCTGTCTCCAGCCCTGCCACTGGCTCCTCTGTCTGAGCCTGGCTAGACCTCTCACCCAAGCTGCAACACGACTCCAGTCCTGTTCAGACTCTGTTGCTTGGAGGGACTCAGACACACTCAGCAGATAGTTCCTGAACCTGTCTCCAATTCCTTTTCCTCCTGGACTCCCCAGATGGACCCATGAGCTTTCTCATGACTTTGCTATGTCTGGGATTGTTGATGGACCTTATTACCAGAAACCAGCTTTCCTCATGTACAGATGCTGTAGCTTAATCAGAGAAGGCACTGTCTCTGCTGGGATCACAATCAGCTCCCAGGTTACCTCACCTTCAAGAGAAGCAGCCCTTGCTGCTTCCTGACACTTTGCTAACCATTAATTCCTATAAAATTAATTTTTTGCCAGTGTATGCAGTATATTCAAACTTGTTTTCAGCCTCACTACTTTGCAACCAAAGCACAAGGGTTACTTTTATGTAGCCTCTCTATAATGACGAATTTTAAATCTTACCTCTTTTAAAAAGATACTAACTACGCAGGTGTTCCGTTGCGGGTACCACTGTGATTAATTAGCTTCTACAATACTCATCTGTCTTTAGCTTAAAAGAAATGGTTACTGCAATGTAAGCAACCTATGCAAGTGTTTCCAACAGAAGTTGAAAAAAAATTATCACATCAAAACTTATATTAAAGTGCAAGTAACAATTACATGGCACTAGTTCAGAGAAAAAGAAAAAATAAAAGTCCTTTCTTCTACAGAATACTCTATCAGCCTCTGCAGTCTTTTAACAATTCTTTAAGCTGATGAAAGATGAATTATTGAGTGTTTTAAGATTAATATATGAAACTCCCAAGCTACTTAAATGAAGCCTGCTTTAAAAGAAAGCTTGAGTACCCTGTTGTTTCCGACCTGTTGTTCTTAATTTTCTTTCCATTTACCAGTATTAATGTAAACACATCTTACAAACATTTTTTGAGAACTCACCTTTGAGAAGACAGATAACCTTGCCAGCTACCCTATTTGTGTCTTTGCTTGTACTCTTACTTACACACTGACTCCTCCACTAGTATTATTCTTTCCTTTTGCTTGTCTCTTTTTATACTCTTACAGTCTGAGCAGCTATTAGCTCTCTGAAAGGAGAACAGCAGCCTTGCTATTGCCCCCTCTTTTCTAAATGGGAATAAATCCTTAAGGCACAACTTGCACTTCAAATTCATAGAATCATAGAATGATCTGGGTTGGAAAGAACCTTAAGATCATTTAGTGCCAACTCTCCTGCATGCCATGGATAGGGACACCTCACACTAAACCATGTCACCCGAGGCTCTGTCCAACCCAGCCTTGAATACTGACAGAGACAGAGCACTCACAACTTCCTTGGGCAACCCATTCCAGTACCTCACCACCTGCTCCGTAGAGAACTTCTTCCTTATATCCAATCTAACTTCCCCTGGTTTAGTTTGAATCCATTACCCCTCGTCCTATCACTACAGTCCCTAATGAAGAGTCCCTCTCTGGCAGCCAAAATAATAATTAATTAATAACTAATACAATCCAATAAATGCCAACCTTATTCTTGAATTCCAGTTCAGACAACAGCATCCCTATTATTTGTCTCTTTCTCTGGCAGGCACAATCAACACTGACATATGACAAAACATCACTGCTGCAGAATTTCCCTTCAGATGATTCAAATAACACAGCAAATACAACTACTCCTTGAAAACATGACAGAATAGTCAAAGCTACCACATGAAGAGCTCTGCATTTTTTCCTTCATTTAAAATACAGTGGTTCTACTGGAAATGATAAGCCATTTGTTTATTCTTGTGTCTTTAAATAGAAACAAAATATTCCTCTGGTTTTATAACTAAAGATGGTACTTTTGAACATTATTGACATCAGTTATCCATGAAAATCTCTACTTAAAACTACTGACTTATATAAAATAGATGAAAAATTAAACAGTTACCCTCTGCCACAAAATTCTGGTTTAGACTTTAATACACATGGTATCACTAACTTTTAGTAGAAAATTACTTTGTTAGACTGATAGCAAATGATGACATCAGAAGTATTTACATATGTGCATGAAACATAGGTCTTCAAATATTTCATATAAAATACGCCAAATCTCATTTTTTTTTAAATAATGAAGAGAAGCTGTTCATGAAATCTTCCACATTAACACTCCAACAATAAGCAGCTGCAAGAATTGTTTGCCCACGCACATTCTCTAGCTGCCTACAGTCTGTCCAGTTGAATCAAAAGTTAATTTGCTTCTTCAACATCAGTCACAGGTCAAAGGAAGATTAAACCAGACAGAAATTACTGCAGCTAGAAAGTGGCTTTTTAACAAAATGGTACCTAAACATACTGTTATACTGCCAAGAGGGAACAACTGTACTTTAAGCTCAGAAATATGCCATTCATTTCTTAGGAAATATGGAAATATGCATTATAAAGATGGAAGTGTTAACTGCTCAGCTTGCCTCCTGCTCGTTTAACAGTATCTTTTATCAAGAAACAATAAAGACCAGTTTGGAGGTATCCTTTGTGACACATTCAAAATCCAATTCTTACACAAAAATTTAAAAAGCTCATAAAAATCCACTGTATTGTCATGAGAATGAAAATATGTACACGGATAAAATATGTAACACAATAAACTCTTAAGGATTATTCAAATTTACAAATTCGAAACTGTTAGTATAAAATAAGATTTTTTTTTTCTGAACTATCTGTGAGTAGTTTCAAGCTTTGCTGCTAACTACGCAAGCCTCCCAGCATTTCAGTCTCTTACAGAAGGCAATTTCATCTATGACAGACAATTTGGCCAACAGCAGACAAATTAATACCTGCCTGGCAAGATGGGATTATCTTTAATTTCTGTTTTTTCTCAATATAATAGAATTTAATTTCAGGCCCTATAGCAACACCACCACAAAAAACTTTTTTAAAAAAAAATGCAAATAGACATGGCTTACTCTCAAAGAACCAAAATTGCCAAATTTAGGAACAGGTATTTCTTCCTGCATCACAAAGAATCACATACAACATAGTAACTAGGAACAAGACTGCATGTCAATCCCAGACAGAACTAGTCCCTTTTTATGTCCAGAAATTTACCTTGTTTACCCTCTGCCTAACACTGTTTTCAAGCATGGCAGAAGTTCACAAGTTCCTTAAAATAAATAAATAAATAAAAATTTGAAATAAACAGTCAGAAGGTTGGCGATGATGAGACATTATTACCACACCACGTAGGTCATTTGCTATAGAATGAGTTATACCAAGACATCAGCAAAAATAACATTAAAAATTGAGAATACAGACAAAAGTTAAAAATATGAACCATATTAACTGTAATTAGTGTTTCCATCCTCACTATTCATCACCATGTGCTTAATAGGCATTTATTTTGTTCCAAAAAAACAGTATCAGACACGAATTCTGCTTGTGTCTAGTTGTGACTGAAAGACCAAAGCAGCATGCTACTAAGGTGGTATCAAATTCTCAAGTTAGTTTGGGTTTTGGAATCTAACTTCTGCTGCATTTCACTGGCACATTTTGATAGTGCCTGTTTTTGTGAAGAACAGCTTTGAAAGTTACAGTTCCTATCAGCCAGAAATACAACCCAATCCAACTGTCTTATGGGCTTTTTCAATCATATATAAATATTGAATCAAGCTGAGCTGTATAATGGAATAACAAGGTTAACTGAGCCATAATGCTCAAACCTACATTAAGGCAACATTAAGGTCATTTTTTGTAATCAAAAAAGTAGTATTTTTCCACTATGAGTTAAACCTGCTGAACAGTGTATATTAAACCACCACCACTAAAGCAAATTCTATTATTTTGTTAACACAGATTTGAAATTCTATCTATTGACAGCTGGCATTTGAATTCTCCATGTATCCATATGGCATTTCATAATCTTTCTATCAATTCCTTTAGTTATTTGGGGGAAAAAAAAAATGTGGCTGAAGTCATTGTAATAAGTTCTACAAATATATTCCTTTCAAACTTCAAGATACCAAATATTTGGTATTAGGAAACACCAACATGAAAGCCTTGAAAAAAAAAGTTTGGGGTTTTGTTTTGAAAACAAAGTGTTATTTCAAAACCAGTGTCAGAACCTATTTTAAATTGTCTAGTCCCTGAAGGAAAGTATTATGTCCTTCTGTTTTAGGATACCAGTGGCAACAAGCTTCACCTCTACCTTTCAAGGCTTTTTTGTTTGGGTTGTTTAGGGTTTGGGTTTTTTTTGTTTGGTAGGGCTTGGAGGTTTTATTCATATCACCACTCCTCTTCAAATCTTCAAAGTGGAGAGAAGATTATTAGGTTCTCAGATCAGTAAATTTAAGGGGAAAGTTAAACCGGCATATAACAATACTTGTTTTAAAGATATGCCAAATTTAGGTAAGTGACCTGCAGCTCTGAGCCCATGATGGCTAGCTGTCACAGAGCCGGTAAGAAGAGCTTTCAACTCCATTCTAGCACAGAAACAAGCACATCCCTTATTTACTAGTTATCTTTCAACACAAACATACTTTAAACATCTGTCTGCTTGTCTCTATTAAACCTTCTCAAGCTGAAAAAGCAATAGAAGATTTAATTCCTCCCCCTTCAAGTTTCTAATTCCAAAAATGAAGGAACCAAATGTAATTAAAGTAACTTGCTCCATGTTATATGTCAAACAATGAACACCAATTTAAGAAGCTCCATCAGGAACATTTTGCTGCCATAACACACGTGCGACTTACTTCTCCCTTATTACATTAGGAAAACAGCCATTTCCAGAACAACGTATCTCTCCCTCGCCCCTGTTCTCAAACTTCGCCTCTCCTAACCTCTTTTGCCCTTCTGCTTCTCTTACTTTCACATCTTTCTACCCATCATCTTTCTCAGCTAGACCAATACTGAAAGTGACAGAATTCACCATGTGATTCACCAGAGCCACTCTGACCTCCTAATAAAGGAGGATATCCATGAACAACACATCAGTCATGAATAAAGTACAGAAGCAAGTAGGATGGATTAGCAACTTTTAAATCATACACAAAGTACTTGCAAAAAGACTCAAGTCATCCTATTCATCAGAAACCTCCTCCTCTCCCTCAAACCATGTGAAGCTTTTGGGGAAAGAGGGCCTTCCTTCTCAAGATTCAGACACCAGATAGTCATCAAAGGACATGTGACTACAAAAAATAAACACCACTGATGCTTTCAGTCACAGTGAATATACAAGATTTGGCTGCTAGACCCTCTCTTACCCACACAATTATTATTTGAACAGCGTGGACTGAGCCAAAGGGAGTAGGTTTTAAATGAATTATATGCTTAGAAGTATGGAACATGTACTTTTCCAAAAATACTGGGTTAGGCTATCTGCAAGATCAGACAAATACTCACTGCTGCCTGGAGTCTTGTTTCTAAAATTAAGCTCATTAACTGTACAAGTTGCAGTGTTTTTAATCTTTTTCTCCCCTCACTATGTCCATTTGTCTCTCCACATCTTTCACCTTGAGTCTGCTCTACACCTCCACATCACCACAATCTTGAGACCAAAAATCTCCCTGGAGTTTCATTGTGCATTTCAGTTTACAGTTGGACTGCTGTGTTGCAAAAGAGTCTGATGCACAGTACTTTCTCTGATATACATTAAAAACAAAACTGATATACAAGATAAATTGTAAAATTCAAGTTCAATATATATTTTAGAAGGTCCTTTTTTCCCCCCTATAAATAATTAAAATAATTCTTTGTATAAACACCACTTATACAGCAAAGGCCAAGACCTCAGAAAACTTCTTCCCTTGCAATTTTATTTCGAGTACTGTTTGCAGACACAGGTAGCCCCTGGAATTAATTTTGTCAAAAGTAAATGCTGCAGAACTGTTTTTTGGTTTTCTTTATTAATGAAAACCAAAGCTTACAGAGTGTCTGAATCAGACATCACACATACATTATCCCACACAGTGTTTCAGAGTAAGTAGCAGACATGCACTACAGCTACATGAAATAGTAAGTAATATAACTGCTGCAACATGCTACGTGTTCAAAACCTGACAAAACCGGCTAGCACTTAATAGAGCTTCTACTAACTAGATGCAGTCAGAGCTTTGCACATCTTTGTGTAGATCTCCAGTCTGCCCAGACCTAGATCTGGAAAGTCTAATAAACCCTGCTTTAATAAATGGCTTAGTATGAACATGCACTAAAAAAAACAACATTATTTTGAAGAAAAAGGGGAAAAAAAAAAAAAAAACCAAACCAACAAACAAAATCCAAACACGTAACACAAGCTAGTTCAACAACAAAACCCAAACAAAAAAAACTCCCAAAAGAGTCAACCCCCCCAAAAAAAAACCAAAACCGCAACTTTTTTTGAAAATTAATAAACATTTTCTTTATTATTCGTGAAAGAGCAAGCCAGAAAATAAAATATGTTTCTTCTACGTAAGTCCTAGGTTTACCACAAAAATAGCTTTCCCCTCTTTTTACTGAGGATCCTTGCATAATAGCTGAAGAATAAGATCTAAATAGTATCCCATTGGAATGAGGAATGGTCTCCTCACTCTCTTAAGCATATAGCATGAACTGAGTAACAGGCTTTCTACTAGACAAACGCCCCTAAGTCTTTGCTTTTGTAACCTCAGGTACCCATTTATGATCTAGCAAAACATTTGCTATCTATCATCCTCACAGTCTTTACAACAGAATTACAAGAGGAAGGTAATACATTTTGAAGAACCATAAACCATCACTGAAAAGTGAAAGAACAATCCATTAGCGCAAAATGTAGGGACTGCTTGGCTAGGTATTACACCTGCGCACATAAAATACTTTGCTTCTCCAATAGAAATTAGTATTTCTGTGTCCTGGCTGCAACAGCTTGTCAAATAAAGGGACTCCAAAATAATAAACAGTTTTGGAGCAGACAGCTGATCCCAGTTAAGTAGAAATTAGCTTGAAGTTTTCTTTTCCCAGCTCACCCTTACTTTCTAATGCAAGGAGACACTGCAATCTTTCCCAATAAAGACATTTAAAAACCCCTCCTCTGCTTTCCTCCAATTCAAAAGAAATATGATTATATTACTTAAATTATACCACTTCATCAAATTTTGGCTGCAGATAACTCAGGTGCAAAACTTGAAGTAATTTGCTAAGACAGACAAACAAGGTACAACCTTCCTCCTGAAGAGATCAAACTCAGAAGAGCATGTTCCACATAATTTCAAGCTTCTGAAACCTAGACACATCTTACAGTATGAAAGCTTCAAAACTGTGATCCAAGCCAAGGAGTCACTTCTACTTTCTTTATCAGCTCTAGCCATCTGCTGATGATCTATTAGGCTCACCACCAGACAGAGTAATGATGGAATCAGTAACCACTGCTTCAGTGACTTAAACTAGGCACACAAAACTTCATAAAGTTATGAGGAATGTTGCTGCATGTTCTCTTAGCTTCAGACCAAACAATTCCTTGCTGTGTTAGCAGTAACCAGTTCAGAATAATTAAGTAGCTTGGGGTTGTATATTTTGAAGTGCTTAAACATGTACTGGTAACTCCAGTCTTTGCATCCGGGGATGTCATAATATTGGTAAGTACCAAATATAAGTCACAGTAATCAGAACAGAACCTTTCTTGTCACTATTGGAAAGTGATCTTTGGAATTATTTTCAAAATTAGAGGGCAGCCATATTATTCTGTAATTAAAATTCTGAAAAATGGAGAACTACCAGATTTTTCACATGCAAGTACCTGCAAAAAACACCGCAAATAAAACTACTGCTTGAAGGTTTTAATTTTAATCTCACAGTGTCCAACCAATAAGCTATACTACTCCCATAATGAAATTGTAGCACATAACATGAAACTGTCATTTACTAAGTTGTATCAAACTTGATCAAAACTTACTGCAAAACTCAGTAAACAAAAGCACAGTGCTGAAGTGATGGAAGAATCATAGAAATAACCTAGGTTGGAAAAGACCTTTAAGATCACTGAGTTCAACCTTTGCTCCAAGACTGCCAAGTCCACCACTAAACCATGTCACTAAGGGCATCAACTACATATTTTCTGAACACTTCCAGGGACACTGGTTCCACCACTTCTCTGGGCAGCCTGTTATAATGCCTGACCACCCTTTTGGTGAAGAGATTTTTCATAATAGCCAATATATACCTTCCCTGGCGCTGCCTGAGGTTGTTACCTCTTGTCCTATCACTTGTTACAGTATTAGCTTTTATTGTTAGTAATTCTAACACCTGTATTTATTTAAAGACATATCTAGCAAACTGATATAGTACATTCTTTCTATAGATTGAAAAATACACCAATTACTCCAATAATAAATTAGACAAAGACTTCAAATAACTCTGATGTAACAAAGAAGCTATCTGTACCAAACTGTATCTGTCAAAATACTTTTCTGAAAGAAAACCAGCACAGCAGATCTGCATATCCAATTGCAAGATGTCCTGCAAACCACTAGATTCTCAAAGAAACAGGTTTTTCCGTAATAGCTGATCATTACAACTGGAAAATAAGCTTAAGTGGTTTGTATTATAAGACCATTCACAACTCCATGAGGTAAGGAAGCTCCTTTATCACTTTTTACAAAATGAGATGTGAGATACTAAAGCTAGAAATGCGACTTGTATACTGCCAAGCATTGAGGAGTGTACCCCTGTGTACTGAAATTTATTATATTGGAGACATCTAGATTTCTGGTAAAACAGAAACGGTATATAAGGAAGGTATCCACAAAGGAAAACAAACCAAACTGCTGCTTTCAAGAAGCAACAGAAAGTACAGAAGCAAAAGACACACCTTCTCCCATGCACCACTATCTACATTTATTATCTCACTGTTAAGCTGCAGGAAAATAGTCTGAATTTAAAATTTTAAACACTGGATCTTTTTTTCTCATTACATACTTAGAGTCCCTTCCAAAGAGGGAGACCACAGAGGCTGCTTAACAATATTTCTCATATAAAACCAAAACTGAGAAGGGGGAAGATGTAAGTTTCTGTGCCTACTTCACCAAGGAAGTAATTAATTACTTTACTGAAACCATGCAATGAATGACAGCCTTAACTGTTCCTTCATGTTGCCAAAACTATCTTACTCTGAAACATCTCCTCCTTGTTCTAACGAAAATTTTATTCTCACTCTTCCAACACACAACAATTACAGTGATTAAAACTTTAAATAAAAAAAAAACTTTAATAAAGAAAAACTCATAGTGCTCTTCCCTGCCTCTTCTCCAGGAAACCTGAAGAATTATGATCAGGCTACTCTTCTATGCGATTTGAAGCTTAAGTTCCAGTTCCCTTCAGGCAAAGATTTTCAACCTCCCTCTTAGTGCAAATATTAAGAGACATTAATTCTTCTGTCTCCCTCTGTGGCAGCGAAGGAGTCTAAGCCACTATTTCAAAAAAGAAATTTCTTGGAAAAAATGCCAACTTAAAGACTCCCTACCTCACATACCCATGCTGTTCATTTCCACCTCTGCTCCATCCTGCTATTTGTTCTGGAATAACTGCTTAAAAAGTAGAGTATTTAAAACAAATAAATTTATTTTTAACCTGAATCAGTTGATTTACCCAATTTACGACATGGCACAGGCAGTAGTTGTTTGAACACCACAGAGGACTAAAAGAAGGGCAGAAACAAGCCATCAAACAGCATCACAGAATGGTTTGGTTTGGAAGGGACCATAACGATCAGCTACTACCAACACTCCTTCCACATGAACAATGAGTTTCTTCATTAGAATAGAGGAATTTCTAAATTAATATTCCCAAATTCCAAAGCATTTTTATGGCACAGGATTAACCTTCAGCACTGTCAAACACTGTCAATTTTAAATGGGAGGAAGCAGCGGTAACTAATGGGACAGTCAGAGCATAAAAAGTGGGGAAAAAATAGTATGGCCATAGTCCTTCTTTCTGTTTATTATGTGTATATACAGCTTTCTCTGTGTGTTTATATATGTGCATATATGTGTATGTGTATATATGTATAAAGACCCCACAAATTTTTAAAAATTACTGGACCTAACTTGTATGTTTGAATGTAAAGATATAAGTAGAATAGAAAAACAAACCTTCCAGATAATAGCTAATGGCATTAAACTATTTTGAACCCTGACTAGAAGGGAGTCCTACAAAAACTTAAGTCCTGTGACATGCACAGAAGTAAACACACGCACATATCTTCAGCTGGAGGCTGGGTCACATACTGGACTTTTGGTACTGGTCTCTGCATTAAAGACACAAACAGCAAAGTGCTACCAAAAATGATAAAGTGATTTCCAGCATTATTTCAAGGAATCAGTGAAGCTGATACATACCCGGGGGGATGGGGGGGGAAGGAAAAAAAAAACCAAACAACAAAAAAGCAAAGCAAAAAAAAAAACAAACAAACAAACAAAAAAAACGAACAAAAAACAACACGGATCTTGGGGAGTGACAGAAAGGAAAAACTACAGGGTACAGAATAGGGCAAAGGGATGAAAATTCCTAGGAAGATAGTGCTGTCGATGGTTGCAGCCATCGTCCTCTCCGGTTCCGTGCAGAGAGATAAACGCTGCCCGCTATGCCGGGCGGGGAAAGACTCCTCTGCCGCTTCGACCAGCTCTCGACCTCCGGGAAGGACACCGGGCGGGCGGTCACAGCGAGGAATACAGCAAGGGCAGACGCAGACGAGCACGCTCAGCCTGGGAGGAAGGCCCCAGCCAGGCGCCCGCAGGCCACCTGGCCCACCCCTGCTCGCGGCGGGAGCCCTACGTGGCTGTCCCGGCCCTGCGCCAGAGGCAGCCGCGGAGAAGCCCTAGGCCCGGGTCGGCCTTCTCGGGAGCGCAGCCGCTCGCCCCGGGCCGCCGCCAGCGGGCCCCTTGGCAGAGGCGGTGCTGCCGGCGGAGTGCCCACGGTGCCCGTTACCTGGCCGGCGACAGGCGGGCAGCGGCGACCCCGCTCCTCACGACAAAGTGCCTCAGTGCCGCTGACATTGAGAGAGCCGCCGCCATGACGCTTACCGCAGCCGCTGGGAGACGGTGGCGTCGCAGGACCAAACCTCCTCCGCCCAGACAGGAAACGCGAAGAGTGAAGGCGGAATAGAGGGAGCGGTACGGAGGGGGACAGGTTACGAGCGAGAGCGAGCTGGGGAAGGGGAGAAAGGAGAGAATGGAGAGTTGCTGATAGCCCACCGCTGGCACTGCTGAAAGTCACGCCTCATGCCTTGTGGAGGAGCCAGGCATGCATTCAGAAACATTCTCTGGCAGCTTCGGGTCTGACGCTATCCTCTCGGTACAGGGGATGAATCCTCGGGAAGAGAGGCTCAGGCCTTCGGGGCCCGTGGGCTGCCTCCACCTGGCAGGGTGGCTGGTCTGGCCCGTCTGTCTCTCTCTCCCGGTTGGGCTGGCAAGGCAGGGAGGGCTTGGTGGTTTCCAAGTCTTGGTATCCCCAATGCGTGGAGCCCCTCCAGCTTCGGCACAACATTTACAGTGTTGGTATTTTTGGCCCCATTCTTTCTCATTGTTTCACAGACAGAATGGTGCGCTCCAGTCAAAGACATCAATTCTTTGATACGTCTCTCACCTGTGTTTTTTAACATACTACTTAGTTGCATTGTGTAAGGTGGATCTGCATTCTTGGTTCACTAGTAAGATAATCAAGTCTAACATACTGTGGTACTTTCAGGAGGTCTGTTCTCTTTGTAAACCAATTCCAACTTTATTTGAGTAAGGAGCGCTGGCAAGGGCCCTGTTCTTTCACAGGGAATTGAACAATAGTACCTGGAGCACAATAGTTCTATGCGCTATATACACTATACATTATAGTGCCCTGGAAGCACTATAGGTCTGTGTTCATGGCGAAAGAAGGCACATTACTATAAATTAAGAGTTAAATATGGTTGTGTTCAGTGGCAAAACCTACAATGACATAGTTTGCAAAAATGTGTGGTACAAAAGCACAGTGTTATAGAATCTGTAATATTGTGAAAGACTGAAAAGTTTTTGGTTCAGGGTGGGAACAAAAAAAACAAAACTGCATTCTTAAGACTATTCTGATTATTTTTATATTAAAAATCTGTTGACATTTTATAAAAAGCTTTTAGCTTGAAGTTTCAGCTTCAATTTTGCTGAAAAAAAAATGAAAAAATACTTAGAAGTTTGTTAAGCAGAAAAGTGACGAAATTCCTGTCGGTGGTGTTGCTTTTGACTGTTTCTGCATTGCTCCAGATACCAGCCAAGAGCATTTGATTTTGACAGCACAGTTTGACAGGGTCAGCCACAAAAATTCTACACAAACAAGTAAATTCATCATTTTCTTGCCCCAAATAAAGAAAGGTGGAAGAATAGTTCTAATGGTAAGTTAAACGTTGAATGAATGTCTTCTGGGGTTATCAAATAAACAGAGCACTGATTTCCAAGGGAACAAACAAGCAACACCCTCGTGTTATATAATCCTAATTAACTGTCAAACCTAGAGCAATTATTTCATGGTCTTTGTATTAAGTGAAGGTTGCAAAACACTTTCTGTTGTAAATAATTGTATGAGAACTTTCCACTCGCAAATATTTAATCTTCTATGCTTTCTTTCTATCAAATATTTCTGAATTGTGTGGAAAGGAAAATAAATACTGTGGCTCAAAACAACAACAATGCTGCAAAAAAAATAGCATAATTTTTTTTCTGGGCAGCATAATACAGAGACACAATAAGGACCGTGATTTAAAAATTTGGTGGGTTTAGGAGCATTTGAACTTAATTTTTCAATGATCGGTGAATATGTTTAAAGTTAGATGTAGTAAGTCAGATGGCAGGAGTAATTTTGTAGCAAAAATGAATTGAAACAGCTTGTATCAGGAGGCCATATCTTTCCTTAAATGCAAGTGGGGAATACCCCAGACTTTGGAACTTGACGGGTTTTCTTTGGGGATTTTGAGAGAAAGATGAAATATTGTTTCCCAAATTTGTTTTGTTTTGTTTTTTTCAAACTATAGCAGTTATCAGCCTAATAATGCACCAAACTTACAGATAGACATAATAAGAATATCTGCATCTCAGGAAATTAATGAACTTTTCTCTCTTTTCCAAAATTTTTTTTCAGTACATATGTGCTGGTAAGTTAAAGGAGGCATTCACACCAAGTCAGATTTACTTCAGCTAATTTAAACTCATCCCTTTTGTATTGCTTCAGCTAGGAAAAATGTTCTGTCATTTCTGGAAGTAGAGAAAGATTTTACAGCTGTTCAAAGGCACCAGTGGTTTGGTGAGGCCACTTGCTCTTGAGACCTTCGTTGTAAACTGAGGCAATTATTTTTGTGTCTGTCGACTTTGCATCAGCTGGCAGATCATCGTAGCTCAGCCAAAGACTTTTGGGGTAGGTCCAGCTTTGTGTCTGGTGTTTTCTTTCCATGTTAGAGACGGAGTTGGTGGTTTGGGCAGCACGTGAAAGCTCCTGTGTTTCATATAGCCCAGTTCTTTGAACTCCTGCTCTCTCTGCTACCCCTTCTTTGGGTATGGGAAGGTCAGAGGTAGGTAGCACATGGCAGCTGGAATTTGGAGCTACCACCTTATTAACTGAATCTGTCAAAGGAGGGTGCCAAATTCAGGAAGTGCCTTTGGCAGCTGCAGAGACATGACCTGTGGTAGATCACAGCAACTGATGGCCTTGAGCATTTGCGCAAGTGAATGTGCTGCTAATTGCCAGCATGGTCCCTAGAATCGTTTTGGCCCTGGCCGATCAGCACCATCCCAAACAGTGTCTGAGCACAGTCTGGGAACTAGCGTGGGCCTGGGCCTGTTCCTAATAAGCCTTGTGGATGAGGTTGTTCTGGGTTTTGGGTTGTTTTTTTTGGAGCAGGGGAGAAGAGGAGAAAGCTCCATCGATGTGAGCTGTGCCACCTAAGCTGAGCTGCATCAGGTGTACAAAAGGGTCCTTGGACTCTTTATTTACTAATATAAATGTAACCATAGCATTTGTTGCTGAAGTATTGTTGTATAGTAGTCACAAACACGAGAGACTCTTTCAAGACAAGTGACCATAGCTCTCTAGAGACAGCATGCGTGGCAATTTTAAGTACACAGTTTACCATGGAATTAATATGCACTGACAGTCCCCTTGCAGTCTGGTGCCTGAGAAAGAGAGATATGAACTTTTCTGTCTCCCACTACTCCCCCAGGTTTAGAAGTAGACCTGTAAAATACTCCTACATGGATTTAAGTTTAATGTTTACTGTTTTACCTGTTTGGCTTAAATTTGTGCAAATGTATTCACACGTATAATACAAAATCTTCTTAAATAACTATTCTATGATTCTATGTCTTAGGTTAAACTAGTGACTTTTTGTGTGAATAATCTTAGAAAACAAAGTGTTAAATGTTGTATTCCCCCAAAATAATTCAATACATCAATTTTTGAGATGACTGCAGAAGTATCATTCTAAGTCCATACTTTCATGAAGGCTTTTAACTTTTCATTCATAATTCCGGCTGCAAGCTGGTCTTCTGTCACTGATATACTGTGAAACACTGTCCCTCAAGACTGGAACAGTTCATGTGCCAGCACTTATTGTGCTGTACAGTATGCTCACAGTTCCTATTGTCTCTCTATGAGAAAGCTTATTAGCTTAACTATGCAGAATTAAGGTCATATTTTTTCTTCACATATGTAAGCTGCACACATTGTGAGAATTGGAGAGGAAAATTTAACATTTTACTTTTTCCTGAAAGACTAAAGAGATGCACAGCTTTATTCCATGCCCAAATCAGCTCTGGTACAAATAACTGCAGTCTCAAATAAACCACAGTTAGCTGTTAAAAGCAGAATTCAAGATCTATTCCTTAATGTATTGTTGCTTTGAATTGGTTTGCTTTCTTCTGGGTGGCATGGAGGAACTATGTAGGAAACAATAGCATCAGTCTCAATGATCTCAACAGTCTAATGTGGCAAAGAACTGGTGGAAAAAGGGCACAACACACAAGAAAACTGATTATACATACTGGCTATAGCAGCATATATTTCCAGTTCCATTTTGTTTGTTGGTTGTATTGCTTTTACATACAGAAGCTGTGATTTCAGCGTTGGATAACTTTCAGATTCTGACCCTTCAGACATCTAAGCATGACAGCTTAACATACACTAAGTAATTCATGTTAATTAACTTTATGGGACTGGAAGTTAGTTTTTAAAATACTAATTTTTAGTGTGAATATTTTAGTTGGAAAATTTTGTCTTTGTAATTATTTACTGTGTATGAAGGGACTCTTTGCACTGCATTCTGTCCAAAATAAATTATTTTACTGATGAAATGCCAGCTGCAGTTATGCTTGGAGGTTTTTTGAGCATTTGCAGTGAGGCAAAAATTATTATTATATAGTCATTTGCAAACTTTATCATGCTTTAGGTGTCAGGGTAAATTTAATGGGAGAATTTGTCCCAAATGTCAGTTTCTGCATTAAAAGATGAGTTAGCATAAGAACATGATGTTTTCGGATTTTAGTATTTATTTACATTCTCTATATGGCAGCCAGGTTGGTAAGAAAGCTGACAATATTCTCAAAGTCTGTTTGATTGCATATGAAATTTAAAGTGCAGTTGGAGCTGTCTGGATTTAATCCCCCCCCCCCCCTCCCGTTTGGTATGGGGGAACAAAATATCTCAGCTCATACAGGAGAAAAAAATTAAAACCAGCCAGCTCCATTGTAAGCTTTACATGCAATCAAATGGCCTCGCAGGGAAACTCTCCTTCCTGGCTGCACTGCTGCCACTGGTGAACCACAATTAAAAAAAAAAAAAAAAACAACAAAACAACAAAAAACCACTTTTTATACTCCCTGCTTTCAAGCTAGACATTGACATGTGAACCAAAATCTTCTTTTTAACTATTGCCCGGGAGGCCACCAAAGAATCCCAGCTGACCCCCTGCCATCAGAGTGAGTGATGGTCGGCTGCTGGTGTTGCAGCTCACTTCCCCCAGGCTGCCACCCTGAGAGATCCCACCATCCACCGTCGGTGTGAGTGACATTAGCCCACTGGGCTTTGAAAACACTTTTCAGGTCGGTCATCGAGGAGAGATAGCTTCCTTCACACACACCATCAGGGTGAGTGACGTCAGGCCACTGGGGTTTAAAATACAGACCCTCAGGCTTGCTAAGCTGACACTGCTGAGAAAACTGCTTTTATTGTTTTACATCAGCAGGGACCTCTTTGTCTTTTTTTGCATTGTTTACTTAGAAGCCAGCCTCCCCCTTCCCGACTCCCACCCCAGACAATTATTAACATCTGTAGGGTAATTTCTACTTATTCTTTTTTTTTTTTTTTCCTCTCCTTTTTTTTTTTTTCTTTTCTTTTTTTTTTTTTTTTAACTGGAGGTAAAGCAGATTTTACTCTTTGAATTTTTATAGCCATCTGCTTTGTCATATGATTTTTGAAAGATCCTGGGTGTGCCTGGATGTTTGTTAGTGGGAGAGTCTTAGAATAATAAAAGGAAAGCAGTTCTCAGAGATCCTGGTCCTTTTAGCTTTCCAGGTCAGATACTCTTTGATTGATAATGCTAATGATAGTCATTCTTCCTTCTTAGCTTTTTCTGAGGTTCCTGAAAAATTAAGACTTCAAGAAATGTTTCTCTTCAGTCTTGACAGAGTATGACTCTGTCTGGTGCTCATGCTGCAAAAATGGAAAGGCTCCTTTCCAGGCAACCATTATAGAAATCTATACCTGACATTTTGGATGGTTTTGAACCCTAAATTCAGATGATGAAATTTTAGAAGCTTTGTGAAATAATGCGTAGGATTTAGGATAAAAAAGCTTGAACCAATTATTATGGAGTAAAAAGCTTTAGAATTATCATTCTGTAATATTGCTGAAAACACTGTGTCAAACAGTATTAACTAGTGCAGTGGAAGTACCATTTTGCTGAACTCTATTTTCCTTTCATTCAAAATTAGGAAATGTTTCTTGATATATTATGGAAAACTGGTGATTTTTATTTTTTTTTAAATACTTAAGGGATTCTAATTCCTTATGAAAACTGCAAACATAGGTAAGCTAAACTAAATACATGCATTTAAGATTTTGGGGAAATAAATTCTGAGAAAGATTACTTGGTTAATTGTTAATGTATTTAAACATTTAGAATAGTATTGAAACTAACTTTTTTTTTGTCTGATTTGCAACTTTTTTTCTTTTTCTTTGCTCTGTGCAATTTGAAGCTCTTTTCTCACTGATCTGATCTTCATTTGGATGCATAAAGTCATTTTGGATTCAGATTTCACAAGAGGTACTGTGCAGAGTACCGTTGCTCTTTAAGAGAAATTTCATTGCTTAAAATAGTTTCTCACTTCTTTAGCCTATTTTTTTGAATGGCATCAACTACAGATAGATACTGAATGAAAGCAGTTTCATTGAAGGAAGAAGCTTTTTAATCTTCTTGAGAGATTAGCAGGAAATTATTGAAAACGTAGTAAAAATGTATTTTGATGTAGCAACTGGGTTGTCCAGTGAAACGCATTTGAAAAGAATTTGCTTTAGCCTTATAAAAACTGAAATATAGACCAGAAACACATTAACAGTGCAATCTAGATCAGACTGAGGTCCTTTTATGTTACTATGAGAGTAGCCCCTAGTACTTACCATTAGGAGATGCTTCTGAGGACCCTGAAGAAAGAATGGCAGTCTTTCACGCTGAAGTTCTTGCCCTAAGTAAACCTTAAACTCTCGCCTTAAACCTCTAGGTTTTTCCTACTCATAAAAGTTTTTTTAAGGATACAGTTTTAATGACCTTGAGAATATTATGTAATATTAAACACCAGAAGCCAGTTATGTATTCTGTGGGTTTTTTTAAATTATTGTCCTAAGTTTTGAATAAGCCCAACATCGCTTTAGTATGAGACTTTGAAGGCCAACTGTTTGTTTCTGCCCCAGACTGAAGCATGAACTGAACCCCAGACTTTTGCAGTTCAGAAGCACAGATGAGATTGGGAATCTTACTGCTGTGCCATAAAATTAGCAAGAGGCTTTAATGAGTGCTTTTGCTTTTTTCTCCTGGCTGCAGCAATCTGTATGCGATTTGCAGTTGTGCTCCTGTTTCTTAGCCAAACTGAAAAAAACCAATACTTTTAGCTCTTTTTGTGCTGTTTGCTGGGGTTCACATGTGGCTCTGAAAGCACTGGTGTGCAGGCTTCCTTGCTAGCAGCACACCCCAAACAGCTTGCATGTTTAATGTGATCTAGGAAAAGGCAGTGTATATTCAGTGCTGTGCAGTTTTGGGATTCCCCTGACATGGAAATCCCCAGGTCTCCATCTGGTCAAAAGTCTGACCTTGTGTAGGATGGATTAATTTGTCACAGGCCTAGCATTGCAAAACCTGTCTGTTCAGAAATGAGAAATTGTCCCCAAATGCAATGATTTTGTTAAAAAATTTAAAAAAAAAAAGTTTCCTCCAGACATTTGGGCCTTTCTGGTTTACTCAGTTTGCATATTCAAATTATCCTACAGAACCATGAACATTATTTTGGATCTTTGTGTAAAATGAAAATTAAGTTTTCTCTTAAGTGCACAGCTTGAGAGTCTAAGATTCACAAGAGCTGCCAAAAAGTCTGCAGTTTCTGTGACTGGCCATATAGAACTGGAAGATGGATATCCCTATAGCAACTGGAATCTAAAATCAAGAGATTGTAAAAAGGAAGGTAACAACCCATTTGGATTATGCTTGCTTTGGCTCTGACTCCTTTGGATAAGGAGTTAAAAGTTCTGTATGTCTGCCTTATGCACTGGCATGCTGGATCTGGATGAGACCACACATGTATTTCTGCACCTTCTGTATTTGGCTGGAAGACATTAAAATCTTATAGTAAAATGAAGCATGCTATATAGTACTTCAAATTCTGATTATGACCATCACTCTACTAACTGCAACAGGAATGTTGGTTTTGGTGACACAGTTACTTTCTACAAAAGGTGTTGTGGTGCCAGGAAAATAATACCATTTCTATAAAGCAACTCTTGGAATTCCTAGGGTTTGATGATTCAGTTCCCATGGAAGTAAATTACTGAAATATATATTGTCAGAATATTTTCTAAATTGAATACTTAGTGAATATCCAGGAAAAAAAAAAAAGGCACAACCAAAACAACAAACACAAAACCAAACCAAACCAACCAACCAACCAAACAAACAAAAAAAAACCCACAAAAAAACCCAACATCCCTGCTGCACCCCCCCCCCCCAAACCAATACCAAAAAACAAACCCAAAACAAAACTTAGTCATTTAAAATAAGATGTTGAAGAGTGCACTGGTTTTACTCAGTACACTGGTGCAGGAACACTGTGCCCTCCTCAAAATAACCCCAAGTCAGGTTATGTGCTGTAGGAATACATATTTTTTAATAAGATGCTTGGCAATAGCAGCTTCAGCCTGCCCACCACATCTTTCCCAAAATGTGCTGTTGGTTTTGCTTTTTTTTTTTTTTTTTTAATTAAGGCACCTGACTGCTTATTCACAATAATTCTCTGCTTTTTTTATTTTAAATGGCTTTCTGGGACTTTTTTATTTTAACTGGTTAAATCACAGTGAGACCAGTGATGCACATTATTCTTCTGCTTGCTAAAATACTATAGCCTGTAATAAACCAATCACAAAAATGAAGTTCTGAAAAAGGTTATCTATTTATCTGTGGGTTTTAGTATGGTTTTGTTCTAAAGGCCTGGGCTTTGCTTTGTCATTAGTAGTGTATGCAGTGAATTACAAGATTATCATTCTGGCAGTCATGTGATTCATATTGCATACCACAATTTGTCTTGACAATTTTAAAAAGTGCTATAAACTACTAATTTTACTCTATTTGCATGGTCCAATTAAATAAGCTTAGGACTACAAATGCCACAAGATTACTACTTACAATAAATAGTTCTGGGTTTAATTTTGGACAGTGTAGCATGATGTGTTACCAAGTCAAACATCAAGGTCTTAAAATTAGATGATAAGTTGTAGGCCTGTTTCAACATCTGTGGAGAAGGGGATGGTTCTGCTCTATGTGACTAAAAGGCTTAGCATATTAGTATGCTTGGCGCTATCAGCCATTCAGCTGCCAGACAGTGTCAACTGACAAACAGATGACTTACATCCAACAGGAAAGTAGCACAGTAAGAGTGATATTAATTCCCTGTCAAATGAAAATGAACTATTACATTGCAATAAACAATTTAAATTTAAACAGTTACATAAACATATAATTAAAATATAATTATAATAGAAAATAGTTTTTACAGTCCTCTTCTAATTTGGGGTCACTTTTTGTTCGATTTTCTGTGACATTTTCTTTATTAAATTGTTCTTTGTCTAGTTGCGTATCAGATTTAGTTTGCACCAAAAGTAGTTGTATTGTAACACAACAAAAACTCCCAGAAATAAATTTGTATTTCGTCTGAAACAGAAACTCCTAGACAGGTCTTTTCCACCCAGTTCAGTATTCCTGGTGAGTTTAATTTTAGCTAAAACAAATAGTAAAGTTATTCATACTTGTGCCATTTGACTCCAATGTTAACATGTCAGAATTTAATCGGGGAGGATCTAGCTCATCCATGTGCTGTGAAAGCAAGGCTCTTTCATACAAAAAGCTGTGTGATCATTGCTTGTTCTCTTCCTGCTCTTCTCTGAAAAAGTGAAGCATTTGCTAGATTGTCATGTGAAATTACCTCATCTTGGTCCTTTTCTAATTTTATCTATATATTTATTATTCCTCTCCTTACCTCTCTTCCCACATTTGTTCTGACCTCTGTGCTTTACATTAGCAATTACCTTTCATTGAGTCATTTAAAATTAAAAAATATTCATTTTGGAGGGATTATCTCATTCCATAAAGAAAGCATAAACAACTTTATTATGAGAGAAACTTCATCAAAGAGACTCGCAATCCCTGTTGTGCCTGTGTATTCTTCTTGTTGATTTGGAAAATATCATTTAAAAAAAGCTTCTCCGAGACTACTTTTCTCTTATATTTTCCATTTTGTACCCTTGGAACTGCAGTGGAAAAACAGAAAACTAAACTGTAATTTAAGTTAAATTCCCTCCCGCCCCCCATTTCATAAACAGGCTAAATGTTAATATAGCTCTCTTATTTCTTTACTTGTACCTTATTTGCCATGTGAGACTTTGGAGACCCTTCCTCATTCTCGTTTTCTGTTTTCCTCATAAGAAGGTGAACAGTAATATTACAAGAGAGCATTAAATTCCCTGTACACATGTACATGTCAGTGGTCACAGATATTGTGACGAAAATGACGGCCACAATGAGTATTCTTCAGGGTCTTTTGTTATTTTAGATTTTGGTCACAAAATATATTTCCCAGACTGTCATTCTAAGATGAGCCAGTCTGACAGCATAAATGTTCTTTTAGGTTTTCAGAGCATTGGCTTTGTAGCAGCATTAAATTAAAAAGATTTTTCAGAACTTTCGCTGTGTTCCTAACAATCCACATGAAAACAGAAGGGCTAATTATTAAAACAGTACTTTTCCTGCTCAGATCTTCTACCCATGTTTCCATATGGTTTCATTTTAATGCCCATGAACCCATACTTCTGTTTTTGTTTGCCCCCTTTTACTGGAACTCACTGGAGCAAAGTGCTGTAGGAAAAGTGCTATAGAACAAGTGCTACCCTGTATATAGGGGTTTCCTTTTTGCAGAAGGGGATAGTTATTCTGAGAAGAGAGCACAAGATTAAATAAAAGGGTACATTTATGAACAAAATGGACATAATGATCAGGGGTCTCTATTGAATCTTTGTGGTCTAAAGAGGATCACTGGCATTGTGAATGAGAACAAGGCTATAAGAAAAAAATCATACATTAGCAAGTCTCTGGAAGCTTAAATTTCCTGTTTATCACCCATTTCTCTTTCTAATTCTGATGAATCTTAGAAATGGAAAATAATTTATATGTATTCACAAAGATTATTTTTTGTTAAGGTATTTAACAACTGTATAAGTGGCATCTTTCTAGTTCAGACAATTTAAAGGGCACTCTTTAGCCTCCTGTTTAGATATTTAGTGTATTTCTAATTTATATTACCTGATTATGAGTATTCAAAACTGTATGTATTTTGAGCACATTTTAACCTGACTTTATAAGGTCTCCTCATATGTATTTTAAACCCAGCTCTATTACTCACATTTATGTAGTGTGGAGTCCTTCATGCATTCAACGGAAATATTCATGGCCCTAAAGAAATTTGGAACAAATTTGTAATGTATGTTGTTGAATTGAGGCCTCAAGTTCCAATGAAGTGAAAAAAAAAAAACCCTAACACTCAAAAAACTAGGAAACAACTGCAAAAAAGTACAACTTTCAGAAGACGCTTTAAGAAAAGCTTATCACATTTTTCTTCTTGGGTAAAAACAAATGCGAAGTTTGAAATACCCTCTTCAATCACAAGAATATTGGAATTTTCACTTCAGAACATTTAGAATCATATTGTATTTTATATATAGCATTTTATATAAAAATATAAAATTTATTATGGTAAATTTTCCCTTTTGTTAGTTTTCTGTCTTTAACAACACAGGCAACAGTGTTGAAATCTGTTTTTTCATGTTCCTGAATTTCAGTTTCTAGGGATATTTCTTGAAAAATATCCAAGTTATGAAGTCCATACACAACATTCACAATTTCTATAGTTATATAATGGTCAGTGTTTGATTTGACAATTAGAAAATCATATATTCAGAAAAAAAAACCCAGATTATTCAACATGGATATTAAACTTTGTTCAGTTGCTACTGATTTGCTACAAAATGAAGGGGAACATCAGGAATGCTTACATAAATTCTTTTGAGCTTCACCTTGGATAATGATCTTTATGACTTTCTTCATCACCAGAGCCTTGAGTCTTAAAGATCTCCCTACAGAGTCAAACCCATAGTTTCTCTCCTGTATTTTTATTATTGTTTGATTGTTGTCTCATCAAGTTCAAATTCTTCCATCACAACTTGGATTTCTGAATTGAGAATATTTTGTTGAATGCTTAAAGGATTTTGCAGTGATAGCATGAAAAACTGGGAAAAGAAAATAAATTTTAACAGAAAAATTGTTGAATGCAGGTTATTGTGCTCCTAAGTCACATCTGTAGAAATGTGATAAAGCAAATTGATAAAATTATCTCTTACAATAATCTGAACTGATTTTCCCCCATTTTTCCTTCTGAAAACTGTTTAAGAGCTTCATTGCTCTTTCTGTCATGTCTTGGGAAGTTTAAGGAGCACTCTGGTCTGATACTCCATTCTCAGGACTACTCTGATCATCTCTTTTTCCCTCTTTTTGGCTATGTTTTTACCTGCCTCACCATTCTTCCAGTAATCCCCACATTCTTCTAGCATAACCAAGGATTTCCTTTATGGTGTCATAACACATTTTTTGCTGATGCGCAAGTGGAATATCTATTGCATTTCCTTTGTCTTAAAATATGTTATCTGATCAAAGGATGTCAGCAGCTGGCCACACAATGTCAGTATGACAAAATTTATGTCTAGAGTTTTACTCATCTCTTCTTGGCTTTTTTTTTTTTTTTTTTTTTTTTTTTTTTTTTTTTTTTATTCTTGCCTTCTGCTCTGAGCTTTTCCACATCCTTGGGGTGATTCTAGTGAGCCCATAGCTGTTAGTATCACTTTGCTATCTCTTCTCAAATATATATGCAATGCTATGTATTCTCTGATCAGAGGGTATCATCATAACTGATAATCTTACATATACAGCAGCCTCATGGAACCTGAAGCTTTTTCTATGAGGTCTTTAAGAACTAAGAATTACAAACCAAAGATTTTCCAGAATGTCATTCACTTCTGCTTTTTGCTATGTCAATCAGCTGAAATATATAAAACAGAAACTAAACTTTGCCTTCTAATGGAAAAAGACACTGTTCAGCACTGGCATGGCTGCAACTGTAAATATCAATGGAAGTTTAAACATTTTCAGGCAAAAATAACCTCCAAACTCAGACTTCCTAGGGAATGTTTTTATTGGAAGTTGGTTATAGCCTAGTACAATTTTATTCTTGTTTTGTATTATTCATTCCCTTTTTGACAACTCACCAAGTCATGCTTCTTCCTGGCATAGGTCATCCTCCTTTTTATAGCAAAAGTAGGTGGCGAGGAGTCAGCAGAAAGAAATCAGAAAAGGTCCTTTATATTTCCTTTATATTATGATTTTTATATATCATTCTACGAAAATATTTGGAGAATGGATGTATTTCTTTGCAGTTTTGTAGGCACCTGATGTCCTTATCACCAGTTCCTGGCAACAGGTTTCAAGAATTAGATAGAGTGCAGTTACTATGTGGCTTGCCCAAAGATGACTTAAAGACACCTTTCAGATTTAATGACTTGTTTCCCAGCAGCTAAAACTCCATAGCTTTATGGATTTGTATTGCAAACTGGCACAAATGAAGATCCCTATTAATTTGTAGGATTGTTGTAGTAATCTTTCAGAACTTCCATCTTTTTCATCTTATTTTTTGTAGAGAAAAAAGCCCAGAAGTTTTTTAAATATGGGTGATATTTTTTTCTTATTTAAAGAGAACCATTTCTAAGGATGGATGTGACTTCCCTGGTAAAGGACTTCTTGATTGCATCTTTTATGGGTATACAAGCAATGTGGACACCTTGATGGAAATAAACATGATGACAAGAAAGACAACTGGCCCACAAATCCTCATGTCAATAGAAAAATAGAAGTCTCTTCTTCTTCCATGCATGGACCAAGTAAGTTAGATCAAGACTTCATTATCAGATGATAACAAAATTATTTGATGACAGATGTCCTTAGTTGCAGTTAGGTCTGATGGATTAGTTAATGAATATTAGCAAATCATACTGCTAAAATTAGCCTCAGAAATGCAACAGTCAGTATTTTGTAGTTTTCTTGTGCCTTTCGTACTGCTTATCTTTATGCTGCTAGCGCCTGGATTTCACTTTTACCAAGGCCGATTGCCCATTTTATTTGCAGTCAAAATTCAAGCTAAAATCATCAAAGTGCTGCTGGCCATTTGAGACCCTCAAACAGTTCTACCCAAGACAGAAAGCTTCTGCAATGGAAAAGTTAGAGAATAGCTCATCTTATTGCAAGGGGAGAAAAAAGTGGATCTTCTGAAGAACACCAAACATTGCATGCACAAAAGGAGTACAGCTTCTCACTAGTGGAGGAGCAGTACCACACCGAACTCCTGCACTAACCTGGGTGCTAAAACAAGGTGCAGTTTTCTCCAGCTGGCATTGCAGTGAAGGCTTGGAAGCTGTGGTTTCATTGCTTTCTTTTTTGCTTGGAGTTCTCCTCCTCCCCCCTCGGTGTATCAGCCAGTACCTGGAAAGTGTATCAACTCCTAATGGAGACAAGGCAATTATCTTACTGCTCTGAAGTATGAAAGTAATAGCACTGACTCTTGTGTTGTTACTTTTGGAAAACTAGAGTGCTTTCTCTCTAGTGGGATGCTAAAAGCAGATACCTTTTAATACCTGCTGTAAAACCAGTTTTCTGGAATAAAACCAAGGCATATAAGCATTTGTGATTTAGCTCCTCCTACTAGCTTGCTAAGACTAGTAGTTCATTTCACTATTTTAATATAATTTATTGTTGTGCATTCTTCCCTTTTTTCTGTCTTTTACTGATGTATTTTGGTATTTGCTTTAGCCTTGTAAAAATTTCTGTGATCATTTCTAAAACAGAGCTTCATGATTTATTTTTGTTTAGTAGGTCAGATGACTTGTTCTCATGCAGACAGATCAGTGACATACAAGAAAGGAAATATGAATTATCTGCCCACATCCCATAGTTTAGATAGCATCTCAGACGGAGCTATGCACCTGGGATATTCCTAGTGATACCAGGAACCCACGAGGTGTGTCCAATAGCACTTCATTCCTTCTCATTCTTTGCTTCAGTCTGCCTAACTATCTTTGTGCAGACAGCAGCTTTTTAATTTAAGCATGAAAGAAATTATTCTGAGCAGTTTTTTTACTGTCTCCTCTCTTGAAGTAACATGTTGATTCCATGTACCATTGAGACTGTATTTTGTAGTTCATTACTCAGAATATCAAGACAGAATTGCCTAATAACAGAAGCATAAGACAAGTTGATTTGCATAGCTGAGTTGAACTTCAGAGTTTGCATTTCTGAGCAGGAGAAAACGCCAAGATTCCATAAGGCAACTACTTATTCCAAATCTGGCATTTCTCCTATTCAGAAACACAGATTGTGAAGTTCACTCGAGTTACTCAAATCAATCAATTTTTTCCCAAGTATTTTAATAATAAGAACGTTTTCTGTTATTAGTGTTTTACTTCTACACTATTTGCATATTAAGATACTAATTGAGTATATTCACTAACCTGCTCTCTCTCTTTTCCGATTCTCCATGTAAAATCTCTGTAATACATTTAACGGAGTAAGGAACATAGACAGGTTGGTACATGCGTGCCTTTGCTAGAGAATTAAGATGAGTATCATGCACAGCTCATTTGTGGCTTTGTCTTATGCCATTCCATCACTTGCAAGTTACACAAGCAATTCCTAAATCATATAAATAAGGGGTTCCACACATACAGCATGTCAGTCTGACTGGAAGGCTGTGTCTGTATTAGTGAATAAAATGGTCTAAGGACTATTTTTTGGTCCTGAAGCTAACTGAGATGGCTAGTTCTGTGTCCACAGGGTAGCACTTATGCCCTTCTGACTGTATTAACTATTCTTGTTGTGGAGGATCCTTGACCTATGCAAATCCCTAAAACGCAGCCTTGAATTGCAGGAGAGTGGTAGGTGGCCTGAGTCAAAACTATGCCAGGAACCTTGATGACAATTGCATGCTACACTTGCACACCCATGCTATGACCCTGCTGAGCTTATCAGTGCAGTGTTATCAGATTTTGTTGCATCCCTGCCTGCCTTAGGATACCATTCAGGGTCTCTTTCTAGCTCAGTAAACAAAGCTCAGCCCAGCTCTCTATAGCAAACCCAGTGGCTTAGGTCTACTTGCCTTTGTGGAAGGGCAAAAAACTCCGCTTCTTTCCTCAGCCTAAGTTTATTTACTGGAAGCAGTGCTGCTTTCTAACTTGGGGAGAAGGGAAAAAAAAAACGCATGTTATGATGGGCCTGTCTAACCTTCCTCATGAAAATAAGAAACAGTTATTACATTTCCTGTACACTGATGAACCACCATCACCTGTGGAGGATTTAAACAATCATCTATGATCTGCAGTTTCTTTGAAACCCAAGGAAGCTTTGTTTTGGTTTTGTTTTGTTGGGTTTTTTTTCTTTATTAGAATCATCACAGCAGAGTGAGAACACAGGTTCCGGGCTTGATACATGAAGTTGAATATTTTGCAAGACTATAATAAAAGCTTATTTGATATGTTCTTATATGATTTGCTACTGTAGTGAAAAACATAGCTATTAAGATTTTATAAGCAGCTGCAGCTACTTGCTCCTGTGGAAAGCAAATCCCAAATGTCAACTTGGTTTCTGTGGTTCTTCAGAAAATAGTGTATTCAAATCTGGTCTATACTTAATAAGTTTGACTGACATAAGTTTTACTGACATGATTATGTTTGCTAGCAGTACATTTTTTTCACCATCATGATTGTGCTTCACACTGCCCTACCACATATCATAGAATCACAGAATGGTTTGTTGGAAGGAGTCCCATGGGCAGGGATGCTAGTGTTCTTGCTGAAGATATGACTCTTACTTCACTGACCAGAAGGAGGATATACCTTTAAAACATGCCTAAGCTAGAATTACCATTTCTAGATGAGGAGAATGATTGCCGTATGAGGGACTAATAAAAAGAGACATTCTTAAGTACAGACAAGGCTTCAGTTTCATAGACACAGAACAGTTCTGAATAAATAAAGTCCTCTCTGCTTGGCAGTCAGCCTTGCTGACTGTTACAACTTTATCATGATTTCAGTGTTTTTTGTTTTCTTTCTTAAAATCATCAAGTTCTTATATAATGTGAATGATTAGAACTCTGTGCTTCATATTAGACTATGTTTCAAGCATTTGTAGTTGTAGAGAAAAAGCTTAAAAATGCTCTTACAATCCCCACTGCTAACACAGCAAATAGGAGGATCTGGGATGTGCAGTATGTTATAATATTGTGAGTTTTAAATCAAGTTCCTTCTTTCTGAGACTTCCTTTTTTATCATTTTGATAATAATTTCTATAAATTTCATTTGCCTGAGCTGAGTTGAAATGTGTTGGATCGCATGCTGAAATGTTCAGGCAAAAATGCATAAGATATACTTTTTAATAGGATTGCATACATTAGAAAAGTATGTTTTTCAGATTCAGGGGCTTCTGTTCAAAATGGTGGCTGTTTTATTTTTGGAAATATATTACAGTAGGTACACTTATCTTTCCTAGATGTGTTTGATGAACTAAAATTTAGCAGTTCAGCTCTATGCAGAGTACTGGTTATTAACTTTCCAAAATGAGTAGATTTTCAGCAAATTTCAGAAGCACAAGATACCATGTTATTTTGTTAAAATAAACAGTGACCAGGAGCCTCCTCTGATGTAGTCTCAAGAAGGAGCTTTTTGCCTGTATGTGACTGTACACATCTGTTAATTCAGATTAAATGTTAAATGTGAAATCCAGCACTCAGGGACACCAGGTGGATATTCGATACTCTCTGAGGCATTTGGGGTTCATAAACCATTGTATGGATTATTCACAGCCATGCATTATTTTCTCTGCTTGTGACAGAAAAAATATGGGAGAAATATTTGCATCAATAATTAATCCTGGTATAAATCAATACAAGTTACTAATAAATGAGAAACAGAGACATGTCACTGTCAAAAATCAGCTGTTAATGCCTCTCTGACTGCATATCACAAATGTTTTATTACTAACTACAAAATATTTCTCTAAGTAAAAGGAATATTCTTCAGCTCTAATGTGAAAGCTGCAGTCATAGCACAGTATAATTTGAGACTGGAATAAATGTGCATAGAGGATGAAAATAAGGAGATACAATTCTTCATGTCTAGTTTTCGTGACTATTCAGAAGTGCTTACATGATTGAGAACCTAAGGCCTCTATTCACTTGTCCACACATAGGGATCTTGTGCCATTTAAAACTCATTGGGGTATCACAAGCTTCATAGTGGGGCTGTCAGGACACAGGAGCTATCGAAGAACTGTCTCCTTTGGGAACAGCAGCTGGAGATCAACAAGGATAACCTGGGGTGCCTGAAGTGGCCTATATAAGTGTGTACTGCCAACTGAACCTTAAACCTTCAAAGTCCAGGCTGAATTCAAGCTTAGGATCTGTTTGAAGATGGTGTCTATGCCACTTCTTGTAAAGAATGCGAGAGTCTTCACAGTGGCTATCCCTTCTATTCAGTATGCTTGTTCAACATATGACTCTTTCCTTAACCAAACATCTTCTTTGCTCAAAGATCATGCAAGTGGTGAGGGACAACCCCCACCTCCCCTGATAACACTGAAAAATTGGGCAAAATTCATAACATGGCTCCATCCCATGATGATATCCTGGTGGTAAGATCACCCTCCTGAAAATGGCAGGGGTGGGTGTGATTTCTTCAGGCCAAAGGTTGTCAGTGAAGTGCTCTCATCAGTAGACTGCAGCTACCAGTGGGTATTTTAAATAAAATGGCGGATATGTCTTCACTACATGATGTGCCTGATCATTTCAAGATGTAGTACTCACAATTCCGAACTTAATTCTCAGATTTCTCTTTATGTACCTGAGACCTTTACTTGAATCTGGCAGTATATCAGTCAGAAATGAGACTTAATTCTCTGAGAAATATAGGCAGTATTAAAAACTTTATCCTTCAGCAGAGATTGAGCTCAGCATCCATGTAGGGGTCCCACCTAGTAGCACAACATCAGTGCTTCCCTAAGTTTTTCCCTTAGCAACCCTACTTCCAGGGTCACAACCCCACTTTCATTTTCACTTCCAGGCTTGCGGGCCCCAAGTGGGGTCATGACCCTAACTTGGGAACTGCTCCATAACACATTGAAAAAATTAACATACCAGCCAGTAAATACATCAGCAAAACAAACCCATCCAGTCTACCCAAGACCATGCACAGTCCGCCATCCCTACAGGCCTTACCTATTAAACATGGCATTACAAAACCATGTATCTACTTGTGAGCTCACATACTGTTTGGGTATGTGTTGCCATTGTCTTGTAGTCTTCCTTTGTGTGATTAAGCTAGAAGTTTGGTGTTGACAAATATGTGCTAACACTTTCAAAAATATGAGCCTCTTTTTCTTGCTTATTCAAATGTTGGAGGTGCTGCTTAGATTTATTATTTGCACATAATAGAGTTCACAGTTATTGTGTGTCAGAAACAAGATCTGGAAAGTCTGCTGTTCCCACAGCTGGAGCAACACATACACATCTGCTAAAAATGCAGTGTAAATTGTATTGTCCTTAGCAATTAATCACTTACACTGTATTCTACCAACTCTCCTCCTCCTTAACTCCTACTGGTCTTTACCCTCTTCTCCCTTTTTCTTCCTCCACTGTCTTCGGTTCTCTTTTTCTTCTGTGTGTCCCACTTAATATTTTAGCATCTACTCCAGAAGTGTGGAGTTTGGACATGGAGGTGCTATTGCAACAGTTCCTAGTCCTCTTGCAGGACGTTCTATCCCTAAATCTCAAACAGCTTTGCACAGTTTATGAAAGCACACAAGTTATGAAATCTTAATATCTCCATTTTACAGTAGGAAGATTATAACACTGTTCTGGCAAGGGCTGTTACTGTCAGTCACCAAAAAGTCAGTAGCAGCGAAAAAGATGAAACTTCGGTTTCATGTGTCCCATGGTGGACTCCAAGCAACATGGTTAGTTAGCACAAGATGTACCAGTAGATGGCACTTTAGCATTCATAGCATTGCCTATACATCTGAGGGCCCGATAAAGATGGGTTTCTTGTGTGTATTTCTTCACATACGACTTTTAGCATAATTTTATTTCCCTTTGGTCCTCTGCTGTTTTCCTTTATTCTACCTTTCTCTTTTTTAATTTTCCTTGCTATGACACTTTTCTGTTGCATCTTCATTTCTCCATTTTCCACATGCTATGTCTCATTTTGAAAAGAAAGGGTGGGCGGGGTAGGGAGGAACCAGAGGACGAAAAAAATAAAAAGCAAAAAACTCATACAAAGTGGAATCCCTCACTGATATTTTTCAGAAGAGTGATCTACATCCTGATTAACTCATTCCTGAGGAGAACTGGGGTGGGGGTGAACAGGAGTGGTAAGATACACTCTCAAATGTTCTTAAGGTCCTAAGTTTGTATCTGAATGTGTGGTTCCAAAAGTGCACTGTGTGACCTACCTGCATGTACAGATAAAATGGTATTAATACCAAGAAAAGACCATGCTAAGCCTCACCATGTATTTTTTGCAGTGTGAGATAAATGCCTGTTTACTAACTTGCAGTGTATGTGTGAAACACATCCGAACAAAGACACTGCATGCCCTCAAGTCTGTATTTTACAATACCTTTGCTGTACACAGGCTGCAGCTAACACTTCAGATTCTGACCTTTCTTCCAGATAGGAAATTAGTGTTTTGATTGGGCTTCTGCTGTGGGCTCTGGCTGGATTTTGCCCTGTCAGTTCATGTGGTGCTGCTTGCTAGGTTGCTGACAGCGGCAAGTGCCTTTCAATTAAGGCTGAAGTTCCATCAAAGCCAGGAAAATGCCAGGGAGATTAATAAACGAATTGTCGCAGCTTCCAGGCATGCTGGGTTGGGAAGTGCAACTCTTGAGTTTGTGGGCTGTGTAAATTTGGAGCTCCGGGTCTGTATCTTTATAGAGATAGACTCAGTGCCTTTTTTTCTTTCCCATAAAATGAGTAATTTATTTCTATAAAGTTGAAGTCCAGATGTGGAAATGCTCAATATTTGCATATCTTTTATGCCAAGCATTTTTAGGCTTTTTACGGTTTTGGTGGAGTCACCAATTGAAGCAAGGATTTGAATTGCTCTGCCTAAGCCACCTGTATGCGGAAAAAGATTATGGAAAATATCCCCACAGGGCTCTTTTTAGTTGCTCTAATGGGCATTACCCATTATTTTTCCAAGTGTCTTGCCCTGGGTTTTTTCCTGCTATCCTTGCTGTCTTGACCAATCTAGCTGGTACTAGTTATTGTATCTTTGATAACTGTTGTCAGTCCTAAAAAGAAAAAATAAATCTGAACAATACAATAGTTTTAAACTGCATTTTAACTGTTTCACATTTCCATCTTATTTACTTAATTTGACTTAAAAATACAGACAGAAACTTTTGTTCATTTGCTTGCATTTTCTCCAATACACATTCTGCTAGGCACAGAATGAATATTCTAGTGATCAGATATTGCATTCCTTGAACAGCAGAAGGTTTTACTAAAATTAGTGGGAAAACAGCATTAATGGGAAGTTTTAGATCACTTCAGAATCAGGGAAGGGAAAGACATACTAGAGAAGGAACATTTTATATTCCTGCTGACAATTGCATCCAACAGCTCTGGTGGTATGGTTGTTTCTTCTATGTCTCTTGAGGGGATTGTTTCTTTTTAACAAAAAATTCCTTTCTGATTTTGGAGACTTTCTTAAAAGTGGGTAGACATATCTCTTCATAGCATCACAGGATAATGCAGCTTGGTAAGGATGTCAGGATCTGCTGTATTGTCCTTATGGGAAAAAATGTTTCCTTTATACCTGGTGTGAACTTCCAGTGTTTCAGCTTTGGCCTGTTGTTTCTTGTCCTGCTACCATGCACTGCTACAAAATCCAAAATCAGCAAAATCCAGCCACAAGGGTCCATTATGTATTTAGATCTATTGGGGAAAAAATTAATAATTAAAGAGTTAGCTGTGTGTACTGTACCTGCAAAATTCATGCTGCCATAGTGGGTCAGGCAGGCTTTGGAAGTATACAAATATCAAACAAAAAATGTAATTTTCCTATCTTCAGGGAGTCATGAATTTAAAATTTGATACCTTGTGAACCCCTTGGTCTATGTACAAATTTTATGCTTCACCAGAAAGCACGGAATCCTAGTTCTTCAAAGGGATAAGATACAGATGTTTCTGTGCTGATGATTCATTGTATAGTAAAATGTCACTGCCTAGAGAGCAGCACTGCATACTGAAATTTAATTTCACCTGATTCCCATTTGGAGGGAAAGAAGGAAATATCTTTATGTTATAAAAAAAAAAAAAAATGGCAGCTGTTTGAAATTTGCTGAGAGGTTTGGAATGTAGTTTTAGTTGAGGTGTATTAGCAGGCAGAAAGCAAGCAAAGATGTAAAAGGCGCAAAATAGGTCCATGATACTGTTCTTATTTCTGTCTTATGAACACAGCTATCAGGAATGCATTTGACTGTGACCAAAATTCTATATACTAGCTTGCATTTATTCTGCAGACAAATACACTTGGGAACCGGGGCTTTAGAGGCAATAGTCTTATGGTTCGCATGGTTCAAGCTGTTTTTCTTAGAATTAAGCTGATTTTACTTAAGTGCCGGAATATGGGTTTCTGTTTATAAACATACATACACTGTGTGTTACTGTGCCTGCATTTGTGAATGGAGTTCACAAGCCTGGGATTCAGTACCAAAGTATACTCCATGTTGAATTAGAGTTTCAGAAGTCTGATTTACAGCAAAGGGAGTATCTATGCCAAACAATAGAAAACACTCAAGAAAAAGATATTTCTGAAAATGTATTTCTCTTCTGGTTTTAGGAGCTTGTACAATATAGTTTCAGAGCTGGAAACCACCTTCTTGTACTTAGACATCCAGATATCTCCATGTCATCATTTAAACAACATCCAGGATAGCCTGTGCATCAAGAAAAGAAGCAAAACTAAATGAAATCAAAAACACACAAAAGAAGGACAAGAGGTAAAAAAAAATGGATTCAGCACTTTCCTTAGAGTAAGGGAATTAAGTACACATTTCTATTTCCCAGGCAATTCCCCATATACAAGCCTTGAAGAGAGGATGAAAAAAGTAAAGCCTCTCCTGGTGTATGACTCAGTGTAGAAAAAGATGTGAGATTTGTAATCTTGATTTAGGCAGAGAGTTAAATATGATATCATAGCTCAAGGATGGAGGTGCTTACCTGCTGGGGGAAGGAGGAGGGGAGGCAACCTGGATTGTGGCCCCTGCTTCAAGCACTATGTATGTATGTTACTCAATTACAAATGCAAAATGTGTAGGCAGCCCCTGGGGCAAGAACCCAGGACTTCCTCTTCAAAAGGAGCACCTATTAGGTTTGCAAATTATCCTCTTTCAATGAATCTGGCTTCCTCTCCAGTACAGAAGTATGGCTTCAGCAGGCATGATAGACAGCTCTCCAGCCTGTGCTTCACCTTGAGTTGGTGGCAGATGCACTCTTGGGAGATGTGAGAAAGATCGCCTCAGAAAGAGACTGGCAGTGAACCTGCATCTCCCACTTCACGAGCAAGTGCCTTATCTACAACTAAGATATTATATAAAATGTTGGCAGTCATGCTGCTACAACCTCTGGACATGTTTCTGGGAGAAAGTCTCTGGGGCTGTTGTGTTTCATGATGAGGCTGGTGTATGTTAGGTTTGCTCAGAAGATGCTTACCTCATGAAGCCTCTCGGGAGATGCCTCACCTGTACATCACAGGCAGGCTTTGGTGCAAGGTAGGTTTCAAGATTCCCAGCTGTATAGAAATATCAGTAGCAATTGGAAATGCAATAGCAGAACTTTTAGATCATTTTATCAGCAAAAACCTGATGCAGAATTTTGTGGTGGTTTTGCATACATGTACATGTGTAAATATAGCTTCCTTGCATTTTTGTTGCTGTTTTTGAATTTGGCTGTCAGTGACTTTCTCAAAGTTATTTTGTGATCCAGCAGCAGGGTATCAAATTAGAACCCAGAAATCCTGCTCTGCTACAGTCTTGCTGTAAGACATGTAAATATATTTACAATTAAAACCAATATTTTAATGTTGTTTTGTTGGAAATGAAGTGGCTGGCACTTATCTGATCTTGAGAAAAAACTCCTCTGATACTCTCCATTATCTATTAAACATTTTGTCTCTATGTTATTGTTATGGGTTTGTTATTTCCTTGAAAGATTTTCTGATAGGTTCTTTTTCCATCCCTCTGTTCTCCCGGTCCCTGTTATTCTGAGTTCTGTTCCCTTTGCTCCTCTCATCATGTACTTCCTTCTAAAGAGACTACTTGTCTAAATGAAGCAACAGGAGGATGACAGGCAGATGTTTTTTACTATTATTTTGAATACAATATTATAAATGCACACTTGTAGAACTTGTGAATAAAGGAATACATTATATTTGCTTTGGATAATGCTAAACAATCCATAACAGATTAGTATTTACAGTAAAAAAACCACAGAAGACTACAGCAGGAACAGCTTTCAAGTATGATTTGTCTTTAAACAAAATTGGTAAGTTAGTTTCTGCTCTCAGACTTCAGGTCAGAAAAGCACTTAAACCACCACTGAATAAGTTATTTAAGTACATTTTTAAGTTGTATGTGGTACGAGGAATTTTGGTAAATGGGCCCTTTTTTGGGAGAACATCATAGCCAGGTAGATTTGGTCCCTGCTGTGCTTATGGCTGCCTCCTTTCTTCAGTTCACTGTATTAGTATTCATTCTTAAGTGGGTCCAGTTCATCTGGTTTGAATATTGATTCACCAGAAAGAACTTGAGAATTAACCTTCCCTTTGTGAAAAAGTAATTTCCAAATGACAATGTGCTCTTTGATGGTTTTGGTTTTTGGTTGGTTTTGGTGGGGTTTTTTTTTTGGACTACTTGTTACATATCTTGAATTTGGACAAGTAGGCCCCACTTCACTTTTTGTATCAGTCATCTAAAATGGTAATGCAACTGTAACCTCAGTAACATGGGTATGAAGCTCAGCAAAATTTCAAATATATATTCAACACCTCCTAGAAATAAGGAGTTAAAGATGCCCAAGAAATGAGAGACTTTTTATTCAGTGGATGGAGAAGGAAACAAAAATACTGCCATCTCTTCTCCTCGCTCACTGTACTTGGATTTAAAATTAATGCCAGTGAACTGCAGACATTGCTCCTGTCTGAAAAAAAAAAGGTTTCTTGAACCAATGTCAGCAGAAACCTTTGGCCTTAACCAATGCGTTTTGCTGCTAGCCACATACAAGACAACGAGGGTAAAGGATCCCCTAACCACCACTATACGGTCTTCTTTGCACCAGAGGGCAAGAACCCTTTAGAACCAAAGCTGAGGACTGCCTCTAAGGAAAATTCCATTTTATTATTTTTTTTCATTCATCATTTATTTACAAATACACATTATAACTTTTATATACATTGCACATTTACATGGTAGAAAAGTACAAAACTATATATTTAAATGAATTTATATTTAACTCGCCATGTTTGAAAATATAAAATTGCATCAGAAAAAAAGTATTATGAAAGCAAGAAACTTGAACTGATAAAGCTTTGATATAACTTTTAGTGACACACTGATTGGGAAAGAAAACTTTGAAAGTGGTACCGAAAGACTATCTTAAAGGAAACACCTGGTAAAACAGTTATGCATGTTACAAAAAAACCCCGAAACAATAAAAATAAAATAAAACCTTTATTCTTATTACAGTAAGCCCTGTAGTTAACAACCTTCATAATCCGATTTCTTTGGGTGTGGAATTCATATAGTACAGTATAAATGATCAGAACATTGAGATCACTTCAGTACATGATGTGATCAGAAGTAGAGAAAAGTGGAAGAAGTTTCCTTAAAGATTGCCTCACTGCACCCTGGAAGTATACTTAAGTCAGTTACAACGCCTTTTGGTCAGTCAAGATTCCTTGTAAACAAAAACCCGAGGAGCTTTTACGTACAGACCCGGCAAGAAGAAAATCCAATAAATAAACATAACAGAAACCAACATGCAAGTTTGTTAAAGTAGAAAAGAGTTAACATCAGTGAAACAGATGAGATCATGTGGGTAAGCTCTAAGGAATGGACTTTTATAGTTTGCAAGAAAAAAGAAAAGCTTTACTTTACAAGCAAGAGACCTCACAATAAATAACACTGCTCTTCCCGTAACGAATAAATTTCTTCAAAAAACAAGGTGTACAGTCAACCAGACATTTTATGTATAAATTATAAAACATGACACAGTATAAATAAATGTCTACGAGACTCAACTATATGTATACTTTTTTTTCTCCCCAAAATAAATAGGCATACACTTATGTACAGTATGGACATTGATTTTGTGCCCAATGGCTGTTCCAATAAGTGATGGAGCTTTTACCACTCTAGAATGGAAGATATAGGAAAGCTGTAGTCCTGGTCTTCATCTTCATCTTCATCCTCTGGGTCTTCATTAATGGCTAGATGGGGGAATACAGGGGAGCTGTTGTTTAAATAAGGACAACAACAGCGCAGAAGCAGCTCAGTGCATGTTTTCAAAGCCCTCTGAACAGCCATAATACAGCGTTGCATTTTATGCGACTTGTAGTGAGATGCTCTTTGGCATCTGCTGTTATGCAATAAGGTTTTTTATACGTAATCTATGAAGTCAAAACTGCAGAAAGTTCTGAAGAATCAATGGCTCAGGTTTTATTGGCAGATTCCTGAAATCAAATGAAAAGCGCTCTTGCGTTCTAGGTTTAATTGTTTTGTGTCCTTCATTCAGAGTTAGAAGAGGCAACTGTGCTCAACCAGATGCCCATGTGCTACCATTAGGCTTGTTCTTTTGGACCGAGTTAAGAGTTTATCAGGGCGTTAATAAAGCAATCAGCGAAGCACACGAGAGCAGACAAAGTAGGAAAAAAAAAAATCACTAGAATTACATTCTTAGGGCAACCCCTGACAGAATGACTTGTCCTTTGAATATCCCCAAAAAACCCAACTTGAAGGTCAGCTGGTTGTTGATCTATTGCATTTAATCAGTAACCAAAGTGTGTGCATGATAGGTACATACGTATATGTCACCTGTGCTGTATCTCAAATCTCCAAGTCGAGCTTTCTTATGTTTAAAGGCGTAAGTCTTCAGTACCTAGGGATTGCCTTCAGAAGCTTTAAGTGTCTGCAGAGTTAAAAATCTCACTTACAGTTGCAAGATCCAGAGTGCTTTACTTCTAGAAGCACACCCATGGAGCAGGCTGCCTCTTTCATGGCACACTCACTTGGGTAAGTGGTGTTATCGCTGGCACAGACTGCCTCGTCTGACTTGCTTTCAGGGCAGAGCTCATCACAGAGGGCACACCGACCTCTGCCAACCTTAAAATCCCACAAGCATTTCTTCCCAGCACTGCACTGAATGTCTTCACAGGATTTGGCTTCTAAAAATACACACAGGATACAAGAGGTAAGTGAAAAGACAAAGAAAAAAGCAACAACAAACAACCACAAACCCTTTTTTCCCCTGTGAACTGTGAATAGACAAAGCTCAGACGCAGTACATGTGATGATACTTGCTGATTTTGCTCAAGCAAGTAGTCCATTGGACACCATTGCCTGTCTATATGTGGGGGAGGAAAGACAGCTGTGCCAGCAGAGCTTGGCCCTGGGAATACAGAATTACATTTGCCTATTGTACATGACTTTCCTGCTTTGTTTGAAGTCTGTGGAAATTCACTTCTCCAAATTAGTGGTAAGTGCAGAATTTGTCAACACATTCAGCATTTCTAAATCAATTATTTTAAAACTAACCCACACAGAGTAGTTGCCTACAAGACTGGAAAGGGAATTCACCTCAACCTTTGCCAACGATAAGCAACCTCCCCCAAATTTCCTCAGCTGTTCTGGGGAGCAGAGGCTGCCCTGAAGGTGCTTCCTCATAACATGCTTCACTATCAGTCCTTTCTGGAAATCACAGTACAAAATGTCAGGATGCAGAGAGATTATTTTCCTATCTTCACCCACCGTCTCCAAACTCTGCATTATTTCTAAAGAGAGAAAAGTGATCAGATGTTTCCAATTAAGTTACAGCAAGCTTTGCCAAGACCACTTGAAGACAATTGTTTCCAGGAATCCAGATCCACTGAATATCGAGACCTTGTTACACTGTAACCATGTCATCATCTATTTAATGGCGGCTACTTCTCCCTTGGATACTAATGTCAGCACCCACAGTCATAGCAAGAGAAGCAGAATCAGTCCCTCTACTCCCTCACCCCTTCCACAGCCTTTTCTGGGGCAAAGCTCTCCCTGGCTCTCCTTCTTCTGGCAGGGAACACTAACCCAGGCTGCTGGAAGCCTCTCCTCCTCCCCAGTGCTCAGCCCATCCAATTGCACACACAATACTCTGAAACCATTGACCAAGGAAGCTCCCCCCACCCTTACCCTCCTATGGAGATACCTACTGATGCATTTTCCTTCGTAGGCTAATCCAATGGATCTGCCCAGTAGGCAAGTAGCTTTCCTCAGGTGGCAGGCGCTGGCGTAAGTGATGCCATCATTCCCGCAGAGATACTGTTCAGGGGAGGTAGGCTCTGGGCAAATTCGATTACATGTCACACAGTAGGCGTTGTTAGTTTGGTCAACCACACACGTGGAACTGCCAGGGCATAAAACATCCCTACAGGTCTCTGAAACAAAGACAGAAACACACAGCGATTATTAGGAGATTCCAGAGCCCTATTAAGAGTAAAAGGGTGACACAATGAAACAAATTATCAGATTTGCCTTCATCAGCTCTCGCCATTTAAGGGCAGCTGGAGGGAACTTTCCCAACTCAGGGTAGCTGGTGGGACACAAGTGCTGCTAGACTGTGGGGAACCCTCAATCCAGCTAGGGCATTGTCTGCTGAGCATGGTTTAGCTACTGTCTCCCAACATTAGGAACACCACTCTGGCTCCTTTGAGGAAGTACATCCAACAGCTCCTCCTCCCTACACTCAGACACACACCCTTAGCATTTGAGGGAGATGGGATTAGATTTGCAAACCTACTTTTGCATTTGCCCTGATACTGGACTTCAAGTTCGGGCTGTTCTTTACATCTGGCTTTGAGAAGGGCACACTCGTTCCTGTAGGTTTTCCCATCTAAGCCACACACGGGACCCTTCCAAGTGATATTAGAGCAATCCGGAGCACAAACACACCGAGGTTTGTTCTTCTTGTTCATTTTACATTTCTTCCCAGGTCCACAATCCACGTTCTCGCATGTTTCTGATGGAAGGAAAGAGGCACCACTTTAATACCGAGTGTGCAGAACAGACCTGGTGTCAAAACTGCTTGAAGAAAAAAAAGACACTGTGACCCCAGAGCACAGAGACAAACACCTTCCCCCCACCCCCCTCCGGAAAACACCACTCGAGGGAAATTGCCCCTGCCGCTGAGGGCTGGGGCAGGGAGTGGGAAACAGGAGGTCGGTTCCCACCTCCAGGCGGCCAAGCAGAGACGGGGACCCCTCACCCATCCCGGGGCCGGTATGAGACGCCCCTCAAAGCCTTGGCGAGTAAGGAGGCGGGAGGAGAACGCGCTGCCCCCGCCAGCCCCCTCCTTTCCTTCCCAACTCCTCCTCCCCCAGGCCCTGCCTGCACCGCTCCCCAGAGAAGAGCAGCTCACCAGCACCCCCTCACCTTTGCACGGGATGCAGTTTGGAGCTCCCCCATTAAAAATCATCCACTTAAAAAGCGTATTGTCGTTGACGTCCTCCTCCGTCCACGAAGTCGTCAGGCGGCCGGTCTTGCAGCACTCCTCCTTGCTGAGGTCGGTTTTGTATAGGACCTGGCAGCGGCCGTTCCGCGCCTGCCGGAGCCAGCAGTTCCCAGCTGCGGGGGGGCCGGGGGGACAGACAGACAGACACCCAGCCGGGTCAGTGGCGGTCACCAGTGACCCAGACACAACACGTGCGACTAGCAGTGACTTTTACTAGACTGTTTACTTTTATTTGTCCCGTTTCATAACCCGCAGCTACTCCGGCCCATCGGGGAGAGCAGTTTCACAATTAAAAAAATAAAATCAAAAAATAATAAGAAGAAACCTTCAACCCAACAAACTGACCCCCCGCCACCAAAAAAACAACCAACAAACAACCCCCCAAAACCCACCCTCCCCCCAAAAAAACTCAAAACAGAGAAAACCCGATCAAAGCAGGACGAGGCAGTCCTCGGAGGTATTTATTCCATATGTAGAGCAGAAGCAGCACTGCCGGCACGTGACAGAGGCTTGAAAAGGATGTGCATTTAAAAGGGAATAAAAAGAAAATCGCGCTTGCAAATTCCTTCCTCTTCCCCCTGCCCTCTCCTCCTCACCGTGGCTGCACAGCAGTATTGTTTTAGTGCGCACAGTGTTTCAGTCTCAGCCCATTTTGCAATCTGCACGAATTTGGAACATTTGCTCTTAGCGAGGTCTTTCGAAATCCCCACATTTTGCTGGTTCTATTAACAAATGTCTTTCCTTCACTAAAATAAATCAGCAGAGCTCCCAAAAAGTGAGCAAAGTACATAAAATGCAAGGGCACATAGAGTAGGAGGTCCCTACAGAGTTTTAGAAATCGATCAAGCTGGAAAAGTTGTAGGTGCCGTCTCTCCCGCACGCATTTCAGAGGAAAGTACACTGACCTTACACCGGATAGAGTGGGTTTGGGGATTTTTTTTCCCCCCTTTTTATTTTTTTACTAGTATCCCTGTTATTCGTGGAGTCAAGCCAAGAACATTAGTCCAAGCAACTCCCCCTTTTTTAGCTGGAGAGTTTTGGTTGGGATGAGTCTCTCGTGAATAACCAATGTGACTTCTCCAGCAACTCAATACCAATTGATTCTGGTGCTAATCCAGCCATGTCTCGATCCTGCCTCCTTACTCCGATGGGAATGTACCGCAGCGAAGGGCCAGGATCGGCCAGACGGGACGTCGCTGGGCACGGGGGAAGATTCCCCTTCATTCTCCACCCCCCCCCCCCGCGCTAAAAATCATTGCACAAACAACGCCTCTAAAAAAAAAATAAAAAATTTTACGTCTCACTGTTGCCCACATTAGGTTAATTTACGCTCTAGTGGCGAAGGAATTAAAAAACATAGAACGAGCACCGGTAAGACATCCAGGTTGTGGTTGGAGCACAGTCAAGATACGGGAAAAAAAACCCAAACTAAAAATCAATATTCTGCTGTGTCGAAAGAGGGCTCTTAAGAGTTGTCAAAAAGCAGGTTAGGGTTTGTTTTGCTCTCAAGAAAAAAAAAAAAAAGGCGACAAAAAACGCCAACCCAACTTATTTAAGCCTACTCTTCAGTGCAGAATGTAGAACACAACCATTTATTCACGCACACCAAAAAAAAAAAACGGGGGGGGGGGGGGGGGAGGAAATGCTAATATTAAAGGAATGTCCGGAAAATGACCACTCACTGGTTTCTAAAAATGTCAGCTGTAATCGTGGGGCTCCCCATCACCACCTCTTCTTCCGTCAGGAAGGAGGCGAGATAAAAATCTGAGCTAAATTACCAACAAACTTTGAGCACTCAAGCGGGAGCAGCGACTGGGAAAGTTCCCTCGCGACGCTGCTCTTCATTCACGCTGCATAATAACAGTAAATACCAAGAAACATCCTTATCTGTCCTCTGTGCCTATGCAGAGCAGTGAGAAGATCCGATCAAAAAGGCATCTAAATGACACCTCCGTACAAAGCAATCCCATGCCCACACTTAACTTCTGTTCTGTGGACCTTGGAGAGAGGCGCTTAACACCGCAGCCAACTAGACCGTGCCCGAAAGACGGAAAACAATAGTAATAAAGAAACACATCTGCGAATAAACAGTCTGGTCTTACCCTGCACTGTGTGATCTTCCATGAAGTGGCACAGAAACATCAGGAGTAAGAGCATGCCCGGGTGGATTCTCTGATTTAACATCCTCAGTGTAGCAGCGAGTGAGAGACAGAGACAGCGTGAGGGGGAGTAGGGAGAGGGAGCGAGCACTACCCAGCCTGCTTATGATCGCTCTATTGAATGAACGTCAGGCTCTGAATGCAGTCTCTCTTTAAATCTATACGGGGGTCCTAGCTGTCTGCGGTGGGCGGTCTCCTAATGTGTGTGTGTGTGTGTGTGTGTCTGCTCGGGGGTGGGGAGATTTAAAAAGTTCAGTGTGAATCAGGTGACATTTTCCACCTTCTGGAAGCCCTCGCCAATTATCTGCTCTAGGTGCACGCACGCTCGGGCGCGCACCCGCGCAGCCCCGCGCGCCGCAGAAGCCGGAGCCCTCCGGCGCGGCCGCGGACAGCAGCGCGAGCTCCTCGCCGGCTGCACCGCGGAGTCCCCCGCGCCCGCGGAAGCCGGAGACCCGCCGGGGCGCTGCCGCTCCAGGGGCGCCCGTCGCCCCCTTTGCGGAGAAGTGTGCGGAGCTGCGAAGGGGGGGGGGGGGGATGGGGCTCCGCGGCCGCGGAGAGCTGTCGTCCCCGCGCGAAGAGGCCGCTGAGATTAAACCCCGCTCCCCGGGCCCGCGAGGGGGGGGGGGGGGGGCTGGGGCGCGCATAGCGCGCCCAGCGGGAATCAGCCCCCTAAATACCCCAACCCACCGACGAGCCCAAGCCCAAAACCAACAATCGACAGAAAAAAAAAAGAAAAAGAACCAAATAAAAGTTTAATACCTAGGGCTGTGCCCAAGTGACAGCCTTTTCAGTGGGAGCCCGGGAGGACGAGACGGGAATGGGGGCGACGTAGGCGGTCTCCTTTCAGAATCAGAAAAGATTGCAACATCGATAATGAACTTCTAGGGCACTAGTTTATTAAGCACAGTCTGGCATTATTCTCCCCTTAGAAAAGTTGGCGGTCTCTCATTTATAACATTTTTTGGCACCGCTGAATGAAACTGAGTAGGCGATATTTCCTTTTATACAAAACGATTACTTAACGGAAAATGGTATTGTTTATTCAAAAGCTGCCTTTTAAATTTCGATTCTTTCGCTTTTCTGAGCCACCAAAGCACAACAGACTGCGAAGTATGCAGACAGGAATGCCCGGACAGTGCCGGGTCAGGGGCCGGTGCGCCGCGGCCGCCCGCGCCCTCCGCCGGGCCCTCCCCACACCCCTCCTCCCGCTCCCGCCCCACGGTGCCGCGCCCCCCCCCCCCCTTCCGCCCCCTCCCCACAACTGCAAATAACTCAGTGATAACAGATTTTTTTCCACCAACTGCAGGAGATAGTGCTAATCTTTTAATAAAAGATCCCATTACAATGGGATCTGTCTGGACAGACTATAATAGATCCAGAAATACAGCCGTGCTAATATTAGAAGACAGTTGTTTGGGTGCCTCAGACCGGGCCCTGGTCCCGCTTTGAAAGTGGGCATGAATCACAATGTCCCCCGGTACCACCTGCGGTCACACGCATTAAGAAGCAGACTGGTAAATGATTGACCTCGCTGCATTTTTTTTTTTTTTTTTTTTGTTATTATGATCATCGTCCTGAGCAGCTCTCGGGCATTTTGAGCACTTCAGAAGCTCCAGGGCTCCACATCCTTTTTAATCTTTTCCCAAATTGGTGCCATTCTCCCCCCGCACCCTCCACACTCCCCCTTCCTTTCCCTCCACCCTCCCCTCTCTCAGGAGCAGCGTTAATGCGGGGTTGCTTAGTGCCCTCTAATGGCAGACACTTAAAATTAATCCCAAAACACCCTGCACCTCCGCACGAAGGGCAGCTTCCAAACCCTCCTTCTCGTCCCGGAGGGGACGGATGTAGAGAGCAAGGTGTCCCCCACCTCCGGGCACGGCTGTACCGGGCTGCGCGGACACCGGAGCAGAGAGGCCCGATCGGGCCGTCGCAGGAGGGGCTGGAAGGGGCGCTGAGCCCGCAGAGGCGGGGGGCGGCCTGGCTGACCTCCTCGCACACTCCAGGGCCCCCTCCGGGTTCTCTCCAACTCGCTCCCCGGGATCCGGCCGTCGCAGTGTCGCTGCACACCTCGGGAAGCAGCATATCACGCCCTCCCTCTCTCCCCTGCTTCCCCTCCGAGGCAGCGCCGGGGCCGAGCCGCTTCCCACCCAAGCACGGTGTCCCTGGGATGGCGGGGGTTTCGAGGAGGGGGGTACTGGCTGCAAGCGCAGGGAGCGCAGGCGGCTGCTCCCTGGCGAGGGGCACCTCACCACCGCGGTGCCATACGTGCTGCGGAGGCAGGCACACCTTTCCTTACGCGGTTTGTCTGCGTTTTTAAATAATTGGACAGTACGGTGTTTATCCTGATAATGTTTTCAATTATAGAGAGGCATTTTCAGGCCATATTCCTGGAAATGAGATGCCAGATGGGTCGATAACGTTTGCACATGTGCTTCATGCGTGCATCATCAGGAGATCAATATGATTGCCCTGGTATGGAGATTTGTATCACACCTGTTCTCTGACATCACATAGAAACAGCTGCTGTTTCTTTTATTGTTTGTTTTTTTTTTTTTTATTTCTTCTCCCCCCCCCCCCTTTCTTTTCTGAATGCTAAATATTGGGTTTGTGTGTAACAACATGCCAGGGATGTATTGTACAATCAGAAATGCTTGCTTCTTTCTTACTGTGTGCCTCCCTGTACGAATCCCCCACCCGTTTCTGCTTTGCCAACAATCACATTTAAATTACAAAAAAACCCAATAGGGTCGACCTGTAACAGAATTGCCAGGCAGCACAAAAAAAAAGAGTGTTGTTCTCAGCCTGACAGATCTTCTTTTTAGCAAGAAGTGTATGCATTTTAATATATGTTTTTGGATGTGAATCCAGTTTTTGCATCTGGCCAAGATCTTGGAATAATAAAGGCTTTTAAAACCCCCATATATACCAACATCTCAAACTTCCAGAAAGTTCACGTTTAGCTCTCAGTTTACATAAAATGTATGTCATTGTCCTATCTGCAATACAGCTGTAGCTACAACAGGGACTCCATAATCCAAAATACTAAATGGTTGGTCTCTGAGGAAGATTGCAACCAAGTTCTAAGCAGGAGGAAAAATAATCCCCAAGAATAACTTTGTGTGACGTGCTATTAGCATACATATATATCTACACACACATACATAAACATATGGGGAATATTTATTTTGTGATAAGTCAGTATTCTCTGCACTATTATCTTCTACTCTTTTCTCCTCAGTGTGCTGCCTCTCAACAGCAGTTGCTCATATCAAGAATGGACCACTGCAGGACCCTCTCTTCCATCAGGAGTGCATATGCATGAAATTTTGCCCTTGGGTGTGAATAGGATTCCAAGGAAAAAACTGGCTATCTGGAAAGGATCTGGGTTTTGGTTAGTGAAAACTGGAAGGCCTATCCTGGCATTTTCTAACCTAACATTCAAGAGAGAGAAAAAAGACTCAAACACCCTCCTGTGGTCCTGGATGCATGCATCATCTGATGTGGTTTCTCACACAACTGGCTTTTCCCGCAGACGGAGCACTCATATAAAAGTAGAACGTCCTCTTCTGGTAGGAGAGAAAACTCATTAACCTCCTTTGTTCCCATCTAATTGTCTGGCTTATCACAAAAAGAAGAGCCTGTTTCTGGAAAACTGCACTTTTACAAAGGTTCCCCTCTTTTTGCATTTCAGATACTAGTTTTAAGGACTATTCTGAGCACTGCTGCATTGTTCCATTTGAAAAGCTTCCCCCCACCTTTTGTTTTTTTTCTTTCCATGTGTAGGGCAATACAAATCATCAAGAACCTTTTCTGCAGAAATTTCACATGCTGTTTCTCAGCATAAAGTAGCATAAAAATTTGGGTTACAGAGGTTCATTTCTTGATTTGGCCACGAATTTTCCATGAAAATCAAGCAAACCAATTCCTGATAAAGCTAAGCTCCAAAATACATTAACTGAATTCTAATATTAGGTAGTGGATGTGTGTGCTATTGCACTGAAACTGTTCCCACACCAAAGTGGGACTATTAATATCAGAACTTGCGTTGCATGCTGTTGGGCTTTTTAGATTAATACAGGTATGTTATACAGTTATTTTTTCTTTAAGTTGACCTAAAAATTGATGTTGTTTCTTCAGGTAGTGGGGAATGGATTGAATTAAGAGGTAGTAGGTAGTAGGGATCTTACATGAAAAAATACCACAGGTAAAAATTGCAAAGGGAGTATAAGTTTGACCATCTGAAGGTATTTGGCAAGTCACATCTGAAAAGCTGTCATCCCTTTTGAACAAGAAAGCTGGAAACAGGTACGCTATCTGAAACTTCTCCTTGTGGTTCCGTGGGAAGAAAGAATTGAGAATCATCAAGCAGTCCTCTCGTAGGCGAGCAGTTTGCAGTTTTAACAATACATCCTATGACAGACTCCCAGACTATGTCGAAGGCAGCCAAAAGGTTCAGCCTGGCTCAGGGAGTATCTTACTGCTCTCCTCAGCTACCAGAAAGGAGATTGTAGTGGGGTGGGGTTGGTCTTTTCTCTCCAGTAACAAGTAATAGACAAGAGGAAACAGCCTCAAGCTGCACCAGGGAAGGTTTAAATGGAGATTAGGAAAAATTCATTCCACAAAGGGTGCCCAGGTATTGGAACAGGCTGTCCAGGGCAGTGCTGAAGTCACCGTCCCTGAAGTATTTACACGCTGTGTAGACCAGGCGCACAGTGCCATGGGTTAGTGGTGGCCTTGGCAGTGCTGGGAACGGCTGGACTTGATGATCTCCAAGATCTTTTCCAACCTATTTGATTCTGTGATTCTATGAATTCCGGCTTGGGAAGGTTAGGAGGACAGTGCAACTCTGAATACTCTGATCTTAAATAGCTTTTGGGAGCCCATGGAGATTTAGCAGCTTTATGTGTCTGTGGCTTTGTTCATCCTGTGGAAAGGACAGGTAGATAGATGGGTGTCATTCAGAATTTTGGTCAGATAAAATTGACATGTATATGGTGTGAGCCAAACTGACCCCTTTCTTAACTTCTGTTGGTGATACAGGGAGTAATAACAGAATTGTGTATCCCTTTAAAGTTGTTGAGGGATACACAATTGTTGTAAGCAAGAACAGGACAAGCTGTCTCAGACACCCCAATGACATTTTATTCTCTTGTATTGTCAGTACTATGAACCAGCATTGAGGAAATGTAGCAAAACTTACTGTTCTGTACCCACTGCAAACAGGATGTGATGTGTTAAGATGAGGTTTAATGGGTGAATGGAATGAAAACGGATTTCTAAACAAGTTACAAAAGCTTTACAGGGTATTGAAAACTTGGACAAAAGTGCAAAATTCCAGTGGAAAATAGGAGTGGAAAAATTTGTAAGAAAAATATTAGAATAATTAACTATCTGGGGAAGTTAAATGAAAAATTATAAAGGAGCATACTGATCTGTTGCTTTACTGATCTGATCTATTGATCAGATAGTTTTCAGTGTAATTCCATGGAACAGAAAACAACTAAAAACATGCACAGACCATTGAATTTCTAGGGCGGAAAAAAATTTTTCCTCTTGTTTGGACAGCAATGTTATCAGCAGCTGCAGGAATTCTGATACTAATTCTAAATGAAATTTTGAATTAAAAGAAAAAAGAATAGTTATTGCTGGAAACCTGCTCTAATGCCCAAGTGACAGAAAGGCGGCACCACCAGCTCTAGATAACCCTTTTCCATGTAAATGTTTAAGAGGTGGCCTAGTGGGACGAATCATGGAAAAAACAAAGCTGACAGATATAATAGCCCTTGGAAGGCCATTTCAGCTTAAGCAGCATTAAGCTAACCTTTGGCTATCTTAGGTCATATGCTGAGTGTAGAGTGGCTCTTGCCTAGCTTCTTGACTGGCAAATTGCCTTTTCTATCTCCACAATTCTGCCAACTGGAGCTATGTCACACTTGGTGATAAAACTTCAAAATTTTAATTTATAATTATAGATGAGAGGCATGTTGCTTTAGAAGTGGAGGGGTTATACATGATTATTGTACTTTCAAGGTCTGGAACATTTTGTGTGGCAGACTTCAAGAGCCATGTCAGTTGGCAATCAGTTGCATCTGGAACAGGATTGGAGACTAAACCCAAGATTAAAGTGGGGATGGACATAAGTTTGTAAGTAACTACTGTGAAAACGATTATTTTTTTTTTTGCCATTACTTTATATTTCTTCTTGCTAGTTTGATTCTGTTAAACTTCATGTAGAGAGTATATCTGATTCATGGGATATGTGGAGTCACATAATTTTCTAATCCAAAAAAGGCTTTGATGTAGATCAAAATAAACAGAATAAAAATCACTGTTAAGAAGGATACTCATAGCCAACTGTGACAAGCTGACTATAGCATGGCAAAAAGGGTAACAAACGAACAATTTCCAGCTCAGTGCATGAATCTGATGATATACTGGATCTTGTTTCTAGACTGAGGAGAGTAGGTGCTTGAGTACCTCAAAGTTACAGCCTTGTTAGGGACAGATCATTAACTTCTTACTGTGAGGTTTGTATTTACTTTATTGCCCATCAAGGAAGAGGATCAGTTTTAATTATTTACTTTCAGAGATTAATGGAACCAAATGGATTTCAGACTGCTGTTTAGTCAGTGGCAGTTTATCAGGACATTATCAAAGTTGTCCTACAGGATACATTTCATAAATTCCAAATATCACCTTCTAGTAGTGTTGCACATGTCGGTGAATACATAGTGTGTGAAGAAAGAAATGAACTAGACAGAGCCCTCAGCAAAAAGAATGATCTAAATGAGACTAATTGTGACAAAGAATTTTAGAGAAGCTAAGGTCATGGCTATGATGGAAGCAAAGAAAGGCTTTTTCCCTTTTGTGATGAGCTGCTTTATTTTTATGAGCAGAAAATGAGTGTCTTACAATTATACAGATTCTTTCATATTTTTCTTTTGTAATGAAATGTATTTATAAAAAGCACTTACTGCTTAAGCATTTTTATTTCAAGATCTGGCACAATATCACATATGTATGACAACGCTTCATAGGTCATCAAAATTCTCAGTCCATTAAAAAGAACATTTCTGCTATCACGTAAACAACAGTGAATTTCAAAAATTTAGTTTTAGTACCAATTGAAGGTATTATACTATATTAAGTAAATGGCACTGCCAAGTAACTCTGTAGACTTGCCTTACTGCAGTTCAAGATAGCATTATCTGCAGACCTTCTGAAGTTGTATCTTGAAGTTAGGCTTTTATGGAGTAAGTATGACTATAAATACTAGTTAATAGTATGGGACAGCAGAAGAGCACAGGGTAATCTGCTTTCTTTTGGACCCATTGCATGCATTTTTTCTCAGTGGAGGCCCTGCATGCCATGCTCAGAGTTTGTTGGCTTCATGGTATGTACTGTGAGGATTGTCTCCCTCCAGTAGCAGAAAAAACTGGCATATGTCTTCCTTGTACCCCCTGAAGAAGCGTGTCTAGGAGGAGCCCCGTGGCTCCTATTCTGTTCATTAACTTGTTTGGTTCACATAAACTTTCTTCTACACTTGATCAAGAAGTGACTTGAAGAGCCAGAAGTTCTGAATAGAAGGATTGATATCCAGGCTGCTGGTCCTTAAGGTAAAGTAAGTTCTCTTCCTCTCCGGATGTCTGGAAAAAGAGGAGGTTGTGCACAGGGTAGCAAGTTCAGTTGTGGGTTTGCAGGATAGTCCAGAATGGATGGGTTTGAGCTTCCACTTTCTTGTCTCTGCCCTGGCCCTTACATCTTCTGATGATCTACTAAGTTTTTGGTTTTCTCTGGTCATCAGAGTGGGGCTGATACCTGTGGGGCCTCCAACTCTGAGAATCGGTTAGTCCTTAACAATTTCATTGTACAAGACTGCCGTAAGATCAGGAAGAGTAAGCATGGAGATGATCTGCATCTCAAACGAGAGGGGTTGAGATAGATATCAGCATGAAAAGGGCTTTAACCATTTTTCCACACGGTGTGCCTATCCTATATGGCTGCAGGTGCTGCTCCAGAAGTGTGTGGTATCGCATCTGCTAGCCTTGTATGAATAACCTAAGTATACTTGGAGTTTACAAATTACATTAAATATCCTTTTTTTTTAGGTAACGGAATCAAGCACAAAATGATGTGCCCAAAGGCATGTGGATAGCATATGGAACAGCAGGGAGAAACCCCGGATCTCAACTAAATCTGTCTCAACTGGCCATCGTTTCTTGCTGCTGTGTTACTTTATCTCATTTATACAGGCAGAAATCCATCAATTGGCTCCATGCTTTAAAATACGTAATGACAAAGAAAAGTTGATTATTAAAAGAAAAATTGTTTGATGAGTGCATCACAAAATCCTGACACTCAGGATCTGGTCTGTATTAGGTGGCTGTCTTTTATGTGTATCTATTACATCTACTGTTGAATCACTTTTTTTAAGACAAAAGAATTATCTCATCACTCTCACTGGCTATATCCTGCTGAGCTCACTGAACCTTTTTGAGCACTCTTCATAGATTCAAAAGGAAGATGAAACTCTGTGGTGGTGATAGTGAGAAAGCAGTGTAGTCTCCTTTCCAGTGAGAAAGCAGTGTAGTGTCCTTTCGAGCTTTGTACGTAAAGGAGACCATCTCTTCAAATGAGCAAAGTCACACTGTAGTCCAGAATTGTTGTATCAGAGCCTCCAAACACCTTCTAACCTGAATGCTGTAACGGTGCTATCCATTACATGGGAGCAAAACCAGCAAATCTGTGAGAGTCTTGGCAGGCATGTGCTTCTCTATAATGATGGCACTAATGAGTACCTTACATCTCACTCCTCTCACCAGAGGTTCTCATGGGCCTTTGCCATTTACCTCAGTGAGCTGAAGTATTGCCAAGGCCAAGTGTCCTGGATGTATACGTACCATGATTTTTAACTCAAATAAGTAAGCTTAAATAAGTAGTTTTTATTTGAGTTCTTTTTCTTTCCTGTGTTCTGGTTTTGAGATAGCAATCACGTTTTCAGTTTTTTCCACAGAATAATGACATTTTGCAAGCTGAGATTCTGGTATGGTGTCTGGATTCCAGTAGCTGCTGTTTCAAGAACATCAAAAATGTCCTTGATAGAGACACTAGAATTTCCAACTACAAAATTCAGGTCTGCAAGGTATGGGGCCATGCTGGCCTTGAAAGATGTGAAAGCACAATAGCAAAAGTGGCCTACTTTGTGGAAATAGGATTGACAGAGAAAGACACTTTTGTTCATATTAATTTACAGGAATTCAAGAGCTTTTGGAGCAGTGGGGGGAGAAAAGGGAAGGAAATATGAGGTAAATAATGGATTAATTAGAACCTTTGCAGAGGACTTTAAAGTAGAGATTAAAAAAACCCCCACAACATAAAACCGGACCCCAAACCTGAAACAAAAACGTTGTGATATTGGTGTTCATGGTACTCTGGCAGAAGAAAAAAAAAAAAAGGGATCTTAGCAGTAAACAGATAGTAAGGGAGTTTTTGAAGACCAACTTGAAAGTATGAAGATACATTAATTTAAAACAATGTTCGCTACTTGGAACTAGGTGATCCTAAAGTCTTTTCCAACCCTAACTATTCTATTCTACTACAGACTAACATGTCTACAAGGAATTCATAAAATAAGAGAGACCTCTTGAGGACTAAGGATGAATTCCATTAGCTCCATTTTTCTTAGGTGTCTTTGATGTATGTGTAACTTGCTTATCTGTTGGTAAAATGAAGGAAAACAGAATAAAGCATTCCTAAGAAGACCTAAGTCAAAACTGATTTCACATCCTTTAGGTAGAAAGGAAGTACATTCACAGCAAGGTGAATGCTTACCCACAAAATTTTGAAGCATGCTTTAGTAACTTGCTACAAGTAAAACACAAATCCTTAAAAGAATTCATTCTGAAGTATCTCAGAGAGGAAGACATAACAAATTTAGACAGTAAGAGGGTAATTTTTGCATCAGACTCTGTATGCTATTTGGCTTAAACTGAAATATTGCAAAATTCAACACTGCAAGTGACTCTTTTGAGGGAAATAACAGCATACCAACAATGTAACTTGTAATGTCTGGAACCACTTATAAATTAAATAAATGTGCTATTTTTAACCTGTCTTGTTTAAAGGTACACATAACTTCTAAGATCTTCCATCAGCCTCCAAAAAACTCTTCTTTCAGCCTCCTAAAAGCATGCTTATCACTTTTATGCTGCAGCAGGACAGTTGCAAGTATTTTTTGTCTTTTTCTAGGACATTCTAATAAGTATAGTATTAATCTTACTTAAAAAAAAAATGATAAAAACTCCAAAATATACTTGGTGCTTTCCAGAAATTATATTCTTTTTATGGTAAAGGGAGGTCAAATCCCAGACAGGTTCCAGTGCTAAGTTCAAAACCAGTAACAACTCAACACAGCGATGAATGGTCACAAATGAAAGTATGTCTGGATCTCGGGAGACCAGGTAGGTAGTTGGGGTTTATTTGCAGTAAACTTTTTTCTTTAGCATTTTAATATTTTGCTTAAAGTGGTAGGATATTTGTGGTTCAATTACAGCAATGTCCTTTTAGATGCAGAATCAAGATTATCTTCAAATGTGATCTCTTTTTTTTTTTTTTAGAGCATTCCTGTTCAGACAAGATACACAGGTAGGGGTGATGCCTCTTACAGACCAGGACCCATCACTTTCTCAGTTATGTTTTTATCATGCATGGCCTGTTATTTCAGCCAAAATCTTCTTCAAGAAATCATTTTTCTTAAGGCTGTGATCATGCTTTATCTTCAAAAAAGTAATTCTTCTGTATGTTAGAGGAGAAGTGGCATAATTTAGAGCCTTCTTTGTTTTAATGTCTTACAATTGGACAAATTTTTTTGTTCCATTGGCAGCAACCCTAGATTGAGTTGTAGGGGCACATTTGAAGGCTCAGAGACAGAGGCAGGGGAAAAGGATAACATGTAGGGGTTTTAAGCTTCATAAGTTGTTTCTGTAAGACAAAGCAGTGGTGCAAATTAGAGGCTGTACCCTTTTATTTGGATAGTGAAAATCGGCGTTACACTTAAGGCAGACCACACCATCCTGCCTGTATCGGTCGCTGCTTAGACTTGTCCTTTAGGCATAACCCTCTAGTGGAACAGGATGGGATTTCAGTCGCACGCAGGAAATGCCTCCAGTGTTTTCCAGTGTGTCACGAGGGATGCACCACCTTGAAACCATCCTGATCTTATTCAAGTTCTGATGCCCTGAGAGGTGCTGCAGGAAGACAGATGTTTAGAAGACAGCTATCTAGATGGGCATTATTGCTGTGTTCCTTGAGGAGAATTCCCACCAAGTCCATGGGAACTCCATGGTCTGAGGTCGATGAGGTGTGCTGCCTTCTTCAGTGTCTTGTTTCTGCCTCGTTAAGTCATATCACCTTGAGGATTACATGTGCTTGCTCTAGATCCCCTTGTGAAGCCTCACTTGCTTTGCTGTGGCCATTCTCCTTTTTGGAGAAAACAGAAAAAATCAAACTTTTATTAACCCAAATTCCTTGTAAAGGAAGAAAGTAAAAGTCACCTGCAGAGGTCCAGGGTGAAAGACAAATGAAAACTCTAAGGTGTTTTTTTAGGGAGAGGAGTGGAGGGACGTCTTCAGGATCATGAAACTGATTCCTTTAAGTTCATATTGCCAGTAGCTACTTCTTTTGACTCCCTTCTCCATGAATTTCACCAGATGACCTTTTCACACTGTGATAACACCTTATTTTGTTCCTGGCTTCCTTTTCCCAGGTATCTACTCTAAGGCAAGACAGAATTTGATGTACACACATCAGTTGCTTTCAGGAAATAATTGTTACCACTGACTGTATATTAGCTGCTGCCAGATTTAGAGGGATTATTCATCCCATAAGAAATAGTTGGGAACCAAAGAAACAGGTTTTAGTTCTCCAGGGCCTTAGGCAGTTAAGTAATTTACAAGAATACCTTCAGGAATCCACTGCTAAAGCAATAAAATATTGGATATAAATGGACTGACATTGTACATGTAAGGTTAATTTGCGAAGGAGAAAGATGAATTTGGGGTTAAAACAGAACATAGTGGTTGGTCTTGTGGCATTCTGAGAAACTGATTCTATTTGTTTTGTCCTAGGTCACTGTAAATTTATGGTAATATACATGCATGTTGTAATCCAAGTGCAATTATGAATGAAATATTTGGTCCTGGGCTATTTTGAAGCTTTGCTGTCAAACTCAGAATGTGCACCAGGTAGCTGCAGGGAAAATGCAGTCACCAGTGCTGGGACTGCCTGTCTGATAACCAGGTTGAGGGAGAACCTACCTGTGTGCTGCGCTGGAGGTGGAACAGGAGCCTGCAGCTGGGGACGGGAGGAACATGCTGCCCGTCAATAGCACACCATCTCTGCTGTCACAGCCTAGCAGTTCTGGTGGAATGTTCTGAAATAGTGCACAAATGGCTTCTACCTCATGACTTTTTCCTTCAGCTACTTGCCAACTGTGGGGCAGAAGGGAAGAGGAGAAGGACAGGTATCTGTGCAGGGGAAGGTACAAACCAAGCAAGTGGAGGCATGTAGTAACTTTCCTTGCTGCTCCTGAAATTAAGATGGACTGTGACTGTGCAAGCAGCTACACCTCTGCTATTGATATTTTTACTCCTGAACAGATCAGTGCTAGCACCAGTCATTATACATCCCAAGCCTGTGTTTGATGCACTTTTTCCTCTTCAGGTGGGATACTCATTCCAGTGTTGTGCAGGGCTTTGCTTCTCAGTCTAACTTACATCAATATTTTTAGATTTCAAGGAAACCTGCAAAATAACTATACAATTTGTTATTAACATTCAGGGGATGTAGAATGAAAGACTTTGAATATCTGTGCTGTCATCCAAGAGTGAAGCTTCTGACATAAGTCACCCATTATACAGGTAGGTCAGTAATTAAAGAAAAGGCAAGAATCTTGGTCAATGAACAGATTTTAAGATGCAATGTACAGTCAGGCATGATGGTTAAAATTAGCATTTCAACATGACCTAGCTACCTGTATATTTCATTAAGCAAAACTTGTAAAGGGCCTTGTGGAAGCACCATCTGCTTATTCCCAATAAAACTGCAAATGCTGTGGAAACTTTCTGCTGCTTGCTCTATGTTGAAAATGGGCTCAGCCCTAAATGCTAAACCCAAGGCACTTCCAGCTTGGATTCAGATTTGAATCAGAATGAGTTGTTCATGTTGCTCTGTAGTTTATGGAGTGCTTTTCTTTCCTATGTGAGTTAGAAGAGAAAAACTACTACAACCTGAACTTCTCTGTGCTTTCCAGACCATGTGATGTATCATCTACAGGATTTTCCTGGTACTTTTAATAATGACTCTTTATAATATTTGTAAACATCCCAGGAGATTCCACTTCCTGATTACTTAGACAATAATTATACAAAAACAAACCACCTAGGTCTAATACAGGGCCAAGATACTGTATGCCAGTTGAACACACTGGAGTCAAAGGCAGTGACTCATTTACAGACCTGTTCTCCACAGTCATTTATAAACAAAAGGATAAAATGTTGTCAAAGAAATAGTGGTTGAATGGATTTTTATAATCCTTTCTAGGTAGAATGACATGGAATACATTAAACCCAGAAATCATGAAGGGGATATGGTATTTTACTATACAGAATTACGTGAGAAAAACCAGGGCATGCTACTGCATTATCAGGTTTCTTTTTATGTGTGGACGATTCTACTTCATCTTACAGGATGTAGTCTGAACATCTCAAGAGCAGGACATGCATTGTACTTCAGTGTTAATGAGAATACTGTAAGTAATGGTGAGAGCTGCTGTATAATGCTGCAGAATAATTTTATAGAGAAGGTAAAGCATGACTGTCTTCCTCAGACTACTTGTATAAATAAAGTTTGTGGGACTGCTCACATGAGGAGAGTGAGAAATATTTGACCCATAATCTTGTGTATCAAATAGCTTTACATATTATTAACGATCTGTAAAGTTGGACATGAAAGTGTGACTTATTAATGCCAAACTTATGTCATGTGGAATAGGAAGAGAAAGAACAGTCTTACCTTTATGGTTTGTCAAGACTTTTTCAATGAACTTGTAAGTGGACCATGGTCATAAGTGCGGATTATAAATTACCTTGAAGGCAGGTGTTTCCTTGGCTGCAGGAAAACTAGTGCCAACATGTATTCACAGACTGTATCCACAATATTCACACTAAAAGTAAGTACCAGTACTTGCAATAGATAACAAATGGAGGTAAGCTTACGACGCTCGAACAAATTTCCAAAATTTACTGAAACTAAAACTGCAAACATAAATACTACAGCTGGAAGATTATTTTTGATCTCTGCCACCATTAAGATTCCCATTTCAGATGTTTTACTTGTAATAGTTCTGTTTCAATATGTGAAAGCCTGAAAGATAGCGATTTTTTCCTCTCTTTTATATGTTCATCTCTGTCTCTCTCACACACGAAGATAAAGGGTAAAAGAAAGGAAAGAAGTGTCAGTTCTTTATCTGGGACACAGAAATGATGATGCTGAGTGGGCTGATGCCTGAGTGCAGTAGACTATCTCTGACAGATATCACCTCTGCCAGAAGCCTATGAAAGGACTGAGAAACCCCAGGGCAGGCAAATACAGAATAATGTGACCACAGGGAAGATTCTTCTTTGTGGTAGTCGGTTAGTGGTCAGCTCTGTCTGAAATGTGCATCAATGCTCTTGCTCTTACAGAGAGAGGGTCTGTTTGCCATATGTAACTGTGGCGGTTTTGACCTACAGAGTCTAAGCCTTTTGAATCCCTGTAAATGCTTTGCCTGGGTTTTTATCTTGTAGCAATGAGTTTAACACTTAAATAAGCAGGTCTTTTCATCACTCCTAAAAATAACTCCTATTTTGGTAGAAATGTGAATTAGAAACATGTAATTTGGGACCACAGCCATTTAGATTCTTATTTCTGATCATTTCCAGCATTGAACTCTCCAGAAAGGAGTGTGGAGAAAGATATAATGTTTGGCACAAAATGGTTGGTGTACTAGTTGGAAACATTTGGAGCTCTATGCTTTGGTGCTGCTTGTTTGTCACCATGAGCTGCTTGGGGTGGCTGTGTGCCAAGGGATGATTGTGGTGATGGTTCGAGGGAGTGCGGGAGCTTCAGCCCACTTTCTCCACTGGCAATCCCTTGTAGTGCCCCAAGCACTCCAGGGAAAAGTAGAAAAAGTACTTTCCAAAGACAAGCATGTCCTCTTTGGCAGCTGTGTTCATATCAGGGTGGTGTCTGAAAATGGCACGCGGTTGGGCTGCAGCGGGGTTGGGTGACATACTTGCTAAAAGGCAGCTTGCTCCTGTATCTGTTGACCTCCTGTGTGAGCAGAGAATGCTTCCCAGGAGTGCATGAGCCACCAAACTTCCACGCTTGGGGCCACGTTACGGGATTTTTTCTTTTTAAATGGATTGCTTTATAAATTAAATTGTCTCCTTCTTGTTCTCTGAGGATAAAGGGTAAAAAAGATTATTTTTTGTCAGTTATGGGATTGCCAAGTGACCATCTGGGGGCCTTGTTGTGGTAGCCATTGTTCAAATTCTGAGTAATAGACAGTTCCTAATTCTTGTATCTCAACATCTAAATAGACCAGACAGATGAAGTGTATGAAAAATGTCAAAAAAAGCACACAAAATCAGAGTATTCAGTTTACATCCTTCATGCTATTTTATTTGATGGGGTATGCTTGCACTAGGGCTGCTAGTTTTTATTTATTTCCAAGCTAAATAGTCTTAACAACTTAAGAGTATGGGGTGTCCTCAACATAAAAAGGACATGAAACTGTTGGAAAAAGTCCAGAGGAGGGCCACGAGGATGATCAGGGGACTGGAGCACCTCCTATATGAAGATAGGAAGAGAAAATCGGGGCTGTTCAGCCTGGAGAAGAGAAGGCTGCATGGAGACCTCATAGCAGCCTTCCAGTGTCTGAAGGGGGCCTATAGGGATGCTGGGGAGGGACTCCTCATTAGGGAGTGTAGTGATAGGACAAGGGGTAACGGGTTCAAACTTCAACAGGGGAAGTTTAGATTGAATATGAGAAAGAAATTCTTTCCTGTAAGGGTGGTGAGGCACTGGAATGGGTTGCCCAGGGAAGTTGTGAATGCTCCATCGCTGGTGGTGTTCAAGGCCGGGTTGGACAGAGCCTTGGGTGACATGGTTTAGTGGGAGGTGTCCCTGCCCATGGCAGTGGGGTTGGAACTAGATGATCTTAAGGTCCTTTCCAACCCTACCTATTCTATGATTCTATGATTCCTTCTCATGGTTGTAACATGCTTATCAGCTGTCTCCAATTGCTTTTTGTTTCTGTTAAATGCTTGCTTAGGTGGAGTAATCAGAACAGAACATAATATCCAACATGAAGGCATACCATTGGTTTGCATAACAGCATTCAGATATTTTCAGTATTTTTCCTTATTGCTTGCTGACCAAGGCAGTTGGAACAGATGTTTCCTCTGAGCTGTAGACAATGACATCTAGCTGTTTTTCTTGAGTGTATAAGCAATGCAGAAGTGGTTCAAATTATGCTTGCCATTGTATATTGCTTCCTGAATTAGTGTAGTAATATTATTTATTATCTGCTCATGCTCTGCCAAAAAAAAAAAAACAACAAAACCAAAAAACCCACTTTTCACAATGGGCTATGTAAATGGGGATGGTCGAAAGCTTTGTTTCTGTGAGACTGCAAAAATCATCCCTTTTTCATGAACGTATTGCTAAAACTTTGCTGAACTTTTAGACAGGGAGAAGTTTCCAATAGCTGGGAATGGCTGTAGAGAGCCAAGACCTGGGAGGTTGTGTAATTACCACACACTCCTCATATTTCATAAGACAGGCGTATCTACGAACTGCAGTTCTGCCTGAGCCGAACTGGTAACTGACTTCTGCCACTTCCCTTTCTCTTTTCTGGAGCTCTGCCTGAAGGATAGCCAGCCACACTTTCTGTGGTGACTGCTAAGGGTGACTTTCTTCTGACCCTTTTTAAACAGACACCTCAAGTAGTTTTAAATGTAAATAATTTAATAGACTCTAGCCAGTGATTCCTAAGGCTAATGCAACCATAGAATCTTGTTTGTAAAATAACCAAGCCAAATGCATTCAGTTGTGAGGCTTTTGCCGTGGTGTGCACATATGATTTAACAACCTCCCCCAAGAATAGTGCATAACAAAACAATTGCTAATGTGTACTTGTGTACCTTCAGACATCTAGAATACAGTTTCCCAAGTAGTGTAGCACAGGTAACGTTTAATGTCACAATATTTGTGATTTTTTTTTTTTTTGAGAGTAATTTTGTGTGTGAAAAGGATTTATCAAGAAAGTGAATATTGAGTTGTGCCTTATGCCTTATTGTCAAATAACAGAATCACATCGACTACTGCACCTGCACATACCCTTTATTTTATGTTTTGAGGCATGAAAAGGAACAGTTCTGTGGTATCCCACATTGAGACGTATGGAGCTGCCTTCAAGGCAGTGCAGACCTGTACGAAATGAGAAAGTTTCTTTGTGAACTTTTATAGAGGATCAGAAGAAAGCTGTTTGGCACAGGTGTTTCTGTAATTGTGATACACTGGAAAAATTCAGCATGTTCAAGGGCACTTATGCTGTGGCTACAGCTGTTCTAACTCACACTCTGCATGGACTATGTGGTGTTTTAGTGTTAGCACACTTGGTTGTGTAATATAAAACAAGTAAGGAAAGGGAATATTAGTTAAACCAAGGTGGGACTTTTTTCTTGTTTGGTTGGTTGGTTTGTTTTTTGTTATTGGTTTATGAGGTTTTATCCCTTCTCATAGAAATGACACTGGCAAAAATTGTTCCATGACAAAGTGACTGGGGTGGAGAATGGCCAGATATTTCTTAATGCTTCTGCTTCTCCCTGCTGTTCATCTTCATGTGCCACTTGGTTTCCCTGGACTAGGAAGCATAAAGCACAAATGCAGAGGGAGATACCAGGATGTGGATGTTTTGAATCTCTCCCTCAGTGCTGATGCATGGCAGTGTAATTCTTTTGTATTTTTGTAATTTTGTTATTCTTTTGCTCCCTGGCTTGCAGTTTGTTCCTGTGCGTTTAAAACAAAGAAGGTTTTAAAGGGTTGCAGATAACAAGTTTCAACTCTGTCAATGCTGTGCTGTGTGTATGTGGTGATCTGAATTACTTTCAAAGCAGGTACTAACACTATCATTGCTGCTAGTATCTAACCTTTCCAGATAAGGCAGCAGGTCTGTTTCACACAGAAAATGAGGATACGGTCCTTACCTGCAGGAGAGTCTAGTCCATGCTGGGAAAGGCATTTATGTAGCCTATACTCTGAGCTTGCAGTCTGGTGCTGCTGGGATGGGTGCTGGCTCAGGAAGACCTGTCTAAGTGGCAAGTCTGATCCTCTACCTGTCCGGCTTCTCTGGATGATAGTGGAGTTACTCTCCAGCGTATTAATCCCAAAATGAGATTGTTCATCTGTAGCCACTTAGGCATTTCCACAGCAGTTTGAGAGAAATTTAACAGCAGGTGGTAGATGTTATTCCTAGTAGGTCTATGAACAGTGAGGCTACTGAAATACACTTCCTTACAGAGCTGTATTTTGTGGTTAGATTCCCTAGTGTCTAATAAGTTACAGACTCATACCACAGCTTTTCCAGGGACACTGATAGGAGCTACTCTCTCATTTTGGCTGTTTTCATGAAGCTCATAGAAACTTGATGTATTTGAGGGTATCTCCCTTCTGCCATGTTGGTTAATTAAACTGGGTAATAGCTTCAAAAGCTTTGAAGGATGGTCAGAGTCAGTGAGAAAGAAATACACAGATGCATAAACACGCACACAAAAAAATACACAGAATGCGCACTGCAATTAGTTTAACAAGCTTTATTTGCTAGGAAAAGAGGCTCAAAATATAAAAAGAGAATGAGGAACAAATTTGGTGGAAATAATGAGGGAAATTCTGTAACAAAAATTCAGCTTGAGTTAAATCTGATTTCCTGGTGCTTATGGCTCTTTTTTTTTTTTTTTTTTCCCCCCATTTGTTCTGATGTTTTGATAATAATTTCAGTGTCATTCATTGCCTTATTCACTGTGCTGTAAGTGAACAATCAGTCAGACCCAGGGGGATGAACAGAATGTTTCTTGGTAAGGGATTCCACTGTAACCATCAGTGGGGAGACATACAGGAAGGGTGCGTTTTTTTTGGACAGTTTTAATATTAAATCCACTTTCATTTTGGAGGACAAGCCTTTTGCAGGAACTTCAATGGAGTGTTGCCAATTTATGTCAGACACCAAGCAAATGGAGAGCTTTAGCTTACCCATTCTAGCACTCTACTTGTTTATAATTTTCATTATACCTGCAGTGACACTTGGCAGACTTCACACGATGGTTGGAATTAGTATCACCTGACTTTTATTTTAAAAATTTACATGTTTAGTATGCATTAGTTGGCTAGCCTCCCAGGGGAGACAAAGAGGAAGAGGGCAGTTATTTTACTGATGATTTTGGGATGGAAGAAATTGCACTTTGTAGGCAACCTAGACTAGAAACTCAAGTACACTGCATTTGAATTGCTAACATGTGGTAAGATTAATATTAGCAGAGCCTCTGCTGACATGCACGGACTATGCTGAAAAAGTTTTAACCAGAGATTGCCATGCTTAATATGGCTTGAAACTTCTTAATACTTACAAAGTGTCTTCCTATTACCATGAATTCCTGTTGATGGTGGTTTCACTAGGTAAAGTTTATGGCACTAATACCCTTCTCATGTATCTAAATCACCCTTCACAAGATATTCATGGTAGCCAAGTGTTTCTACAGTTATGGGCACGAATAACTGTATATTACTTTTCCCATTGACAAGTTCTAAAGTGGGGAAACTTTGAGAAACTGTTTTTTTTTTTTTTGACACGGTATTGTCCCTCATTTAAACAATGTTGCTCATTAGATGGTTCCATCAATCTTCTTATAGAGGGGTGATAGTATCTTATCACAACACACAGAAGGTAACATCCAGTTCTGCCTCATGATTCATACCATTTGTATTCACAGTTTCAGTGAGGTTAGAGGTTGACAGATACACAATCAGACTTTCTCTAAAAAGATAGGAAGTTTTGTTATTTAAATAGAATGATATTGTGTTAATTTAATAGGCATTTTTTTTATCAAATCTTCTGTATTTTCTCTTAAAGGATCATGTAATCAGGTACAATTGTAAGACCTCATACACGGCTTACAATAACTTAACAAAAATTAAAAATAATAGCATATCACTTATCAAGCCTGTAACAAACACAGCAGACTGGTAATCTTACTGCTGATGGTAAATTGAACTTTTCCATTTCTACTACTACACTAATAAAAAAGAAGAGTTAAGGACCAGACACTATATGGGTTGAATATTTTACCCTTTCCTGAGCAGGAAATATGTTATTTTCTATTCTTATTCCTTTAGCAGACATGCGTATAAAAAGGCTACCTCTTATTTTATGAACGTATGGTTGGTGCACACATCTGTTCACTTAACTATACTGTTCTATTGTCCCACAGCTGTCTCTGGGGCACTACATTAAAGCAAAATCAGTCCTGCAAAACCAACTTACTCCATTTGCTTCTTTCCTCTCTGAGCTTTCCTCATGTTCTGTATCTATCTTCTAGATTTACTGGATTATTTAAGTTCATTCAAAGTTAAACTTTATTGTCAGATACATTTCAGGGATCCCACAATAAACGATCCTGGTGTATTTTTGGACCTCATAGCAGCCTTCCAGTATCTGAAGGGGGCTTATAAGGATGCTGGGGAGGGACTCTTCATTAGGGACTGTAGTAATAGAACGAGGAGTAATGGGTTCAAACTTCAATGAAGGAAGTTTAGATTGGCTATAAGGAAGAAGTTCTTTACTGTAGGGGTGGTGAGGCATTGGCACAGGTTGCCCAGGGAAGTTGTGAATGCTCCATCCCTGGTAATGTTCAAGGCCGGGTTGGACAGAGCCTTGGGTGACATGGTTTAGTGTGAGTTGTCCCTGCCCATGGCAGAGGGGTTGGAACTAGATGATCTTAAGGTCCTTTCCAACCCTAACTATTCTATGATTCGATATCCACACGAATATCAGCATTTTATTTAGTACAGCAAAGTTATGTGTCACTTTTCCTAGTTTTGTTTGTTTGTTTGTTTTGTGGTTTTTTTTGTGGTTTTTTTTTGTTTGTTTGGTTGGTTTTTTTTTAGGGAAAAAAGAAAAAATTCAGAATTGAGCTTAATATCTTATCGGACAGTAAAATCAAAGCTAACTGGTCTATAAGCAGGTTTGTGAGGATTCAGAGATATGTGTTGCAAGATCCCAATCTAGTAAACAGTTACAATAATACTAAGATATTTGCCCATGGGCATTTAAAAGAGGTGCAGATGTAGAGATGTAGCTGACCTTCCTTTCTCCTCTTGTGTGACCTGACATACAAGGAATATTCTGGAAGAATCAATGAAGTGAGCAGTAGCAAAGCCAGAGAGCAGAAACCTGACCTCAGAGATGGTAAGCATGCTATGAATGCTTTGATAGAAAAGCAGGGAGACAGAAAGAGTTCAGATATACAGAGTTTCATGGGCAGAAGGCTGCAGGCAAAACTGAAAAGAGAATCCAGAGAAGACAATTAGAAAGAAATATTGTCAGCATTGACACTGAACGGAGAAGGAGAGAAGCTGTGTCTATGAGGAATGGAAGGGATACAAAATCGCAATGCCGCATATGAGATGTTTAGATTAGGCTGTGAACTGTGAGACAGAGCTTGGATTATCAAGGAGTTCTGTCAATGACAGCAGCGGTAGATGTTGGCAGGTGTTTTGCCAATGGTGTGTGAGTAAACAGAATGAAATGAAGGAAGACAAGTGATTCTGCTATCAGTAGGATTTAATAGTGAGGAAAGAACAATTTTTTTTTTTTTTTTACGTGCACTATTGACAAAACAGAAACCATTCAAACAACAACTACTGTTTGGAGACAGCTGGAGAAAGAGGAGGTGAAAATGTTATAATCCAAAAAGCCAGGTGATGGGGCATATTATGTACATTCTACTGAGCCAGCAAAGAGCAGAGGTAGAAAGACATTCAGAAGGAACAAGGCATAGATGAAGATAATGTTTCTAAAGGAACAGTGAAGATAAAAATTACTATGATGCTTTGCCCTTCGAACATACTGAAGTAAAGGTTTATGGTGTGAGTTGGGGTCTGAGGAAGAACATTGTCTCTGAAGCTGCAAATTTCCTTCAGTGCATGAGTTTGCCTTGCTTCTAAGCTGCTGGGTCTCAAGTTGTATATTCATTGATTCAGATTCATCATGGCTAAACATGGGTAGGCAGTATTTGTGACAATGCCAAACTGAGGCTCTAAGTTAGGGATCCCATCACTTTGCATTCTCTTTTCAGTCAAAATAAATGGGAGATTACAGTTAATATAAATGGTAATGAATTAGGGCCAATGTCTCGGTTTTGCATGGAGGGGGTATGGACAAGACTTGAGATTGTGCATTTGTCTGCCATTTATGTACAAGTCTTGAGGTCATGCATCTGCCTGTCATACTTTATTTAAAGGAGATCTGGATGTTTAAATATATCTTGTAGTGCGGTTTCACTATAATAATTGAGTTAGTTATCTATTTTACTATCAGAAATTTTGGATCCATAATTTGTTAGAAATGCCCAACAGACAATATATCACTTCCCAAGTTCATAAAGGCTGGAAAGTATTTTAAATTGAAATCAGCAGAGAAAGGGGAGTGGGGGCAGAAACAGTGAGAAAACACAGAAATATTTCACAAAGAGGTAAGAAATCAGCTACTAGCCACATAGCTACGAAAACAATTCTGTCCATAGTGAATTACCAGGGTTCCACACTATTGTTGAAGGCAAGGAAGAATAACTCTAATATTACGCAACACATTTGTTTTCACATATTTAATTAGATTTTGTAGAAATGGAAAAATAATTTGTTTTTATGGAACTACTATCAGTCTGTAACCCAAAACGTCTTTCAATATTTAAATGTTTTAATATAAACCATTCATGCTGGACTAAGTAAAAAAATATGTTCATAATGGAAATAATCCAGATAATATGGTCTGCTTTCTTTTACAAGCCTCAAATAGCTTCCATTTTACTAACAGTTTTATATTTGTATAAATGTAGGTAGGAAATATTTGTAACATAAAGATGTATGGCCATTTTTTACATTACTGAATAGGTTGTATGCCAGCAGTATGTTAGGCACGTTATACCTCAGTCTGACTGACTGTAGTGTTGATTTCTTTGTAGAGTCATCAGAGAGTTACAGAAAGACATCTTCTGAAAGCCATCGAGGATTACTTTGTCATCAGACCAGTTGGATCTCATCTGGGTTGCTTGTCATCAGCTCAGTGCAACATTTATTGTGTTGTCACAAGCACAGGCAACCTTTTCTGAGGTTTGGCCTTTAGCTGTTTGTAGCTTTCTCTGCTAATCCAGCAGAGGATTGAGAGTGTGCTGATCTGAACTGGTAACCAATTAGAAATTTGCATTGAAGAGAATATCGGAAGTTAAGGATGCGCTAGGCACAGTTTTGCAAAACATTGAAATGACTTTCTTTGGACTTTTCAAATCACAAGTCAAAATTTTTTAAAATATTAATAAATTCACCCCACACTGGACATTATCTTATGCTGAATGCAGTTCCATGGAAGCAAGTGATAGTATCTGTAGGGCCAAATGCAAGTACTGTAAAGCTGGTTGGTGGCAACTGCATGATCAGATATACAGCATTTTATAAGGCCTTTGAATTGGTTCTCACAGGTTTTGTGTGTGACAGTTGTATCTGAATTCACAGCATACATGTGGATGCACGCTGAAAATCATTCTTGGAGTCCTGAAGAATGTTTCAGGAAAAGGACTTCCTTCTCCTGAGCATAAACAGTATTTTTGTATTTTAAGACACATACCTGACTTCCTGGCAGAAGTCAGACTGGATGAACCTACCAAATAAACAGCTAGAGTAGACAATTGTATTTAGAAGTACAGGTACTGTCTACTTGTCATACGTTCCCTAGGCACAAACAAGGCCCAAGCGTGCTGTCCCAAAATATATTTTTCTTGCCAGTCTGGGTTGTCTTGATTGTCCTTATCCTTAGGATACTAAGTTTAACTTCACATAAAAAATAATAGTATAAACCTGAGACATTGTTGTCAGATTGTAGGAGTCAATGATTATCCGTACTGTGAAATATCACAATATATGAGGAACTCTAACATAAAATACCCCATGTTGTTAGGCAGGAGAAGCCAAAGGAAGTGTTTGGGTACATGTGAAGGAAAAGATGCTTAAAAAAACTCTCCGTAGAAGGAGCCTTCTGATTGCAGCCTTAACTGACTCTGGAGTCTCAAATGGTGCTCACCAGCAGAAAGGGTCTCTGCCAGGTGTGTCTCAGCCTGGGAAGACTGTGGTAGTCCATGCAAGTTGCGCACACCAAGAATGGGAGTGCCATCCATACCAGGTCAATGACAGTGACAAATTGTTGTGGTTTAAACCACGTGAATGAAGCTTAAACCACAACAGAAATGCTTCTTAATGATTCTGAATAGCTCTCAGATCTTGTGATGTCCATATATTAGTACCACCTTCCGTCTTTCTCCTTTTCCCTTCATTTCCCCCCCCCCCAAATACATCTAGTGGCAAATGTTAAACGACATTCTCTGCAGTTTAAAGGTGGGGAAAGGTTAACGCCTCATGTACTTGATCAAAACAGAGTGAGTTGGAAGGACAAGCAAGCTGGAAGGATATAGTTTATACTACTCAATCATTAAAATCAGTCTGGATGCAAAATTTACATTTTTTTTACAATTCAACTTACATTTGCAACATCTTTTGAGGTCTTCAGCAAAAAAATTCTATTATAAATTATTTAAAGTATAAATCATGATACAGTATTATTGCTACATTTGAAAGATCCTAGTTGTTTAGGAACAACTGTTTGAGAAATACTTTTTGTCTTTCAAGTAGAAGATAAGATTTTGTGGAAGTTATTTCTTTAACTGCTATATTATCTTCAGAAGTTTTGTTTTTCCTTGTCTATGTTTACAGTGAGGGAGGGCAGGAAGTCAGAAATGATTCATACCATTTTGGGATGTGCTGCTTTCTCTGACGATGTATGATTACAAAGCTGGGCCCACTTGTTAGCAAGAACTTCACAGAGGATGTTTTCAGCTCCATACTCTTATTAATCACTTCTTAGTTCTTGTAAATAATCTACGCAAGTACATCCTTAATACGTCATAGGCACTCTGATGAATAACTGGCAGTTCAGCTTTGAGAAATGTAGCCCAGAAATTTTTATAAGTACTTTCTCACCATTGTGGCCCCTTTTCTTTCCATTTGATGTAATTCATCTGAGGCAATTGTTTTGAATTTTAGAGCCTTGAGTCCAAGCGCTTATTTGTTTCACTTATTTTAAAATATATTTCCACCCCCAAAAGAGGGAGTGAGATTCAGAGAAGCAGACTTTTGAAAATCAGGAAATATGTATAAAAATAGATCTATTAAACAATGTTTGTCTGGGTTCCCATTGATATTTTTACTGCAATTTTTAGAAACTGTTGGTATTTTAATGAGTTTTTTTCCATCCATCTGCTTCAGTTTGATTTTTGCAGAAAAGATATAAATCCCACATTTATGACATCACAGTTTGTTGCCATGGAATTTACTATACTATCACAAACACACTGTTATGATTACATGACAGTTTCAAATCAGAGGATAAAATGCATTCCAAGTGAGAAAACATGTCTTTAATTCAAAAAAATATAAATGAGAGAAATAAATCTTCTGGAGTACAGAGCACCAGTGTGATGGTACACAAGCACAGAATAAGGCTCTTTTTTTTTTGCTTCACAGAGCTCCTGACCTGGTGCAGACAGAGGCACTACAGTGGTGGCCTGCAACATGCATGGCATAAATATAGACTTGAACCAGATATGAGATCAACAGCTGTTGCAGATGAGTTGGAGGAAGGGGCTGGTGAGAAAGAGAATAGATTGGAGGGCTACTGAAGTTAGAGGTACTTCATGCACTTCAGAAGCAAGGTGAGCTAAGAAAAAGCAGGGTGAGTTCATATTTACAAAGACAAAGCTGTTGCTTTGACTGCCTTTGACTGAAGCATGGGATGTACTTCCAGGGAGCTGAAGAGGGCGGGAAAGCAGTTGGAGGAGTCCTGGTGGGACAGAAAGCACTGAGAGTCAGTGGATATTAGGGCAGAGGTGTAATCACTGCTTTGTTGTACAAACATTGAAGGGCTGACTGCACCGTGGCACAGAAGGGGTTCCAATGAATTCAAAGGGATGAGCACTGTGTTCTTGAAGAGTGAGGATAGGAAACGAGCCTGGGCAAATGAGAACAAAGAAAAAGAGGGTAAGAGAGAAAGATTATGGAAGTTAGTATGATGAGTAATTAAGGCACAAGTATGGCTGCAGTGGTAGAAATGAGAAAGGAATGATAAATGCTGGAAGAACATGGAGGAAAACCAATAATTTTTTTTTTCAGGAGTTTGTCCACAAAGGGAATTCAGGTAGAGATGCACAGAGCATGAGCCCTCTCATGCAGATATAAGCAGAGCTAAAAAGGTATAAGCTTATTGAAGGCTTGGGATTCTGTTTGAGAATCCAAGAGAGAGGTAAAATAAGATACTGATTAAAATACTGGCAAGTGTGAAAGCAGTGGATGGAAAACTAAGGCAAGATGAGATGAGATGGTAACCAGGAGATAGTCAGGGAGATGTCTGTGTGGCAGTGCAGAGAAGTGGAAATGCTGGGATATTAGGAAAGGAGGTACCTGAGTATCTGGAAGAGGAGCTCTGAGCCTAGCTGCCCCCCTAGGTGGATAGAGCATGATGTCTCTATCCGTGCCACTTTCTACCCAGTGCTACTACTACTATAGTGAGTTCTGCAATTCCCCTGGGGAGCAGAGTTCCCAACCAGTGAGTTGGAAGTCTACTGTCTATTGACACATACTGTGTATTGACACAATTGAAAGCTGAAGTGGCGGGACTGTACTCTAATGCACATGCATTACATACACATACACATGCCAGGCAACAGGGTCTTTCTTCCCTCCTCTTCATAAGTAGCTTCATATTAAGGCTTCTTTCTCTGTGGCAGGAATTTTTCACCTTGATGCTAGAGAACTTTTATTAGTGTGGAATGATGAAATTATTTGCTAATACTTTTTATGCAGCTAATGCAGAAGGCTGTAGACATTTAGCATGAATAAACCAGGCTATTCTTGTTGAAAACCTCTGACTTGGTTCAAAGCACACAGACTGCTTTACAGTGTCAGCCTTTCCCCAGCTTCATGTGGTAGTGGCACAGCCACAGCCATGTAGGGACAGCTTCTTAGCTGCTGTGAGCTAATTGTTGGTTCACCAAATGTGTATGCTTCCTCCACCCAGCAGCTCTTTCATTGGGAAGTGAATTTGCACGGACAGTGCTCAGTTCTTGTAATGCAGCCTCAGAGTTACCATGAAAACATACTGGACAGGATGCACAAAATTAACTTGCCTGTCCTTTCCCCCAGGGATAGTAACACATGAAAAAGACTTATGTTCTTTACCAGTAACATATAATCAGATGCAAACATAAAGTTTTGCAGGGCTATTGAAATACTTCTGTAATACCTTTCTTTTTAAACAACAACAAAAAAGCATTTGCTATACTTGGTCTCATGTTAGCAACACATTCAAATGCTGGCACGAATTATTATTAATTCCTTTCGTGTTTTTGTAACAATGTTAACCATGATGAATTCATTTGGTACCAATATGGATGTCATAAGTACTTTATCAGATTTCCAACTCAATTCATGACTAATTACCTTTACCATTATTTTAAGGAGTTAACCAGATGTGCTTATGATAGCATTAAGGTAAACAATGACTGATGCTCAGAGGTTATGATTAGAGCAGCTCTACACAATTTGACAAAACCTCATGTGCCTTTCAATATAAAGCACCTGCCAAACCACATGTGCACCAGATTTCTCAAATTCCTTGTCACTCATTAATGCAGATGTGGCCCATATTTTAAAAGTCAATTTGTAGAAAGGAGATTTTTTTTTTTTCCAAAAAAAAACAGGCTGGCTTCCGCTTCAAAACCCACAAACTCTCTAACTGAAATTTTTGGTGTTTGCTGGTTGAAATACTGTTATATGATCTACATTTTTTTTCCACCCACTTCAGTATACCACTTTAACACAGAAATAACATGCCTAAAGATGACCTTTCACAAAATAGTACAATTTAGGTATGAGAAAAGCCTATTACCTCAAACTATCCAGCTTCCTGCCTTTGTCAGGTTGTTTCCTACTTTAAAGTCAGTAGGGTTTGGTAGGGTTAGTTCATTCCATTTTTGAAACTCTCCAAGGAGCCTAACCACTTCTCCAGGGGAACTATTCCAAAACCTAATACGTTGCAATGTCAGTACATAATTCAACCTAATTACTGCATGTTTGGTGTTTACATCCTTTGGATATTTGAAGATGTTTACCAGTGGTTGTTCTGCTTCTGATGTCTGCAGGAAAGTGGGAGGGAATTTTAATAAATAATTAATAAATATCAGACAACTTTGTTTACAAACTATCTGGGGAACATCTGATACTTTTTGCTAACTACCTATTTGGGTTGTGTGGTGGAAGGAGGCCAGGGTGTGTGTGTGTTTGCAGGGGGAAGACTATCAAGGGGTAGAATGACCGGTTTGCTACAGTTAAAAGGGTGTATCCAGCTCATCAAAGAGTGAAGAGTTGAAAAAGCTTCTGTGTTTACTTTGGCCTTTAGTCCTGGATTTCAAAGGTGCAGGAAGTCCAGACTTTAGAGACTGCCTAACTTGAAGGGACTGTGGACACAGCCCATCCAGAAACCTGGCCATAATTCTCATTTTGTGCTGCCATGCAGCTTCTATTATGAGGAGTCAGACATGAAGAATTAAGTGGTTTTTACGCACCTAAATGTCGATCATGTGAGATAGGAAAAAATTTGTCTAATAAAAACAGAAGTCCTGGTCAATAGTCAGTGAGAGCATATGGTGATCCAGGGCTTCACCTGCATTTTAACATATACAATTTCTGCTCACAAAATTACTTGTGTAATTTCTTGCATCTAAAGTCTTTAGGCGATTGAGGTATCTATTTTATCCATGCTCAGAATACCTGCAAGGCACATTTTCTCTTTGATTGTGCCTTGCACAAAACCATAGAATCACATAATTATTTGTTATAAAGTTTGGCAAGTGCATAGGGTGCCAAGTACTAGATATGAGGACTAAAAGTGGATCCCATATTTACTTCATTGCTCTATTCTAATCTCTCATATATCTGGGACTTATATGGCACCCATATCTAAGTATCAGTTTGGCTTATATGCTTTGGTGCTTTGGAAAATCCTTTGTCTGCACTTTTAAATGCTTAAAAAATAATAAAAAAAAAAATCAAACTAAAACCCCACACCTTAATTAACCTTACCAGCATCTTTTACATACTAATCTGTTTTGATTTCTTTCTCTTCTCACGTTTTTTTTTTCCTTTTTTCCTTTTTATTTGTAGTGTTTACATGGGCAAATGTAAACTGGAATAAACACCCCACAGGAAACATGATTGATCTGACATTTCTTCTTCACGTGTCGTTTCCTATTAATGTGCTGCAGTATTCAGTATTGTACTGAATGAAGCAGGTAATTATAGAGACTTAAGTGATCCATAAATTACTTATTCATATTTTAGCTTTTAAATGTAACAATTTAGTTTTTAAAAATGTGAAAATACTGTGAATTCTTTGAAAATTGAGTATTTTTCAAATATTGTGTTACAGGACCACAGCAATGCAGTTGCCCAGCTCCTCTTGGTCCTGGTGCCCACACTGCCTATGATGGGCACCTGAGCAATAGTAGTTCCTGCATATGCAATTCTTGAAGGATTAATGGGATCTGGCTATATTCTTTTTACTGCTCTTCTGGCTAGGATTATGCAAACCTAATATTTGTTTAGCTTGGGTCCAAACCCCCTCTACTGCCCCAGAAAAACAGGCGAGGTGGTCTAGTTTTATAGTTCCTTTGCATGACCTTGTATCTTGCTCTTTTCTCAGTCATTTTCTTCATCTGTCCCTACTTTGTATTTAGGAAAGCTGTAAATTTCTAAAAACTGGAGATTATACATTTCTGAACAATACAAATGATCCAAATGCCATTTTTCCACTCCAGCAATTTCCACTTCAGTTTTTCCTTAGCTAATATCCAAGGTTTGGTAGGGTTAAGGTATGTTCTGTGTCCTGATGAAATGTAGTGCTAATAAACCACCAAGGAATGGGATGTGCTGGGACTTGCCCCACTGTTGATGTTTTAAAGGCTAGCCAGCTGTTGAGCCTATTCACTGTCCCATCAGACTCAGAGCTGGTCTTGGGACATTTTATTGATCCCTTGACTTCAAAAACCTGGTTAGTTGGAATTAAAATAAGAATCTTTCCTGGCTTTCTGGGTAGTACTTTTGAAACCTTAGATCTGGTCACTTGTTAGGAAAACTACTGCTATTATATCTTGATTTCTCATTAGGCACAGAATCACAGAATAGTTGAAGTTGGAAAGGACCGCTGGGGGTCATCTAGTCCAACCTCTCTGCTCAAGCAGGGTCATCTGGAGTACATTACTCAGGATTTTGTCTAGGTAGCTCTTGAATATCTCCAAGGAAGGAGACTCCACAACCTCTCTGAGCAACCTATTCCAGTCACTTTCACAGTAAATAAGTCCTTCCTCATGTTCAGGTAGAACTTTCTGTGTTTTAGTGTGTGACCATTGCCTCCTGTCCTATTGACTAGCATCACTGAGAAGAGTCTGGCTCCATCCTCTTGACATTCTCCCTTCAGATAATATGCACATTGATCAGATCTCCCCTGAATCTTCTCTTCCCTAGAGTGAACAGGCCTAGCTCCTGCAGCCTTTCCTGACATGAGAGATGCTCCAGACCCTTAATCATTCTAGTCGCTTTTCACTGGACTTGCTCCAGGAGCTCCGTGTCTGTCTTGCACTGAGGAGCCCAGAAATGGACACAGTACGCCAGGTGAGGTCTCACCAGCCTGAGTAGAGAGGGAGGATTACCTCCTTCAACCTGCTGGCAATGCTTGTCCTAATGCAGCCCAAGGTACCATTAGCCTTCTTGGCCACTTTTCAATCCAGTTCATGAGAGAACGCCATCATGATGTAGTGAATAAAAATCACCCCTACAGTTTGCAGTGAGGTATAGAAGCATCTGACAATCCAAATTCTCCCCTCTGAGGGTTACAGATGTACTAGAGAAATACTGTGATCACTCTGTCTTACTACAGTTCTCTGGCTGGCTCAGTGCCATTTGAGGTGGCTGACTGCCAGTGAGGTCTGTGATCTTTTGATTTTCTTCTCAGTGTGAACCATCTGCTCCTTGAGTCCATGCTGCAACTCAACTTTTTTAGCAAGGTCAAAGTTGGCTGCACCTTTCTCTGTGTCCCTTATATTCCAGGAAACCCTCTGATCCGCAACACCCAGTTTGCTGTTATCTTTTTGATTTATTTATATTGCTGAATGATGGGAACATTGTTATTGCTCTTCCTAATGAATCTAGTCACTGATAGACTGAGGTGTTTCCCTCCCTCCCCTTTTTTTTTAAGTTTTTCTCCAAGCCCTTCCTGCGAAGTTTCCAGGTGCTGTTTTAATTCCTTTTGCAAAGTTTCTGCCTCTGACTAAAAAGTGTCTTTGGCTATCTCGGACTTTAGCAAGTTCAAAAGAAATCTTAGCTCACAATTTCTTCCCTTGGGGAAATCTTTGGTTTCCTCTTCAAAAAGGATCTCACTACTCACACCATTGTTGCTGTTTTTATAGAGTAGGTAGCCAACATTCATCATTTTGCAGACTGTTTCTATTATGACAGAAGATATATTATATAGCCATATATTTTTTTATGTGATCCTGTTTATTCACAAGGTGTACAAACATTCAGATTCCAGGAACTGTGTTATGGTCATACAAGAGAAAGCATTTTCTTTGCTCAGAGATACAAACACATTTTCATGCAATGCTCAGTCCCCCAAATTCATGAGTTGTCTTTCTTTCAAAAAGTGCTTGTCTTGCTGGGCTTTTTTGGCTTCTTTGCTTGCATCTGGCTGTTCCTGCCCATAAACACGCACAATTTTACCAAACAGCATGTAGTTTAGATGAATTTATGGACATGTCCCAGCAAAAGTCCTTTGCCATCTAGGTCAGCTTCTGATTTGGCTCACATATGGCTGGAGTTTTGGGTAATGACTCACTTGTTTCAGCTGTTTTATGTGCCTTACACTAAAAAGGGATATAGTTGCTTTTTCTATTTGCTCTATATGAGGAGGCCTGTTAACAGTATCAGTGATGTCTCACTCAGCCTTCACCATAATACTAAATCTGTGCTTAAGGAGGACTGGATTACCCTGCAACAGATAACAGCTGTCATAAAACTGCAACACAATTTTATTTATGCCTTATGAATTTTCATCCTACTGGTTTTCTCAAAGCAGTCCTCAGAAGAGAACTTCTGTGGCATCAAGTGAACAGGAAAGAGTATTTCTGAGTTAAAGTTCACCATTTACTTCTTCTGCAAGGCATGGGTTAATGGACATAACTGTTTCTTGTTCTGCCGATTACTCAATCAGTCAGTAAGATGTGAAATTATGAATAACTGCAGCTTCACACTGTTTTATTACATCACTTCCCATGTCAGTAAGGTATTGTGCCAGCTGTAGGTGGCAAGATGTTGGTAGGGGGACTGCAGGGTGGCCTCTGTGGGAAGATCCCAGGGGCTGCCCCTAGTCCAGCTGGTGCCAATGGACCCATGGCAGGACGCAGCTGAGCCCATCAAGCCCCGAGACAAACTGGTGGCACCTCTGGGAAATATGTCTAAGAAAGGGTAAATTCAGTGTATAGGCAGAGGAGAAGGGAACCAAAGAGTGAGAAACATCAGAGGTAACACTGTGTCCTTGAGTCTACATTTGTCATACCAAATTGCAGCTATATTCCTGTATGGGGAACATCCTGTTGGCTAGAAAGTCATCTGTATAATAAGGCATGAGGGGCAGTGGTGGTAAGGGGTGAGCTGCCCACTGCCATGCACTTGGAAACAAAAGGCAGAATCAGAACAGCTGAGTCTCTAGTCATAGCTCTACGTGGTTTACTTCCTGCAGTTCTTCTGGATTTGTACTGGTGAAAGAAGATAATTAAATTTTACCTACAGATATCCTATAGAGACATGACTTTTCAGTAAGTGCAGAAAACACATTTTCTTCTGTGTGTGCAGACAAATAACTTCTATAGGATGGCCTTGGCCAGGATGTAAGATCTTAATGCTGCCAGACTGTGGAAACAGAGATCTGTAGATCCATTTATATTATTCTAACTTACATTGTAGTTATAACCAGTAAGAAAGAGGTCAGAATGTCAGGTGCAAAAGGTTTATATATGGCACAGAATAGTCTGAATTTAACACTTATGTTACAAGTTAAAAATAAAATTCATGCTACAGGCTGATCAGCAATCATGTGAAACAAGCACTCCTTCCGGATAAGATTATTTTATTGATTATTATCACTTAAAGTATATTTGAAAACAGTTATATAATTGTTAGTTATGAAAATATACACATTATTTTCCAAGGAATCTGCAGAGCATCCTTGAAGCTTTAGTGAAACTGCTGCATATTCTTTTCCTGAACACACATATTTCTTTGTGACACTTACCTCCAACCCCAATGTGACTTCTCTTTTTTTTCACTATGAAGAATTCAATTGCATAAGTTCAGTGGGAACCTAAATGAACTCTCCCTGCAGATGGAATAATTCTGAGAATGTCTTTATCCCCTGAGCTGGGACACTGGCCTATGTAATTTTTTGAATTAAGTCTGTTTACTTTTGCCTTAACAATTCTGGAACTTTTGCTCTGGCCAAAACCAAATCAATGCCATTCAGACCTTTATTTTTTCTTTTTTTTTTCTCTCTCTCTTTTTTTTTTTTTTTTTTCATTTTCTGGTGGTCCTGTAATGAAACAGAAAAGGCTTTTCAAAAATCTGTTTTTTATTATAACTTCACCCTAGTTCCTCCCATACAGGAGATGGATCTCAGTGTCTCAAAACACAGAAAGTTGCTAAAGATCTCAGGGATTTAAAGGAATTAACAGTGCCTTTAAAATACCTAGCCAGCCTTTCTATACAAAGAAAACAAAAACAAACAAAGTGCTTTAAGATGTCTATAATAATAAGAACCTGTTCTTTTTTTTATTCTTCCTTCATCCAGACTTTATCCTATTTCTTCTTTCTGAAAAAGAGCTGAAAGAACAGCATGGAAAGTATTTGTGTGTTACCTTAGCAAACTCCGAGCAACATACCAAATTCAGTTCTACAGAGTGTAACACAGAGTAAGGCACGGGACAGCAGTTTGGTTTTGCTATCCTTTTTTTTGCTGCTAAGGCTACTTCCTGACTTTATTTTCTCCTGCCTCAGGTTTTGTGTTCTGAGCACTGAAAAGACTTTTATCTAAGTTTAAGAGACACACCAAATAAGCAATCAGAAATTCCAGTATCACTGTGCATCTGTGGTATCACAGTTGTTTGGTTATCCACTTAGTACACCTACCTAGAAAAAACTTGGTTCAGTTGTCACAGTATGTAAGACAAACACAATCAAATTATGGCAGATAATTTAGAGATCCACTTTATGGATGAGAAATAAATAATGCTGTTTCTTCTATCATCAAGACTTGTGGTTTGAACAGTGATAGATCTGCCAGTTTTTCAGTTTCATGGCAGGTTGAGCTAAAGGTTTTTACTTGTATTTACCAGTTTTGAGTTAAAGCAAAAGCAAAGCACAAAATGTTGAATTTTACTGATTATTCTTAATTATTCTTAATTAAAATCCCTGCAACCAGATAATTTTGAGACAGTTTCCAGATAAAAATGAGTAGCAGTGATCAGGAGAACTGATGTAAAGGACTTTGATTTTTGTGGTAGAGCTCTTCTGAATTATGTGTTTATGGTTCAGAAAAGCATATACCTGCAGCCTGCAGGTTTTGTTAACATTTAACAAATCCAGTGGTTTTAACAAGAAAATCATATCTGCACAACTTGATTTGGTGGGATAATTTAAAACATAATTTCTAAGTTACACCAGGAGGTATATGGCATTTGAATATTCCTAGTCTGATCTATCCCTACTTAGTACTGTTGTATGGTCCTCAGGAGATTTCATGTTAATTTCAATTCTTTTTGGTAGAATTTTGATATTTCTCATACTTAGCTGTGTATCACTCCTAAAGCATCTCTGTTGGTCATGGATTAAAGTGACATCCTACATGAGTAATGGCAAAAGAATCAGCTCTGAGCATAGAAAGCACTAGTATGGAACAGGCCTAATTAATAGAACTCTAGAAATATAAGGGACACAATATTAGATGCTACTGGGGAAGAAAAAACCCACCATTTTATTCAAGAGAGAGTAAGAAGAATAAAACACTAGAAAGTTAAAATGTGTCTCAGTTAAGCAGCTTATGCTGAAGATCTTAGCTGTAGAAAGATAAGTTGTTCAAAATTGTTCAAAATTCTAAAAGAATTTAAGAATAATTCACCCTAAAATTAACAAAAAAACTTGATTTCAAAGTAGGTAATTCTATTTGTGCGTTATTTGTCAAGATGGTATCTTAATCTCTGATGTGGTTGGAAATGCAGTCAATTAATAGCAATATATAAGTTATTTAAATGTTATTTTCATATACATAAACAATAACAAGAAGGTAGCATCCAAAATCCCGTTCAAACTGGGACTTAGATAAAATCTGCCTATGTTGCAGATAATATAACAATCACCATGTTTTCCCATCATTGTTGAGGTACATTAATCTAATAAGCTTCTCCCTGATTGGTCTGCAAGTTTCCTAGGAGCCTAATTTTGGTTGTCTACATCTGCTCACAGATTGGCACAAGTGCCCATATCTTGCTGCAACTATCCTGCTTCATATAGCTTCAGTAGAAAGGCTGGCTATGTTTTCTTTACGCAACCAAAGTTGTCTGGTAATTAGTTATGTCTTTGTGCTTGATTTCGGAAAGTTATCTTTATAAAGTGACCTCTTGCGTAAGAGGTTGTTCTCATGTTCACCTGATCCTGAGAAGTATCAGGACATTTGAATATGTAGTAATTTGGGTGCAATGCTCTTTTCTCAAATTTGAATATGCATTGCCTACATATGGGTCCAGAAGATCAGGATAAGGCTTTAATTCAAAATTGAGAATGGATCAAGGCTTTTGATATTTACTCCTAGCTGCATTCTTCCATTTTAGTTTTGTGCATACCCAGTCTCCCCTCTGAGGGGACAGCCATTTGTTCTTTTAGCCCATTTACTTATGTAGTTTGTCAAAGGTGGGGAGTGCATTCTTGAACCTGCTGGGTTCAGGTGACTTGCCTGAGCTATGGGAGCTGTGACTCAAACCTCTCGGCTTGACATGGACCCAGGACCTTCCTGATGGTCCTTTTCTCTGGCTGGAAACAGCTCCCATGAGAATGCTTGCTTATGGTATTTCCAGGATCAGTGGAGACACAGGTAGATCTTTTAGCTGGATTAAATCCCTTACAAGATTTCTTTAAGACCCTAATTTTCCTCCATTGATTTTATGGGAATGTGGACAGTTATTTTGAAGGACAGGATCACCCCTCCCAGAGCTATGTGACTAACCTTCATGCAATTTGTATGTGAGGCACCACTGAAACCCACCCGGTACTAATAACATTAATAGGTCTGGGAGCAAACGCTGTTTTTGTGGTATTTCAGTGTGACATATTGCATCATTATCACTGAGTCACAAATGGCAAATGTTTATTGGTACCTTTCAAAAACTCTGCTTTCCAGTTTATTGTTAGTTTATAATAATTTTCCAAATGATTTATTTTATTATTTATTGTTTTTTTTGTTCAATGAGGAACAGAGGTGGAAATTCCTCAGCTGAGTTCAACAGTGCCATTTTATGAGCGGATGAGCTTACAAGTTACTGTGCATGTGCTTCAAATGACATAGCATGTCCAACCCCTTTCTTGGAACTAAGGGTGGTGACTGAGCAATGGGCACAGCACCACGAGCTGTCTGATGGCGAGAACCCTTCCCTGTGCTGTACTGCATACAAAGTGTTGCGTTGTCATACAGTCAGCTTCCTTTGATCCGCCCTGGAACGTGAATTCCCCTATGGAGAACACCCAGATATGATCATCCAACCTCCAGATTTGTATCTGGAAAATTCTTAATTAGGGCAAAAATACCCCTGTGTGTCTGCCCCATGCAGCTCTTACTGACGTGGATAGGTACTGCATATTTTAAATGCCTGCAGCCAGTGAGTAAGGAATGAAGGCTGAGCCCTTTTCCCTGTCTACTTTCTTTAGCAGATACAGGCCTGCTGTGTCACATGAACAGACTGACTCAGCTATAGCTTGACCTTGAATTGACCCTACAGTGCTCAGTCTGAAGGAAATAGTTAAGTAATAACTAAAACACACAAAAAATGTATCTGCTTACTGGATTATTTTGCCCAGATTTACAGTACTTAAGAACCATCAAGTATTTTGCTTCAACAGAGAATACAATTATATTATTAAAATAGTAGTGAGGGATCCTTTTTTCACATTCTGTATGTGCTTTTTTCCTACTGTTGACTGAAATGGAGGCCAGAGGAACAGTCATTGCTTGGCTGCAGTTTTTCTTTAGGTTTGTTATCTGGACTTTTGTAGTTTCTTTCCTGTTGGAATTGGTCACATTGCATGGGGAGACCAAAAGCAGCAGGTTCCTGCTCTTTTGCCTGTTGCCCATGTGGCAGTTAAGGTGGCTGGCAATAGCATCCTGCATCATCAGGCAGCACATAGATGGGAATGTGGGGAACTGGTTTTGTCAGCCAACTAGATGGGAGGGTAGTAGTCATAAGAGGGAAATCATATGATCTAAGCATCAGTGAGTAGTAGCACATAACTTTTCTCTGGGAGTAAAAACTGCCCATACCTGTAATGTTACAGACTTTCCTTTAGCAAAGGCCAAATTTACAGCACCCCTGAAAGACAGCGGAGCTGCCTTTTCCTGAGTAAAGATCTACCTTACCAAAACCAATGCTGATATTTGCATCTGTGCAGCCTTTAGCTGACTGGCTGTTAAAGGGCTTATGGTTCCTGCTCTGGAAATTTGGTGGAAAACACATTTTCTGTACCTTCACACACAGATTGCAGCACTGCAGATTTTTCTATACTTTTCTCTCCAGTATGTGTGAGCCTCGACTTGAAGCAGCTGGATTCAGGGGTTACTTCTTTCACTGTATGTGGGCCATGAGTCTGTGGTGTGGCCTCACTGCTGAAACTGCCAACAGGAACACAACTAGCTATGCGAATCATAATGTCATGACTTGAAGTGGTGTATTCTCACCATATCAGCAAATGTTTCAGGTTTTATAGTATGGTCATATGTAAAGTGGGCTGAGATTGCTACTTTGTTTCATAAAAATCAGCAATGACTTACATTCATCATCCAAAAGTTGCAGAAGCCTGAGTGACTGTGTGGATGGAAATGCTGCTGTCAAGCCATTGAGAGACACAATTCCCTGCAGTTCTCTAGACCACCACACAGGCCACTGCAAACTGCTTGATAGCAGCCAGCACACCACAGCATGTGTGAGACAGAGGCAGCCTTGGTGGGGCATGGAAAGGTACAGGGAGCCATGTCTCAGAGAATGAAAGAAAAGCTTTAACACCGATTGGGCACCTACCTACTTACCTAAGAACTTCTCTCTCATTGGTTTCAGTAAGAATTAGGCTGTCTTGCATCTGTTTGAGTTTTAGCAGCTGCAGTACTGAAGAAGGCAGAAGCGTCTCATCCTGCAGTGATAAGCAGGTTGCCTGGCTTCCTGGGGTTAGTCCTCTGATATCGGTAAAGTTTCACATAGACAGAAGGACCTGCTTGCTAGATATGCCTACAGAATCAGGGCCTCCGAGGGGGAAAAGCTGAAGGAAAGAACTGGACACAGTACAAACAGGGAATCCTGCTCCCAGCTGCCAAAACTGCAAATCTGGAAGCATTATTCGTGACTCAGAATTACTCATTATCCAGACGTTCTTCACATGTGCTGCATATACTCCTAGGGTGGAGGTTTTAAAATGGGGAGAGGGAAACCTGAACATTTCCTGGGGTTCACTGGAAAGTTTATTAGAGTTTCTATTTATTATTCTTGAATAATACATCTTTAGTGAAAAGCTATCCCTGAAAACACATTAAATGCAAACAGAAGATGAAAAGATGGAGGAAAAAAAGGAGAGCGAACAGCTGAAAAAAGTATGGTCATTGCAGCTGTGTTGGAATCAGAATGGCTCTGTGATGGACTAATGAAAGATATGTGAATAATTCGTTTCATATTGATCTACTTTAAGGTCATGTACAGCATCTATTATCATAACATTTGAGCTTCTCACAGTCACTGTTGTATCTTCACATTTCCCTTGTCAGATCCTATTATTTCCATTGTACAGTTGAGCAATCAAATCAGCTAGCAGCCAGGGAGGATTTACCCTGCTTTTATGCCATTTATAGCACCTAAGACAGAAACTCAGCCCCTGTGAGGATAGCCTGTCCACAGGAGGGGAAGTCAGGCATTGCCAGAAGGTGCTTCAGATGTGCCTGGATTTTATCACCATCCTGGACAGCCTGTCTCTCTACCCCTCTGAGGGCTGTAGGGCAGCTGGACTCCAGGGAAGACTTGATTGAGTGCTATGGGCTGGATGAGATGAAAGTGAATCTTGGGGATTTGCCCATGATCAGACAAGATGCATGAAAACAGTGCACCGTCTTAGCTCTGTATCACTAACCTAGCTGCTTCTGCTAGCTGCTTTCAGAGAGAAATATGTCCTTTCATAAAGCTCGGCACAGTCTATACATATTATTAGCTTGCCCAGACACCTTTGTATTGGCACTGATACAGAGACAGGAGAACATAATAAGCTGTTTTCCAGCTAGCAGACTATATGCTGTTGCCAATATATGTTATTCAGTACAATTCAGTATCTCCGTACGGCTGGATCTGTTACTGGCTTGCACACAGTGTGTGTCTTTTTAAAGGCAGATGAACTGTAAGCTGCTCAGGTTTTATAAACATGTTTTCTTCTACCCAGCTGAAATAAAAGATGGCCAAAATTCAAGCTTACAGAGACACCAATTTAAGTCCCAAATAAGTCTTTAAGTTATGTTGCTTCAGATTTACATGCATGTAATCAGGAGCAGAATTTAGATTATTATGGTTAATCTAGCTTGACTCTTTCTAATTCTTTCCTGGTGGGAGGATATTAAAGCTTTCAAGAATCAGTCTTTGTTCCATCTTTTTGGTGTACCCATGGCAGGTTTATAATTTTTATGTTTCATCCAATTGGAATGACAACCACATGCTGTAGGATTTTTCCCCACATTACACAAACCTTCACTATGTACTCTGCTGAGCAAATATCTGATCTTGTATCAGGTGAGTAAAACTTAATGAGTTAAGGTATAAGTCCCAACTTGCTTAGACTGATTCAAAATCCCCTTTTCCAATTTATGTAGTCTGGCTTTGCCATTGCTTGTGACTCCCCAAAATTCCTTACAAGTTTTGCAAGGCTGGACTTCTTCTCTGTACTGCTTCTACTGATGGCTTTTGACAGATTAGGCTTTTGAAAATAAAAATACTTTGCATGAATATAGCTCTTAAATTTTAACTGAGCTTAGGGTTTAAGTGACTTGCCCAAGGCAAGAGAGTTAGCGATAAAACTGGATTAGACACAAAGTGTTTCTGGCTCGTTGACTTGAGCTCACACCTCTAGACAAGGTTTTTCTTTCCAGAACAGTAAAGTTGCTCTTTCAGTATTAGAAAACAAGTCCAGTAAGTAAACTTCCAAAACCTGTAAACTGAGCTCATCAAGATTTGACTTAGAATTTCCCAGATGGTGATATACAATGTGATATCATTTTTTCCTGCCTAGCACTTAATTCTTATTTCATTTTTGTTTTTTCCTGTTGTCTTCCTTATTTTATGTGATGCAGAAAGTCACGATGTTAATATTTGATTAATTTTCCTAAGCTGCTGCCATTTTAATTAGCTTCACTGTTACAAGTGTGTTACTTATTTCTCTTCTGAATTTCTTCTGTCTTCTATTCTGATGCAGTTTCTTACACTGGTGTCTATTAAACTGAAGACTTAATGGTTGTTGGTATGTTGTGGATTTACAGAATATGATCAAACTGACTCTTAATTTTCTTTTGGTTAAGAGGAACTGCATGTGCTCCTACACTCCCTCAATATAAAGTAAATTTTCCAATTATCTATTCATCCTCATGGTTCTTTCTGCAATATTCTGGGAAAATATCTATCTTCTTTTCAGAACTGTGTGCACGGGGAAGGACCTGGTAAGTGGGAGCAAACTGCCCAAATATGGATTACTCACTCAAGAATCTGTCTTTCACTGAAGAGAGGCAAGTTACTTTCAGCATGGAATTAATCTGATAGATTTCAGAAGACTGCCTTACATGAATCACACCATAAAAGTGCCTATTTCTCACTTGTTACTGTAAGGAAATCCAAGGTGAATAGTTCTATGTGGATGATCTAAGTTATGTGGTATAAGTCCTATTAAATAGTCCAAAAAACGGGCACACTAATTTCAGAATAAATAAAATAACTTCCTGCTCGTGATTCGTTTAGCAACACATTCAAGGATTAAGTTACGACGTTTAGTCGTAAGAGTCGTAAGAGAGAGCCCAGCCCATGTCTTGCAGGGTGTTTTCAGCCTTGGGGGGATAACTTCAGTTTGTGGCCTTCCAGTGCATTCTCTGGAGCAACTTCAGAGCTAATGGTAGGCTGGGCAAGTTACACTGGGAGGAGGGTAGTGTGTTCCCCAGTGCCACCTCCCCAGGTGGCCTTGAAGCCAGTCAGCCATTTGGTACAGGGCACACAGCCAGAGCTTAGCCAGGAAGCCACATGGGGAGCAGAAGTTTAATGTCACTGGGTGGAAGTGCCTCCCAGCAATGCTGTGTGCATAGCTGCCCAGCGCTCCCCCAGATCTCCACATTCTTGTGTCGGCTTGTCTCAGCCTACTTGCTGTGCTCGTGCCTGCTCGTCCTGTTCGTTTGGCAGGTAAGGCTGCTGTAGTAGCAGTTCTTTTCTGTCATTCACAAAAGCTGAATGTACACTGGCAATAACTTGGATGCTGCTGTCTACACCAACAGCTGATTTTATTCCATGATCACATAGTACCTTTTTTCAGTTGCTTATCAAACTGGAGTCTCCATCTCACTTAAATGTGGCCTATGTTCTCTTCTTAAACATGCATGATTTTGTATCTGGCTGTATACATACAGTTTTCTAGCCCATTCAGCACCAAATAATAAAGAATTTATTTGCATCAATGACTTCTCTGTTTCTGGCATTTATCACTGCTCCAATATTTGCATAGGCTGTAAATTTTAAAGGTAGGAGTTTTATGTTTCACTTCAAGTTAATGATAGAAGATGTCTAATGAGAGGAACAGCAAAGAGACTGTAGAGTGACAGAGAATCCTCCGGTTCAGAAGGAACAGTGATTCTCTGATTACACTTGCAGGTTAATACTTATCACTGAACCCATTTTAATCTGTGTAGGCCACATTTCCTTCTTTTCTCAATCACAAGTGATGCAGCAGCATATGAAATGTCTTCCAGAACTACCAAATAGAGCTTCTATGTTTTAAACAATTGCTTATGAAAGGAAAGCAGACAGAAACACAAAATATTCACATTTTCCTATAATTACTTGGATTTGGAGGGAAAAAATGTTCAGTGTCTTAATAGACAAATTACCATTCTCTCTACAACCAACTTAATAGCATCCAATTATTTAAAACAACTACAAAAAACCAAACACAAACCAAAAAACCCAAACCAAACACAACCCTTTGTGGTGTAGACAAAATCCAGATAATGGGATTGCTGGTTTGATTTCCGCAATCTGGCTGGTACAGTTGTCATGAAGAAGCAAGGAGTAAAATTGTAGCAATAAACGTAACTTTATTTCATATGTAATAACATGAGTCCTCTGGTTTATTGAGATTATACAATATACTTGAACCCTTGCATCTGTACTCTTACCTTCCGATTGCATTAATAGAGCTGCTGAATTCAGTTAACATCTGAAACTACTTGACTAGCCAGACATTACACAAATATTTTTAGTGAGAATCTGAAGTCTTCAGACAAATTGTAGTTCAGACTTGATCTTCCTGAAATGCAACAAACTGTGTCCCATGCCTCTAATTTCCATTAGCTACAGTGTGAGTAAATCAAAGACTTCATAGCCTTTCAGCTAGTGCTAAAACTTTCCGGAACCGTGTCCTGCGAGTCTGTCTCAAATCTGGCCTGGGAACTGAGCAGCTGAGTTGAGGACTCACAGACATCTTTATTTTTCTAGAGGTTAAAATCTTTATAAACATTCTTCCCCATTCTCTTGCCTTCCCTACTAGTTGGTCATTTTATAAAAGCCTGTGCATCTGGAAAAGTTATATATTCTACCTGTAAAAGCATAGCTCTACCATTCTTAATGATATTGGAACTAATCAGAGCTATTTCCCAAAAATCTCTGAGCATGATTAAACAGAGCGCACTGAGGAATTTTTCATGCAGATTGGGAGATGGTTCAAAGCACTGTCAAAGTAAAGCTACTGCTTCAAAAAGAACAGATGGGAAATGTATATTTGATTTCCACATGGAATGGAATGAGGAACTGCGCCATCCCAGACCAGCCCTAAGCTGGAGGCAAGATCAATAGCACTGCACTTCCAGGTATATCTATCTGATCCACTTGTGCTTCCCCTATCTCTCCACCATCTGTAGTGAGAGTGCTAAGAAGTCTGGTATTATTTACAGTATGTTTGCTACACCTGTCATAGATTCAATGGAGATTTAATTCTAATACAAGCCAGCACAGGTAAAATGTAAACAGAAGAGAAACATTACAACTGCTTCTTCTTGACAGACAGCCTCCCAGGTGAATTTGGACAGCTGTTCTAACTCTAGCCTTATCCACTTGATGCAGAGGCTTTTTAGTGACACACTAGCCAAGTGCTGTTTAAGGAAGAAAGCAAAAGAGAGAAGCAAAATATGCTGGTTTTGTCACTGTGCTCATTATACCAATGAACATTACTGGGCAATTGTTAATCAATTCAAAATTTCCTACATGTCAACTGGTAGCACTCCTTTAAGGTTGATGCATAGTTTTGCTGCGCAAAGGTTTTGCAGAATCAAAAGCTCTCAGTGCAGGAGATGATAGATATAAAGATGATTTAGACTTTTGGTCATTTGGGTAGTGACAACTCCCTCTCTCCTCTTATTCCTCATTCCCTAATTGTCCTTCCCTGAAGGTTGCACAAGTATATCCATCTCAGTGCTAATTTTGCATCTTTTGGCATGATCTTGTATGATGCAGTCTACATTCCAGAAAAAGAAAAGCACTGGTATTTATAATTACAATTTTGATGAGCTGTGTGGCAGCTAAAATCATTATGGGTGAAATCTGATCTCAGCTTCCAGACCACAGAAATAAAGTGTCTACATTTAAGTAGGGAGGGGAACACTGATTCATATGAAATGCGGCTTGAATCATACAAGAATGAATGCTTCCTGAAGGCTTACAAAGTTGGGTTAATTATTCACTTTTAGTGTGCATTTTGATTTCCTGTGGGGCTAGGAAAATGTAGAAATACTGTCCTAACCACAATAATACTTGTCTTCACCATGTTTCTAGCCCACAGAAACACAAGATGTCTCCTTGCGAATCTTTATTCCACCAGACTTCCAGCCTTGTTTCCAGAGAGTGGAGGGCAGGTAGGTCTGCATAACTTTCAAAGTTTGTATGCTTGTTGAAACCAGCTGCAAAACCTGTAGATGATGTAAATCAGCCTAGTCCCACTGATTTAAACAGGCCTGCATCAACATTCACCAGCTGAGCATCTGGCTCCTCATCTCAACTCTTATCCCAAACATGTGTGCAGTAAATATTTCTCTGTATCTTTCTGACATTAATAAAGTTTTTCCTCTTACCCTGTTTCTCACTGTATTTTCTAAAGGAACTCTCTGACATGTGTTTGTACTTTCCAACTGTCATTTTCATATAATACCCATTACTTGTATCTTAACTATCAAGCTGTTTTTAAGAGTACATAAGAATCATTTAGCTGGGTGGGGGGGAAGTGCCATACCAGATTTTATTATTACTTTTGACACTGATCTACAGCTTCAAGTCATATTGCTGTTATGCTTTCATTAAAAAAGGCAGATATCTTTTTCCTCCACAATACATGAGTGTTTTCTTAAAATGTGTATCATTACAGACTAATACAATTATATTTACCAGTTGGCCAACTTTGACATAAAAATAAGCAACTTTCCTTTAAAATGTCCCACAGTTTTGAAACACGCTTTTTCTCAGCTGGTCTTACCCCTGTGGAAGACTAACTAATCTCTCTAGTTACAATACGATTTGGAAGGAGTTCAGGAACAGATTCCCATTCTTAAGATCTGTATCCCAAAGCAGCACTCTCACATTAATGTGAAGCATGTGGCTAAATCCCTTGAATGACTGAAAACTTCAACCATCATCTTTTTTTTTTATGTTTTTATTTTTTTTTAACTCTGGCGCAGCTCCTTTTGTCAATCAGAAAATACAGTTTTTCTCTTTGTTAAATGTGTCCTTCCAGAACATAAATAATAATATGAAATCTAGACGAATGGGATTCCTCCAATAGTGTTCAGATTTTCTCCTTCCCAAATTTCATTATCTACCCTTAAGAATTCAGTCTGTACCCAGCTCCACATTAGGGCTGCAGTGCTAGCAGTACATAACCTAACTTGGTTAAAGCCATTTCAGTTGGGCTGACAAGCATTAATATCCCACTTTGACTGCAATGTAGGCACACCCACAATGTGGGAGAGGAAACAGAAGTAAAGCAATATGCCCAAGATTACAGAGGGAGCCTGCAGCTAAGCCAGCAAAGAACTCTAGACTTGCGGCTTCAGGACCAGCGCCTTTTCTTCCCTTCCAGGAATCTGTAGGATGTATTCTACCTTCCAAATTTCAGGCATAATGGGATTTATAGTCTTGGAACTTATGATATATTGTGCTTTGATTCCTCTCATATTCTGCCTTTTTTTCTTTTGTAATCACAAGAAGTGTTTGTAGATAGCTTCTCTTATCATGAACTGGGGATGTTGGATGCCTGCAGATTTTTTTTTTCTCCACTTTTTTATTATATACGTAGTCAAGACTGAAATATTTTCTTGCTGGTTTTTGTGTTTATGAGGCCTGAGTTATCACTGCACTACTGTAGTTTTAGGTTGTAAATAATCCTTTCCTCCATTTTTCACTATGATTAGTGAATTAGAACCAGTGTTTATGTGCAATTAAAAAAAAGTGATAAAAATAAAACAATCTATAGTGGCTCTAGGGGCTGATAGGAAGAAGTAGTAAGGAGTTATCCTCAGAGATTGTTTTAGTGTGATGTAATTTTGCTGGTACTCAGACACCATGGGAAGAAAAACCTTGGAAATACTTAAATATAAAGCTCCAGTTCATTTTAAGAGAGATTGCACATTAGGGTGGAATTTGGCCATTCTAATTCACAGTGGTCTTATGATCAGATTCAGGCTTATTTCAGCTCCAGCTACACAGTCTCCCTCTCCAAAGGCTTGTGCTGTGATCCTTTCCAGGACTGCACAGGAGGGGCATTTATAATGCAAAGTGAGGCACTGCGGCATGTTTTATTCCCAGGGCTGCCATTGTCTACCTGAATGACCTCAAGCAAGTCACTTTACCTCCTGAGTTTTTCCATCTGCACACCACTTAGAGATCTGCAGATGAAAAGTTCTCTATGAAAGTAAGGAATTATTATGGACATGGCTTAATGAAGTTATTTGTTTGCAATCTGTTGCTTGTGTCACATACTATGTTTATATTGCCTCTTTACACTTCCCAGCAACGTTTTCACTGTCAGTACTAAGAACAGGGAGGACGTGACTAGGAAGATGACTCAGATGATCCTCTGGGATACAGAAATGATATCAATTATGCCTGCTAATCCTCATTATACCTGTCTCAGCCTTCTGGGAAAGAAAACTCCTGTTTTAGTTGGTCTTTTCTTAAGCACTGGGAATTTCTCAAGTAATGTTATTTAAATACCGTCTCTAAATATCCATGCTAGTTCCCAAGATTGCCATTTGTTCTGAGGGTACAAACAGCACAGCACATGCATTTCTGTGGATCAAAGCAATGAAATGCCTAAAGGTTTAGTTTACTGGCATTACCAAGGTAGTTCTGACTTTCCAGTTTCCTGAGGGGGTGAACTTGCAGTAGGCAGACTGCCTGGGAGACCACAGGATGTGGAAATACAAAATACAAAGCAATGCTATTGCTATGGAACAGTATCATTATTTTTTATTTAGGGATGCTGGGCAAGCAGAGGTTTAGGGGGCAAAGTGTTCAGCCATAAACCTTCTTCCTAACTAACTCACAGTGTGGACAGCAATAGCAGAGTACTGAAAGAGACTCCACTAGCCAACAGATCTTATTGAGAAAAAGAAAGGGTGTGTGGCTCAGCAAAAAATAAGGCCTTCATAAAATTATTTTATTTGGATCCTTGCCTACAAAATCTCAAAAATAGTTGATATTCCCACCTGCACCTTTGGTCACTAAGATAATATCCAATCTCGTTTAAAGTCATTCTCACTAAGAAAATGGTTTTTCTCTCATCCCGCAGGGGACCATTTCACAATCTGATACACCTCATTTTCACATTCATCCTCCTTTTCTATTCCTAGAATTTTGGTTGTCCTAAAATAATTCCTTTCCCATTAGACACCTTTTAAATATTTATCCATGTGGCCTTTTTTTTTCCCAGCTAACCAAATTTGACAGATTTAGTACTTAATCTTACCTATTAAAATCAATTCCGCACACCCCTATTCATTTTATTGTTCCCTTAATGCTTTCCAATACACTAATTTTTTTTCAGGACATGAGTTCCTAAAATGTAGTGAAGTGTTGTTAACGGAATAATACCCACAATGTTCAGAAAAGGACTTTGCCATCCTTCCCAATGGAAATGTTACTTTTGCCTATGCATTTCACAGCTGCAATACCCTTTTCGATGCTATATGTTTGTAATGCATGTCGAACTTTCTGTCCACTGTCACCTCTTGACTTCTGTAAAATGATTGTTTTCCAAATTCCTCTCTTCCTCTGAATGTGTTTTCCCTTATATTCATGGGCCTTTTTAAAGACTGACCCTTTATTTCTTTTCTCCTGTTCGTTTTTCAAATCTCCCTGGATCCATTAATGTTATTTTATATCTTCAATATTTGTAACACTTACTTTAATATTACTTGGGCTCATATATGGGTTCTGTTAGACAGAATGCCTATGATCAGCAAAGAACAAAGTTATTTTAAGTTATAAAATGAATGTATACAATGAAAAATGAAGTTATACAATGAAAAATCCCTATTATATTATCCTTGATAAAGTTTGAAAGTTTGTAAAGCTCACACTACACAAATTAGTAGCATCTTCTTGCTACTGACAACAGTACTAATATTCAAGAAAAAAATCCTCTATGAAAGTGGTTTGAAGCAGAGGTATTTTTGTGACGAATGCTTTATGATTAGGGAGTGGTTTTGTGAACACGCAGCTCTTGTTAATCTTATTGGGACATTTCTCAAGCTAAAAGCAGTATAGTCAGACAGTTAATATGTCAATTACATTCATATTGAGAGATTTTAGCTTCTGGATATTTCCAACATATTCAAAACTAAGGAACAGTTCAGAAGTATTTGTTAAAAAGGTTTGGGGAAAAGATCACATTGCATGCAGCAGCTGTTTGCGTGGATTACCTAGTCTAGCCATTCTGTCAAGGCTAAAAAAAATACTGTCTGAGCTGCAGAGAGAAAACAAGTCACTGAAATATCAGTTGAAGTAAGAGCGTGACACAAGCAGCATGGCAAGACTTCCGCAGGGGTCAAGCTCCAGCTTGGACAAGTAACTGCGGCAATTCTAAACAAAGACCTTGCTTGAATGTTCCTTTTAGAGGTATTATTGGAGTGAACAAGCTGAAACAATTATTTTGTTGCACTATAGAGCCTTCAGATGTTTGTCGCTTCTCACTGAATGTTTATGATCAAATAGAACAAAATATATATCATAGATAAGAGGTTAATCATATACAGACGTGGGACTTGGCCTGACTTTCCTAGGCTATTTGTGTCCTCCCTCCCTTCCTCCCTTCCTTCCTTTCTTCCTTCCTTCCATCCATCCATCATCATCCTGCCTTTGTTTTCTAAGTGCTGCCTTTTCTAATTTTCATGGAAAAATCCACAAACATTACAACTGGTCACTGGATGCCTGCAGCAGATCTAGATCATCTGCAGTAATGAACTGAAGATATGATGATGAAGCAGTTATTAAAACATGCCCAATTACAATCTGTTTACCCTGGTAAGAGCATGTGGAAATCTGGAGTTGTTTTCTCTTTTACAGCCGCTAATGAATCAGCAATGCAATAATCAAAATCAATACCTTCTAATGAGGATTAAGATCTGATGAGCAGCTTTGGTTCAGACTACTGTTTGTGTTCTTTTATTTCCTATTTTTCTTTTTCATATCAAATGATATATTTTATTGTGCACTGACTGGAAACTCTCTTTGCCAAGATAATGGAGGAGGCATGGCTCCTTGGAATTCAGCAGAAGTTCAACCAGTCTTTGCAAGTTTTATTCTTCTTTTAGCTCCTCCCCAAACTCTAAGAAACTCCTCATTCACTTACTCAGGTCATTTGCTTCCCCTTGCACAAGGAGTTGGCTTCATTTCTCACTGAGAACACACAAACAGAGCTCCCTAGTGAGTCACTTGATACTTCTGAACTGGCTGGAGGAAAGAAAAAACCCAAGAGGTGCTCCTTCTACCAGAACGTGACTGTATGATATATCGACATGACACATGAGGCTGATGTCCTTCTATGCCTGTCATGATGTGGTGCTAATTAGCCCTGAACTCCCAAATGGGAACAGTAATATCAGATCTATCAACATTTTAATTGGAGGGAGGAGAAGGAGTAGAGTCACTTGTCTTTTGCAGGGTTTAGTAAAGAATGATCCATGGGTATTGCCTATAAGCCACTTTTTGAACTTGAATCATCTGCAGAGCGCTAAAAATCTGCAGTCCCAGAAGAAGCAGCAAGGGCACTCCTTTGTGCCTTGTGCAGGAGCCAAGGACTCCAGTCTCTTTTCTCTGTGTATGAGGAAGAGTGATTTATACTGCCTTTCTCACATGGGTGCAGTTAATATACGCAAAGATTTGTCAAGTTTAGACCAGCCTTTAAGCTTTCTGGATTTGCAGACTGCTGGAGATTTCCAGTGGACATTGAAACCCTTCATAAAAAAATCTACCAGTAGGTTTTTAGGTCACCTAGCAGCAGGATTATTTTTCATATTTGTCTTTTCTGGACCCCTCCCTCCATCCCAAGAGACCAGAGGCAACAGTATGAGCATGACTGGATGTAGCAAAAAGTTAATTGCCACCTTGACTGTATCTGATTTTAGATACTGAGGTTGGAACTAGATGATTTTAAAGTCCTTTCCAACCCTAATTGTTCTATGATTCTATGATTCTATAATGTTGCCAGTTAAAACTGACATGTTCTTTCCCTTCTTGCCTAAGACTCAGCATCAGACTCAGGAAATTTCATATGCCTAGAAAAAAATTATCATCCTGAAGCACTGATGAGTTGTATGCACAAAATCTGTTATTTTCTTAGAGGCGCATTTAGACCAACTCCCTTTCCAAGGTTTTTGGGGCACAGATCATCAGTGTCTCACTAGAACTGTCAGGACACATATAGATTTCCCTCTTATTGTTCATTACAAGATAACATAGCTCTAAATTGGGCTAGTGACTCACCTCCCCCTGAGGGGCTGCAGTTACAAGAGAGTTAATTATTCACCTTTCAGCCATGGAAAGATTCCATGCAGCTGTTGGTATGGGTCTGGTTTTTCTTCACCCAACCACACCTACAGAACATCAAGGAACTTACAGGGGAAAGGGGTTGGGGGGTTTCTTTCTTTTTTTCTTGCTGATTTTTTTTTTCAACTGACCAAACAAGATCCTCATCTGTATGTGACTCAATAGTTTGACTATGAACTCAGGTTTCATGAATGTGGAGAAATCTCAGTGAACTTTCACGTACCTCCCTGAACTTATGCTCCCTCTCTCTGTTTTAAAAGAAACCAAACAAATCAAAACATATTTTGCACTGGATGTGGCTAACATTCCCTGATGTGGTCTGCAGTTCACTTTTTGAGTAAGGGGCGCATGCAATATTAAGCTCCACCCAATAGGATGTATTTCTAGATCTGTAAAGTCACGCATTACCCTTCCTTGCCTCCCTCTCTCCTTCTTCCCCACTATCTGTCCACCTAACAACTCACCATGGTGTTATTAGAAAAAAAAACAAAACCAAACAACCTACATTTTAATTTAATTTGCACTGCACAGAAAACTCTCCCTATCAACCCCCTGTTCAAAGATGCAGAACCCCTCCATTCTGCCTTGTGTTTCCAATAGTATCACACCAGTTCCAGCACAGGTAATAATCTCCACTACGCACACCAGCACATGCATAGGTGAGCCCTACATTGTTTTGTTCTTCCTATTTCTACCCTTGTCAGCTGTGTCTGCTTTCACTCAGCGCTTAACTCTTTCCCCATCGGCACCAAACCTAATGATCATTTAATGGCAAGTACAGAAACAGTCCTAGGAGCAGAGGTCAAAATCTGTGAGTTTCTCCCAGGCACTGGGCTGCAGAAACATGCTTTCTTTTGTGCTCTACCTCTTTGGCTAAGTTAGTCTTAGGCCCCTTCTAAGTCTGCTTGGTGACAATGGCTTTGTAAAGACAACCATTTCCTTCCAGGTGATTTGCAGTTTAGATCTAGTGACTAAAGTATTGTGCAAATATGGTTGCCATCACCAGCACCTTGAGAGACTGAAGGAAAGCACCTGTCTGGGGAAAGAATTCTGAAGAAGATGGTTGAAATGTGAATAGGGATGCCGTAGCCACAGGGAAAAGTATTTACCATGTCCTGCTGCCAGACCTGACCTCAGAAAAGCATCCTCTGTAAACCCTGTTTCTAGTAGTTTGGCTTTCCCCTGATCTGTATGGGCTCTTTGAGGTATGCTCCTGGATGTGGTGCAGGGGGACAGGCACGTGCAAGCTTGGTGCCTCTTGCCTGGGCTGTGTCTGGCCCCTTCATCTCTGCTCTGCTGGACCCCTGGAACACAACCTGTCTGGGCTATATTCCCACACAGGACATAAACCAAGCATTAAGAAGGAAGCTTAAAGTGTTTGTTGGAATAAGACAATACTATACTGAGCTTTAAAAAGAGCAGGAAGTGAAATGAAGACTTACTGTAGCAGAGTATTAGATACTTCCTTGGGAGTCATATTCAAGCCCTGTTTCCCAAATCAAGAAGAAAGGATTTAAGAATCAGCCTTCCATATTCATATCACAGCCCACCAGTAAACTACATTAAGGTGTTCAACCATACCAGCCAGGCAGAAAGTCTTGCTTCCGGCTGCCTTTTGTGTCAGGACTAGTCCCACCTGTGTGTTCTGAACACACCTGTCATCTAGGCCCTGCATAAAGGGAAGAAGAGAGAACATTCTAATGCTAGGTTGAAGCAGGGTTCAGGTAGCTTAGGCATATCAGAAGTTTTATACCTGGGCATAGCCCCACTAGCATGTCATTAGGCACCTGCCCTGGGATTTTGAAGCTTCCTGTGATACCTGCATATTATACTTGAGGGGCTAACCTGATGAGGACATATCAAAGTATTTTTTTTTCTAAAGTTAATTCCTCAAAGTCAGATTTTCAAAGGTATTTTGTTGCCTGAAGAAACAAATAGGCCTTTCAGAAATGTTGGTTGGGATTAAATGATTTGAAAACTCCACCATTATGGGAATCATCTAAATGGCTGGTGGTCACAAAGTATTTTTGTAGTGGTAAAGGATCTGTAAATTGATGTTTCTGAATGCTGTTAATTCTGCAGGAGTATGCATAGTATTCTGTTTACACAGGGCATACACACGTCTTTTCACCATTTTGGTTTTTTAGCTCTATTTATTGCTACTATCTTCTGTTTATAGTTCCAGTGTAACCTTCGAGGACAAGCTGAATGACCATCTAAACTGACTGTTAAATACTTAGAGGCACTTCAATATAGAACACTCTTATAAATTCATGTTATCTCAGGACACTACAAAACATCGCCTGGCAGCCTGCTATTCTGGTAACACAGAGTATAATAAACAAAGATGGAGGATATCATAAGCTTATTCCCATAAAAATGTGTCTACAGTACTTCATATATAAGTTGCCATGAAGTATGTTCACACTTAGCTTCAGTGTCATCTCATTTTCTCTTCCACATATATAGATAGTATATTTTTCTAATAAAATAAAAACGTATATATGGAACATATGGGCTGCTAGGAAATAAAAATATAAATGACCGCAAGTATCTTCATTATTATTGTGTTTCCATTGGAAGGTTCAAACTCCAGAAAAAAAGTGTAGACAAGATAAATAGCTAGAAAAATCAAAACTTTCTGCTCTAGCTGCACTCTCAGCAATAAATAATTCTGGCCCACATATCTCATTGTACGGATCAGGCTTAGGATCTGATTTATCAAAATACTTTAGCTCTTGAATGCCTTCAATTTTTACTAATTTTATTGACTTCTAAGGAGCTACTCACAGCTATGTATTTGTATATACTATACATATGTATGAATGTTTATATACATAATCATAAAATCTATATATAACATACATATATACACATACTTAATCATCTGCATTTAAATATATCCATTAATAAACATCAATATGCATTAATGTATTTGCAGAATTTGATCCTTAGAAAGTGAAGGAAATTGATATTGCATTTCAAAAGGAGTGTTCATTAGACGTTAGATGATGATGAAGATTCCCAAACATTTTAGACTAGTGATGAGCATTTCTTGTAGAGCACAACTGTTTTTTTACTGCAATTACTGAAAAGGGACCTCATTAAATTTGCCTAACGATTCTGACTTTTATAAGCCATAACTAGAAAAAATTGTCAATTTCATAGTTTTTACTGTTTGCTGTGGTTGTAGCCATGGTAAAAGACAGTTTGGAAACCACAAGTATAAAGGCATTTAAGTCTTGACAGATAACTCATATGACCATGTGGAAGTAGAATTTGTGTTACCAGACATGCTATGCTAGGGCCACTGTTAACTTTCCTCTTAAGTTTCTTCTGCTGTAATAACTTCTGCTATAGTGCCAGCAAGAAGTGAATCAGTTAATGATGGTTTAAGAAGATGAATGGGAGAGCTAGCAATTTTTTAAAATCTCTTTTTTTTTACACTAAAACCTGAAAAGTGCATATTGGTTTATAAGAAAGCTATATTTCAATGCATATGTCAAATTCAAAGAGTTTAGGGGTAGGCTATGCCCAACGGTCATTATAAAAACTCTTCCCACTTAGGGAAGGTATCTTTCGTAACCTTTCTCAGTTATTCCCATGTCAAGAGAGTAATCTTGCTATTCTCTTTCCAATAGGGTCTATGTATGATTTAGGTGCTCATATACAGCTTCAGACTCACTCAGTAGTTGACCTGTGCAAAGATCTTAATCTCAAGAACACGAATATTTGCCTCTGGTTCAAGCCCTCTGTCAAACAGACAGTAGTGGTTGTCCTAAGACCTTGCCTAGCGTGCAGTGTTTCACCAAAATTAAAACCCAACCAAACTTGCTTGAAGGTAGCGAGTGGAGATCTTGAACAATGTCACTGCCTGGCCATTGCAAGACTCTTCAAAAAGATTTGTCTTGACATCTTCCTTTATAGATAAATACAACTGTAAATGTAACAGTAACTAGTGATCAACAAATTCTTCTGACCAGAGAATTTTGCCGTGTTTCCTTTAATTGCCTCCCCACACAGGCTAAATAAGTGTTGTTCCTTATATCTCCTGATTTCTTCTTATGATTGATGACAGCTTTCCTATGAATTAATTATCAGAGACTTCCCTACAAACCAAAAATGGGATCTCTGCCAGAGGTATCTCTCTACAGTGACTCAGCCTTTGTCTTGATGTGTTATTATTACACTATAATAAGTAATAATGACAATAAAGTGATAATAGCACGGCTGATAATAATGATAGTAATGATAGAATCAGTAGTAACAACAAGAAGGAAAAAAAAGCCAATAAGCAATAAAGCACCATCTCTAGAATAATACTATTTAAAAAAACCCCCATATTTACTTGAAATAAGAAACCATGCAAAAAATTAGCAAAGAACACACCATTTGCTGAAAATAAGCATTTATACAACTTCCTCATATCTGGAGACAGAAGTAGTCAACTCAACAGTTACTCATGTCCCAGGCAGACAGTAGAATAAAAGTAGAAAATAGAAAGTAGAAAATATTTATGGAGAACTTAAAACTTGCTTTTAAGCAGGAAATTTCGTAGTAGCTCTGAGCTACTGTTCACTAAGTAAGGCATGTTCCAGAGGTGGTATCATCATAGTATGGGATGGTTATTACTACCTGAACACAGATGGTAGATCCATGTTGTCAGTCTGAGCAGCTGCAAGGCTGAGCATGAATTGTTGTATATCTGATACAAAAGTTTGGGAGGCTGTTTCAAAGCACAAGTGGGAAGTTTTATGTATCTCTACTCTGAATATTAACAAATATAAACAGTTTGCTATATCTTAATTATGATGGCATGTTTTCCCTTCACATGTATGTTACGTTATTTCTTCTAATGATTGTTTGAGGTGGACGGGGAAAAACTTGTTTAGATTAGATAGGCCGGTTAGATTAGAGATAGCACAAGGTCCTCCTAGGTTATGAGAGATGGCAAGCAGACAAAATCAGTCTTTCTTGACTTATGAGTAGGTCTGTATTGCAGTCAGGATGTGGAAGCTATAAACATACATATGGAACTAAATCTAAATTAATCTGGTAAGCTGTGAAGATGTGCTGACACAGACTTCAGTTTAGGCTATGCAAACCTGTCTGGGACCTTCTGTGCTTACTTTAGTGGGTAACAACACATCCTGAAGTTAATGATGCAATGATTTCACTGCTATTGGTTCAAGTAACACAGAGTCTGTCAGCCAGCCATGGCATGACAGGCTGTGTCTGGAGAACACTGCACCCCAGTGATCCGCAGCTAGCATAAAAATCTAGTTGGAAAACAGCAGCACTCAGAGCAGCCCAAAGTTACACCGCGTAATAAACCTGTCCTGACAGTCCCAGAGGCCATGGGAGGACAAAAGTGTCTTAGACTTACTATTACTGCTACCCCTCTTTCTCAGCTTTGTTTCAAAGCCCAAAGTTAAAGCAAGTTTAACAGAGCCCAGAATTACTGTGAAGAAGTAAAACCAACTGAGAATTAAAGGCTCCATTACACTGTGTGAACTACCCTCACTGAAGCCTGACGCAAGTCTCCCAGAACTTGCTTGTTTGCACCACTTTTCTTCTGCCTTTTGCTCTTCAACACTGCAAACCAGTGAAGAGCGCAGTGATAAAAGGCAAAAAGTGGCTGAACACAGCAACACAGGGTTACTTGTGGAAGTTTGGGAACTGTGTGTACACACAACGCATTCTAGCCTCACTGGTCCTGCCTGTCCTCTTTGCCCCAAACTATTTCTTTCTTGCACTTTCACAAGTTGTTTTTCTGCCTAAATTAATTTTCTTGGTTTTAACTACAATGTATATTTGCTGAAGCCTGGACAGTCCCGGTACACTTGAACATGGTAAATACAGCATTTCACAACACTCTCTGTACTTGGATATAGAAAACATGATATTTCCTGAAAAGTTGGTTTCACTAAACTAAACCGTGTGGAGTACAGGAAAATCCCCAGCCATGCAAAGGCCCAGAGAAATGTAGGTCAGGCTGAAATATTTCTCTTCCGCTTGTTATCACTGAAAATTACCCTCCTTGCAAAAGACTGTTTTTGTCCCTCTGCGGGGTATAAAGATATAAACCAGAAATATAATAGCCAAGATGTTACTGTTGTGTAGGAAGTTAGGCTTCTGTACATATCTACAAGGCAACTGTGAATCAGGCACATAAAAATAAGTTGTAAAAGATTCACCATGTTTTTAATGGATGTTGTGTTCTCAGCAACGATTTCACAGGCACAGTTGCTGAAGATTGCCATGTTTTGGTTTGCCAGAGCTTGACATAAACTTTACTTTCTTCTTTCCTGATTTTCATTTCAGTTTTTATGATTGCTCAAAGTTGCATCAGCCAAGACCTGCTGGATCTGTCTGATGATAAACCAAAGAGGTGAGAAACCTCTGAGCTTTGTGGAGTTACAAGCTGGAAGAAAACCTGCGCTAAGCTCCGTCTGCAGTTCAGTGCAGGCTGGTGCTCTACGGTGAGCTGGCTGGGTGCCAGCGCAGTCAGCCACCATGTGCCTGCATTGCACCCTATGGGTCCTGCTTCATTTGGGCACCACCAGCAGTATACAGAGCACAACACAATTTTAAATCTTTTGTTACAGATAACCTTCATGGCATGTTGTGCACTTTTGTTTCTTTTCCTACTGTTCTGTAGATACATAACAATGCTGCTTTTCAAGGTCTAAGAACTGACTTTTTTCCCCCTAAAATGAACCTTTGCACTGAAAATTTTCCCTGTCCTTCCTTTTGTAAAGAAGGGGTGGGTGCACAGCTGTCTGTAAATGAAAATTTGCTTCACTAGGAGGGAATAACGATAAATGCAGAATTGGTGCAGGCTGTTGCATGTAGCTGGAAGTCACAGTAGCACTAGTACTATTATAAGCAGTCTATATTTTAGAGATTTAAGCTCTAGGGATGTAACAGCATGGAAAAAAGTTAAGAGAAACTGGAACATGGTCTGGGACATTTCTGTGTTTTTTTCCTTTTTTTAGAAAAGCAAAATTTTGCTGTGTATCTATTAATTGTTCCCAGAGAATGTTTCTTAAACAAATGCTAAGTTTTTATATCAGCAGTTTAAATGCATAAGAATAGGAAAATAAATCAGAATGAGATCAATGTGAAATATGAAGTATATGTCTGCATAAGGCACAGTCCATTATTCACACAGCTTCTGAAGAAGGGACACACTTGGATAAATGGTGCTTAACTGAAACTCGAGGTTTCCCAGACTGGCAGTTAATCTCCCCTCATTCCTCCTTTGCCCCTGTCCTTCTCCAGGCTGCCTTGCTCTGCCCTTGTACCCCTTTGGGGATTTTATTCTGCCTCTGAGGTGGTGGGTGGACTGAGCATAGGACAAGGAGGAACCCCCACATGACTGGATGCTTCTTGCAATCTAACAGCACACGTTTATTCCTAACACACTACATATCATAAAGATGTAATTACTGTTCACAAGTTACTGTTTTTGTGACTGCTGGACAGGAATTTAGCCATGACCTTAAGATCCTCAGATGAGAAGGACCCTTTCTGCCTACTGAATCCAGTCACCCTGAGACTGAAGGCAACCAAGTCCTAAAATCCCTGGTGAGTGTTACTTTAATTGAAGCAAGAGTGAGCCTTAGCCATGGGATATGTACCCTAAGACCATCAAAATAATTTCAGATCCTCAACCCATCCCTTTCCAAATTCCTTACAGGGCCTTTCATACATCTTTATTTTGACTAGAAGGCAGCGGCTATTTAGGAGTACAGCAGCAGTACAGTACTCAGTAGTTTAAAAGATCAAATAAAGTCAAGTAACACATATCCAGGCAAAATTTCCAGGAGTATTCACCTGTCAGGGCATCTGTTCCCAGACTTTCTTGGAGGACACGAATGAAGATCCATAGCTAAACTGATATAAATTTATAAAATAGCAGTAACAATGCTCAAGACGGTTCTGCAAAACTGAGTAAAATGCATTATTTCAAGGTGAAATATCATGATATTTTTTGAAAATCCCTAAACCCTAGCTTGGCTTGGAGCAGACATTTTCTATATTTCTCGAACAGTACAACAGTACAACAGTCAAAACAGAGCCATTCTGGTCCCACTGATGCCAAGTTTAGAGCTCAGACTCTGAGGAGAAGGTAAGGTTTGGGGACCACCTGCAGTTTCCCAGCCTATTCTTCCTGAACTTCCAGCAAACTACAGAATGTCCTGATCTCTCCTGGCCTACAAAGCTGATCACAAACAATAAAAATGAATATAACAGTTGAATACTGGTAGTGCTTGATGTGTGCTTGGGCCTTTCTAAACATACAACCACACACAGACCCGGCCCCAAGGCAGTCATAATCAAGACAACATGATGAGACAGAGTAAGGGTAAGTCAAGCATCATTACAGAAAGGGCAGGGGCAGCTTATAGAACCTGTCATCATTTACTGATAATCTCTTATTAGAACAGAGGGGGACACAGTGTGCAGGAAGGGAACAGGACAGGGAAGGTGGTAGCTTTGCACATTAACACCCTTATTTTCCTCCCTGCTTAAAATAGCTATACTGGTACACAGGAGTGATGCCTCAGTTTCTGCTTTCTTTTGGATAAAAAAAGGTAGGCTGTTTCTATTTTGGCAGTTTATGAGTCCTTTTCCAAAATAACGTATATTAAAGTCTATATGACAAACTTCCCGATGAAAGCAGATTGGGCCTTAGATTTGAAAAGTGAAAAAACTAGGAAAAGAGAAAGAAATATTTCTGTTGCCTTTTGCCAATGTGCTCTTGGGGGGGGTAGGGAGGTGGAGGGCACTTGATGAAAGTAAACATGGATTTCCAGCATTGTACATTATGCAGCTTCTGAGTCCACTGTGTTGAAATTGTCTTGGCAATGAGAACCTATTGTGGGCCGAGTTTTAACCTTCATTTGGAAGAAAGTACAGATAAGAACTGTACCAACGCATGCTTTGAAGGCAGAAAGGCTCCTACCCTTTTGTGGCAATCTGTTCCTGGAGGTCTGCCTGGAGATGGAATCTCTTCTGGACTATTAATAAAGGTATCTGGTGCACAACCTACAGTTACTCCCAAGAACCACTTTGTGCTCCCCAAGATGTTGAGCCCAGTTTTGTTTCTTTGGAAATCTAAGAAGTTCTTAATAATCTTCTGTATTTATCATTCTAATCTCCATTACAGTTTCTTTGCCAAACAAAACACAGACTCACCGAGCAATAGAGTTAGCATTGGATGATAAATTTTTGTTAAAAATCATTTCACACATTTGGCCCCAGCCAGTTTAAATAATGTACGTCTGATCAAGATTCTGGGAGACATAAGAAAACCTCTGGAAATAAAGATGAGATTATTTTAGCCCGGTTCTTTAGGAGCAAAAGATGTAGCTGGGAGATAGCAGGTAAGGAAGAGGCCCTAAGAAGAGGTTTTGTTTTAATTTTTTTGAGATCATCAAAAAGGAAAATTGATCTTTTGAATTTGGAAAGAAAGAGGTCTTCAAGCGCTCATCTGGGAAGGCTGTTGTTCTAACTAATGTTTTTTATGATAATGACTTAAAGAATGGTAAGTGAAATCCATATTCCTGACACTGAAAACCAATTGTTTGCAGAATTAATCATTTTATTTTCAGAATAAGTAGAAAATATGAAAACTGAAGTGACATGCTTTTAAAGACTTAAAGCCAAACTTCCTCATGCAGACATATATATTTCACTGTAAATTCCTGAAAAACTAGTGGATTTAGCTATGTGTATAAGAAATGTCTGGCAAGTAGAGTATCTCAGTACACATGCCAGCTGAAGGAAGGAAGCCCAGACTACAGACAAGAAAGAAGAAAAATATCAAATTTCAGGCATTGAGCAGGGAGACAGAAGTTTAGATTTAAGCAGTCTCTAACCTAATGGGCCTTGATCACGGGTAGGAGCTGTAGCTACTTTTCTAAAACAATTAAAAAATTACATGGGAAAATAGAAGATGACAGGAATCTCACCACACAAAAGGATTAAAGCAATCTGCTTCCATTGCTTGGCAGCACTGCACCAACAGTGAGTAGGTTGTGATGTAAGGGTAGATGACATACCAGCCTACCTACACACAACAGGAAGGTACAGAGGCACTTGACAAAATGTCCTTCTGGTGGCCAAAATATTCCAATGAAGCAATCAGAACTTCCTGGTAATAGTGAAAATATGTCAAAGCCAACTTTGTGGGATACTACGTCTTGGCAAAGATCTTACATTGATTTCACAGGGGGGAATTAGCAATATGCCTAGCTGCAGTTAATGCTTATTCCAGATGACCGAAGTGGTACATACAACCAATTTTGGCAGCTAAGACAATAGAAAGTATATGTTTCGTATCATCTTGCATAAAGAAATCGTATGGGACTGTGACTATCATCTGGGACTTGATTTTTTTCTCCCCAGGGAATATAAGATTTTCCCCAATGATCCCTGCTAGTTTAGCTTAGCACTTGGCACCACACATTAGCAAAACTCATATAAGAGCATTAGCAGAGAAACACAGGTAAAGCCCTTAAATACTGCAAAATTTCTCTAGTTTGAAGATCAGTATCACAGATCACTAGAGAGAAAATATCGTCAGAGTAATTTTTACAGTCCTGCTTTAGTCTTATATGCAAAGACAAGATGTCTCTAAGAAAACCCAACAAACTGACAACCAAGAGATAGGAAACTCACACAGTAAGAAATTGAAAAATAAGCTTCTCAGGGGTATGTAAAATATTAATACTTTATTGACCTGTTACTACTAGGTAAAGGATTTCTTTTCTTATTTGCGTCTTAGTCAAAGGCAGTTTACGATCTGTCCAGGGCTTAATAAGACTGGTGAGCAGAAATATTGACATCAAGAGCATCAGTCAGGTGTAAATGTTATGGTCAACACAAAAATTGTTTTAGAAACATATGAATATTCAGGTCAAAACAAAACACATAGCTGTGGACTAGTCTGCAAAACTCCTGATAGATCAGACTTGCAGTCTTGCAGTCTGTGAAGCATCCATCACAATGCAATTAAACAGTCACATCCTTCACAGAGGCTGCAGCACAAAGCACTGACTTGGAATAGTGGTCTCTGAGGGTGAAGCATTCTCATTTCAGGAACTTGTTACTGAACTCCTTACTGGAAGTGATCAATCTGAACCCAAACTGACAGTGTTTAGATCAAACCATAACCTGTTCCAGGAACATGTTCCATCCTAGGAAGGATGTCTGTGAATAAATTCCATCAAATGAAAGACTGCAGGATGCAATTGTTCATGCATGACTATAAGTAATGCTTAAAGATGAAGGCCATTGGTAGCTAATAAATGCCTAAAAGCAGTTTGAAAGCATTCAAACTGAGATAAATTATTTCCAAGTATTCTTTGACTTAAATGCCCACATAACTTTAAAAATGGTAATTAAATTTAATTAATTGTATAATTGTTATAAAGATATCTCATGCTGCATTAGCTGAATCTGTTCACAAACCTTACAAAGCTACTTCATATATTTTCCTGTTAATTTTATTCTTTAAAACAACCAAAACTCATTTATCATTGGACCAGTCCAGGATTACATCCCAAGCCTTGATGAAGGCTGTCTGGTGATGTACTAAGGAAACATGAAAATAGCCCTCAACAACTACCAGGCAGGCAGGTTTGCACACAGACACTCTTTGCAAAAAGGAGAACCTTGCTTGGCCTTTTACTTTCCTTTCCTCCTGCAGGATTTGGGCTCTGCACCCCCATTAATCATCCCCATGTAGCTGCATCTTTGGTGCAGAATCTCCTTCCTTGTGGTTCAGACTTCCTGAACTCACACTTTGTTTCTACTGCTTTAGATTATACAGTGACTGCTTGTAAGTCAGTGTGGAATGAAGCTGTTATTAGAAAGAGATGCTCTTTTGATTCAGTATTGCTCTAGCAAGTGGCTAAAAGCAGACATTTAAATGTGCAACAGATGAATGAATGTGTCTTGGGATAAATATCTCATGAACTGGAAATCATCATCCTGTCCTTTCCAAACAACATTTCTATCTGCTTATGCGGTAAACTCCTGTGGTTTGTGGGCAGCTGATTTGGTAGGAGTTACGAAAAGCTCACAGATAAAGTTAGCATTTAATCTTCATTGCCTCACAGCCTTTATACAGATGTTCATTTTTACATATTTTGTGGATATATGACCAATGGACATGCAGCATTTCAGGCTGAATGTCCATGTAAAGATTGTATGCTGAAGATTGTATTTTGATAACAACTGACACCTAACAAATTTTAAATGGAAATGTCTTAGGCTTGCAGAGACCACTGGGAGTGTAAAGTCAATAGCAGGCAGATGCTTCCATTTTTTATATTCAAGTATTCTGGAATCTCAGAGATATTTTTTTTTTTATAATGTTACTTTTTTACAGATTTCTTTTCAACTTCACTAGTTGAAGTTGCTGATCTCCATATCCTTTAGAGATGCTATTTCTGCTTTGTGCATGTCCAGATCCTGTTACAAGTTTGTTGATGTGTATAGACAAATTGCTTAAAATCGAATTTTCAAAGGCTTTTAGATACTTCCAATGCAAACCAGCATCTACTTAGATTTTCAAAAGGTCCAAAGGCAGTTTGGGATCTGACTTCTCTTGGATACTGAGCCCTATTAGGCTGCACAATCACCTTCATGTATTTGCCACTCCTTAGACTATCTGACTCAGTCTGCCTGTGCTCATGGGGACATCAGGATTAGCCAGCATGTGGAGATACTAGCAACATACTAGGGTATGTCCCTAATGATGCTAGGCCGAGAGTCACAAAAATGCTCAGTCCAGCTCTCTGCGCTGGCAGCCAGCTTCATCATGTACTTTCATACATTGTGAGATTCAGTTCATTATTGCCAATGAAACTTTTTAGATGCTCAAAAGGAAAGAGGAGAGAATAGTATAGAAAACACACTGCATGATTATTGTATTTAGTTAGCACTAAACATAGATCCTGTTAACCTAAAGTGTTAGAGACTGTTAAAGACTATAGTATCTGCATCAAGTTGTAGAATGATATTATAATGATTTCAGTTTGCAAAACAAATGAGGAAATTCACCAGTTAGGTCTGCCTTTGGCCTATAAAATATACCTTGAGTTGTTTCACATGTTCTTTAATCAGATTTTGGATCTTTACTCTTAGTGATTCATATTTAATACTTTGAATCAATTCTGAGAAACAAATACTTCTCTAGTACTTTGTTACAAGACCAGGTATCACCCACTATTACGTCACATTAGTGATTCATTAGTCAGACTTCTGATGCTGAAGCCAATCTTGTGACATTCATATGGAAAACTTCTGGTTTTTGTTGGTACAGTAGCTCAAAAGTTCAGTACACTCCAGTTTTCATTTAACAAAACATTAGTGACTGATTTGTCTTTTCCTTTTAAGTTTGTCAGGGATTCATGAATGGTGTTCTCACCTCATAATTTGGTTTCTCTAAATTGCTTTCTGTCTTTGCAGACAATGGTTACTATATTCCAACATGAATGTCCAACATTAAGTTGGAAGGAAACCCACCATTTACTGAACCATTTGAAAACGGGGCAGATGAGGGGGCTCAGCAGCTTTAGAGAAGCAGCTTTTTGTTTATATGCCTGCAAAGGGGCTCATTGAAGCAGCACTTTGACTACACATTCACAAATTTATTAAAACACAAAGGCAGGTCAGGGAGTCACAAAGATGATGAAAAGAAGGTGCTAATTTCTAACCTTGAGAAGTCTTTTTGGTTTAGTCTTCTTCATTCCAACAGCACAAAGCTGCCTCTCTTTCTGTCTATGCAGAGTAGAGGAAGGGAGAGACATAACAGCACAAATGCAGCAAAAGAGAGGACCTCATGGACTTAAACGGCTCAAAAGGATTCAGGGAACATACCATAAGATTTACAAGGATGTGTAATTTTGGGGTAAGCATATCAAAATTACTAAATGCAGTCAATGGCTCTTCACGGCAGTCCTTCCAGAAGCCTCTGATTTACAATTTGGACTTTACTAATCAGAAGTTCCAGATGTTAACAATTACAGTGTGCCAGCTAATGCAAAGCATTTCACTCTGATTCCTCTAAAGACCAGAAAGCAGAAAATTCTAACACAGGTGCTAGTCACCTGTGGTTTGTACAAAAGAGTGGAGGATATTTGTTTTGCTTTAGTTAGATATTGCTCTGATTTGACTTTTTCCACGGGAGTGTTAGAAAGTATGATTACCATTATTTATATTATCATTCAGGGTAGACTGTTTATTTTGTCCTGACTGAAAATAATTATTGACACAAAGGTTCAATAATTCAAAGGTTATTGTGAAAAACTGAAATGGAAAAGGCTCGGAACAATTTGAGAAAAACTGAAAATAAGCAGATTTGTCCTCCAAAGTTTTCCAGACATGGAACCCATAAACCCAGAAACGTAAATGCAGTTTTTGTGCTTTCTCTGGCATTATATAAAACATAACACCAAATGTATTTTATATTATACAGTTCATCCAAAATATACCCTAAAGCAAGTCATAAAATGGAATGCACTTAGACACACCCAATTACACTATAAAACCAGAATGTTATATAGCAATTAATCCAAGGTAATTCATAAATCTATGCAAAACCACTGAGAATAAAGTAAATTAAACATGATAATTTTGATTTGGCATTTAAAATATGGTAAAAACAAAATATAAAACTCTAGGATTACATTTTGAAAACTCGTCCTTTTGATTTGTACCTGGAAATTACAGAAGTCACTGAAGTAAAAGCAAAATTGTACTAAAATAAGTTATGCCACAAATATGTTTCCTTTGAATGTTTAACTACCATGTTGGGCTGGCATATCAAATATGTAGATGAGTAAATAGCATACACTGTAGGGGTTTTCTTTTTTAATGGTTTTTGTCAGGAGCAAATGTCACCTTTTGATATTTGCCACCCTGCATGAACCTGCGAATCAGAGACATCTGAAATCCCAGAGAACTGCATGTTTGGGCCAAAGTCCATTAGGGTCAATGAATACATAACCATTGACTTTTACACACATCAGATCAAACCACAGGTGACCTAAATGACAAGAGCAAGTTGCTTCAGGAGCACTGTTGAAGCCAGACCCTGGGGCTATGCCTAAGCTGGTAAATATGTGCAAGCTTCAAAACATTCCCAGACAGCAGGACGTGGACACAGAAGTCCTGGTCATGAACCTGGCCTATCTACCTCATGCTCTTCTGAGCAATTCCTAGGCACAGTTTGGGAGTTCAGTGATCTAGAGACTGTTTCCAAGAGGCAGTCTTCCCGCACCCAACTTGTTTTGGAGGGAAAGGCATAGTCTTGATCCGCTTGATGCCAGCTGGCTTTGGTGTCTGGAAGGCTCCTGGACATGACTGTAGATGGAACTCCTGTGGGTCAAGAAGCAACTTGCAGAGGGTAAAATAAGGCAGCCCTGATCCAGATGTTTCTCAGGACTCTGTGTCTCAGGGTCATACAACTAGCATTTCAGCAATGCTGGCTAATAAATAAAGTGAAACTTGCGATGGAAATAGTATCCCCCTTAGTGAAAAAGATGTAGTAAAAAATATGTATTAAGAAACTGAAGAATGTAATGTTGAAATGTTGTGTAACCTGCTTGAACAATGTATATCTTTGTGTAAAGGATGTGGAAAATTAGCATATAATAGTTTGTTGGTACACAGTGCAATATGCAAAGTATGCAAAGCATGCAGTGGCTGGGAAAAGCAGATCATCATACATCTGTTAAAAATGGGAGAGGTCTGGCTTGTAGTGCTGAATCAGCTACATTTGCACAGTGAGAAACCTGTGATAGCAGTATTTAACTGCAGTGATTAAGCCTACTTGTTGCAAAAAGCATGCAACAATAGCTCCATCACAGCAGGCAAAACCTCCATTTGGTGTGTATATGAACCATGTAGGGCAATCTGTAAGTATAATTCATTAGGATTTCTTATTTCCATCTCTGGTGCCTTTATGTGTATGAATTAATGTTTTGATCACTCTAGGAAAGCAGCAACACAAGCAGATTAACACATTGTTTTGAATTGCAGCCAAAGATTTGTGTGAGAACACTGCTCACCTGGAGGTTGCACACCGTAACCACCAGGGAGGAGGCTGGTCAGTTGCAGGCGAATGGGGTAGATGGATCCCATGGGCTGGCACCATCAAACCCGCCTGAGCTCTGCAAGAGTAAGGTGGTGCTGCCATGCAAACTGGGCTTCACAAGTGCTGGAGAATGATGGGTCTGATATGGCAAATGCTGGAACTTAATCACTAAATGGAGTTTAGAGTTCATAATTTCAATAGGAGAAGGTAAGGACTGACTAGACTTGGCTAGAATAGAGGGAGCTGATACAGTCATATTTACCAAATCAGACGTTGAAGGCAAGTATTTCATGATTCCCCTACTTAGATAGGATGCCTTTTTTTTTTTTTTTTTTTTTTTAAACAAATTAGGTTATTAGGATATGGGCCTAATATAAAAATGTATCCCTTGGCAAGTGTTTGGACATGGGTAGAAAAACACCTGACTGACATTTGCCATATTTATTTTGGAGAATGGCTCAAGAGCACTCTGCCAGATACTGATGCTGGCTGGCACTCAGAGGAAGAAGTGCCAAAAAGAACAGAGAAAAATTTTGCTTTTCATTCCTTTTTTTCTTTTTTTTAATGTAAAGGATTCTTGGCAGTAATTAAAGAAAGACAACACAATAAATTGCCTTTAAAATTTGACTGATCAATCCTATTTATTGCTTTGATCAGCAATGATACCCTGAGTATTTTGCACAGGTTATGATGAGAGGAACTTATAGTGCTGTTAGGAATAAAAAATTGTGTATGTCTGCATTGAAACAGGTGGTATAAATGTGTTTCCAGTAATTCCATGGCACTATAAGTTGTAACGTAATTATGGAGTTCTTAAATTGTCACAGCTTTATGAACTATCATTTATGGATTTGTTTGAAGCAAGTGCCACCCTCTAGTAAGAGAAAAATCTTATGAAATAATCGCTGAGCACATGTGTCTGCTGAAGTCTGCAGCAAATGAAGATATTTGAGGGTTGTGATTTCATAGGTGATCATTTTACCACAGGCAACATGCTAACATTTTGACAATTTGCTCCTAATATTGGATCCATTTATCTTCTCATTGCCATGAAAAGTTGATGAGTGGTGACAAGTGAAAATAACCCCTCTGCCTTTAAAAGAGGAAAAGGGTATGAGGCATCACTGGCAGCTACTTTGTGGATACCAAATATCATGGAGATCCCCAACTTTTCACAGAGATTTTGTCTATCCATAAGCAACATTTACATGTTAATTATTTAAAACCTACATCTGATGCAGTTATTTTGTGAGCACTATATGAGCTGGCAATATGCTAGTGAAGCACACAAATGGGAGTGGCAATAATTTAACCTAAGCTAGGACCAAGTCTTCAGGGTGATAATACAAGGTTTTAGCATGGTCTATCACTTTGTGCAGGCAAATCTGACTTTGCTAGGCTATGCTCTGCTGGTGTGATTGCTCCCCTGTCTTATATGCACATGTAGGACCAGTCATATGGAGCTCCTCTTGCAGTTTTGTTTACAGCTGCTCTTCAGCATAGGTTCTTATTTAGAAGAAGCAGGTGACCTTATACTCTTTGTCCAGCAGTGAACATGAAGTTTCTCCACCTCTGAAGTAACTATGAGAGCTGAGAGGTTTTTCAAGGTAAAAAAAAAAAATCGTTAAAAGTGACAGTTGTCTGAATGAAAAAACTGCATGTCATCTCAGGAAAGTGTCTGGTGGCCTTCAGGATCCTGTCTCCAATCTAGCAGTGCTACTTGCTTCTGTCAGAAAAGGTGAGACAAGCTCATACCTCCCAGCTACTCTTGCTTTTCTCTCTTCCATCCTTTACCCACTAACAGAGAAGCTTTAGCTAGCCTTAATAGAGACATATTTAGTAAAATGGAAATTATCATCTGGAAAGCAGGTAACTGAATTTGACCTATCATTCCCTAAATGCTAAAAGCAGACCCTGAATATCTCATTTATCTTTCTAAATTGTGTTTGCTTTATATTGATTTTGGAGTGTGGCTTCAGGGTGCTTTACACATGTAGATGTAATTATCAACTAATGACAGCGAGGGAAATACTCACTGTTTTTGAGATGGCTCTTTGGCAGATACGTACACAAGGTGCTGCAACCATCAGTGACAGCTGATCCAGCCACGTCATCAGTCTCTGACTTGTCTGTGGGGGATATCTTTTCATGACTCCAGGACAGGAAGCTTTTAATTATGCTGCCCCTTCTCAGATAATAATGTAATGGGCAGACATTGCAAGAAGGAACTCATGCAACAGGAAGTGGAAAGCAGAAGTGAGCATGATGCAACACGGGGGTCACCCATCCTCTCCACACCTTAGAGTGGGCAGTGAGTCCATTGGTTCAGTAACTGAAATACTGTCAGCAGAGTCCTAACAAATGCTGCAATATGGATTTCACTGGATTACCAGCTCAATACTAAACCACTAATTACCAAGGGCTTGTTTTCACAGGCATGAAGCGCATGGGTGCCTGCTGCCTATGCTGCCCTACATATCTCAAAGCCACAAAGACAAATATTCAATGAATATGCCAGAAAAGAGGTCAGAGAAAAGGAGGCCACTGTAAAATTACCTCGAAGCATACTTTGGTTCAAAGACTATGGCAAATACAAGTTCTCATGAGTAGAGGTTAAACACCTGGACATAGGATCAGAATGTGTAAAAGAGACAAACTCAAATAAAAATATTGGGGTGGGCAACTAGCGTCAGGTCTGGGTTTAGCCTACAAGCCAGTGTTTCTCTTCTACAGAATAATAACTGTGGAGACAAACTGACAAGCAGCAAAAAGACTTCTGTAGGATGCATAGGCTCATGGGGGACTCAGGAAGGGATTTGCCACACCAGCCAGATGGAAGTGCCTAGTAGGAGCCATATATGAGTTGTGATTTACTCAGATACAAATTAGTGGGCTTAATTCAAGGGTAACTTAGGGAAATTTAACAGCCTGTGACATAAAGAGAATGAACGTAGATGATCTAATGGTCCCCTTTGGGCCCAAGTCCTATGAAAGAAAAAAGTGGAAAATTTTACATTTCTGTACAAACTTTTTACCTGGAAGAATGCCAGTTTTTTAGATTAATCACAATAATAATCAGATTTAGGAATTACAGTGTTCTGCTTGTTTTTAAAGAAGCATTTAAATGTGAATGCTAGAAGTATGTATGTGTATACATGTGTGTGTGCATCTGGAAGTACCACAGTTAGGAGCTAACCGAAACAGTAGGCTTAATGCCCAACATTTGATTTTCTTTCAAAGACTGATCTTCATTGACTTCAAAGTAGATCAGACCTCTGTGTTGCATCTTGTCCAGATGAGATATGGTGCCTCCAGCATGCAATTGTGTGAGTGCTATAAGACACCAATTCAGCACTGAATCACTGACATAACTTCTCAAATCAAAGATGAACAGATCTGTGTGATACAGGTTCCTTTTATATTACTGCAGTTCATATAGGCTGGGGGTGGGAATTATCATGTACACACATTTCTCTGGCCCCCAAAATAAGAAAGCAAGTTATACCCTGAGGTGGTAATTAGAGAGATGAACTCTAATGTTCAAAACAGAGTGAAAACCAGAGACCTAGGAAGAACTAGAAGGCAAACTAATGTTTGTTAATTTACTTCTGTGAAGAAGCCAGGAAACTTATCAGAGAAAACTTAAAGACCAAATTATGTTGCCCAGGATTTTTCTCATATGTGCAGTCAACACAAACCTTCAAATTACACTCAGTAGTGAATCTGCAGTATTAACAAAAGAGGCATTAAAGAACATTTGTAACTGGGTCAATCTACTAAGAGTGGTTTCAGTAAAGGAGTGCAAAACACCTGCCTTTTCCTCATGACATCAACAATACCCTACGGGAAGTAAGCTGAAATACATATGTCAACCTGCACCTCTGTAATTGTGACATAAGATACCCAGTCACTTGAAATATAAGAAAAATTTCTGCATTCCAGAATGCAGAGGTTAAAAGGTCTGGGTCTAGGAACAAAGTCCAGGGACATTTTATCTATTACACAGAAGCATGATGGAAACAACTCTTAATGTTACCATGAGAAATGCTTGTCAAAGAATAATTTCTTAGAAAAAGCTCTTGCATGTCTTCTCCATAGTGCTGAAGTTAATGCTGCAATTATTGGCTTGCTCTGACTAGGGTGGGAATTCTGCTACTTTTAGCGAGTTACATACAGTAAAGTATTCCTATATATAGTTCTTATTACACACTTCTTCAAGTACGACGAGAAAAGAAACTAATCCAATTTAATACAGTATTGTGCTGCACATTTTTAGAAACCTTATAAAAGACAGCTGGCCAAAGGACTGCACTACCATGTTTATTAATAAATGTGAAAATGAGTATTTAAGCCACATAGTCACTTAACAAGTAATTTTTCTGGGATACTAAGTGCTGAAAAACAAAAATGTGTGACAGAAAAGTCAGTTATATGCCCCTGAAAGCCAACAATCAGAAGTGAATGTTGAGTATCTGCCTATTGAATTATGTCTTTACATGGTCTGTTTGTTGTACTGAAATATACTAAACAAGGTGGGAATTTTCTCTTGGGTCAATATTCAGTCTCTTCCACTTCTGAATTGTTATTTAAAAAAAAATAAAAAAAATTTTTTTTTCTCTCTGTCTTCAATATGTCTGGCTAAAATGGTCCAGCACTCTTGTAAGAATAAGGATGATGATAAACAGTGAGTAATTCCCCCACAGCGATTCCTGACAGGATTTATCTTTCAAGTTGCAACATTCACACTGAGATCAGAGGCAATGTATACAACTGACAGGGGATTTCAGAAAGGATTCATGGGGGCTGCAGTGTTTTTGGTAATGGAGGAAGGTCCACAGGCCATGGAAAACCAAAAAAATTCAACCTGCATGTGCGACTCCTTCACAGAACCACAGAGCTCAGGGCAGTGTCTGGCACCAGCAAGACCCATGCAAAGGGAGGGTGCCTTGGACTGGTGCATTTCCAGCTTGCTCCTGTACACCCAAAAGAGGAGGCTGGGTTTGAATAAGGATAGTTCATTCAGTTCAAGATTTTGCAGTGATTCAAGTGCAAGTGGTTAGTGATGTTCTTAATTAAGACTAAAGTAAATCAAAGTAACTAAATTAAGTAGTAGGAACAATTAAACATCAGGGAAGTCTTACTGATCTTTTACTGGTGCGTTAAATTGAGCAGGATGCATAGTCATTTGGAAAGAGACCTCTTCAAAGGGCAGGCGATGACTCAAAAAAAATTTGGTTCTGGACTATGAAAGTGCAAAGTCTAGCACTCCCAGCCCAACAAGGAAGTATTCCACCTATGCAGGACCTTCAGATTTAAGCCACCCTGGATGCAAACCTGTATCTTCGCAGGTAGCTGGATATAAATTACATGAAGAATTCATTAGGCCGTTGGAAAGAAGAAAGTCATTTAGTCTGTCAGCACAAAATGAATTAGAAACAGCGCTTATAGTGGAGGAGAATTTTTTTGTGGATGTTTATCAAGGAAAATGTCAGCTTAGGGAACACAAAATACAGTTCAAGGTTTAACTCAAAATAACAGTAAACCGCTTTGTTACTGACTAATGAAAGAACATAGGAGCATTGAGAGCTAATGGGAACACTGATGCACACAGTTAAAAGGTCAAAATTTAGTTAAACAAACCCATGGTGTAATTAGCACACTAAGAGACAGGAAACACAATAATATTAATTGTTCTGGGCCTTCCTAATTTCTGAGTTGTCTGTATTGCAAGTAAAATTTTTGTATAACTTTCTAGAACAGAATCTAATGTAGCAAATTATGAGGGCCACTAGTGTTTTCTTATATGGGAAACAGTGATTTATAGTATTATAGGTTTACTTTCCCAATTAAAAAAAAATTTTTTTTTTTTTACATTTTATTTTTTTAAGTGATCTCATTTTTTAGTTTCCTTTAAAAACAATTTCTAATGATTCAAAAATACTCAGACTTATGTTCAGCATCTGATTTTAGTGTGAGTGGTCCTCTACACAATTTATTCAGGTATAGTATGTTGCCCAATGTGCATATAATAGCATCTTTCCAATGCGTCTTGACAGACATTCCTTATATTATTTATTCCTGCCATTAGGAAGACTTATTTTTCTTCACTATGCTTTAAGTCAGGTTCTCATGACTTGCTGACTTAAATATGCCATCAAACCCTATTTTTATTGGTCTTCTGAAATACTTGCTTTTGGGCCTGATGCAGCTCTTCACTGAAATGATATAATGATTTCTATAGACTTCAATAAGCTATAGATCATATCTACATGCTGCAACCAAAGATGATTTCTCTTCGACAGCATACGGAACATTAAGTCAACATTTGCTTTCAGCTGGTATAACCATATTTTCTTAATATTCAGAGAAAAAAACAGCTATCAGATGCTGCATGAAGCACAATGTACAGATGGTATTTTAGGATATTCACCTTCTATAAATATAAGCATAACATCATTATTTTTCTTATCACTTCATAATTATTATTCACTTGGTTTCATGTCTTACACATAACTCCATTAAGGAAAACCAGTTTGATGCTTTTTTTTTGTTTTGTTTGCATGCAGTAGGAATAATATGGTATATTATCTGTGAGATAAAAATAGTGTTGCAATATTTGTGTCCAACAAACTGCTTTTAGACAAGAGGTGCTACTGTCTGGATGGTACTGCCTATTCTTCATCTGCTGTGGTGTTTTAGCTGAAATTGAGTGGTCCTAGAGAAACTTGGTTGTAAAATGCTGCATGCATTCATGCAGGGGATTAGGATTGCCCACATACTGTCTGTATTATGGTACAAAAGATGTCATAGGGTTGCTGTTCTCCATCTGAACAGATACTCTTAAACTGGTTGTATCTGGGCTTTTTCCTCATAACCACTACGGCTTCAGAACTAAAATCCCTTTTTTCCTTTAAAGTGTAAGTTGGTGTTGCAACAATAACCCCAGAAGTAGTACCCAAATTCCATGCTGGAGGAAGGAAAGAGAAGGAAAAAGCTATTAAATGGACAGCTTTAGCCAAAACACAGATGCATACACATTTAGCATCAAATAACTTAGTGTGAACTGTGGAAGAAAGTTTTTAAACATTTTGTAATTCCTGTCATTTCTACATGACAGCATGGTACTCTCCTCTAGCCTGAGATCTACCCACTCCTAACTTGAGGTAATTTTTTCTTGCCTTGCCTAAGCAAAAGATGTTATTTATGATTGCAATACAAAACAACTTTAATAGCATTTTGGTTATTATATTCTATTGTTACCATTATACTGGTTCTCACAAGCCAAATTCAGTGTTACTGGGATGAAGAGCAATTAATTTCAAACAGTTGTGTCTCCTTAGCTGCAATGAAAGCATTTTAAGAAATATTAGCTGTTGCAGTTTTCATTCCCAGCCTGAAATGAAATAACAGAATACTTCTTTTCACTCTTTTAATGCCATTAAGGGTATGTTACATGAACTCCATGTCATGAATTTAGTTGCAGTTCTTACCTCTAAATGAGAGTAAGATACTAATGAATACAGGTTGCTTCAGTAGCATGGTTACATGTGACAAGTTTGGCTTTTTACCGTATACAGCTTCTCAGAGTTTTAAAAGCATTCGTATAGTTGATATTTTTCACTGGTAGTCCTATTTTTAAAGCATTTTATATCCTTGTTAATAACACATACTGGCATTTGTCTTTTCTTGGCTCACGTGCTAATAATGCTATAATAGATATATCGATAAGTTTCAACATCCCTATTTTGTTTGCTAAGCTGTTATGTTTCAATACCAACAATTTCAAGCATAAAAAGTAATAAAAGCCCAAGTAGGATAACATATAACTTTATTTAAATTATTTAAAATGTTTTTTGAAAGCTTTACCCCAGACATTCTTCATTTAAAGAGGGAATGAGGAAAAAAGGGAAAGAAAAAAAAGAAAGTGTCTACACAGGGCTCTCCTGTTCTTAATTTTGGTTGAAACCATGCATACCCCTTTGAAGTATTGGCTCTAGTAATACACACCTTATCCCTGTCTGTGCCAGCCATATGAACCCATTTACATTGTAAGATTAAGCCAGAGGCCAGGAAAGAGATATGTACAGTAATTCCAAACACAGTCTATAAGGAAGCGCCTCAAAGATTTTCATAAAAGTCAGTGACACCTATCAAATGGCATTAGAAACATGTAAGCAGGCATGGCCATGATTACCTCAAACTGACATGATAGTACCTGTCTCAAAGAAATTGCACTTTATTGAATTGTCTTTAAACATTTATATAAAGTAACAAAGTCAGCAAAGTAGTTTAAACTTCCACCAAAACAGATGTCTAAGAGTGACTATGCTTTGAAATATAAATGAAGTCAAGGGTCTTCTGTTGCTTTTGAGTAAGACAAGCTGACTGAAAAGCAAAACAATTTAAATGAAAAACATTGTTTTTCTGTTGTGGTACTTTTAGCCATAACTATCTGTCTGTCTGTCTGTCTGTCTGCCTATCTAATAAAAGTAATCTGTGCTCTTAAAAGAAAAGAAATAGGACTGAAAATGCACTCCAAACCCAGCTTTTAGTAATTTGAAATAATGAGAAATATTGTTTTCCATCCCTAGATACCTCCTGAGTGTTGGGTACTGGATACTCTTAGAAGGAATTACATAAATTTGAGCAGAACTTACTGAGTACCATCAATGCACATTCTAGGTTATGATGCTAAATATTTTGGAGGTTACTTCAGTTATCTAGTTATGAAGAATGACAGTCTGGTGTATGTCACAAATCTACAGTAAATCATAAAACTGACATAAATTATCATAGTAGAAGGGGAATTGAGATAAAGTTGTACATATCCAGTGGTAACAGCTTTGGATCACCACAGAACATATGCGTGTGCTTGACTTCAAGTACTGAAACCATCTACATTCTTCAAGGGAAATATGCGCTTGGGGGCTTTTTGCTTATATCACCAACCCCTTGGAAAAACTGTGTTCTTCAGAATTTTCCAGGACTGAATTTTCTAGTAGGTTTTTTTCACATCGTACAATATTGACAGCATTTGTCACTCTGTCACTGTCAACAACTGATTGGGCATAGATTCCTGGATACTCACACGGCAGTGCTTCTCTATCGTGATCTCAGTCTGTGTACAAGCACGTGCTGAACACATTAAAATGAATCATCAAAAGGTGCCAGGTGCACAGAGTGAACAGAGCCATATAAAAAAGCAAGAAAGTCGTAAGTGCTATCATGCCTTGTTTTCCATGAAATAAACAAGGGAATACAGTGCCATTCCATATTTATTATGGTTAAGGGTTCATTTAGCTCATGCAATAACCTAGACCATCCAACCCCAAAGAGCTGCATATACTAAGACAGGGAAGATGATGGAACTAACTTAAAAAGTGCTAAAAGTCCATCAAATAGTTTTGCTGTGGGCTATATCCATATGCAGTTTGTAACCCATTCTCAAACTCCAGAATTATTTAGTAGTGTTTCTGTTTACACTACAATGTCTCCAACTAGCATAAAATTTCTGTTCTGGAGCTTGACCCCCATTGTGCTAAGCTATTTGGCTTCCCCAAGGGTCTGGCCATTACCCAAGTTCTGACATTCTTGAATGTCCCTATGGACATAAAAGTTACCAGACATAAAATTCCAACCAGTAACATCTCCTGCCCTTGCTCTGCACATGTTGCTGGATCACAGGGATGCGCAAAGGTTCTGGATCTCCATAGCTGTCCTTTCAGCCGCACCTTTGGTTTCAATCTGGGCAGCAGTTGCGGTGAAAGGATGTTCCGTGTATTCTATGCAGCTCTGGCCAGATCTCTGTCTTTTCACAGATGACCTTCCTCAGTTACTTCACTTGCTCTATCAAATGCTGATGTCCCGTGTGGAAGCCAACCATACTCAGAAGCCAACTTTGTGTGAAAATACTGTGCTTTGTTCCACCTGACAGGGAAACAAGTTCTACTCCTTATGCCAGAAGCTCTGGAAGTGGTTTTTCAGTGTTTTCTTAATTAATTTTCTGTTTACTATCTCAGCATTACTAAGATACCTCAAATGCTCAATCAAAATAAAAATCAGAAATGCAGGATTAATTACTTTCTGAATCTTTTCTTCAGGTGCAAATAGTAAACTTGTGGTGAACAGCAGTTTGACATTTCATTTGCATTACACCAATACAAAAATCTGCTGAAAGTAACCAAAGAAAATGTGTATTTGATACTATCAAAAATATTCTAGCATTAATGCTGAAGGGTTAGGATATATCCTATTCACTTTGCTGGAGGCATAGTGAAATTTTCTTTATCTCCATACTGAAAAGTGATTCTGAGAATTCTGGTGGAAAAAAAACCCTATTCCTTAGTACTATTATCACAAAATATTCCTGTTATTATTATTACTGTTAATGCAACATGTTATTGTTGACAGCTGATATCATGGGCCTACCATCTAATACCAGAATTCAGAAGTGGCCAACATGCTTCTGGAAATTCCCTCAGATTCCCCAGTTACAGCCTTTTGTGCACACAAGACAGAGGATCTGTCTTGGTGGTCTCCAACATGAGGTCAACTGGATGCTGTGTAACCTTTGCTGGAGAGATGGGCAACAGATATCAGATGGACCATTAAGGTGTCAGTCACTCCTAACAGGAGCTTTCCTGGAGAGTCCTGCCTATATCATTCCTCCCTTTCTGTCCTGATGTATGCTGCCAGGTCGTGTTGAGATGTTGCCATTGTAGTCAATTTGCTTTAAAATTGATGCTTTAAAAACAAGTCTTCTTTTCTAAACCATAAAAGTGAACCAAGTCACGCTCTCACAAAATAACACAAAAGCAGCAGCTCATGTGAAGATACATGGAAGCACAAAAGTTAGAAAACTTGCCTTTCTGTTAGCAAGCAGCTGCTAAGATCCCAGACGTGGTGTGGGAAGGGCAGGGATCATCATCCCACTGCTGCAATAGCATAGCCAGCTGCTTGCCAGCCTGCCTGCCAAGCTCTGTGTGCCTCGTGCAAATGAGGGATTTGGCATCCCTGCATTGTCTATCCACACCTCCAGTGCAATATTGAGAGAGCGTAACCAATAGCCTTGGGGATAAGGTGATGATCTGAAAATACAAGGTTTGGGTTTTACCACTTCAAAGGGCTGACAGTAATCCTGTGTGCATCACTACCCATATTTCTGACACTTCATTTTTTTATATCCCTGCTGGCAGACAGTTATTGTCCTGACCCTTCCCCTTTGCCACAAGTTGCACAAGATCACGCCACCCATCATGAGAAGAAAGTCCCAAGCATGACATATCCAGACCTTGGCCCCGTTGCTTCTCCAGAGGAATCATCTAAATCCAGAGCTCTGCATGCTCTATGCACATCATCAGGCAGGCGTTGAACCATGAAGTCCAAATACAGGTGTGTCCATGTCACAAAGAGCCCTGCAAATTAGATGCATCTGCTTGGTCCAAAACCTGAAAGTGGAAGGATGACAAGGAAAAAAGCCACATTCTGCTGTCATCCATAGGGTTGTATTCTGTGTTGTGCACCTCCAGAGCTGGGGTTTGAGGGGACAGTGTTTGTAATCTGATGATGGAAGATGAATAACAATAATGATAAGACTGCAATTGTAATGGACCACTGCTGCATGGCAGCTTTTCCCCAGGTAAGAATTCACTTTTTTTTTTTAAGCCTAAGTGAATCTGCAATCATAAAAATTAGCTCATTAAAAATGGCTTAAAAATCAGACAGGGAACTGCACAAACCTGTGGCTGCTAGACTTTTTCTCTGCATGACCCCACCAGTTAGCAGGCAGGGCTGAAGCAAGCTTGTTATAGCCCAATATTAAATGAACAAAGAGACAGAGTCTGGTTGCACTAGGGTGTGCTTTGGAAAAAGACAATGTGAAAAAGAAGCATTCTTTGACAACTTTCATTTAAATGAGCTTCAATGGAAATTTCAAGAATTCATTGCATGTCGGTAGCAGAAATACGAATACGGTATTCAGTTGTACACCGTATTCAGTCGTACAACATATTCAGTTGTACACCATTCATTATATTTCTATTTCTAACATTTAATTGTTTCTCAGACAAAGCATTAGCATTTCTTTCATTTCTGTAATAATAAAACATGGCATTTATTACTAAGAGGTAGAGACTAGAGACAGAAGGTGGGAAGCTTTCATTCAGGGGGACAAGGCAAGTGCTCTGTAAGAGCATTACTTAATGTGGAGCCATGACTCACATGCAATGTCATCTTAACAGGTTTCTGTGTTTGATTTTCTTTTCTTTAACCAGTAGCCTAACACAGCAGCACTGAGACCATGGTCTATGGACCACCAGTGGTTTGTGGGTCTCTCCCACTTGGTCTGGGGAATTAAACTTTTGGGAGCTACACCATACCCAACAGATCTTGGGGAAGGAAATCAAGTGCTTCAGAAGGCGATATTTTTCTTGTTGCACAAGAAAATCTGGGAAGCCATTGGGCTGTGGAGCCCTTTAGTTTTTGTGGGAAAAAAAATGCTAACAGTTGGGTTTTGAACACTGGTTTACCTTCTCAGTGTCTAAGGCAGTCAGAAAGTTTTAAGCCCTTGCAAAGGAAGACAAAACAGAGCTGTAGATGATGCAGAGCAACATGACCAAGGAGTTGCAAACGGGGTTGGAAGCCATGCAAGTTCTAACTGCCTGACACTTAGGGGAGACTTTGGGCAGTAGGATCTCACTACTTAGGCCATTTTTAATCTTGGCTCCATGCCTCCCATCTCCTGTGAGATCCTAATATCCTTGAGGGAGAGCTTGCTGCATTTCTTCTCCCTTGCTTCTCAAGAGGTTTTGTTTGGCAGGTGGCTGTATCAGCCAGTAGAGCATATGGATCTAGTCATCCCTAAGCCTACATGTTATACCTCCCACAGAGGGATGGCATCTCGATGATGGACATGCTACCAGTGGTGCCCGCATGGAACTCAGCAGCCACAATGTCGGCTCTGGGAAAGAAAGAGGACAGCATTCCACATGTGGATCCATCTGACAGCCGGCAGTGGTGTTTCGGGTGAACTTCAAAGGAAAGGGTGCCACCTACTGAATTACCACCTGTGATTCCCACAGCACCCAGCTTCTCCTTGGAGATCCCCTCCAGTACTTGCTGACCTAGCCTAACCCTGCTGCACCTTATGAGAACCAGTGAGCTCATCACCTAAGGGGACATGGCTGCAGGCCAGATAGGAGAAATGTAATATTTAAATGATGTGTGCTTCAGCCTTCGAAAACGCAACAGTTTGGAGAAGGTAAAGAGGATGGAGGAAAATTGGAAACCTGTTTGCATGTCCAAAATTAGAGCTTGTAAACAGCAGCAAAAGAGAGGACAATCTAACTAATTTACAAGGACAGAACACTTCCAGTAAGGTTCATTTAGCCTATTTCTAGCAATGAAGACTGTCCTGGGAAATTTCCATTGCATTATGATGAGCCTAATTAGAATTGTTATAATCAAATATGTGCATTTGGCAGAGCAGTGAGAGAGGAGAATGCTACTCTTGCAGGGTTAGCTGCATTCCCATCTTTTGCTCATAGTATTCAATGCACCTGCTCAAATGCTAGACTTTACTTTTCTTCAGGTGTAGTTCCAATGGTTTCTCAGGCTCAGAATTAATTTGGGGATGCTCAGTTCTGAGCATTAGTCCCATATATCCAAGAAGTTCAAGAAGATCTGAGGCATGCAGGTCTTCTACAGACTTATCTGAAAGAAAAAAAAAAAAAAAGAATGAAAATCAAGGAACATGTTCTGGATAAATTATTAGGTCATGGAGGCCTGTTCTGCACAGTCTAAACCCTTCTGCTGTCCCTAAAAGCTAGATTGACTTCCATGGCATCATTTTGGACTCTAATGACTTCAGTGATATTAAATTTAAGCCTCTTGTAGGGAAGCCAGGTCCTGCACTATTCTTGGGAGTGTCATAACTACTCCAGATTTCTAGATTAGAATCTGGTGTGACCCTCTCTTGCATCCTCACGCTTGGTTTCTGTCTTGCCTCAGAGGTATTTGGGGAATGCTGGAGGCCAAAGTGAAGTAGAAATGGGAGCTGCAGCAGGCTGCCATAAGGAGGCTTAGTCTTCCAGAAAGAAAATATTCTTGTAACTGTTATTTAATGCCATCTTGGCCTTTTATGTTATATGGAGTTTGACAGGAAGACTAAGGCTTCCTGCTCCTCTTATTTAGGGCTTAACTGTGCAAATGTCTTTAGAGCCACAGGTCCTATCTGTATTATTCCTATGCCTTGCCTGGAAACATTAACTGAAATAATAATTCTACTTCTACAAAACAGATTTCTTAGGAACATTGAATCAGTTTTTCAAAGTTTTCCTTTTTTTCTTCCTATAAAGTGACTAAACAATTGTTCTATGTTATGAGAAATAAATGACCTCAAGAGCAGGAACCAACATTAGAACAAAATTTTCAAATGTATCAAAACAAACAGTTCTAAAAAAAACCTCCCCCCCAAAATAAAATGTTATTTTTCATATTTCCCCTGATTCAGCACCAAGAAGTTCCAAATGCATCCCCTTCACTACCCATTCCCCACACCACCATCCAAAATGGAAAGAATTAATTTTTTTGTGCAGTCTTTCAGTCAGGGTTAAGGATGCTGAGCATCTTACAAGATGCTCTGGAACAACTCCACTGCAAGTCAATGGAATAATATTAGAGCAAAACTGGGCAAAAAAAGAGAATCAGGGATGTAATATACCCTGGAGACTCAGAAAGTTCCAGTTTCCTCTGCATAGTCTTACATTACTTGCACTAGTACCAAGGCCATGAATTCCTTCAGAATTTCAATTGTTAACAGAAAGCTATGTTAATAGTGAGATCACTTTAAAAAGGGTGTAAAACCAAGTGAAAGCAAATGCATGCTGCTTTATAATCAAGATTAGAAGATAACTAGCTAAGGAAACCTAGGAATATTTCACATTTGGCTTCTGGACTGAGAATTAATATTTTCTGCCAGATTTCAAGCAATTTTATTGTAGCTACTAAAACAATACACCACTAAGCCACCAAAATGATATTTTTGGAGTGAAACAAACTTTCAGTAAAATTTGATACTTCCAAAGTACTGTTTGCAATCACTTGAGAGAGAATTTTTTTTGCCTCTTTTTTTTTCTAATCTTCTTGTGAAGCAAGAGGAACGTGCAAACCAGTATGGGCTAGTAAAGCATATGACACAAAGTTTGGCTCTACTGAAGTCATAATTGGATGAGACTATGATCCACCCACAGAAATAACACAAATCCTTTAACAAGAGACTTAAGAATAGTTAACTAAAGCCAACATAGCAACAAACTTCCCCTGAAAACACACCTTATCTCAGGAAGTGAAAACTATTCACTGCCTAAATTTCAATTAACTTTGTCACGCTTTTCAGAACCACAGCAGTTGCAAGCTTGATTCACGTTATGATGACAGATAATTGCTTTTACAGGTCTGGCTTGGTGTAACTGTGGAAAAAGGCTTGCCAGACTGTATTACATGAGTGAAAAAGATTCAATAGACAGCTAACATGTCTCATCTCTTCCTCTACCTCTTCTCTCTTCTTTTTTTTTTCATATCTTTTGTAACCTCCCATAGAGGTTTATGGGTGTGCATCTGCATGTGTCTTTGCCTCTGTGTCAGTAAAAGCCCAAACATTAGATCACAAGTTCTTGTTTATATAAGCTTCAATTTACCCTTCAGGCAGAAACTTAGAGATTTCCAAACACACAGATGCTTGCCACTATCCAAATTCAATTTGAAATGCTCTGTACAACATCTCCTTTAACTTAACTAACCTTGTATTGTTCAAATACTTCATAACGTGTTTTGATTGCCAAACGTCATTACTAACTTTGCCATTGTTAACAAAGCTAATTGAAACACAAATAGATGGAATTCCATAAAATGTCAAATCTTCTGAAAAAAAAATTTGTATTCATTTTATTAAACACATAAATCTGACTTTACAAATACTTATTATGCAAACTTATTATGGAAAAGCTATCACAGTACTAAAAGAAAATGTTGCTACCTGGTATGATGTAGACCCTGAAAGAGACCTTGCAGGAATCTGTAGGAATGGGCCATCATCTGCCAAGAGTCTCAAAACTGTAATTCATTCACATTGAGCAAAACCTGAGGAAGGGAGGCAGAAACACCAAGAAACAAAGCGAGGTTTACTTGGGGAATTGCCAAAGAATGCTCCCCTCAAGGGTAGATTTGGAAGTCCATGGAAGACAGAGGGAGAAGGCCTGAACCTAACATACTCTGGGGAATGTAAAGTTTTCAGACCATGACAAGCTTCAGATTCTTTCCATGGGCACAATGTGGAGGCAGCAGTTCTGCACTCTAGAAATAACTGAAATAAGAGAGATTCAGGAAGACAGAATCAGTGTCACTAACTTCCAAAAAAGCTCACGCCACAAATAACACAGAATATTCTTCAAGATCTCCCCTCCTCCTCCATTTCCCTAGAAAATGTAACTTAGTTACAAACAAAGGAAGCAGAAATTCTGTCATCATTAATCTCCATTTCCCCCCCCATGTTGTGGAAAAGTAATGCTGATTTTTACTGTGCTGTTTTTTTTTCTTTTTCTTTCAGACACAACGTGAATTGGAAAGTGGCTGCAGATAACCCTCCCCAAAAAAATGAAAATCTGAGTCTGTAGCAATGCCATTATCTGCTAAATTTTGTGAACTAGGAAATTATATTCTGCATGCAGGTTATTCTGCAAGTTGACCTCCTATTCCTCCTTCTCCCTGATCCCACTGTATCTCCCAGAACAGGGATACAGGTCCACAGTCCGCAATTTCCATTCAATAGAATGGACATCCACAAACTTTTAGCAGCAGTTAGATGACCCAATTTTACTGTTACTTTTCTCTAATGAGCTGGCTGCTGCAGAGTAAATATGTAGCAGGGCATTTACTCTGTTATAATGGATCGTGATTCTGCAGTGTCCTCTACAAGAGATGATGTTGTTTACATCTCAGTGAAAGACTGACAGGATGCCCTGGGCACTCCGCAAGATGCAGTAAGTAAACAGTAATAGTGTGCGCATGGGATGCCGCTGTAAACATCTAAAACACTGCAACTTTACTTTCTAGACTGTATCAGAACTACAGTCCAGCACAGGACCATGGCAGTGATCATCCCACTGCGAGGCTGCACCTCAAATCCTGTGCTCAGTTCTGGGCCTTCTGCTACAAGAATTGTAATAGAGGGAGTTAGAAAGGCAAATGCACAGATGGAACTAAATCTGGCCATTGCCATTAAAGAAAATAAACAGTACTTTCACAAATACATAAGCAATAAAAGGAGGGCCAAGGAGAACTGCCATCCTCTGCTGGATACTAGTGGAAACCTAGTGACTGAGGATGAGGAAAAGGCTGAGGCACTTGATGCTGCCTTTGCCTCAGTCTTCAATAGTCACACGAGCCATCCCCAGGGTATTCAGTTCCCTGAGCTGGATGGCAGAGACGGGAGCTGACTGAAGTCCCTGTGATTCAGGAAGGGAAGGTTAGAGACCTTCTGCTCCAATTAGACGTACACAAGTCTATGGTGCCGGATGGGTTGCACCCAAGAGTGCTGAAGGAGCTGGCAAAGAAATTACCAAGCCACCCCCCATCACCTATCAGCAGCCCTGGTCTAGTGGGCAGGTCCCAGAGTATTGGAGGCTGTCCAGTGTGATGCTTCTCGACAAAAAAAGGCAGGAAGGAACCCCAGAAACTGCCAGCCTGACCTTGGTAACAGGGAAGGTCACGGAGCAGATGATCCTAAGTGAGTCACAAAGCATGTACAGAAAAATGGAGAGATCAGGCCCTGTCAGCACAGGTTCATGAAGGACAGATCCTGATTGACCAACATGATCTTCTATGACAAGGTGACCAACCTGGTTGATGAGGGAAAGTCTGTGGGCATTGTGTATTAAGACTTTTAGTAAAGCATTTGACATTGTCTCTCACAGTGTTCTCCTGGTCAAACTGGCTGCTCATGGCCTGAATAGGTGTATTCTTTGCTGGGTTGGAAACTTGCTGGATGGGCAAGCCCAAAGACTGGTGGTGAATGGTGTCACATCTAGTTGGCATAATCACTAATGGTGTCTCTCAGAGCTTGGTGTTAGGGACAGTGTTGTTTAATATCCTCACTGATGATCTGGATGAGATTGAGTGCAGCCCCAGTAAATTTGCAGATGACATCAACCTGAGTGAGAGTGGCTGAAGGATAGGAAAGCTCTGCAGAGGGATCTGGACAGGCTGGGCTGATGGGCTGTGGCGAGTGGAATGAGGTTCAACAAGGATGTGTGCTGAGTCCTGCATATGGGCCACACAACCCCATGCAATGCAACAGGCTTAGGGAAGAGTGGTTGAAAAATTGCTCAGTGAAAAAGGACCTGAGTGTGTTGATTGATGGAGCTGAACACGATGCAGTTTCTGCCCAGGCAGACAAGAGGCCAACAGCATCCTGGCCTGCATCAGCAATAGTGTGGCCAGCAGAGCCAGGGCAGTGATCATCCCCCTGTACTGGCACTTGTGAGACTGCACCTCAAATCCTGTGTTCAGTTCTGGGGCCCTCACTACAAGAAAGGCATTGAGGTGCTGGAGCAGATCCAGAGAAGGGGAATGGAACTGGTGAAGGGTCTGGAGCACAAGTGTGATGAGGAACAGCTGAGAGACCTGGGGGTGTTTAGGCTGGAGAAGAGAAGGCTCAGGGAGACCTTACTGCTCTTCACAGCTACCTGAAAGGAGGATGGAGGCAAGAGGTGGCTGCTCTCTTCTTCAAAGGAATAAGCAATAGGAGAAGGGGTAACAGCCTCAAGCTGCCCCAAGGGAGATATAGATTGAATATCAGAAAAAATTTCTTTATAAAGAGGGTGCTCAGGTGCTGGAACAGGCTGCCCAGGGGAGTAGTGGAATCACCATCCCTAGAAGTGTTCAAAAACTGCATAGTTAAAGCCCTTAGTGACATGGTTTAGTGGTGGTCTTGGCAGTCCTGGGGTAAAAGTTGGACTTGATGATTTTAAAGCTTTTTTCAACCTAGTTGATTCTATTCTATGATTCTATGATTCTATTCTATGATTCTAAGTTAGCCAACAGTAACCTGCTCGTCTACCTTTATGTGTCTGATGAAAATATGTTGTTCTGTGTCCACAGGACATCCATATATTGTCCCTTTCTGGCACAACATAAATCTGTCACAGGAATTGTTGTATAGCTTAAAAAATGTAAGCACAGTGAGTCCTCTAAGATTCATAGCAACATATGTCTACATGTCTTGATCAGAACTGTGCTTGAAACATGTTAATGCCCGTGTACAAGTAACAGCACATAAAGGGGGTTTTGGTTTAGGCACATTTTACCACTGGATTTATATGGGCATGAGGTAACACCTACTTTTTTTTTTTTTTCTTCAAAGAGCTAATCCACATGCATAATTGAAACAAGTCCTTATTCTGCTCACTACAAATATATACCAGATGTACCTCTTAAGAATGCTGCATTTTGTAGCATGGTGGGATTTACTAGTACCTGTGAGTTATGTCAATCTTGATGCAAAGGGAAATAAAAATGAAGAGCATTGCATTGCAGGATATGGTGTGTCCTAGACATGGTCACAGGCAAGTCTCTAAGTACAGTAAACATCTACATTATCACCCTATTGATTTACTCTGTGTAACATGATGGCTTGATTGCCGTAAACAGGAATCATGCCTCTAAAATAACAAACAAAATTGATTGTACTGAAGCACACACATTGTAATTTCCACTGCCTTTTAGGCTTGCTGTGGTATACACTCACAGATCATGGGGTTGTGATTAGCTGTTCTTCACGGCCTAACGAGAGAATAAAGACATGAAAATGTTGGGAATACACTGTACTGCATCCTGAAGAATTGCCTTCAAGTGTTGGGCTGCTCAAAGTTTGAAGGCGCTTTAAAAGGACTAATCATGTGACAGTGCCTTGGCTTTAACTAAACACTGGGACTTTCTTCAAATCCCTCTGAAAATACAGACACGCCACAGAAAAGTTGCTACTACTTACAGGTCTCTGAAAAGCTTATTCCTCTGAAAAATGCTATTGCAGGATGTCAGATCTCACCAGGTCCAGGTGACCCAATAAAAAGGCTTTATGCCCATGCTCACCAGCAGAAAATCCTGCGTAGTCCAAGAGATAAAAAAAAAACTGGAGAAAAAACCATAACACAGCTTCAAAGCTTTCTGAGATGTTTATCCTCTCATTTGTGCATCTGCTAAAGAGTCTCTGTTTTTACTTAATATATTTTAAAAAATACAGCAAAAAAATAGAAAAGCAACTTGTGAACCAATTACTAACAAGTAAAAGTATAACAGATGCAAACAAAGAGCTGCAGTATTTTTCACCATATGTTTCAAATCAATCTTATTCCTTCATCAGTTGGAAACAAAGCATAATGTTGTGGTTCTAACAGTAACTAACCTTGATCTATCAAACCATAGAAAAACAAGCAGTACTTTGACAAGCCATTTGTTCTGTTTATCATAAACAGTCAATAGCATTAACGAAGATCAACCATTCCTGTAGAATTATATTATCTAATTATTCCCATTTCAGCTTCTCTTCTAATTGCCCTCTGGTGTTCACATTCCTTTATTGCCATTTACTAGTTTCTGCTCTATTCAGTTGGCATTTTCCTTAAAAACCTCCAGTCTGCAGTTTCAGGTACAGAGGTCTGGAGGCGAACAGGGCAGCAATGGGGAGGAGGACCTGCAGCAACAGCCGAACAGGACTGCAGCTGCTTCCCCCTCACACGCTGCAGACAGCGCAGAGCACCGGGGAGCGTCAGCACCGTGGCTACAGCCCTTGACGTCCTCCTGAGAAATCTAGCCACACATACAGGCACCTGCACAATGTGGCATTTTTACTGTCTTTAAATCAAGTCATTCATCTTGAGGTTAATAGCAAAAAAGCTCCACATACTCCAGTCACAAGAAGACTAGCTGAGAACCTTGGCATGCATTTTAAAACTAGAGGCTCTTTCCTGACTTCTCTATTCTTTTTCTGTTTGGGCATTTATTTGGCTTTTGCATCGTGCAGCCCAAATGGTACTCTGCATGTCTGAGCCTGTCAGCTTGCAAGCAGCAGTAAAAGTGAGGCACTGGAGAGAACCCCACAGTTTCAAGCTTCAGGTGGGAGGTGTGACTGGATGTTCTCTAGAGAACCCTTCCAGCTGCTGTTTCTATCATTCACCCTCGCAGCTTCCTTGTAAATGCACACAGACATATAAGAACTGCAGGTGCATTTCTGTCACCTGTCTGCACTGTGTGCCGCAGTAGCAAATATTGTGCAAAGGTGCTTTCGACGTGTACGTTAGGGTCTCCTTTACCACCCATAAGCCATCACCTGCAGTGCCAGGATATTACATGCTGTGCTCACAAATATCTCACAGGTTGGTTGAAGTGCAGCTCCATGTGCACAGAGGTTTAGGCAGTGTTAGCAGGGGGATCTTCAATCTTATGGTGAGCATTTACAGGCTCACTGCTACCAGTGAGCTCCATCTTTCACTTTCCTCCCAGCTCTCCGCACGGAGCTCTGTTCAGGCTGATGCTTGGGGGAAGAAAATATAACCTCTCTTGCTTTGAGGATGTGTGAACTATAGAAACTGAGCATTATAGGTCTGCCAGATTCACAGTTCTCTGAACCATCTTAGCTTGTGTGTGCCAAACTTTCATGATCATTGGCTTACGTTCATGAACTCGGTGAACTCTGCACCCAAAACTAAGGTGAGAAAGCAGTGACTTTTAATGTAAAAGCTATGTTCAGATCTAACCATGACTTTGGGCCAGATCCAAAAGAGGACTTACACACTTTATTTGGGATCTAGGAGCTTAAAACATGACACTGAAAATACCGGCCTACCCCTGGAGATGTAGGTTAACCTGCAGTCTGAGCTGAAAAGGCAGCTGACTTTTTTCAATTTAAATCTTTTCTCCAAAATTGCTCAGTTTGTGTATCGACATTGACCCATCTTGACATGGACAATCAAGTTTAGTTCCCTCTTCTTTATGAGCTGATTAGGGCTATGAGTCATCCCTTAAAGGGAAGTGTCCTGACACCAGACTATAAACTGGTCTGGGCAGGTACACGGTCCACCACTATGCCACTGTAGTGATAAGACCTCAAGGTCTATGGTGCCAAACATGATTCAGTAATTAAGTGGTTAAGTGTCTCAGCTCAGTAGGAAAACCTTGGAATTCTGTTTCTTTCTCCCCAAACAGTGTCTGTATAGATGAAATAGATAAAATGCAGGAACAATCATGGAAACAGGCAATAGACCTATTCTCCCTAGCTCTAAGCGTAATCACTATAGAGTTAGCCTTTCATATTTTCTGCACAGTACCCCCATTTTCCCAATGAGATGAGATGAGTCTGTTTCTAGCCCCCACATCAGCCTATCAGGATTAGGTAAACTCCTGCTGATCTCCATCTCCGGGAGTGGGAAAAGAGGAATGGAAGTATTTTGAGATGAGGAAAGAACTGAGACTGTTTCCCCTGAGCACTCTCACTACTTTTGAAGGGCACAGAACAAGTTCTGGCTATATTTCAGAAGGAGCAAATAAGCCCTGCCTTGTTCTTTAGAGACATATACCTTCCAGAGAGGGTCCTGGCTGTGCATATCAAGTACATAAAAGCAATTTCTTACAGCCCTGAGTAAAGGGCAAGATCTAAGATACACAATATCCTTGGGGTTTCATTTTTGGCTGACTCCTAGCAGCTGTATACTGACTGACACAAGGTAGCTCCTGGCTCAGCTTACTCTTAGGTTTTCTCTGTCACTCTAAGATGCCTAAATTCTTATGGACAATTTATAGACAACTAATTCGGGGTTCTGGTTTTCATGCTGGGGTACCAGATGTCACTGAGGTACTAGACATCTGAAAGGTTTTGAAAACCCATTATCTAAAATGGATTAAGCCTACAGTATATAAGTACTGAAATTTCTCTCCTTTCCTGGACTCTCCAGCCTTTCCTGTTCCTGTCATGCCATGGGCCAGTGAGAGGGAGAATGTAGGCATGAATGGCCTTCAGGACAAGTCCCTTGGTCTCTGTCCCAGTATTTTTTCCTACATTTTTGTATCCACCTCTCTCTTCTCACCCAGCAAAAGCAGTGGAGATCATGCCATCAGAGGCAACTCCACTTTCCTCTCTCCTCATTTGTGTTTAGCCTTCCTGTTGGTTAAAACACAAAGATGCTTTCACAACAATGCCACGCAGGGAAGATATGTCCCTGCCTCACTGGGCACTTTTACTGGCTGCTGCAGAGCCAGAGTTTTTGATACCTTAAAGACTCACACAAAACTTGTACTTGCAAGTGTACAGACAGCAGCAACACTCCTGGATGCGTTCTGAGTCACCAGTCACCAGAAAAGCTCTTCACTCCCACCTGGCTGAGTAGCGAAGGAGTGGAGAAGACAGATGTACTGGATGCCCTTTATGATAATGAAAGGGATTAAAATGTACATGCAGAGAGATTAGATTACAACCTCCTTTTCTGTTTCGTGTCAAGCCAGTATTAGCCAAAGGTCCAACAGGAGCGTCAAAACTATCTGATTACAGATTATAAAATGGGCTCATTCAGAGCACTTTCTGGCTCTGCTCATTGGTATCATCCCTGAAATGAGGCCCAACATCCTACTTCAAGGATAAACAAAACAGTAGCAGAAGCAAAGACTCTAGTGCTTGTGTTTCTTTTCCCATGTAGACATAAATAGGGTGGTATACTTCCCAATGCAATACTCCCATTGGTGACTGGATGTAACTGCTTGCTCAGGCTGAAAGTTGGGCACATGGTGGTCACTTTTCCTACTGCTTTATACAAGGACAGTGTGTACCTCCACAAGGAGAGAATACAGGAGCTTAAGCCCATGCTTTTGCGTGCATGCTCTTGTCCAGCCGAGACATTATTTCAGACTGTTTTCTGATTCACCAGAAAAAGCTCAGACCAGCATAACAGCTCATAGCACCATGCTACTGATTTCATTCTGTCACTGATTATTAACTGCAGTCCTTAACACTGCCTTTAGGAGACCTCCATAGTCAAAAGGAACATCTATTTCATCACAGCAACGTAGCCACGTACCAAAGCAATGTGACGTGGATGGTTTAAAGCAGAAACAGTAGTAGCCAACACATGCCTTCACTGATGAGACAGTGATAGGAATTGATCTTTACAGCGTTGATCCCAACAATCTTACAACCATGACCAAGAGCAAAGCACAAGCAGTATGAGCCTATGAGGTTACTATAGGTGAGAAGACATGGACTTCTTTAAAGCATTAAATAATTTTGCTCACCAAGACTCCTCCAAGGTAAAAGTTTGTGGTTTGTCTATCCCTTACGGAGAATCATGTTACTTAAAGATACCTGTGCCTCAACACAGCAAATAGTAGATACACGTTGGAATTACGAAGTCTCATAGACAGACTCACTAACTTGAAAAACTGGGGGATAAAGTTGGAAAGCCCAAACAAACCCTATGATTATTTACAGTATTTCAGCAGTGTAAAAATGACAAAAGTACATACGAAACTCTTTGGTTTATATAATTGTAAAGGTGAAAACCAGATATAAAGTGCTTCTTTGCTAGGAAAATTGATTTGTTCTTAACCATTATGACTACCACAACACAAAATCTTAGTGAAGATAAAAGCAGCTTATAGTTTTCATGCATTTTGGTAGGTTGTGCAGACAGTAGGAAAATGTAAGGCTATGGGTAAGCCACCTCATGATAGAACCAGAAGCTGGGTTGTCTTCAGCAGGATTTTAAGTTTATTCTGCTTCTTGGCATATGATCAAGCCACTGCAAGTGCGGTGCGGGTACAGGGCTGCTCATGATTATCCTAGTGCCTGCTCTTCAGGAAACTCACTCCTTAATGGAGCAGAAGTTTGCATTTACTGGAGAGTATGGTGTGCAAGGAAAAAGTACATAGCAGCCAAGATAACACATAGCTCTGTTATAATGAGTTCATGTGACAAAGTCCTGGCACAGGCCAGCTCAGGGAACTCACCTTCTTCCTTATGAAAACAAAACAACTGCGTAAATGTGTAACGGGTCATTCGCCTTCCAGGGTGACCTCCCTGTTTACATCACAAATCACTCTTTTGACTGAAGTGCATGCATATTAAGAAAGCAGGCACCATCTGTTACAAACAACATCTCAAATTAAATTAGTGCCTGCTAAGATTGCTTACCTTACTTTTAACTGTTGAAACTGTAATATTTAATAACCTTTCGTTAGCCAGTGAAATCTTTTCATTTTTAGAAGACAAAGGAGAGCTCTTTTACAGCCGCTGAGGCTGAGAAGGTAGCAGCTCCACCTGTTCAGTAGCTGAAATCTTCAGTGAAAACTTCCAAGCCTTCTCTGACTTACAGTAATTTGGATATTCCCAATGGTAATAACAAGTATTTGCAGGTAGTACTCCAACACCACAACTACTGCTAATAGAGCTAAGCATGTCTAAAACTCTTCAGAAAATACTGATCAACTTTCAAGGATATCCAGTAGTTTGAACTGTGTTGTTACAGAAAAGAATTATGCTTTAAATTAATGACTAAAATCTGAATCAAATCAGATGGTGTACTCCGTATAATATGCTAACTGGGTGTAAAAGCAAGATGGATATAGATGATGTGACTCAGAAACTAGTGTTGCGTCCCTTCCCACAACTGTGGCTGTTTCGAGATTTCTGACCATTGTATGGCATTGCAGCATTTTTAACAGTTTTGTTCTTTCACTTCTAGAACCCAAGACCCAGGAGTGGTAACACTTGCCTACTGCAGAGTGGTGGTGCGAGGTTTTATAAATGTTCTGTACTAAGAAAATGTAAACACTATAAAATACAGGAAGCCAGACTGTCAAACTAGAGACAATCAAATTAAACAACCAGTTCTTTATTCAAGCACTTAGCTACGCCAACAGCTACTGCAAACCAGTGTGCACCTGTAGCTCTTGGTGAAAAGTGAAGGACTTCCAAACCCAAGACTGTTAACTTGGGTGCTCATATATTGAATTCAATTTTTAAAATTCACAGAGACTTGAAAATGCAGAGCTTATATTCTCCTTTCATCTATATATATATTTATACATATATAGGTATTACTATGCATATATATTTACATATATCTTATGTATGTGGTACATAATTTGTGCATTCTGCTATTCCATGTCTGTGTTACAGAAATTCTCTTGCTTCCAGGAATAACATGCAGGTGGCTGCAGCTTGCTTCAGAGCACACAGTAACATTAATAAAAGCTGACTTCATGTTGTTTAGTTTGAAGCTGGACTGTTGTAAAAGTCCTGAAGCTCAGTGTCCTTCTGCCCTTCCATCCTGCCATTACTATTACAGGTTCCCTCCTCGGGCCCTTTCTAGGATCCTTTCCTGGTTTCAGTTTGTACTAATGAGCTTTTTTATATACAAGTTTACTTTAGTGCAGATGGTATTTGTCCACAGCCAGAAACACTCCCCAAGAAGTACCACAGCTCAATAAATAAGTTCAAAAAGCATTTTAGTGAAAATAAACAGTCAAATGAAATATTACTTGGATCAAAATAGAGATTAGCAAGTATCAACCCCTGCAAGCACCATAACTGGCCCCTTTTCACCCTCCTCCTCTTAACAATTTGAACTAGTATGCAAGTACAAGAAATCGAAAATTGATTTCATGACTATACACATGATTTAATGAGACTTTGTAACTCGATCTGCCAACACCTGTGCTGCATTAAAAACAGGATATTGTGCGTCTCTCTAAACTGTACCAGATAAAACTGTTCACTCAGGGTGTGAATACTTTAATTATTTATTTAATAATAATATTATTTTAATAAATTATTAATATAATTTATTTATATAAATATTTGAATATTTATTGAATACAATACTTTGTGTTGCAGGAGCGTGGAAACACACACCCTCACCAAGGACAGCAGGGAGCCCCTGAAGAAACCCTGGCCAAGGCTTATTCCTTATAGGTGGACTTTAATCTTTGTGTGCATGCCTTAACTTTATTTAATTCACCCTCTTTTATCTTTTTTTGTCTTTTTATTTTGTATGTAAATTAAAAAGCAACTCAGGCATACTGTCAATTTTTTATGATAAGCACAGTTCCCATGAAAATATGTTACTGTCCCTTAGAAGGAACAATGGTAGAAAGCAAAACTGAACTGTTTTTTCATTGCAGCTGAAAGCTGTACTATGAAATGTTAACAAACATTTCAGCATGCATTTTCTTCGCATGAATGTCCCATTTACCTGTTTCTCTTAGTGGGCTTTAAGAATAGGCATTGATCCCTTAGAAGAAAAGTTTGTATACCATGATTTGGCTCCTGCATTTGATAGGAACAAAGTTGAGATAAACCGTAATGAATAAGATGGTATCATCCCAAAAATGAGACTGCTGCTAACGTGTAGTGCCACCAAATGGTCAATTAAATGAAAAGCATCACTTTCCCCCATACACTAGTCAAAATGATGTTCCCAGAAATTAATTATGTGGTCTGTTAGAAGAACATGACTTTGTTAATAAAATAATAAACTTGATACAGTACTTAGTGTTTCATGAATAGAAAATAGGAAATTAGGTGTTTCAGATCCTAAGGGGAATTATTATTGTATTAAATAAAAATGCCTAACCTTTTGAAACCCCGTTCCTCTCTTTCATTCTTTCTATAATGAAGTTCTAGACTTATTAGTATGTCCTCACTGAAAGCTGAACATCTCCTGTCTGAACTAGGATTTACCCCTTGATTGCTGCACCAGGGAGTCTTTTTTCCCTTTTAATACTTTTCTACAGCTTTTGTTCCTCATGTCTATCAACATTACTTTGTCCCTTCATTATGGCCATAGAGAAAAAAAAAACCTAATCAAGTTATATGCCTCCAATTCAGTCTGCATAGCTTTGTCTAATGAATTAATCTTACCAAGTTCAAGTTTTGGTTCAGGACTTACTCCTGGTACATCAACCTGACAGGCGATGACAGAGCCACAGTGGGCACTGACCAGTCCTCTCCTGTATCACAGCAGTCCTGCTCCATTATTTACCTCTGTTCTTTGGTAAACAGTGCCAGCCTACAGTAACCAGTCATCCTGATGCCTATCTCACCTTATTTAAGATCCTACATCTGCTTCCTAAATGAAATTTTAAGTTCTGCAGAGCAAAGCCTGTTTCTTCTTATATGTTTGTATGGTGTTAAGCACAGCAGGACCCTGATTGGGACATCTGGGTACAATTACAAAACAAAAAATGAATAATGCCAATAACAACTAGGACTTAAAAAAAGCAGCAAAACTTATGGTCAGATTTCGGCATTTGCAGCATGGAAATGTAAGAAGTGTATCTCCTTTCTCATGGTCTCATGCACAGACTGTACTAATTTTTTTGATACTTGGGCTAAATTAAAAAACACATAGTAACAATGATTGATTTATTTGGGTGAGAGCTACTTCTGTACAGTGCTTTATAGAATTATAGAATCACAGATTGGTTTGGGTTGGAAGGAACCTTAAAGATCATCCATTTCCAAACCCTTGCCATACGCAGGGACACCTTCCACTAGACCAGGTTGCTTCAAGCCCCGTCCACCCTGGCCTTGAACACGGCCAGGCACAACTTCTCTGGGCAACCTGTTGCAGTGTCACTCTTATGGGAAAGAACTTCTTCTTGACACCTAATCTAAATCTACCATCTAAATTTAGGTAGAGTACTTAGTGCACAGGAGCTCAGACGGAATTGCAGGCATTACCACAGTACAAAAGTGCTACCACTGGCTCTGACACCAGTGAAATGAGATGGAAAGAAAGGTCAAGCCTTGCTTGAGAGTCTTCCACCCCCTACATGGGAGTCACTGCTCAGCCATGGGGAAAAGCAGCACTCTGCCAGCATGCAACACACAGCAAAACAGTTAGAACCCTCAGCCAGTGCAGTACTTTGGGCAGTACCATGCTTTCCTATCTGTTTGAACAGGATATATGTACCAACACACACAGGTGCACGAGAGCCGAAGCAGAGAAAGATGCTTTTGGCATGAACCCCTCACTCTGTGAGTTTGGATGGGATGAGGAAAAAAAGGAAAGCAAAACTGGTGAAAAGAGGAGATAGTGAGATAAAGCACTGAGATTGCTGGTTGTTAGAGAAGACCTGGCACCACCCTTCACAGAAGTAAAGCTGTCACTCCAGTCTACGTTTGTCAGCCTGGTGGACACAGTGGTGAGGATGGATCAAGGCACAGTGGAGAAAAAGGTGTAGCTAAGATCTGTGGTGACGTGAAATGCTGTATTTGCGAGGTGAATGGGACACCCAAGCTGCCACTGCAGGAATGATAGAGGGAGAAAGCAATGCAAAAAGAGCAAATTTAAGCGCTCAACAGACAATTAAAATGGTAACAATAGAAGAAGAAAGTATCTCTAAATCCTTTTTGTCACTATGCACAGAATAATTTGTAAATATGAAGTTAATTTTTTCATGAAAGGAAATGCCGTAATATAAATACCTGCGGCCAGAAGACAGGTTCCAGTATGCCAAAACCGAGCTCTGGTATGCTGTTCCAGACAGCTCAGTCACAAAACTAGACCACGGTTAACACAAATGTTAGGGCACATATTAAGGCATCTGAGCACACCTTATATTTTGTAGACTTATAAAGTTAATTTCATTCAATTACGAAAAATTATATCCTGGAGGGCAAGACATAACAAATACTGAGATCTTATCCTATAGTTGTCTGTGGCAACAACACAGAGTTAAAAAAGAAATTAAGTAAATGTGAGACTTTAAAAAACCATGCAAAAATTATTCTCAGTTTGCATATCCTTTGGAAAATTTATCACAGTGATGGTTCAGGATTAATTAGAGTTCTGATTCTGTTTTCAAGACAGAAAGCCAAATATCAGTTACAACAAAACAATAAGCATTGTACATCATGTGATAACCTCAAATAGTCACAACTACTGTAACTCCTGAGAGGTCACTTCCAAACCCTTGGTGTTCATCCTTTACACATACAAACCTTCCATAACTGTAGCTCATAAAATAGGCTTGAGCACTAGGACCTTGTCTACATTGATTTATGGGCCAGTGAAGCATTACCTAAAAACCTGGGGAAATAAAACCACCCATAGAGGACAATGGGTTTTCTTTACAAAACACATGTGCTTAATTTCAATGTTTTACTCTTCTCTGTTGGTTTCACTCAAGGTGCATTGCAAGTTAATCACTTTATCATTTTTCGCATACGAGTATCACCCACATCCGAGTATCCTAGAAAATAAACTCTTCTAGAATTCATGAAATAACAATGTGCTTTCGCTTTAATTGAGGGGGGGGGGGGGGGAAACAAAAACAAAAGAAGAAAGAAGCCTTAGCTGAAAATGAAACACTTGCACCAGATAGACTGGATCTGCATTTGCAATACCCTTGCTTCAGGGTATTTGGATGTATCCAGAGTTTTGATTCAGACCACTAGAGAGACAGAAAACAACTGTAAAACTCTGAGATCTGAGAAATGCTTGGAGTGTATTTGGATATAGAGTTTTGGCTGACCTATTTAAAGGATGATCTTGTACAAGTCCATAATCTAGGCAAGTGTCAAGACATATTAATAGAAAAAAGTAACTAAGACTAAAAGCTGTTCCTTTTTTTTCCCATAAAAATAATAAGGATTCTATACCACATTGTAGAGTTTTATAGATAACTCTCTGCAGAAACTGTCCCCATTTCTCCTAGAAAAAAACAGCACTCAAATTAAAGGGAGATAATTTCAGATGATTTCTGTAAAATAAGACAGGTTTAAGCTTAGTTAGGTACTGCCTGGTGATCTGTTTGGGCACCTTCACCTTACTGAGGATCAAAACCATGCACTGCTCCCAGGGCTGTGCCTTATCTGTCACTTCAGTTCTTCTCTTGGCCTTTGCACAAAACTCAAGGAGGTTCAGCCATAATTATTATAGTTGTTAGGCTCCTCTGAAATGCTGGACCAAAACTCAAGCGCTGTAAGAAGCGCTGTACTGCATTAGCACACTAAACAACAGGGTAAATTAGCAAGGAAAAGGCATAATCTACATATGTGATAAGGAATCTGGATTTTAATTTGCCTTCTGCTAGTGGATTTCTTTGAGTATCATATATTCTCTCTGCCTTTACTTCCACATCTTAGCTACTCAGTAAGAGGATAATGATATCCAAGCTTGTTGTAAGAATTAATTAACAACAATAAGCGTGTTGATAAGGTCAGCTAGCAGTTTCATAACAACAAAGTGATCTTAAGCATGAATGAGTCTTTTCCTGATGAAAAGCTGTTTAAAGAAAACAGATTTAATCAAGAAAAAATTGCCTTTTGGTTAAACCAGAGTGTTGAAAAATAGAAAGTCTATTACTGATAAAAGAAGCTCCAGATTAGAAATGCAGACATAGTATTCACTGGAAGAAAGCAAGCCCCTGTTTGTAAATAAATAAATTATAACAAATATAAATATAATAAATAATTAAATATAATAAAAATTAAATAAAATAATAATAAATACCAAATCCCGAATCCACTCAAACACAGATACTGTCTAGTCTTAGAAAACAGGTTAAGTGTATAAATGTACTAGGTAACATACAGGTAAGCACTACCACACACAGAGCATCACTGCTAAAATACATTACATGGGCAGGCTGATGGTGAGATCCTTCTTGTGGGATCACATGTTCTTTAATTCCATCCATGTTTGCAACAGCTTGATGGTAATGGGCTTATTTTGGTTCCTATTCTGAGAAAAACATCCCATCCTTCCCATTGGGATCTGCAACACTCTAGTAAGTCCCAGGGCACACCTGGAGACATCTAAAAAAGGGATAACAGTCCAGGATGTTCCATTTTGGATTGAGCTTCATATGCAATCAACTGAATAATGTATACATGCAAAACTCACTAGCTGTGGAAGGCAGACTTGCATGGACAGGGAAGAACTGGGAGGTTGGCACTGGTGGAGGCTGTGTACTGCGCTACTCTCCCCACTGCAGTGCCACAATGGCTGCCTTCTACTAAGCATTCCTGTAGGGTGAGAATTCTTGTGTTCCTAAACCATTCATGAACAATTCGTAAGCATAATGAGGATTAAAATTAATTGACTAAAATATGTGCTGTTAGGCAATTGTCTCTAGTGTGTTCTCTGAAAGCTTTGTCCATTCAATTTCAAATTATTCCAAAGACAGATATATGGATATAACTTTTGATTTCCTCTGGCCCTCAGGACTCTAATGTCTGAGTACTTTACCATCTGTAGCAGATTTATTCTCACAAGACCTCTGTGATGTAAAGAAGGACTATTAAATCCATCTTAAGGATGAGGAATGAGAGCCAGAACAATGCTGGGATCAAGCAGGTGATCTGAGCTTTAGTAGGGTATGAATTGAAGCTTTCATGATCATAGACTAAAGGCTTAATTACTGCATGTTTCCCTCCAAGTACTGTTTTTGCTGAGAGCTTTTTCAAGCTGGGAAATTCTGTAGAGTTGGCAAAAATTCTATGAAAAAGATTTATTTCCTTTTTCACAGTCTATAATGTTTTTTCGCAGATTGGAAGACTGGAAGGTGCAGGAGAGTGAAATCTGATGTAAGTGGAATAGGTTTACAACCACAGCGTGAAGATAACTTCCATGATATCAGTAAGATAGGAACTGAAGCGAGGCCTCAAGAAGGGAGGGGATGAGAGAATTTCCTTATAGCAGTGGGAAAAAAAAAAATCCACAGGAGTGATGCTGTTCACTTTTCAGACTGTGTCAAACTTAAGAGCACTATGTGGCTATTGCTCAGCGTGGTCAGCTCTCCTGTAGGAGCTGCAGATCAGTTTAGTTTTTCAGCTTGATTTGTAACTCAGCCCCTGCTGCCCCTTATTGCTTTCTGTTCTACAAGTTTCTAGCCCTGAAACATACTTTTTATTTAGGTACTAGATCACACTACATGTATCTAAACCACTGACTATAGTTACGACCTTTCAGATTTGCTAATTTCCAGAAATTCTAGATTCCTTAGTCACATTAGGTTGCATTTTTTTCAGGCTGAATTAGTTTAGTACTTCCAACCCATATTCATTACCTCTCAGTGTGGACTTTCTTATTATTATGTCTGGCCTCCTTCATGCTCACTTCACAAACCTAATTACTGTTAGGTTTATTTTCCTTTTCCATTGACTCAATATTGACAAGCAGTGGGATAATCCCTGTGTATGGATAATTCACTGCCAGTTTAACCTACTGCCATTAACTGTTACTCTTCATTTATAAACCTTCAGGTAATGAATGTACCAATCATGTGCTTATCTACTTCCCAGTCAATTTACAACAACTTTCCAAGTTTTCTTCCAAGTTTAAGTTCTTTTCAATGATTTCGCAACTAGCAAAGTCTTAGAGAATACATACAGTCAATTGCCATGGCTTGGATGACTTACGGCAGTTTAATTGTATTTTTGAAATTGAGAGTGACAGATCTATACTGTAAATGCTTATAACTCACAGTTCCATTGTCTCTGATATTCTGATACATATGACATACACATATTTATCATGAACCACTGAGAGTAAATAAAACATCAGTCTTGCCTCTGAGTTGTACTGCACTGAGTGAAATTCTGATTCAGATTCTGATGTGACATAATTCTACCTGGACTTACTCAAAATATATTTTTGTTTGAATTGCACTAATGGAAAAAGTTAGAATTGTTCAGTATTCTGGAGCAAAAAATGAGCATTTTGAAGACAGGATTTAGTAATAAAATGGCATTCTCTCCTCTGAGTAAATTTTGAAACAATCCTTAAATAATTTTTTTTTTCTTTTCTTTTTTTACTGGTTAAGGTGCTGTTTCTGAGAAAAGGCAAAATGAAGCCATAAGAACCTGTGGCAAATGAAATAGTTATGGACACCCATACCCCTATTACTGATTCATGTATTTGCAAGAAATCCTTTAAACATGCTGCCAAATGCAAATGCTAGTAATTATATTAGGCCTTCCTAAATATTCCCATTATTGTTTCAGATGAAGACATTTTTCTTAACTTCCCTTACTCAAAAAAGCTGTTATTCCTGGCATGGTATGGCTACCCTATTCTTCTCCACCAGTAACTGCTCTTCAATGGTGGGTGAAGAATGATTTTTATATATACAGTCTGTAAAACTCTTTGGGATCTGTCATGATGAAAGGTGCTCTGTGTACAACACTATTATTAACTTATTGTATTTCATCAGGTTATTCTGTTTCACATCATGTCACTCTACTGAAAAAGCCTTGCCAAAAAAAAAAAAGCTGTGCAATTTCATCAATTGAGAAAACAGACTCCTTCAAGAGCAATGTAGCATGCAGGTAGCATGGAATTCCCCAGGAGTTCAGGCTGGCATTGCCAGAGCATGTAGGGACATCTGTGGTTTCAGTGTGCGCTAGGTGTGAAACACTGTGTGTTATAATGCACAGGGAGATGAAAGATATCAACTGAATTGTGAAGGATGAAGGATAAGAACTGATTATGAAGAATGCTTAATATATCAACTTTTGAATTAATACCTCTTTAGAACTACTGGAAATGATCATTCATATTTCATTAGTTTACGCAGATGGATGTTATTTGGCAAATTCTGAAACAGTTGTTTAAGCTTTTTAGCAGCTCTAATAGAAAACATCTGAGTCTTCCTAAATGGAAAGCTTCTATTCAATTTTTCATTACTTTAAGAGATAAAATAAAACCATTTGTTATTTTCATTTATTTTACAGGAAAGTCAGTGCCTTTTTCCTTTAATAATCCTCTTTTTTCCCCTAGCTAGTTCTCTGTAATGCTATAAATTTTATCATGTAGTTTTTGTAAAAATTATGGAAGACCATTGCAGCTAAAGAACAAATACAGTGAAGGTCAAACTTAGTATCTGAATGATTTTTTATAACACTTGTGACTGTGACTCCTAAAGTCCTAATCACGTTTAACCAACTCCTAGCTTCTTGAATGTATTCCAGAACAGGCCATTTTAAAGAAGCAAGCTAGACCCAGAACCAGATCTAATGGATTTTCAAGTAAAAAAAAAAGCAACCCACATCAACGCTTTATTACTGGTTTTACAAATCCTTACACAAACAAACAAGTACTACTGTGATTAACTTATTGTATTTGTAAGGCCTCATAAATCTACAGGCATTCTGTGACAATATAATAACAAGCTTTGTTTTGAAGGTTGTAGCTAATAATCCATCTAACAAACTTTCCTTAAGGCTGAGCTGCAGATTTGTTCCATGCCCTAAGCAAAAGGCAGCGCATTGCTGCAATGCCACTAGCAAAGACCAGGGATGTGCTTGCAATTCTGGGAAACACTTTCTGCTTTGGCCACCTCGAGGATGTGAAGAGACAGTGATTACACCAGCTCTCTGCCCCTTAAAGTTTGTGTTCGATGGAAGTACCGGCCAGCACAGCATGCTCTCTCCTCATCTCTTTGCACTTTCACACTTCCAAGCTATCAGATGGACCTAAATTACTTTTCTTAACTGAAAGGAAAAGCAAAACTGTCAGAGATGGATCAGATTGTATGGTAAATCATGCTGTTCTGGGCACAGGGGAGTCAGAACTTAACAAAGGTGATTCTTCTTTGGGCAGAACTGTTGATCTGCTTGAGGGTAGTAAGGCTCTGCAGAGGCATCTGGACAGGCTGGATCAATGGGCTTTGACCAATTGCGTGAGGTTCAACAAGGCAGAGTGCCAGGTCCTGCATACGGGCCACACCAACCTCATGCAATGCTACAGGCTTGGGGAAGAGTGGCTGGAAAGCTGCTTGGTGGAAAAGGACCTGAGTGTGCTGAATGTGGGCCAGCTTGTGCCCAAGCAGCCAAAAAAGCCACCAGTATCCTGGCCTGTATCAGCAACAGTGTGGCCAGAGCAGGGCAACGGAGCTAGTGAAGGGTCTGGAGCACGAGTGTGATGGGCAACAGCTGAGGGACCTGGGGAGTTTAGTCTGGAGAAGAGAAGGCTCAGGGATGACCTTATTGCTCTCTACAACTATGTGAAAGGAGGATGGAGCTAGAAGGTGGCCACTCTCTTCTCTCTAGGAACAAGTGATAGAACAAGAGGAAATGACCTCAACCTGCCCCAGAACAGATTTAGACTGGATATTAGGAAGAATTTCTTCACTGAATGAGTGGTCAGGCATTGGAACAGGCTTCTCAGGGAAGTGGTGGAATCACTGTCCCTGGAAGGGCTCAAAAACTGCATAGATGAGGGCCTTAGTGACATGGTTTAGCAATGATCTTGGCAGTCTTGGGGTAAAGTCTGCCTGAAAAGCAGAATTTCTCACTTTCCAAAAGTCCAAAAATTGCTCTAAATTTGACTAGAACAAAATAACTTTTCCTAGACTGCTTTCTGGGGAAGGAACTAGCTAGCAAATGCACCGTGGCCATAACCTCTGCAGCTGTTAACTCCTTATCAGATGACTCCTCATCACAGTCACTGGAACAAGAGTGGTACCTTGGTTAAAGCTATTCTTGCTGTACACTATGGGGCAGGCTGCACTCTCTTCACAGCTTTTCGTTAAATGCATAATAATGCAGTGTTAGCATAGAAATAAAAATCTATGTTACAGCAGGATAGTATTAGTTAAAATAAAAACTAAGGTTTCTGATTTCAGAAACAAAGGCAGCTATACCAGAATATTTTTACCACACTTTTGCTAAAATCTTATTGGCCATTCTTCTCAGCCCCCTGTGGCTGTAAGCACAATGGGTGGACTGAGGCATTCGCTCTGCCTATGCTGCTTGGCTTTAAGTCAGCCTTCTTAACAGTATCTCAGTGGCATTTTCCCCATGCCAGTTCCCTTTGTTGAGTTGTGGTTTGGGTTTTTGCTTTTCTTTTTAGTCTCTGTTTCTTTACAGGAAAAACTATATGTCATTGAAGAACCACATGAGAAACAGTCTTTGCGACATATCCTTCATCTTAATGAAAATGCCCCGTATTTCATCTTAATGAAAATATTGTAGGGTTGCACTGAAATATAGCTTCTTATAAGTAAATTCAAGCAAAACCAGAAAAAACATACTTGCTACCCTAGAGTGAAGTATATTAAACTCCACTCATTCATTTTGTTAGAAATGAGTGATGAAAGAGAAGAAGATAAACAGATGTAACACAATAAGGAAGAAGGTGAGGAAGTTCCAGCAGGAGGGAGGAGTGCTGGGCAGACAATGTTGAACAGCTGATTGCCCCAGTGCCTTGTGTGGCCCCAATGCCCTGTATGAATAGAATAAAGGTGGTTTTAAGACACCTGCCCATCCAAGATCAATAAGAGACTAATCATGTATGGTGAACTTTATTTTCTGAAAAGCTCTATTTTCTTAAGCTTTTGCAAGTTGCACTGTGTTCTTGTTGGTAATAATTTGGGTTCTACTACTTTGCAGAACTGCCATAAGGAATTAACAATTATTTTACCTTTAAAGCAAATAAATCTGTTAGTTACTGACAATAAACATAACTGGTTAGCAAGCACAGTGTATAATGGCAATAAATAAATCAATAAATTCCATATATTCATATTTATAGAGCTTCTTTCAGACCCTGAATGTACTCTTAGTTTAAAGCTTGGTTAATCCACGCTACTTCTTACAAAATTCTAATTTTCCATTAATGGTCAGAAGTTTATTTTTTGTTTATGACAATTACATTGTTATTATGGGTCGAGCAGGAGGCCTTAGGAAAAATGCTGGATGAAAGAGAGGGGGAAGTGCTTTGAATGTTGATGAACAATTAATTCAGAACTCAGTTCTTCCAGGCTTTTAATGACGTTTTCTTTCCGGAAAGACATTAGAGTTACTTAATTCATGTGACCTCTATAGCATTGAGGACAATGCTTTGATTTTTTTTTTTCTTTACTATGCTTTCTGTTTTATCTTTTTTATCTGTTATATTTAGAGGTCTTTGTTACTTATCAGATATGATGTTCAAACTCTGCTGTAATTACAGCTTTTTTTCTTTCTCACATTTTGTTTATTAAGGTTGCTACATCAGATTGTCTAAATATTTTGAGAACCCTTCAGGGATTGATAGAGGGCAATTAATATCAACTGTTTATATTCTCTTTTCTTTTTCCCGTGCTCCCAAGATCTTATCTTTAACGTAGATTAAAGGGATGGGAGAAGGAGAGGAATTCAAATCATTTGGACCAGGATTTAGAATTTAAATGTCTTCCAAGTTGTGCTCAGCTGTTTTGGTTTAGCCTTCTGTAGTGACAGGAATCATCTGAGGACTCTGGATTTGGATCTAGGTTTGGATTCCTTGGAAATGCCTCACACACAGAGGCAAAGATAAACACACAAATGTACACACAAATGTTCAGGCTGGATGGGTCACCTCTCGCTGCATATTTATAAAATGAACCTGGAATCATAACAAGGTTAGTAGTGGAATAATCATAGGAAAAATAGATGGTCAGCAAAAAGCTAGGAACCCTCTAATTGCTGGAACAGTATTGCTAGACCCTGTTCCCTCTTCTATAAGCCAGTCTGACACATAAAGCCAGTATATTAATTCCACTGCATTTTATGGATGAAGCAAAAAGTCTTCTACAAAACACTGACATTCTAAATGTTAAAAGATTCTGCCTCTAATGAGATAAAAGATGGCCCTGAATGTGGGCTCAGCAGTTGTAAGTGCACCAGATGCACTGCACTTATTCATGCCTACAAGCTTCAGTGGGACAGAGAGAGTCCCAAGCCACTGCAGGACTTGGTCTGCAGCAGATTGAAGTCTTTTCCTAGAAAAAATTGGGCAACACCTTTTAAAGCTAACAGGAGCTAGAGAAAGCTCTCTTTGACCCCAAAAGTGTGGGAGGTTAGTGAGACGCACTTGGTATTGACTAGTGGACAATTATTAAATACTGACAAAAGGACAGCTAAGTACATGATCTGGAAATACTTAACCAAGAGAGGAAAAAGAAATTCATACAGAATCCAGGGCACATCAGTTGTAATTCCCCTTTCCTCTTTAGTCAACTTTGTATTTCTCCCTTTTTTGGTTTTTCATATTTCACTTTTTTTGTACCTCTAGTTTACTGTGCAGTGTTTGGGGGTGGTGGGATCAAATCCAAATCAAGATCTGAATCTCACGTATCATTTTTGAGCTACTGCTGGACCCCATTTTGCAAGAGGTTGGAAGGACTGGAGCACAGGGTGATGTGCAGAGCAGTTGTTTCCATTGAGGGAGACCTCCCACAGCTCTGGCCCCTGCCAGGATTTAGGGGTTCTACATTCTCCATTAAAGAAGCATAGTGTCCTAACCTAAGACTTTCTACCATCCCTTCATCTTCCTGTTTCTCACACCTTCAGCTCAGCACCTCATTTTCTCTCCCCTCTTTCCGTGTTCTGCCTCCCTAATTTGCTCCATGCCTCTGCACCTGCTCCATCCTCTCTGGTCTGTGGCACCTGTTTGCAGGCAGGTGTGGACCCTGGGACATGCCAGGTAGCTTGCTATTGCCAGCCTCTCTATAAAAGAAGAATGAATTATTGTGGGGTAGAAGCTCACATATTGCTTTGGCATATGATAATTGAAGGACAGAAGAATGGCTAAACAAACCAGGTCTGAGGGGCTGCTAGGAAACTAAAATTCTTGCTTGCCCTGCCTGGGATTAGCCTTGCTAGCATTTGCATTTTGGCTGGTTTCACCCCAGCTAAAACCAGGGAGTTGGCCAGGTACCTTAATTAGGAATTTATTAATTTTTAACTCCCTCTTGAAAAATAAGGGAAAATATTTCCAGAGTGTTATTCAGCTCACCCTGAGCTCTAGCAACCCCCGTTCCTCTACCCCCTTCAAAAATGTCTCTCTTTCTTATTAGACCATTAAAGTAGTCTATGGCAAATATGCTCCTAATTTAAGTTCCTCAGATAAACTGGGTAAATTAGACCTTCACATTCATTTTATGGCACACAGACCTTAAGTCTACATCCATAAAACTGAGGAAGAATGAGAGGTAAATATATAGACCTACAGACAAGAAAGTGATGCAGCTGAATCCTATGTGATGCTTTTATTCAGCCAGTAACATAGCGCATGCCGTTGCATGAGCTGGCACCATGTATTTGCTTGTTGGGACACATGGTAACCAGAAAAGCCACAGCTCAGCTCAGTGCTACAGGCAAAAAACGTGCCGGTCTTTGTTTCTTGCATCCCCAGAGACTCAGCCAGCAAGAAACAAATGTTGAGATGTCTGAAAGAAACCTACTAAAACGGGTCAAGTAGTGGAACCAGGTCTTCTACCCTTCAAGGAACATACACAAATCAAGAAATTTTCTACATCTGAGCAATTTGCAACCTAGTGGGTTGAAAAAAAAATCCAGATAGGGAGAGCCCTGAACATTGGGCTAGTCCCAGCTGTGGATCAGCATTTTGTGTTCCAAACCCAGTACCTGGACAGAAAGGAAAAAAACAGATCATGCCTTGGCTGGAGAAAACCATGAACTTGATGTTTTTTTTCAGGGCTTATTGAAAACATTTAATACTGCTGCACTTAGACCAGTGAAGTGTTTTGGCATCCAGACCATTAAGAAACAATGACCTGGTTCTGATCTCATGAATAAGTAGGTTAGTGTTAACCCCATTGAAGAAAATGGTGCTAGGCTGCTATAAGGGTAGTTTTTCTGAAAAGAAATTCATCTTCTATTATCGGTTACCAAAATTATTCACGTCTTACTTAATTTCCTAAGAAGGTGTCCCATTTTTAAATACCCATTTAATATATAAAAATCCTCTGGCTCTGTCATTTTCTCTTCCACAGTCAGTTATTTTATTTTACTGATTAATAAGGGACCATTTATCAGCTGATAAGTTCAGGTAGGCAATAAATGTGTGGTCTTGAGCACAGGGGTATGTTGAGAACTGAAGTGTTAAAGAATTACACTTCCTGTGGAAATCCTCAAAATAATAGACTCATAGAGGAATTGGCACTGGAAGGAAGCTCAAGAAATCACACAGTCTGAGCAGCTGCTCAGAGCAGCATTACTTCCAATGTCAGGTAAGGCTGCTCAGTGCCCTGGTAAGTTTTGAATGGAGATTCCCTATCATTTCTGGGCAACTTGTTCCAGTACTTGCCTGATCCCATGCTGAAAATATTTTTCATAGCATCCACAGCAGGTGTCCAATTATCTTGAACTGATTCAGAGGTAGAATGCTTGCTCCTCAGATTAAAAAAAAAAAGAGAATTAAAAGAAAATCAAGTCTTGCCTAAACCTTTCTTTGGGAGAGATGAAAAAAGTAATATTTTTTTCACGGAAACTTTAAAAATAAACACTACAAAGTTAGCCGCCTTCTTTTTACCCCTTGTGAAAAGTTGCTCTTGGAAGAGCAGTCTCTCTGGAAATTGGTGTAGCTGGAAACCCTATAGATACCAGTGCAAAATTAAAACTAAGGGGGCAGATAATAGAACTATGAAGATTTTGGGGGGTTTTGGACAAATCTGTTGCAGAGTAACCTACAATTTTGTATTTTACACTCAGCATTGTGTATTGGAATTAGAACATGAAAAGTCAAGAGACATATAGCGAATTTCCAGCACATCAATGACCAAGGTGGGCAAGCTCTGGGAGAGTTCTGCAGCAGATGTCAGCGACAAGCACACACCAGTCCATCCAGATTTGTCACCTACAGACAGAGTGGTATTATGTTTCTTCTGCAAAAAATATAGTTGCTTTTCTTAATAGGGTGGCCAAAGGCATCTGAGTGATTTTTGTTTCTTTAGAACACCTCCCAGAACCACACCCTTCATGAATGCTAAGTGGCTCTGTTGCCTAGGCCTTCTGTCCTGGCATGCCCTCTTTCCACCTTGACGTGTTTTTAAGTTTAAAGATTATGGTGATCTAGTCCACTTTAGTCTGCATGGGGATGAAATTATGTAAACTGGTCTTAAAAAGGATATTTCCTAGAGTAATTTTACGTATTCTAACCATATTTAAAGTTTCTTCTTTGGGTTTCAGAGTACTCTGAAAGATCTCATACGCTAGGGAATACTTAGTTTTAAAGATTGTTACTCTATTTGAAGTACCTCAGCTCCTACAGAATAGAAATATAATCTGCTCTTGATGATTTACATAACTTTTCCCCTTTATATTCTAATAGTTAAAGCTGAGATACCTTCCCCCACATTTACTAAACTGTAGCAATGTCTCTGAAACCTCAGTAGTCTGACTTCGACAATTAAACATTTTGACAGTGGTCAAGACAGAACTGAAGATGTTCCAAGATGACTACGTAGAACCAGTGGCAATGCAAAGTATTTGAAAGATATTCTGCTTTTCCATACCAGGTCCTCCTTTTTGAAAGTGTTGCTCTATCTCACCTATGTGCTGGTTATGAGTGGCAGATCTATATACAGTCCTTTCAAATACCAGTCTTTGAATGTGAGTAGATGAATTTTCTTTCAGGGCTGCTAAAAGCAGTGTGCTGCAACTTGCGGTGGCCTCCTGAAGAGACAAAAAAAGAAGAATAATCCATAGCTGCAAGAAGCAAAATGACAAATCTCTGCTCAGCCACATACAAAGGCAATGCCAAAGATGAGAAGTCTTCACAGCTGGCATGTATAGCTAAAGTGGTGCTGTAATTTGCATCAAACATTACATTTTCTTTATCTCTGCTTGGTCAAAGAGAATTTTGAAAAGCTAAAACAGGTACACATGACGTGAAAATGAGACTGAGACTGGTCAGTAAATACTTGAAGTTAATTCTGACCCTGTACCTTCAGTTTCACAATCTCTGAAGAGAGTGTGCAAACCAAGATTGTCACATATTAAGAGAGTGTGCAAACCAGGATTGTCACATATCAAGAGAGTACAAAATGGACAAGACAGTAGAAGTGATTCCCAAACCAGAGTTCCTCATGTACACTATACTCCTTGTCATACATGTGCTGGGTTTTAAAAATAACTCTTAACTAACAACTCCTATGCATCTTGCTGCTTAGAAAAAGCATTCCTAGATTAAACAACTTTTGGAAAAAGTTATCTCAGATTGCTCCATTTTCTTGTTGTTCAAATCCAAGGAAAACATCCAAAGCAAAAGCTCAGATCTACTACAGGCTTGTAAGCTACAGGCTCCCACTAACCACATTTATTTCTGTGCAGATGAGTATGTGCATCATTCAATCTTTGTAATAAAGAGGCTAAAACTGGACATGACCAGTTTTGAATGGACGGATGTGGGAGCTGTGTGAAACTGGGATGGGAGCTCAGGAAGAGAGGTTTGAAAACAGGCATTTCCCTCAGTCCTGAGAAGCATTCCCAAGATGCTTTTACCAAAGGAAAAGTAGCTACAGAAGCACTGAAGAAAAGAATGATTACCTTCGGGTCACTGGAGGAGGCTGTGTAGCATTTGAGCCCCTATTAGGTTTGTTATAGATCACATTAATTTCCCAGGTCTGAGACCTGAGTACTGAGCCCAAAGGAAATTCCATATCAATTTCTACTTTAGAGAGTTTAATTTTACAGGGAAAGTTTAATTCCAGATTAGTTGAGTATTCCATAGGTCCTTACTTCATGGTAGGAAGTTACTGGATATTTAAGAGATTTCTTCTCATAACTTCAAATACCACTTCTTCAGTTCAACTATTCACTTGTGAGTTTTTAATCTGATAAACCAAACACAGGGTCTAGACTTACTTCTCAATGTACAGGACAATTTTACGTCCTAGGAATCACCTCTAGGTCTGCCCACAATCATGGTCTGTGTATGGGGGTGCCAGCACCCTGACCCCAGCTACATGGGTCAGCTGATGATGTACATGGACAGCACATGAAATGCACAACTTAATTAACTTGTACCTTCATTTCTTTGACAAAAGCATGCCCATCTCTATGCACAATTTTTAAAACTTTTTTATTTTTTTATTGAGAGAACAATTACACTCCCTAATTGGACACCTGAAGTTCTTCGGAAATCTAGGTTCACTTGTCTGTTCTTAAATTTATGAACGACTAACAAAAGACTTGATCAATCTGAGTTTCTATTTACATATCATTGTTATATTGTCAACCCTTAGTTAGTAGACCCATGAGCAGTTTATTTTGGCATAAACCCCACACTGCTTCTGAAATAAATGATTCCACCTTCTCACGGCTTGCTCCCACCCGTACCTTCTCTCCTGAGTTGGCATCAATGTCGGCGCAGCTGCATGGTGAACCGATACACTTTCTTTGTAAAGTTTTTTTTGGCAGCTGCTTAGAGGGCTTTCAACAGTTACCGCATTTGATGGCAAGGCTGGCTACACTAGCTGAAAGTGCTTGCAGAATTAAAAATGCTACACGCATACATACTATGGCAACAAATGCTTTTGTCAGCCTTTTAATACAAGGCCAGTAATCACTGGGATCAGGTTTATTGAAGTTTATTTATTGTTCCATTATGAAAAAAAAGAGGTAATTGATAACTCATTATCTGCAATACTTCAAGGGTATTATGAATTTTTGTAAGACCTGTAAGTGTAAATTCTTCAAAAGGGACTGCAAATGTCCTCACTGCAGAAAGCACATAAAAGTCCATGAAACTCAAGCCTGCAGATACCACACCGCATGTATTAAATAGACATAGTATGCTTCAAACTTTCCAGCTATTATTACTTCTCACTGTTTAGATATATAGGTTTAAGAGGAACTGACAAGATTATTTTTAGGATTAGCTATATATATTCTGGCCAGCCAGGAAAACCTGAATTTCAGTAGTGGTTTTACCCCTCTATCTAAAACAGAAAGGCAAAGAGACATACCTTTATTTTAATTAACATTCAATTTCCATTTGTATGAATCCTGCAGAATTTGAGTAAGGGACATCAGCTCTCTGAAAAAGACCGAGGTTTAAAATTCCCAGAGCCCTGTGAAGTTGCTGTACATCGGTACAGAGTATGCTTCTCTCAAGCTACTATGGGCAGCACATTTACCACACACTGGAGGCATTCTACAGTGTATCTAGACTCATTGCAGAAGTGAGGAAAAGAAGGGCTGCTGATGTCTGTTCTTCAGAGCAAACACCAACCAGGAGCAAGTCATGTGCAGGTCCTGCTGGTGCCTGGAAAAAGAGGCTGCAGATCCCCGGCTGTAGGTATGTATATTTATAAAATAAAATTTAAAAAATAAAAAATACTTATTCAAAATAAAAATTTGAGGATAGGAGAAGTCCTGACTAAGGAAGAGGAGGAGGCCAGAAGGCAGTCCTAAGGCTAAAATGTGCTGGGGTAAAACAACTGGGATATGCCCTGAACTGGACACAAATAATAAAAAAAACCCCACAACAACAAAACAAACAAAAAAACCCCAAACAAACCAAAAAAAAAAAAAAAAAAAAAAAAAAAGAAAAAAGGGTAACACCGTAATTCTACTCAAATAGGATTTATACTAGTAAATGTTTGTCTTTAGCTGCTAGTTGGAAAAAATTTGCCACAACTGCAGTTTTCCCTAATATCTTTACGAAGCATACCACTACTCAATCTCCATGGTAGCAATACCTGGTAAGTCATCCAAGTCAATCCACGGAAACATGTTAGCGCCTCTGCTCATGGAAGGATTATACTGTTCTGTTAAATTTCATTTTAATTATTGAATAGCCTTATTCCAAATACAGTAGTGGAAAAGCAGAAGCCTTGTAGAAGACTTTAAGGCTTATATCCCACAACTTTCATGTTGTTTACACATTCAGATTCAGTTTGTTTGAACCAATTTACTCTATATATGTACTGAAGGGCTAAGGAAAAGAAAGTCTTTTAAAATCCATGCTCTTACTGAACATCTATTAGCAAGAGAAAGTTGATGATGAAAATACCACACATGATCTCTGTAGTTCTAAATTTTTTCCAGAGTTGCCACTTCCCAGTACAATACACTCTTGTGTATTCAAAGCCTGCACTCTGTTCACACATGCATGACCATATGTCTGGATTGATTGTATATATCACTGCTTTCTCCTGTGCCACACTGGTGTCACTATTTCAGTGCTGGTTTTAGCACCTGGATCTCCATGTACTAAATATGAGAAAGAGTTCAACTATTAAAACTTTCTTATTTAGAGTTTCAAAATATGCAGAAGTGATCATTATTCAGACAAGAGCAGCAAATGCACAATACACCTACAAATTGATGGGACAATTTCAGTTAAGTTTTGCTAAGATTTAGGTGTCTCATCTAGTCCCAGATGATCCCCCTACGGTCAAGCGAAGCTCTACAGCTGCCTCTAGACAGCAGGTATCTTAGGATAAGTATCAAAATTAGGCTGCTGTAAGACCTAATCTGCTTTCTAAAGACGTCTCTACGTCTTCATTAGCTATAGGAGATGCCTAGCCAACAAATTAAGACTCATTAAATAACCCCTGGACAGCTAAAATTTGTCAATGTACTTCCATCCTTTCTGGCAGACCTCAGCTCAGAACCCTCTCACAGAAACAGCTGCTACTGCAGCAGCTTTGCCACTGCTCTCTACTAAAGCTCCAGTTTAGTCTTTCATTTTTCATCTTTATCTTAGTTCTTGTAGTTCCTGTGATGCCTTTGAAATCTCCTCTGAGTTGTCAGTACCACTTAGACTTAAGAGGCTGTGACTCAAATGCACCAAATGGGTCCTGTCACGCAGACTATTAACAGCTTCACAATTCCTCTCATGTATGCACACACCTATAGCGCTTAGAGTACCTCTCAGGGTTTTACTCAGCAACAAAGCTACATTTTCTGCATTATTTCTGTTGTCTCAGTGTGCAGGCTGGAGTCTCAGGTTCCCTGTTATGCATCGTTAGATTTGTCATCTCTCAGGGCATGGAAATTTTCTTTTCTCCTATGTTATCAGCTACATTGAGCCAAATTGAGGTCTGCCCTATGTTAAAATTGCTTAGCCAGAACCTTTAAGATATCTTCCAGTGTTTCCAAGGTAGTAGGCTTTTCAGTTGATCATTGTTCCTGTACTGTATTTTTGTTGGTCAATGTTCTTGGAGTTCAGCAGGGAAAGGAAGTGGACAATTTTGGTCCTTAATCCTCAGCCTAACCCACAGTAGAGCACTCTTTGTTTTCTAAAAAATATTGTATAACTTCTACAAATGAAGTGGCTGTTGACTGCATATTTTTGTGGATTTAATAAAAATGAGGATAAAACCTTGTGATTTTTGTTCTGTCAAAGCTAAGAAATAATAATAAACTTCACCAACTTTAATGAGACTTCATTTACATTCCATTATGCAGACAGGTTAAAAATATATTTTTCTTTTGAAACCTTAACATCTCTACATCTCTATGTGATTAGAATTCATTTCAATATTTCTGTTGAATGCAGAGTTTAGGGAAAGTAAAAGTATTTTTCCCTAAGAATAGAAACAGAGTAAAACATAATTTAAGAACTATAACACTGAACAGTTTACTCTTTACACTAGCCCTGTAAGTATAATTACAGAGTGACCATTTATTGACATGTTCATTTCAGAAACAGATTACACACTGGTCTGAAAATAAGACGTCAGCTGGTGCCCTCATGTGGATATGTGCACTGTTATATATAACAGAAAATGAAACTTGTAGTCAAAACAATGCCGTAGAAACTTTAGCATCTCAGTTTTGCACATAGAATTTGGACAGTTTGATTAAGATATGCTTTCTCTATTTGCCAGCAATGCTGTCTATCCTGTATTTCTCAGTTGTAAGCAGAATTTCCTAGTTGGATGGCAGATTGTAGAATGGCTATAAAACTGAACTCATTCTTAACTGTGCAGTCATGACCAATCCCCCCCACAAGAACTATTGATTCATATTAAAAAGTAAAAGATATCAGGTGACTGGCTCTCAGAACTAATCACACAATTTCTTTTCCCCAGGGTCTCAAAAAAAATTCAACAGGCTAAAATCTTTCTTGAAAAAAAAAAAAAAAAAGTCTTCCTTATTTACAGAGAAAGCATACCAGCCATAAAGCAAAAGAGAGGAACTGAATAAGCACAGGCCACACAGGCTGATTGAAATAATTCCTGTTTGATCAACCTTTGTGGAAGACATTGTAAGTCAAGACCTAGCCATGTGTTTCTGGAAATGTGTGGAACAGGTGAGTGAAGGGCATAAAACATGTCCAATAGCAACACTAATTCAGTTTGCAATGACTAATTCAGTCAGCTCAACACATTGACTGTATGATGATTAACATCTCAGACTGTCTGCAAGCCTAATACATAGAAAGTAGGTACGAGAGGTATGGGAGGCACGGGAACACAGCATGAGGCAAACTTCAGCCAACACCTGAGGTAGGATCAGTGCAGATCTTCTCCTAGTATCTCTTGTGCTACTGTCTCTTTGGAGAGCTTACAAAAGTGCATACATTTTTCACTCTATTATCCAAAATGCTGAAGTTTAAGTGTAGAGTTAATCAGTATGTTTAAATACAAACCCAGCATTCTACAGGATCAGGAAAAGACTGAGGACAAACCACCTAGAATACTTAACGTATATCAAAAGAATTCAGCAGGTAATACAACCAGAACCTAAATCTAAGGTAGACTACTATTTGCAGAATATCCTATCACAATTATGCTGTGTGTGCTCCAAGTATAAGAAATACTGTTAAAACTTCAACAAAACAACCATTTTCAAGTTGAGCAAAGCAACTACAATGGTTATAAAAAATTCAAAAGGAGGGTACCTACAATCTGTAATCTGGTATGGCAAGTATCTACCTCAAAATGCAAATTCTGAACTGGTGAGTAAAGAGGTTGGTTTAATATTCATCAGCCGCCCACTGATCAGGAACAATTTAATCTGGGAACATAAACTAAAACTGTACTTCTTATCTGCATGCATTTCATGTCTCCCTGTGCTAGACACTTTGCAAAAGGAGGACGGAAGAGCATAGAACCCAAGTGAAATACTACAGACAAGAAATTTCATCTTTTGAATGTAGTATCAGAGACATGACTTGTAGATTGGGTAACATTCAAAATTCTTTGCCTTTGCAACTACTTTGTTACATGAATTTGGGGCTTTTGTAGTTAATAATGAACTTTTGGAATTGCAATTCTTTTCTTTAAAATGACAGATAACACATTTAATATTTTAAATATTTAGATTATCCAGATCAAATGACAGCTGAGTAGATCAGTAAAAGGCACTTTAAAATATGAGATCCTATGGGTTAAAACTTGTGTTTTCCTTTGGCATTGAATATTGCAGAAACAGTTTTTACCATAGCATCATTTTTGAATGCCCTAATGCCATTTCCCTGCATTCTTCAGAGCATGCTTAATGATCATCCAAACCCCATAGGTAGCTTTATTTGAATGATGCTAGTGTGCATGTTGGTTTAATACAACCTTTAGCTACCCTTTGGGGTAAAGGACAGTATGGAAATGAAAGAGGTCATATCTTTAGTAATAACGTAGCTGTCAACAGAAAAGGAAAATACTTTATGCAAAACCTGAAAATTTATGGATTTTAAAAAACCTTATTTAAGAAGTTACATATTTCATTTACTGCTGTTGCACAATGAAAATAAAAAGAAATTCTTGTAGGAAAGACTTGCTCATAAATGAGACAGTTGAACAGAAAAAGTTGTGTGCCTATGAATTATAGTTTCAGACTGCTTATACTCTGTATTCTTTCTCTGTACTTGTGCAATGAATTTGTACTGGAAGGCCCTATTAAACTGGGTGATCTATTGGCTTAGGGAGCTAACGATTAATTCCAGATGTGGTCATGCTCTTCTAGCCCTTCAAAAAGTAACTACTGCACCATCTGTTTTGTAATAGACAATTTCAAAGAGTGCCAAGGGGAATGTTAAAATCATTGGTCAAACGGCCACATATACCTCGCACACAGGAATCCTAAAGGTCATAGTGCCTCAGACAGATTCATATTTTCACATTTTTCTCTCCATTGTTCCACCATGGAAACTAAAGGAACAGCTCTCCTTCCTCCCAAAATAGGAAGGAGATGTTTTCCAGATTATTACCAGCGTTGACATGAGATGAGGCCAAATTCAGACCTGAATTCAGTGGAATGACTGGAATCCATGGTGACATATCCCTTTGTACCTGCCACACTTTTGGATCCTTGTAGATTACTCCAAAGAGCTTTGGTTTTCCTTTCTTTCCTTCTTTCTTTTTTTTTTTTCCTTCCCTTAATGAACTCACTAGCAGAAGATTAATGCTAAACTGACTTCAAATTTGGCTGGTTGTCCAAGATAAATAAAGGGTGTAACAGGTAATGAAGGGTCATTCCAGATCATGGTAATTTTTACTTTATTTTTCCTGGTTATTTCAGGAAGCTGGAAGTAAAAAAATGGTGTCTGTCTTCTAAATACTGTTATGCATCAATATCTACATCTTGGGTGTATAACAAAGATGCATGTCTAGCACCAACATAACTTAAATTCTTCACAACAGTAAAACTGAAGTAAAAGAAGTTCTCTGAAGACTTCCTGAGCATAAATCTGAACATTAGAGCAGTAACTCATGATTTATACCAAACAGTCCTGAGAAAAAGTCTAAAATGAAAACAAAAGGAAACAGAAAATCTACTAGAGGTTAGACAATCACAATCTTTTGCAGTCCCAGAGAGTCACTTTTGCTGCAGTGACATTAAGTAAATCATTGGTAAAAAGGAAAAAAGATTAACAGTATGTCCCCAGTTCATTCCTCTCTCTCCTTTTTTTTCCCCCATTACATAGAGTCATGTTTTATACTAATTTTTGCAATAAGTTATTAAAAAAATAGCTTAGGACTTGCAGATTACAGCACCTAACTTAAGTTTCATTGACTTCGCTGTGGCTCTATCCATTCAACAGCACGGTGCAGAAACAGTGTAACTGTAAGCTTAGTGTTCGGTAGACTTCAGCTAGATAGTAGAGTTCAAAGTTTGCTGCTGGTAAGTAAAAAATAAGTTAAAAGGAATCCTAACCATTTGACTGCCCTTAGTATTATCAGAATTGAATTTCTTTAAGTCATAGTCTATTTGGGTGGCGTAAGAGAATTCCATACAGTCAGATTTGCATTTTTTCAGTAGTAAACATTATTAAAATAAAGGAAGGTTGAAAAGTGGAATAGGAAATGTCTGCTTTGCAGTGCTTCATCACAGCTTCATCTCAGCATTCTGAGAGGCTAACACATATAGTGGTGTGGGAGAATGCATACACACTTGTTAGATTAAAGCAAAGGCCCCATGGCCTAGGATAAGATTTAATTCAAAATATAAGACTCAGTAAATAACAATTAGAACTAGATGATATACACTGTAATTACTCACAATTACACCAAAAGTCGCAGGAAGAAAATGGCATCTGAGAGAAGGATCCAAGCCAGAAAATATTTTAAGAGAAAATCATGTGGAGCTAGCCTATAGAAATCACAGAGATGGTTTTGAAATCCCCGTCTCTAAAGAGCTCACATATCTCCTCCAGAACTACAGAAACATCTTCTGTTTTGTCTTATGCAGGTGTCTCTATTCCCCAAAAACCCCATACAAATAAAGGAAAGCAATCTGAAAAAAATTCACTCTTGCGAACTGAGCATGGTAGTAGTTATACCTCTCACTGAGACTAGTATTCCTGAAAGAAGAGGCCTCCAGAATGAAGAGGTATTTAGGAAGAGTTTTGGTTTACACATTCATTTTACACCTCAGCTTAATTCATGCTGTTGTTTAAGAACATTTAAGTTCTTTGTATATGTTCTAGAACATAGCTAATAGATTATCCTACTTTACTGCTGTCCTTTCTAGGCACAAATTCTGCCTTTAACTAAAGGCTGAAGACTCAGCCATCCTCTAAAAAACACTCAAGAATTAGCTTACGTGAGTCCCTAACTGGAGCTCAAATAAAGAAAATCCAGAAATTCACTGCCAGTAGCTCCTCTCTCCTTGTTTCATAGTGGACCGAACTCTAAATTCAAACCTAAATGTAAGGATAAATCTTTCAAAACTCACTGTTTTCTAGGCTTAGAGGTTAATTTGCTCCAGGTGAGCCCAGCACTTAGCCACCTCACTTTAAGGACAGACAACTGTGGCACATCTTTTGCACAGGAAAAACATGCCAGCCACTTGCTAGCTGGGTCATATGTACCCTTTTCAAAGTAATTTATTTAATTTAAGACATATAGATCCAAAATTAAACAGCCCAAAGAAGAAAGAAAGCAATCATTTTACTCACTTGACACATGCTGTCTTGGGGAGAGTTCAATTTGTAATAGTAGTAAATCACACAGAAAAAAAAGAATATAGTTTAAATCACTTATTTGTTCCACACGGCAGAGGATTAGCACATGGTGTACAAACTCCATGGAAATAACAGTATTTGTACTGCATATTTTTCTGGAAAAAATTATCACTGTAACTTTCGCTGTCTTTGTACTTCAGAGGCAAGAAGTATTACATAGAAAAGTCTGTTTCTTTTCTCAGCCATTTTTAAAAATGACTGGATAGTAATCCTGTATTTGAAGGCGCTTTTTTTGCCCCCCCCCCTTTTTTTTTTCCTGACATTATTGCATCCAAGACAGATGTTTTCCACCTGTCTGAATCACAGTTACCAATGACAAACTCCATGTCACTGATAAAAACCAGTTTCCCTTGCTGGCCTGGCAGGAGCAGCTTTTCTTTTACTGTTGTAGGGTTACAAGTGTTACCAGGAAAGCACAGAAATAACCCTGGCCACCCACAAAATGCAGTTTTGGGGTACTACTGCTGTGGGCCTCACCGCAGCACCTGCCATATACCCCATGCTGTGTTCTCCTCCTGCCTGGCGCACAACGGGAGGAGGTTGGCCATTGTTCTTCCACCACATCTTTCCATGCAGGGAGCTCCTGATGGTGTATGGTTGGCCATGGAGAGACAGATGCCACAACCACCTCCAAACTGAAACAGAGCATAACCCAGAATCCTGTATCAGCATTTTGGTGGGTCTTTAGCTTTTACATGTTATGTATACCCATTACGTTCCTGTGCAGCGGATGTATAACATGTGCAAGGTAGAGGACACGTTTGTAATCACTTGCAATCCCTACGCACTCTGCAGACTGAGACCATGTGATAACTCGTCTTTAAGCAAAAACTAGAAGCTGCGTTTGAGCGATTAACACACAACCTCTCACCTTGTGTTCTCCCACCATCTCCGACCGCTGTCTTACCCCTCCATTACCGCCGGTGAAGGGGAAGTGGCGCAATACCGGACTGCCCCACACCGCTGACCTCGGGCCAACCCAGCCCGACTCTACCGCACCGAAGAGGCTCCGCGCTCCCAGCCTAGGCCGCAAGGGGCGGTCCGGCCGCAACGCCTCTTGGCCGGGAGCAGGCGCCACCGTGAGCCCGCGGCGGAGGGCAACGCGCCCGGGGCCGGGGCTCCATGCGCTGCCAGGTACGTGCAGCCCGCCGGTGCCTCTGGGGAGCAGGCCCCAGTTGCAGGCGAGGCGGGTGCCGGGGGAGGGGGGCGGTGGGGCGTCCTCAGTCCCGCTCTTCGGCGAGCAGAGGCGCCGGGCGAGCGAGGCCTGGGCGGCGGGAGCAGTACACAGATCCGCGCTGACAGACACCCCCCTTGTGCTCTCTCTCTGCTGTCCTTATGGGAGCTGCGGGAACGCCACAGAGTTTTATCGGCATTAAAAGACATGGAACCACAACTCACAAAACCAAACCCAGGGAAAGCTTTTCCTCACTCCTGTTTGGTTTCGGTTGTTTGCTTGGGTATTATCAGAGAAGTTAACGTGCAGCAGCGTTGTTTTCCTTCGGTAGGCCCCACTCCGCACTGACGGCGTTTCTTCCCGGGCAGGTTTCGGTGCTGTATTTCGCCCGGAGCGCGGAGCTGGCAGGGCTCCGGAGCGAGACCCTCTCGGTGCCACGGCAGATCACCGCGCTGCAGCTCTGGGAGGAGATCATCAAGGTGCATCCCAGGTACTCGGCAGAGCTGCTGCCGTGGCGCACAATGCTCAGCGGCACCGGGGCTTCTTTGGTAAACACAGGTCTGGCATTTGGAGTTGGGCTGCGACACGTATCAGTACTTTGGTACCATAAACCCAGCGTTACCTTGTTCTCGTAACTTTTATCAAGTGTTCTGTGTTTTGGCCAGTTGGAAGTGCTGTAGCTTTAGGTATAAACAGGGAAAGACTAGGTCCAATAAATGTACCCAAAAGTTAAGCCTGAGGGGTACCTTGAGACACATTGCTTGTTGTCTAGGAGGGCCGCATTGTGATAAACATGCTGCATGTGAGAACTGAGCTATGTTATTAACCTGTGGAGAAGGTGCAATGCCTCAAGGAGGAATCAGACATAGCCAGGACAATAAATAAGAAATTAATAATAACAAGCAGGTGTTTTTGATCACTTACATTTAATGGTACTGTTAACCATTGGTCTAAGCTTACGGCATGCTCTAGAAGGCAGGTCAGGAAAGAAACTGAAGCTCTGCCGCAGGTTTCCAGCCACTCAGCCCCTTACACAGTAAATAGGCTTGTCCACTTTCTGTCTATTCTGCTTTGAAAAAAACCCCACAAACACCCACTGCTGGTGGCATTTCATAGGGAGTCTGGTCGTGAGAGCACCCAGGTGTGCACTGTAAGGACCAATGTAGCACTGCTGCTCTCTGGAGGTGTCAGGAGAAATTCCCCCTCAGGTTAAGGCTGAGAGAAGGTGCTCAGTCCTGTCAAGAATGAATCTGATAGACAAAGGTGCAACACTGTTTTGGAAGGTGGAGTAAAAAAAAAAAAAAAAACAACAACAAAGGTATGGTATACAGAGGTTGAGGTCCTCAGGATTTAGTGCTTAATGCCCTGGAATTTCCAAAACTTTGGACTTAGGTGCCAGAGTCTTCCTTTAGGTGCCACCATTTTTTATTCGGCCTGCTCTCAAAGGCAATGAAGAAAATTAACCATTTATCAATGCCATCTGTTTTCAAGTGTCAAGCTGTAACTGAATGTTGGACCAGGAACGTTTTCCTTACAAATTGCTGAGTCTAAGTGTGTTTTTGGGGAGGAGGCAGTAGGGAGCATATGTATTTTACTTTGCATCCCGTGTATTTTACTTTGTCTCAGAAGCCGCAGCAGCACCGTTTGTCAGTTTGCCATAGTTTGTCAACTTTGTCCTTTTATGAATGATGACTTGGGACAGTACATTTTGCATGTGCATATACTTCACAGTGGCCTTCTTGGAAAATGCTTCTGCTCCCAGCTTTTCTGGAAAACCTCAAGTTAACTGTAGGGTATTGACCACAGACTTCTATTCACATTGCTAATGGATATTCAAACTGCAGCTTGAGCATACTTGACAATGCTCTTCTGTTCCACCCATTTTCCCCAGTGAATTAACTCACAAATGACATTAATTAGAGCCCATCCTTCTAATGGGCACTTCAGTTTCATAGCTGTGCTCAGTTTCTCGGTGGCTACTTCCATACAGTCCTACCCTTCACCCTGCTGGCTGAGACAGTGCTACTGTGTTTTGCACAGCCTGTGCCTTGCCTACTTTTGTCTATCTGGCTGGTAGGAAATAAGATAATTTTTACTTGTACCCTTTTGGCATGCCTACTTGTTTCTAGGCAATACAGCTCTCTGCTGTCAGTGCCAGATTTTGGAGTCTCAGACAGTAGCAGTTACCACACCTGCACTCTTCTAAAGAAAAATGTTTGCATTCTTTTTCTGGTGTCTTATTGGTGTTGCCCTCATATTCACCATTTGGTTGCCCTTAGTCATGAAAGTGAGTCCCTGTCTCGTGGTATCCAGAGCTGTAGACTCTCACAGCAAGGTCTCAGAGATGTGAAATCCAAAATTATGTAGAAGAACTGTGTCGTGGTTTAAGTTCCCCCTCCTCCCTGGCATAGCATGAGACTCGGAAAAGCCGAACCCATGACAAACTGCCAGAAAACAGACCATATATACCTTCTTAGTTCTGTAGCCACTCCTTATTAATAGTAAATTTCAGACCTGTAAGTACAAAAGACCTAAAGCCTCATAAACTGTGAGGTTATACAAGAGCAACTGTCTGACTAGTGAATCTTCATGAGATCTCACAAACAGCATCCCGTAATAGAATCATAGAATCGTTAGGGTTGGAAAGGAACTTAAGATCATCTAGTTCCAACCCCCCTGCCATAGACGGGGACACCTCCCATTAAACCATGCCACCCAAGGCTCTGTCCAGCCCAGCCTTGAACACCGCCAGTGATGGAGCATTCACAACTTCCCTCGGCAGCCCATTCCAGTGCCTCACCACCCTTACAGGAAAGAGTTTCTTCCTCATATCCAATCTAAACTTCCTCTGTTTAAGTTTGAACCTGTTACCCTTGTCCTGTCGCTACAGTCCCTCATGGAGAGTCCCTCCCCAGCATCTCTATAGGACCCTTTCAGATACTGTAAGGCTGCTCTGAGGTCTCCACACAGCCTTCTCTTCTCCAGGCTGAACAGCCCCAACCTTCTCAGCCTGTCTTCATACAGGAGGTTCTTCAGTCCCCTGATCATCCTCATGGCCCTCTTTTGGACTTGTTCCAACAGTTCCATGTCCTTTTTTATGTTGAGGACACCAGAACCTCACACAACGCTCTTAAGTGAGGTCTCACAAGATAATGCTTCTTGCCACTTAAGAAAATGGCTCCAGTCCAGCCAGGCTGAATCAGGGGAACATTTCCTTCTAATCCCAGATTGGATGATTGCTACCTCTTGAGTTGCCTGCTTTGATAGAAGCTCCTGAAGTACCAAAGTGGGGCTGATAATGCATTGATTCATTCTGATGCAGGCCTATGACAGATGCAGTTCTTGACTTCCGAAAGTTACACTGAGTTGGTGTCTGCATAGCCACCACAAGAAAACCGGAGTAGGAGGTAGGTGTTTGTTGTAGTTTTGAAAGCGTATTACAAGCACAGTTGCGTAAGTCTCAATGCTGTTTACCTCAGCTGTGCTAGATAGTGCAGCACTTTGCTGTTTAATGAAATCTCATGTTTAAATGCAAACACTGTATTTAGAAATCTATTTGTCCTCCTGCCAATTCCCTTCAGGCTTGCTGTCATCCAGGATCAAGTAGTTTTTGCTGTTCGGCAGGAGTACGTGCTTCTTGGAGATCAGCTCCTGGTCCTGCAGCCTGGAGACGAGGTTGCCATCATCCCACCAATTAGTGGTGGATGAATCTACCCAAGTTCTGTTAGGTAAGTATAACTTCTTGCTTAGTTTCCTATGGAGTGTCATCCTCTGCTAAAATATTTCATGGATTCTGTGTAATGTTCCAGTAATTTATTTATGTTTTATTTTTGTTTAGGTCTAGAGACGTGATTGCAGTTCTCTCTCTCCGAATTGATACTCTTTTGAGAGGCCATAACTTGTTTTTCCTGCTGGAGAAAATGTTGACCAGAAACTACAAGTTAGTGCGCCAGTAAATGATTAAGACTTAAACAGTAAATGAAAGAAAACTGCCAGAGAGGTCAGTCATTGTTCTGAATTTGGGTTTTAGGTCTTGTTATTCTTTTGTAGTTGTTTCTGTCTGCCAGTGGATATGCAGCTTGCCAAGTAAGATAATAATGTAAAACCTCATGTGACTTTTTTAACAGAAGAGATGATACAGAAAAAGAAGTGACTGCTGCATTTTTTAATTTTTTTTTTGTTAGAATTTGCTGTCAAAGGAACAGGTGTCCTTAGAATAGCTTCATTTCTTCGCATGCATTGAAGTGGCAGTCCATGTATTTTTGAAGTCCCTTCTAACCCTAACAATCTTTGATTTACTGCAGCTTGTTCCTTTCCTGCTGCTCAAAATACTTTGTGTCCTTCTCATTCTTACCTGAACTGATGCCTGGTTCTGCTCAGAGAAATTAGGAGTGTCTCCTGTATCACTGGAACAGACTGATAATGTGAGGTCATAAATGTTCTGGAGAGGATTAGAAGTCAAATTCGTGTTTGTCAGAAATCTCTATTTTAAGTTGTTTGATTTCTGGATAAGATAGGGAGGAGGGGCTGATAGTCTTGCCACAAATTTACTAGCACAGTGGTTGATTGTATAATTAAAGTGAGGCCTCAGACTAGGTCTAGTTTTGTCCTACTGGAACAGGCTTTCTTACCAGGAAAGAAACCTGTTTGTCTTAAAAACCAGGTCATTGCTTGATATTTGCAATTGAGGCAAGGCTGCTGAGAAGTGAATTTGCCATGGAGACTGGTCTCTTGAGGCAAGGAAGTAGATGGTGTATGCTTTCTGTATAAATTGAAGCATCAGCACTGAATATGAAGCAGTTGGCCAGTGCTAGTATTGCCAAAACCAACAATAGAGTTTGTCTGGTTTCAGCTTTTCTAGTGAGCTATGGATGAAAGTGAAGATGTGCCAAAAGATTTTATCAAGCTCAAGTCTGAAAAGCTCTCTGTAGATGAAGTGTCAGAGCTGGTCATTTCACCATGCTGTGGGGCAGTGTCTCTGTTCATTGGTGAGTTTAATATTTCTGAGCTGGATCTTTGGATGTGTAAATAGTCTAATTGTGCACACCCCAAACTCGTGCTTCTCAAATAAATAAACATCCTGGACCAAACCCAGGATGTTTAGAAAACACATTCTGAATTATTTAGAACAAGACCATGGCAGCTCTTGAGCAGAGAGCAGAGCACTGGGACAAAGTGGTGAGAAGCTTCCTTGCTCTTTTGGCTGTCCTAGAGCTGAACAGAATAACAGCTCTGGACTACAGGATTGCCTGGGAGCTGTTTTACCCACACCCTTGGCCATAACTTGTTCAAGGTGTGAAGTAGAATGTTGTGGCTAAGCAAATCACAGGTCCTCGCCTGTATGAAAGCTGCAACTGAGATCTTGGTTGATTGTAAAGTGCTGTTTTACCCATGAGCTGGTGAAAGTTAAGCTCTGGTGATAGCTCTGTCCTGTTGCTTAATGTACATGGTACTCATCTAGAAACCCTTTTGTGCTTAAACCTTAGTGCTGCTGGTCTTCTAACTACTGAGCACTTAAATGTTATATGGGCAAATGCAGTAATAGCACCTTAGCTGTTACCATGTCTCAGCCTTGGGCATTACAGACTGCAGACTTGTATAATGTATAAACTAAATTCCTCCTTGTATATTGAAGATTTCTCTTGTTCAAAGAATCTGTTTACACAGCCATGATTAGAGGAGGTTTTTTTATACTTGCTGACTTTGACTGTAACAGAAGATCCGGGGTTTTGATTTGGTATTTATATGTAATATATTGTTATATAATAAATGTGTAATGTACTATAAACATATAATATGTATTTATTTACTTAGTGCTTTTGGTTAATAAATTGTTTTAGGTACTACAAGAAATAATTTTGAAGGGAAAAAAGTGATTCACTTAGAATATGAAGCATATATGTCAATGGCAGAGACTGAAATAAGGAAAATCTGCAGAGATGTTAGACAGAAATGGCCATCAGTCAAACATATTGCAGTGCACCATAGACTTGGGTATGTATGGCCAGACCCCATCCTTTTGCATGTGGAATATTAATCCTTGTCTGGTGCATGGCTGTGCTTACATACTTGCAGGATGTGCAGGAATCTTTTATATATGATGCAGCAAAGCTGGCTGTAGCATCAAGCTTGCACTGTGGAGCTAAGTTTTAGAAATTGTTTTTTCAAAGATGTGTATATAAGTAGCGTTTGCTGGAGTCCACATTTAGCCAGCAGGATCCTTGATGCTGGTGTGATAGTTTGCAAGTGGGGAGAAGGGACTGAAATTTCACTCTAGGAAAGGGGAGGCTGTTGGTTTATTTGTTTATTTTTTAAAGATGTGAAGTTGGCAGCACTTTTTTTTTTTCTCTTTTCCATTGAGGTACCACAGAATGTTCTTACTGTCAGATTTAACTTAAATTATGCCGTAGGGAAAGCTTAAGACTCTGTCAGGGGAGAGGCATGGTAATTGCCAGCCATGTTTGCTGGAGAGCCTCCTGTTGTTCCTTGAGTCTTGGATAAGCATTTTCTCTTGGGTTCAAAACGTGTAATGCTAGTGTCTGACATAGTCTTGAACCTTCATGGTTCATCAGATTTCTCACTGAAACTAGCAGGGTATGCAGAGTATGTTGCAAGCACTTGTTTCCTTTTCTCTCAGCAGAAAGAACTTTAGGAGGTGATAATAAAGGGTAATATTAGCTCTGAGGAGTAGTTTCCTTAGATTTCCTCTATAGGCAACAGAGAGAGTGATTCTTTTGAGGGCTGAAAGCATTTAAACTTAGATTTTCATATGACCTCTTTGCCAAAGGAGTATTACTATAACAGGATGGTTGGTAGGCAGCTCTTGGGATTGTTACTCTGGTGAGGCACAAAACAAGACCTTGTGCTACTTCTGTTAGTAACACACCAAGCAGGAAAAACTTCATAATTTGAAACTCACATTTGTCAAAAAGTTTTCATTGCAAAATCTACATAGTTTGAAGCACTTAACTTCTTCTTTCACAAATTCTTGTGCAAACTGAGATGATTTCTTAGGTTTTCAGATAAGAACTGGCTGTTCCTAACTTGTTATATTTGATTATTAAGCCAGTATCCAGTGAGTTTCCTATGTAGTGTTGCAAGTTAGTGATTTTCCCCTTTTAATTCCATAAGTTTTATTATAAAAAAAAAAGAGAAGAAAGAATGGGAGAAAAAAAGCCTATGTCTGATGGGTTTATTTATTCTGAATTGTGGAATTCTCACATCTGGTACTGATTTTGTTTGTGGTTTTCTTTCTTTTAAAAAGTGTATAATCTTGAACATGGCTTGACACTTGCTCAGTATGAATGAGTCAGGAGAGTGTGTGGCCAGAATACTGACGTGACATGGCCACAACTTTTGGGTGCTCTTGATGTTAAGCATTAGCTAAAGCTGCTGTTGTTCCTCTTCTCTCCCTAGTGTGGTTCCAATAACTGAAGCAAGTGTAATTATTGCAGTCTCCTCTCCACATAGAACAGAATCCCTTGAAGCTGTAATGTACTGCATCAATACCTTAAAAGCGTCTGTCCCAATATGGAAAAAGGTATGTCTGGGGACAAACTTGATTTTAGGCCTGTGCCAGTCTTAGACAGTTGGGCTGAAGGCTGCTGCTGCTCTCAAGGGAATCTGCTGAAGCATTTTGGGCAGCAGTTGCTCCTGATGCATACTAAATATCTAGCACCAGTGGATTTCCTCTAATCAAGGTGCTTCTAAGCACCTAGAAGGCCCTCCCTTGCCTGTGCCATCCCACTCATCTTCCTTTAATGGCATCCTGGGATCAAAGAGAAGGAGCCCTGAGCTTTTCTGAGTGGCAGAGCACAGTTCTACACAGGCTTGCGGAAGAGCTTTGAGTCAATTTTGCTTTTGACAGCATTGTAGTTTGCAAGTAAAAGTAGCTTTCTTGTATTTCTATTTTCTCCTCATCCCTGTGGCTTTGAGAAAGCACAAGCATTAAGCAACCTCACATAATGAAGGGATGAGCAGAAGTCCCAAAGCTAGTATGGGCACACAACAATGTGTGAAGAGACCAGCCTGAATCTAGAAGAGCCTCATTGTATAACCACACTGTTGCATGCAAATAATGAGTCTTATCTCTGCCTTCTCTCCCAGGCAGAATTTGCCATGTGGTAAGTGTGATGTTCTCCTCATTACTCCACTTCTCTGACATTTCTTTCAGGAGACTGGGAGTTCTGTGGTCCCAAAAAGAATAAGCAGGGGCTCAGAGCCCTGCTGAATTTGCTGGGTAGGACTGTACTGCTGCTGAGTAGTCCTGGAGGTTAAACACTCAGTGTATTTTGTGTATTGTAATTTTTATTTTTTTAATACTGACATCTTATATAGACCTAAATGATCCCTATAAATGATGGTACAGTAACATGGCAATATGCAAAAAGGGCAGTTTCAGATATGAGCACTGTGGGCTTTACAGCTTTTATATAATTTCTTCTAGATCTCTTTCTTGAATTGACTTCAGTATGGATGGGCCCTTCTAAATTTAGTAAGGCTCAGCATGAGGGCCATTATCTGCGCACATATAAGTCAGTATGTTCTAAGGGTGCTGCCCTCTTTTCTGTTTGCTATGCAAGCGCTGTGTAGTCCTGTTGCTATCAGTAAGTAATAGCAGGATGGCTGTCAAGTTGTTTGGCCTGGCTTGTGGCTGTATGTGGCAGACTCCACAATGTTTCCCATTCTTTGTTTATATTTGCAGGAGATTTACGAGGACGAATATTCTTGGAAAGAGAACAAAGAATGCTTTTGGGCAAAATCAGGAAAATAACTGAACTCTTAAAAATAAAGTGTTACTGTTTCTAATGAGCATAATGGTTTAGCTTTGAGTTGTTTTTACAAAGAATCTATATTTTTAAACAGGTGTTCTAGACATTTCAATCAGTAACTCAATTAGGACTAACTGAAATAAATGAGTAATAATTAGGTGTTCTTAACTCTCCTTTGAAATCATCTCTGTGCATTTTTGACATGGAGTAATTTTTTAACAGAATTTACCTAAAATTCTTGGTTGTGAGTTGTTTCGTCTTCTGTGATGCATTCTGCTTTAATGGCTTTACATTGGTAGTCTTTGTTCACTGACTGTATGGGAGGTCAAAACAGGACAATCGTGAGGTTTTGTGTTTTTTTTTTAATCTTAAAGAAATGTAGTAGTAGTTTAATTTTATACGACTGTAGAGTCATTTTGCAAGCTCTGTGCTGTTTTGACGTTCTTGTAACATGAAAGCTACTTGAAGTAGATGAAACATTTTGGTACAGAGAAGCAAATAGAAACTGTTCTCAAGTATTATTAACTTTTTAGTAGTGGTTGCATTCCAGTAGCTCTGTCTCACGGAAGCATTTTTACTGTGCAGCTGATGCTACAAGTCCATTGCATTAAAAAAATATGGATAGACCTCGATTCAAAGTTAGATCAAATATTCTACCAGCAGCAAACTTGCATTAGCAGTAACATGCAAACCTGTAACTACTTAATGATGTCTAGACATGATTAATTTTGAAGGAGCTTTTTTGGCTGTGTAATTGTATGGTGCTGCAGAAATAACCCCCCCAGCTATTACGATAAATAGACAACTGTAAGTTTAATTAGTTGTAGTAGCTCAACTTTAGACATGTTAGGATTCAAAGTCATCAAAGTGGATTAGTTTTTCAAAGGAAAGGAAGTCTACTGAACTTCTTGCAGTTTATATATGCATTTATATTCACATTTAGGATTTTAATACAGTTTTCCTCTTGTTACTGTTTTGAAACCTAGTTAAAAGATAAAGAGACTGACATAATATGCCTGTGCTTCCACTGGAAACAATGGGCTGCTCATCTGAGTAAGAGAATTTTATTTACATTATTCACAGAATGACAGAATGATTGTAGTTGGGAGAGACCTCTGGAGGCCATCTAATCCAGCCTCCCTGCTCAAGCAGGTTCACCTAGAGCACATTACTCAGGATTGTACATTATTTTAATGTGCCATGATAGTGTGTCAGTCCTGAGAGTTCAAAGTCCCATTGTGTATGTCTTTTTTACTAATGTTGAGAGACAGTTTTATCTAGTAATCGTTATCAGTGTAGACAACAGAGATACAGAGGAAGGGAAATGAGGTAAAGAAAAGTAAAATTATCTGCTCAAGTTTATGTATGGTTACATCACACAACACTTGAATCTCAGCTGCATAACCCATTTCATTTTGTCTGCAGTAAAAATCTACAAACAGCTTCTAGCTATACAAAATAAAATTACAAAAATAGGTGATGATCTTTTTCCCCCCCAGTGATTTCAATCAGTCTTAATATTTAGCGATGGTTACTGTATCTGAATTAAATAAGTAAACCCCAATGAAACATACAACTTCAGGCAGAAGCATGGTTAAAAATGCTTGTTAACTTATTGATGCACTTTCCTCAGTGAATTGAGAGTCTTTCCCCTGCAGGACAGCAGCTGCTCCTTGCGTGCTTACACATGTGCAGCCTCCAGACAGTGTGGGCCCTATTACCTAAGCATAGCTGAGCAAATTCAAAGTTGAATTTTCCTTTGCTTTGGAGGCTGGAGAGAAGCCCTCTGCTATTTGAATGACATTTGTACAGAATCCTGAATACATATCAGGTCTTGTATGTCCTGATTTCAGGACATGACTATCAAGTAATACTTCTGGTTTTAGAAAAGAAAGAAATACACAAACTTTTCCACTTTTGGTATTCATTTTCCCATGTTCATGTTTGTTGTTACCATGCAACTAATTAACATACAAACTTCACAAAGTAAATGGCTAGCTTGCCTTGTAGTGGACAGTTTATGAATGAAGTAAAACCTATGCAGTACTTGCATACTGGTGCTGTGCCCTTATACAGAAAAGTAGTGGTATTAAAACAGTTAATTTGTACTTGGGCCCCTGCGACCAAGGGCAGTTCTTGTGTTGCACTAGTGTCTCTCTACTGCTGCAGCCTCCTGGAGTATTTCTCCAGGGTGACCTTAGGTGCACCTTCCTCATCAGCAACACAGCTGGGAAGGAGGGTGCAGAAAAGAAGGGAAAGAATAATTGTGTACTTCCCCGCAGTGACCAGCAACAATGAATGGAAGACATGCTGTACTGAGTCACAGTTGAGTGTTACAATGTGTGTACACTGTCATGGTCAAAACAATGAAATGTCATTTTGTGTCCCTAGCTGTGCATGAAGCAAGTACTGCTTTGTTCTGAAACAATGATGTATCAGTCTTGTGTAACTTTGGGTTCTTCAGCTGGCATCTAAAAGCAAAATGGAAATACCCTTAGGAGGGATGATGCGCATAATCAGAGGTAAAATGTATCTCACTGAAATTTTAAGTCCATGCCCTGAACTCAGTGTTCTGGCTCCCTCTGTAGGGCTGCCCTCTCTGCTAGGGTATTATTGTACGACAGCAAATTAGTCTAAGATAGCTGCCTAAGGCTGTGTCTGGAGTGACCCAGAAGTGCTTCCAAATTTCCAGGCCAGGGGATGAATCCCAGCTGTGTCTGACTGCGTGTCAGGGAAAGATGCAGCTGCACATGTCCTGGTTTCCACACATGCAGGACTAGGCTGCTGGATGAGGGCTAGCTTGTGTTCTGGTGAGGTCCAGAAGTGGGATGATAGGCAGCTGCAAATCCATATATAATGAATGCAGTCCTGGCTTTCTGGAATGAGAGCTCTTTCTCTGCCTTGGCTATGGGGGTGGGGATGGGGGTAATCCCACTCCTCTGGGGCTTTCCCAGCTGTGTCACAGTGTGCTGCAGAGGTGGTGGTGGCTCCAGGTGCAGGCAGATGTTCCCGAGACCAGATGCTTAAGACCAGAGGGTCATCCTGTGATTCCTGTAGAGATCTCTGAGATGAAGGATGTTCGTGAAAAGGAAGAGCATGTCTTCAGAGTGAGAATTTTTCCTTCTGAAGAGATGTCTTAGTCTTTGCTGGCAAAATATGAATGCACTGATCCATCCCTTTGTCTGGCAGAACGTCCATATACCAACATTGCTTAATTTTAAGAATTGCCTTTCCTGATTTTGGTCTTTTATTCTGCTCTCTTCTCAAGAGAAGCTCAGCCTGATGCACACTATGAAAACAGTTACTGATGGATTTTAAGGAAATAAACGGGGAGGGGGACGGGATTGTGTTATGAAGAGCCTACCCAGGAGATGGCAGCCGAGAGACGGCTGTGCGGGAGCAGCCGCCCCGGCCTGCCCAGGTGCTGGCTCTGCTGGGAAATAAATACAGGCCTTGGCTTCGGCTGTCACTCATCGAAGTGCCGCTGTCGCACTCAGGAATGAAGCCTTTAGATTGCTCAGCTTCAAACGAGATTTTTGGCTCTCCCCTCACCTCGCTTTTCCCACAGCTGTTCAAGGCATCTCTGCTTTTATAAACTAATACATTTATCTGCTCCATCAAAAACATTAAAGGAAAAAGCTGCTAGAACTAATTATTAACAAAGTGAAATTATCTGTGAAAGTGGACAGTGCAACCCCTTGCCTCTTAAAAAGCTCTGGAAACTCACTCTTGAGCTGTTCCACTAAGTGTCCTGTGGAGGTACTTAAGGAAGGAGGGTTAAGAATAGGCTGATGACTATAAATCAGAAGTTTCTTTGAGTACCTAAGGCCTGTCTTTAAAACAAACTGGTCAAACCCACCATACAATTTCATCTTACCAAGTGGTACAAAAGTTAGCATCCCAATGTATCTTTATAGCAGGTCTGTTTTAAAACTTTTTTTTTGACTGCTTTAGGAGACAAATACATTTTAAAGACTTAGCACAGCAAAGCTTGGAGTACATATTAATAATTGATCATAAGTGAGGGCAGAAATGTTGACTTGGCTATTTTGAGGCTGTTAAAATTATGTACACTTTATTATCTCTAAAGGCAATAAAAAGTTGTGGCAATTAGCTACCGATTTTGAGATTCATTTTCATACTTCATTTTTTTTAGTCTTTGATTTTAAAGTTTTTGTTGTACCTCAATTTTGGATTCAAAGGGTACTACATTGTCATGATTTAACTGCAACCAGCAATGAAGCCCCACACAGCTGCTCACTCAGCCCTCCCCCCCCCCCCCCCCCCCAGTGTGATGAGGAAGCGAACTGGTGTAGTAAAAGCAAGAAACCTTGTGTTGAGATAAAAGAGAGTTTAATGGGTAAAGCAAAAGCCACACATGCAAAGCAAACCAGTGTGCTCATTCACCGCTTCCCATGGTCAGGCAGATGTTCAGCCATCTCCAGGAAAGTAGGGCTCCATCATGCATAACAGTTATTTGGGAAGACAAATACCATCACTCCAAATGTCTCCCCTTCCTTCCTCTTCCCCCAGTTTTATATACTGAGTGTGATGTCATATGGTGTGGGATATCCCTTGAGTCAGTGGGGGTCAGCTGTCCTGGCTGTGTCCTCTCCCAACTCCTTGTGCACCCCCAACCTGCTTGCTGGTGGGTTGGTGTGAGGAGCAGAAAAGGCCTTGACTGTGTAAGAATTGCTCAGCAGTAATTAAAATATCCCTGTGTTACCAACACTGTTTCCATCACATATCCAAAACACAGCCCCGCACCAGCTACTGTGAAGATTAGCTCTACCCTAGCCAAAACCAGCACATACACATAAGTCAGTACATAAGGAATCTGAATTTCAGTTCTGCAGAACAGTAAGAGCTGGTGATAGATGGAGTTTTGTGCCTTAAGATTAGGGTAGTCTGGTTCTGTATTATATGTTGGTAACCTCAGTGTTTATGTACCACAGTTAAAAGCATGGAGGAGGTGGGGAGGAATTAAAAAGAAAGCTCTTTGAAAGTGGCTAGCTTTCAGGTCATAGTTACTGCTATGATTCTTTTACTATTGTCTTACTGTCTTCCTTTCCCACCATACTCCTGTTGAAATGTTGCATTCATCTTTTCCATCGTATCGTGGGGAGGAGCTAGAGCTGGTGTCAGGACATGCTACTGCTGGCCAATTCTGTACATAGTATAAAGTACAGCGCATAAGAATGGCAAAATACAGTGTCATTTTAGATGCCAGTGATGATGACCCCATGTATATAGGAAGACCTGACCATGGTAAGGTTTAACACCAACTATTCAACCAGATCTATTCAAATATAGATAGTTTGCACTACTGTGGACTTAAGACTACAGTATAGCTGACCAGTAGTGTTATACGCGTGACTCTTAACAGCCAAGGCATGAAGTGCAGCTTCTTTGTATATCTAGCAGAGTCATCCCCTTAAGGTTTTCATTATGTGCTACTGGAACAAAGACATATTTGGCCCCATTTTATGCAGTGCTTCTCTTTAGGGTGCTGTTTGAAAAATAAATGAGTCTGTGTTAAGCAGTATGATTGTTTTATTGTAGTAACACTCTTGGGCCCTCAGGTAGGCACCACAGTGATACAGTCCCTGCTCCCATAGAGCTTACATGCTAGCTTTCAGAAGTCAGTTGACTACCAACTCTCTTGTACATCCCAAATCTGTACATGGGCTCATATGGAACTAAATCTGATTTGGACTTGATTAGTACTTCAAGAAGTTAGCAACTAGATTTCAAGACCAGAATCAGATCCAACTTGAGTTTCTGAAGGTATTCCTGACTTTTCTTGCTGCATGCACCAATGGAAGCACATGACAAAGCTCAGCATTTTAGAATATTTTTTCACCTGTAAAATGCTGATTTAGAAGAGTAGACCTAAAAAAAAAAAAACCCAACAACCAACCCCTTGCAAATAATACAAAATATACATAATATTTCCAGCATTATTTGTGGCTGTGCCAAGTTAAAAGTGCAATAAACTCACCCATTACATAAACTGAACTAGCCATTTCAGTATTAATTGTAAAAGAAAAATAAACTAATAACTTGAAGTGGTTAGGATACAAAAACCTTACCTATTTCTATGCCTTCCCTTTATTTTGGGAAAAAGTACTGTGTTCAGGCTGGGGGGGAAATCGTGTTTGGGACAAAGCAAAACCCAGTGAAGACTGGTGGATTGCATCATTGCTACCTAACTAATATACTATATAATCCCCAAAAAAGCTGCATGTCCGATACTGACCTGTACCTCCCACTGAAGGTGGAAGAAGGAAGTCTGTCTGGATACCTCCATTTCCCTTGCAGGCAGCACCAGAAATGAAGGATACTGCCATCTGCTGCATTGTGAAATTCCCCCTCTGGGCCTGCAGTGCATGACCCTAGTTATGTAGGAGCTTCCACACATGCGGGTATAGGGTGTTTCTTCCACACAAGTTTATACAAGAACTGAGGCAGACAATTCTTTATCTTTTCTTTCAGAGCATCTGCCCTCAGGGTTTATAAAGTCAGGAGCTTATTTTTTTAGCTTTATGAAATTGCTACATACTTTTTTTTTTTTTTTTTTACTTTTAAAATAACTGTTTGGGGCATAAACTCAGCTGATGGCAACAGTCTTCCTTGACAGTCAAGATTAGAATCTGGATTGTTTTTCAAAATGTTAAATTAAACCCAAACAACAAAACACCCCAAAACATAACATTTCATTGCTACAACACAAATGCTAAACTCATATAAAAGTACATTGATCACAATCCAGCTGTCACTGCAAATGAAGCTATTATTTGCCAAAGAGATGGTTGGCTCCTGACTGATTACTGATCAAAAGAAACTGAGTAAAACTTTGAAACAATCTCAAGACTAGTTTTTGAAGAGTCCCTCAGAAAATAATCTGAAAGGTGCCTAAGCATAATTACAATCTAGCTTTGGGGAAAAGAAAACATGACTTTGGATTCTGATTCAGGCACATTTAAATATGTTTTACTCTTCAAGTAATTTAGAAACAATCTCACTTGCATGGCAGTGTACATAAAGGCAAAACACACATCTTCTCTCACAAACAATTATAAGCATAACTGCCAGGCATGAGAGAGACAGGCAGCCAAAATGCCACTTCCATTGACTGTTACCAGCCTTACAGCATGTGCCTTTTAAGACTGAGCTTTCATTAAAACCAGGCAGCATTAATGGCACCTGATAAACTTGAGGTGTGTAACCTACACAGTCACCCAAGTGTTGTGTTCAGAGCTCTTTCCAGAGTACTACAGTACTTTAATGTACAGAACATAATTTAACTTCATCATGGCATGAACATGAGGGACCAAATAAAATGTGACAGGTAAGAAGGTCATACTGAACTTTGGTCTCCTGGAGGGCACTGAGATGCTAAAGAAACAAGTTCAGCAAACAATTTACAGAGCTTAGATCTTCAATATCCCCTGTCCTAATGCACATACTTCCTCAGTGATCATCCCCTTTAATTCACTCCATGCTTTAAGTCAAGTCTTGCAGAATCTTTCATTACAGAATTGAAACGCAAGATCTTGAATGTCTTCCCTATTTATGTATACCTAACCAAACTCACGTCAGAGGGACTGTGAGCTTAAAGCCCAGTGTAACAGTAGCGGTAGTGCTTCTCAAGCTTAAATCTGAAAACCAGTCACAACATTCAGAAAACATGCTGGGATTATGAAATTCGTATTTTTTTCTCAGAAGGTATACAGAAGGCAGCTATACATACTATTTGGCAATATTTCCCCCAAACAATATACTCCAGTAATTTAGTTGTGACCTTAGTGCAAAGAATATGATGAACTTTTGGAAGAGTTTGCCCATCCGGTTGTCCTGTAGCACCCAGACAGGCATTTTCATATGCAGTTCCCACTTTATCGATTAGTTAAAACAAAGGGTTGCTGGTGCAAATTATTTCTCTAAGAAAGACAATAAGGATGGAGCTAGTCAGTGAAAAAACTGACTTTTCTTCTTCCAGTCTGGAAGCAGTATTCACCACACATTCATCATCAACTTAATAGAAAATGTCCTTTACACATATGGTACTTGTCAACTGAATTACGAACTGATGCCATTCCACAATAATCTGAAATAAATTGCTCTATTTCACTCTGCAGTGGATCAGGAGAAGGACTGCTGGCACACTATGTTACTGTAAACTCCGGACCTGCCAGTTCTAAGGGCTAAGTTTGTTTAAAAGGCAAAAATTTCCAAGAAAAGGCACTATAAATCATACTGGGGGAAGAAAGAAAAAAAAAAACAAAACAAAAAACAACCCAACAAACTGTCCTGCAGTTACTCTTATAATAGAGTAGAATTTGTAAAATATTTTCATCTATAAAAAGACACTTTTCATTAAAAATGTTTAAATGTTACTAAGCTTTAAGGCACTCCAGCTGAAGAACCAACTGGATCACAATTAATGTTGGTGGCTCAGATCTCTTTATCTGTGCAACTCATCTTCTTCACTCTTTGTCCTTTGTTAGTTCTGTAATTTCATCAACATCTTCTGTATCCTGTGTCATTTTCTCATACTGTCTCTTGAAGAAGCCAAGCTGTGAGAAGTATTAAAATAACACCACATCACAGTAAGTCATTGATAGTTACTTTACTCAGCTAAGCTTAACAGTGTGGTAGTAAAAATGCATATGTGTACATGCACACGCATACAGTGTTTGATTTGTAGACAATTCCTAACTCTAAAATAAAAGGAGCTGGCCTTAAACTCCTGCCTGGTGCAACTAAATGTCAAAACAGCACTGCTGATTAGCCAGGTGACTCCCTGCCAAGATGCCAGCATCTCCTTGGAGCACCAAGGAGCCCTTCAAATACCAGTGCCCTGGCACATAGAAGAACTTCTCTCTCCTCCTGATCTTGGTATCCTTTGTAAATGACCTTTTGTCCCCACCCTTTGTTCTCTTTTTTTCTCTGCTCTGTATATCCTCTCCTTGCTTCTGTTTCCCAGCCTTGCACACTGGGAATATCATGGGAGTTCAGACCCCAGCTGGGGACTTATGGAAAGAGGCAGGCAATGTCAGAAAGAAAAAACAATGCCACACCCCTGTGTTGAACTATTGAAAAATCATTTATCACCTTCATGTTGCCAATTTCTATGGGGAACCATTTCAGAATTTTGATGTTTCAACCCCTTCTAAATGCTCCCATCAAGGGTGTGATGCCAATGCAGTATTATTCATACCACCAAACTGCATTTGCAGTTTTGTTCCAGGACCAGAGGTTCCAAAGAAAATAGCCCAAATGTATTTGTCCCTCTCTGCTTTTCTTTTTAATAATATAAATACCTACTTTCCACAAAACGGCAACCAATGCTAACAACAGAAGGAGTCCAGCCAATATACTGCCAATAACAACACCAACTGGTATCTCAGCTTTCTCATCTGGCTTCATTATTGTAACTGGGATCTGAAATCAGAGAGATTGTGCATTAGGGGTTAATGTTAACTGCATATAAAGTAGGATTTTAAAACCAAATACTTCACTAATCAAGAATAGCTGGACTGCACACATTCCAGGATCAATGACTGGAACACAACAGGCAGTTACAGCCCTTTCACTGGTGTCTGCAGGTACCAGGTTGCGCCACCATGGCACACGGCAGTGCCAGTTAAGAGTTAGGGGCCTCCATCACTCCTGGCCATAAACACCAGGCAAAGAAGCAATGTCTTCCTACAAGCTTTCTGCCTCTCCACTAATGGGAGGTCTTTCAGAGATGTTTCTATAGTGCCCAGATACACCATCACTAGGTAAGCCAGACATGCTTACATGCAGGCGGGGAATAGACTGGTGTAAAGCCCCATCTGCTCAAAACAGACTTCTGCTGCATGAGGTGGAGAAGACCTACTTCCAGTGGAGCATTGTCAGAGCCTACTACCTGTGGTGGGCAGCTGTAGAAGGCAACACTAATCATAAGAGGCCAGTCACCATCATGCACTCACTGCAACTGCTGAAATTTCTCCCCTCCTTCTGGGCAAGTGTCTCCTTTGCCTGCTGTTCCTACCTTCTGGGTAGTCGCTAACAGCTTGTTAGGTCTTCTCATGTTAATCTGTGTTCTCCTGAGACAACTGCATGAGTTTGCTGTCACGGTGAATGAGTCAAACAAGTCAGGAGTGTTTCTAGCACACATATACTTCCTGACCAAGCAATACCAGAGAGCTCCCAGGACAGCATATGGTGTCTGGAAGTTAGTTTTCAGGTGATACCCTATCTAGTTGTATTAGGTATGACCAAGTACATAGTTACATATAACATAGTTGCTCAGGGACACATTGCTGTAATATTTATGAACTGTCAAATCTTTGGATTTAATCTTGGAACGACATGCATGTAGCATGAAGGTTTTTTCCTTCCTGAAACATGATAAAAGAAGTCACACTGGTTTACTTTCTCAGGGTTGCTTGCTCAGTGCATTTGTCTGGTGTAATTTAATCTTAAGCTTTCTGGGAAACTTGCACTGGACTGACATCTCAATGATTTAAGTCATTTCTGCTGGAAGGCTCCTGAGTTGTGCTAGGCATGGCTATGTGTATTCATTTCACTGAGGCAGGATGGCTTTGTGTATTTTCTAACTGAATGGCCATAATGATGATTATAGCAGGTTAACATTCTGTCCTCCAGCTGGCAGTCCTTTCCAACTTGGAAAAAATCTGAAAGCTTTTACGCAAAGATACCTGAACAGCTTCCCCACATAGCATAACAAGGCAATATTAATTCATTTGGCTACACAGCAACCCAACTCATCCAAACTAGACTGCCAATATCACATGTATGTGCAGTTTGCCTAGTAATGTTTTCTCCATTAGATTAATAGTAAAGTGGCACTACTGGAGAGGTAAGTCAATGCCCAAGAACAAGTATCTTCCGTGAAGTTAAACTGTAGTCAGTAAGAAATCACGGATGCAGCTTACCTCATCTATTGTTATATATATTTTTATATATATATATACACACACACAGTATGGTTCCTTAGCTTCTAATGGAAAAGGATATGCTTTTTTAGGGCCTAATTCACCCTACGTACTCTTTTCAGGATTGTCTTTAGGATAAGAGGAACTGCATTTCAGAAATACCTATTCTTTCTACAGATAAGGGTTTATGGAAGGGCTAACCCTGTTGTGGATAACTAATGTTGATTCTAACTTCAATGAATCCTACCACCCTGGTCTGAAATAACAGTGTAAGGAGGGAAATAAACTCAGATTGCTTCTGCACTGTCCTATTCCCAAGAAAGTGTGAAGGGCAAAGATTGTGTGTCACTGTTGTCTTGTCACAAGAATTATATGCAGTGCTGGGTACTAACTCCATTACTGAAGTGTCAAAGCAAACTGTCTGCCCTAGGAAGAGCATAACTCCACGAGCTGGCACATCTTCCAAGACTCCTCAATGGCAAGAAGCACTTGAGTAAGAATCAGGCTGTAAAACTCACCAAAAGCCACTGTGTTTCTTAGGAGCCCTGTGGATAGCTTTCAGGATCTGTTCAGCTCAGAGCTCTGAAAGTCCCAGCTGCAGATGTTTCAATGGCTGGCTGAGGAATTGCCATTTACTTGTCAAGTGAATTAATCAATGGTCATTTGAATAATGAAATTCTGGTTTTCCTGAAATCACTAACAGAGCTGCTGTTAATGTAAATTTCGCAGCATCAAGTGTGGAAAAATACCTAGCAATACACAGTTTATGACCCAAACATCCTGTGCAATTAATTGGAATATTAATTGTGTATTGTGCATTGTGTATTAATGAGTTTTATCCTTTTTCAGAAATAATACAATGCCACAAATCTGAGACACTCAGGACACTTCAAATACATGCATATAGTTTTTCTGCAAAAAACATGGCAACATTTCCAGAGCTACACACATATTTTCTTTCTTCTTCAGACATTGGATGTTGCCCTGAATACAAATAGGTCTGTTGAGAGGTTCTTCACAAAAAATTGTGTGATCCATGAGGAGACAATGTCAAAAAATAGTACTGAACAATTTCTTATTTCCGCATTAAGCTAGATCAATCAATAACTGCCTGTGTATGTATTTAACTGGTTTTTCCATTGCCTATGAATTGCTCTACATTCTCACAGGTTTGACTCACTAACTTGCATTTTGGTCTTCAATGGCCTTGGTTATCTGTATGGATAAAGCAGGCTGGTAAATCCTGTAAAAATAAATCTAAACTCCATACTGCAAATGGAATAGTGTTCCTCTAGAACACTCCTTCCTAGATAGGCCAAGAGAACAATGTATATTTGTATTACAACAGCACCATAGCACTAATGTATTATTCATGTATTGTTTATGTTTGTATATGGTAGATGGAAACCTTGGAAGAAGAATTCTACACTAATAAAGCGGTTGTTTGGAGACATTTTTGAGATTAGCTGTGTCCGTATGACAGTCATTCCAAATGCAAAAAAATACTCCACATTCTTTTACAAATGAGGTTAAGGATATTTGCTGGAGACCTGTGCCAAACATCTGTCTACAAATATCAAACTAAATACACTTACAGAAGAAAAACTACAAATCAGATTTGTGAGAATGTTTCCCAGAACTCACTTATGTACAACATTTAATTCTGTTTCAGAAAGAAGTCCAAATTTTGATCTTTCCATGAACAGGAAGCTAAATGAATTTCAGAAGTTTCTGAATTTTGCTGATAGTTCTACAATCTATCTGAAATCTGCAGATTCTAAGTCTGGTTTATATAGCAGTTGGCTATATATAAAATATTTTAGTAACTTAAGGGAGGTTGCTTATATCCAAAAGGATACATTACTTCAATATAATCAAATGTCATCAGTCTGTAATTTGCCATGTACTCCTAAAGGACACTGAAAATTACATATTATCACTTTAAATCAGTAAAATATAGAGAACTTGAAAAAATATCTATAACTTACAGTTAGAGTATTTTCTCCAATTACAAATAAGTCAGGGTTATGTGTATTGATTGTTGCCTCTGCGGAGAGTTGTAATGTCTGGAAAGTTAACTGAAAGAGAAAATAAAAATATAAAGCTGTATTATAGAGCAAATCAATTAGAATGCAGACATCCTAAAATAATTCTCTACCTTCTTGTGAAGACTTCAGAATCAGAAAAAAACCACAGCATTAAGAAAACTAAATTGGTCTTTTATTGGTCCCAAGCTAACATGCCAATGAAAGTAATAGTGTATCGGTAATCCAGGTTTAATTTTCCTGTTCTTACTTGCAGTGAAACTAGGGAATTAGCTTTTCTTCTTTAATGTACAGTTCATGCAAAACAGGACGACTTGATTCTATATCTATTTTTATAGTTATTTCAAAACTGTCACTGCTGATAGCTCAGAAGAGATAAGGGGTGAAGTAACAGAAAGGGAGAAAGAGCTCAGCAACAAAAGACAGATGGGGATATACCTCTGGCTTTTGAAATGGAAACTGAATGTTTCTTTCCCTTCCTCCCCCCCCCCCCCCCCCCATCCAATGCTTCTGTTTTTCCCCATTTATTTTTTCCTATCACTGTCTGTTTCTCTTCACTGCCCAAATTCTGACATCACTCCCTCAGCTGAACCAAAGATGATGACAAAAATCTCAAGCCATCTTATTCCCATTTGAAAAGGGACCTTGTGCCAGATCCCACCGCCCTCTGTGCATGTGTCAAGAGGAGAGAAGCACGGCTGTGCACACTGCCAGCTCAGTCATGCTCTTCTCCCCATGCAGCAGGCATGGACAGCCCCATTTCCTACACCACCAACAGGAATGGCCTCAGCTTTGTGGGAGTCCAGCAGCACTCACCAGCCATACCAAATGCAGTGCCTGCTCAGTCATTCTGCCTCCTCAGCCATTTCTCTGTGGCAGGACTAGGTACAGTGGGCTTGACACAAAGGATGTGCACAACACTAGGTCTGCAGGAGCCAATGCGCACTGACTGAATAGATCGTCCTGCACTGTGGCCATCTGCCCAAGTGGTCTGTTCTGCACTCCCTAAAGGTTGAGAAACGTGCCTGAGCACTATTTAAAGCATCTCATTAATTCCTAACCACAGCTTTCTCTGCTTTGCTTAGCTGGTACCAGCAAGCCTGCTATCCCCTTCTTGGACAGTGACCAATTGACGCTAAATAAAAAGGATGATTACATGCATTTTAGAGTGCTCTCATTATTATTTGCACTGAATATTGACAATCAAATCAAAAACAACAAAATGTAAGATGAGAGGAAAATTCTGTCATGATATTCTCTTCTAGTGTCCCGGTGATAAACAGTTTCCACTCACCTTCTTGTGAGGTTAGCAACCTTTTATTCAGGTCTCCACTTTCTGTGTACCTGGCAGCACTAACAAGTAATCTTGACCCAGCTAATTTTAAAACTATGAATTTTAAAGTCAGACAGATGCTTTCTTTCACACTTTTGCATAAGTGTATTACATTATCAGTCTGACCTTTTCCTTTTAAGAGCTGAATGCTAAAGCTGACAACAGCCCTGCTGTTAAATGTCAATACCTGCCATAAGACTCACCAGACAAACTAAGGAGACTGTATCATGTTCCTGATGCTCTAGGCAAACCTAGAACTCCAAGGCAGTTTGATTGGTTGTCTAGCTAAGAAGCAAACATGGTCTCATTTCAAAAGTCTGGTAATTCATGGTAAGTTATACCCTGGAGGACACATGGTAATTTGAATTGGGAAAGTCAGATATTATTGATGGATATTTTTAAGCATCCTGTAGGTCTTTAAGCAAGGACGGTTTACTTGACAGCAAATCTAATAAAACCAAAAGATAATTAAAAAAAAATTTCACACCTTCTCTTACAGATATAACTGGCCACACTAACAGGCTTTTGGTATTTCGATATGACTTAAAATGATCACTATGTAGGCTGTGATGTTCAAAAGCTAAAGCAACATTATTTTCCAGGCTATGATACTGTACTCTGATGTCCTATGTTGAGTTTTGTGGAAACTGCAGTTGCCCTTTAATGAATTTAACAGATGCAGAGAATGTTTTTTTCAGCTGTTAAGATTGCATTCTCACAGTATTTTCTTAGGTTTTATGCTGTACTGAAGGTTAACAGCTCCATTATGCAGCCTAAATACTTACTTTACTTTAAGACTCAAGTCTTCAATCTGGAAAGACACACACAACAAGAAAGGAGGGTCTTTCTAGATCGGAAGGTCTCTATTGCACTTTGAAAAATATCAGGTTTTAGGAAATATTTGAGTATTGGATCCTTCATGAAGATGCAGGTAATACTTACAGCAGCAAATGTTCCGTTCCAGATTCTGGTGGACACATTCACAAAGTACTCTCCCTTCAGCATAATATCTTCCAGTTTACATGTGATGGTACTGCACTTCACATTCTTACAGTTCTTCCAGGGGAAACAGCAAGGAGAGCATGCATTAAAAATACACTTTAACAAATGTTATTTTATTATCTTTTGCACTTGCCTTTGCCATTCTGTGCTGCATACAAAGTGCTTGCATGTGAAGAACATGCACCTTCTCTTCTATCTAAGGCAGATGCAGTATGTGTGAGACAACCCATAGGCTGCACTCCTGCAGTGTGAATGAAGAAGGCCACCTCCCACCACAGCTGTACCAACAGGTACAGCAGCAAGCTCTTAAGGATTTGCTCTATGCCCCTGACCTGTGGTACTGCAATGCTTAGTCTTACCAGTTCTTTGGAAGTTCTGAAGTTCTCTTTTGTGAAGGATGCAGAATAAGGTCTTTTTCCTATCTGCAGTGGATTTTTCTGAGCTTGACAAGTAACACCTCTGGCCTAGGAAAGACATCAGGAGTTAAATTGGATGACATAACGCTCAGGATTTTGTAGTCATCATATGTATTTGTGGAACGAGATGGTAGCTGTGAAAGGCTAGATTATGAATTATATAACACTGGATACTTAAGGAAACCAAGAGACTGTATGTAGGTTTGAACAGAATTAAATGGCTCTCATGGTAATTTTTCCACCCCGTAGACTGACCTGTAGGATTTGTCTCAATCTAAAAATTCCATTTTTACTATAATATTCCCAGGAACTTGGAGAAGGACTTAGCTGAAGAGTTCCAGAGTAAAATGAAAAGTCAGCTGTGGACTGTAACAACAATCCACGTAATTGATTAGTGTACGGCTGACACTGTGGTCCTCCCCCTTCCCTTTATGAGGAAGGAACAAAGAGAAAGGGCATAGATTTTCTGGATCTCAGCCACACCATGAGGAAAGTAATTGATGTTCATGGTACTGATTAAACCCCAAACCACAGCAATTTACGTAATTAATTTCTTTACTTCATCAGTGGTGACTGCAGTTATGTACATTAGTGGATTGTCTTTGCTGGTGAATTCTGGAAGATAGATATTTACAGATGCCATCTTTACTGGGATACTTCCTGTTGTTACCTGCAAAGCAAATAACTCACAGTTAATTCAGATAGCTATACTTGCATATGCATAAATTACTTGACACAGCAAGAAAATCAGAAATCATGAATGAGTATGGAAGAACTGGACTTCTTTTGTACATCAATGCTTTTTGTACTATGACACTTACTAGGGTAGTAATTACATTATGCCAACAGTAAAGCAGAAAGTATATTGTATACCTTCAGGTCCCTGACCATTTCCTTAATACAGAGTTTTTATTAATGGCATGAAATACGTTTTGAAAATCAAATACTCTGCCACAGCCAACAGACCTGTTATTTAGCCCTTCAGAGTAGCAGTTACAGGAATGTAAATGGAACATAATTTAAGTTTCTTCCATGTGGCATATTTGGATCTAAGTTTTTCTGACTTATGTAATAAAAGCTGTGATCTGGCTAGTTCCTGTATCTGGTTTGAGGACTTAAACCCTGCTAAACTTTCAAAGTTTCAAAGTCCAAGCCTGAGAAGACTTGCTTTTCTTTATGAAGTGGGCAGAAGACAAATATACTCTGTGAAAACCAGTCCATGTTGGCTTAAAGTTAAGCATTAACCATCTCCTAAGTATGTAAACAGTACAGAACCAATCCCTCCTCCATTCTACTTGTGCAGTAAGCGCAAATTTCATCCTTAACCTCATAAAGACTGTAAGCATTTATCCCCCTGTTATTTATATATGTTTTTTTAACTGATTAAAAAACACCAAATCAGGCAATGAAATCACGAAGTTTTTTCAATTACATTCAATTACATGTTCAGACCAGGCTATAGGAGGAGGTAAGGCAGCTTCTTGAACCAGAAACATTTACTAACCTTAAGTGAGAAGTTGAACATGGGGCCAATATCTTCAAAATTATTCAGAGTGGAAGGAATGTTACGACCAGAGTATACTTCATAAAAGTTGATGTTGGCAAGCCTAGTTAACAACCATAAAACAATACATTTCAGTTTGGCAGCTGCTTTGAAAACATGTTACTGGATGTGCCTTCGTGAAACAGGTTAGAAGTACAGTCAAAGGAAAAATCTGTCACTTGTACTGCTGTTTGAATTTTACAAAGTTGGGTGAGAAATTACACGGTGTACTGAAGCCTGGAGTTAGAGGAGGCATGTGACGGTAAGACAGGAGGTTTATGTGAGACGTAGGGTCTGCTTCCTGCATCCTGTAGTGTTTCAGTGCCATATGGCAAAACCTGGCACACACTCTGACTTTCACTCTTGCAGTAGCCTCCCTCCTCAGAAAGGGCCTTGTGACTGCCCACTTGTACATCTGTAACAGCAGATACCTACAGATTCTGAGGGAGACCCTGGGCTCTAATGCTTGCTTCCACACTGCCTGGATATGGACACACATACAGCACCCTGCTTGTGTGCATGGTACATATTCTGTAGCCCTTGGTCTTCTTTGGGCCACTTCTGTAGTATGTATGGTTTCAAAATATACAATTTCCAAAGAAACACAAGGGTGGTTGCAGCCCACCACAGCATGAAATTGCAAGTGTGTGAGGGTCAGTGGATGCTTGATGGGCTCAGCCAGCTGGCATCATTCTCAATGAGAAAGAAAGCATCCCTGTGTAGTGCATCTGACCCATGTGCTTGCTACCTGTGAGCAGCTTTTCCACTGGACCATCCCAGAACTGTGCCAGCTCTTCATCGTTAGCTTTCATGAGGAGGCTAATTTGGTCAGTCAAAAAGCAAGCTGAGGAGTGAGTTAACAAGGAGCAGGGGTTATCATGATTGCTACATGGGCTTTTCCTGTAGCACAAGGTGCACATCCATACTCTTTACCAGTGCTGCTCTTCCTGTTTAACCTGGGTAACTTCTGTGTGTATAATCCCAAATTAACATTTGTGCAGTCTCAGACATGCTTCCCCATCTACTGTGCTCCTCCATACTGCACTGCGGATCCTTTTCAGTCCTCCATAATTTCCTTCAAGGAGTCTTTTCCTTTAAAGGCCTTGCACAAGGACTCCTAGGAAAACCTGCATGATGCATTTTCTGCCTCCTTATTGCTCAAACCTCCAGTCCTTCCAGGACTGCACAGTATCAGCTTCCTTGTCCTTGCAGGAGTCACTGGTAAGACTGATTCCTACCCCTTCTACTGGAAACTTAGATTAGGAAATTTTACCTAGAAGAGCTTCACTTCAGCAAGACAGCACTTTTTTCTCAACCAATGTACTTCAAGAGATCGGTCTTTGGCTACATTACCTGCCTTAAGACGGAACTATCTACAGATAAGTATTTCCTAGTGGGAGAGTGTAAAAATGAGCTAACTCTAAGGGAAGCATTTAAAATTATACCTTGGGTTAATGTGTATTTCCTTTAATTCTTCTAAAATGGTTCATCTCCAAGAATAACAATCCTTTTCTGGCAGTAAGAATTCCTTCATGCCTTGACTTGCATATGAAATTGCATTTTCTCCTGCTCAGGAGATGCACCCAAGTTCAAACCCCTGTTTTTCTCTGAGTAACTCTTTTATAAATTCCATGCCTGGCCTTTTCTGAAGCATTGAGTTTCTGTTCATATTTCTCAGCTAATTAAATTTGCTGATTCAATTTTGCACCCCCTCAGTTTCCTAAGAGGCTGCTTAAGTTGCTGTGCTATTCCCCTATACAGATGATGTGTAGTCTCATGTGCTACTGCGAACTTCACTAACTCTTTCTTTCTCCTGAAGTTCTGTGCAGCTTTCTCAAGGAGCTGAAATAATTTGCATTGCTGACACAAATGCTTCTCTGCAAGTAAAATAATCTGAGAAATTCTGCATGACTCCAGAATTGGTGCACCTAGCTGTGGTGAATGCTAGGCCTTGAATATTCTGAAACTGCTGCTGCAAAACAGGTTATTAAATTAATCTATACTATGGTCCCTATTCCAGCTCAGGTCATCCTATGCAGCCAACAGTTCTTGTAGCTATGGTGATCTTTGAATATTAATTTCCTGAATTTATTGTTGCTGTACATTTTTGAGCAGCTTTCTGTCATTCTTTGAATAATTACTATTTATTTTCTATCAGTTTATGGTTACAAATTTTGGATTGTAAAGCAATTTTTCACCAAGAATTGGTGACCAAGTGTATCAAAAGTAAGTAACTATGTGTAGTTTATCCTAGAAATTCAGTAATTGGGAAAGAAAAACACAATTTTTTTTTGATGAAAATTAAAATATTCTCTCTTGATCTGATAGTCAAACCAGTGTATTTTTTGTTTCACTTCTGATTTAACTGTAACTGAAATAGTTCTTGTTTGAAACCATAACAGGCTAATTACTGTTTCAGTGCATCCCAAATCACCAGAGATTTCCAGGGCTGAAGATAAGAGGTTTCAAGAGCATTGTTATTTTTTTTTTCCTCTGGGGCATTTTTTTCTTTTTGCAGTTCTTCTTTTGTTTCTGTTGATCATTTTAACTCCCAGATTTGATCTGATGTCACTACATTTGAGCCCAGAGGCCCAACCTTATTATGTACTTTATACTAATTATATTATCAATACTACAAATACTGTTTGGGTTTTATACCACTTCTAGTCGCATAAACATTATAACAATTGTGCAGAGACAAACATGGCTCTGTGACTTCTTACTGTTCATTCCATTTTTTTTACATGTAAGTTTAGCAGAAGAACATAAAATTCTGCTACTGTTGATGATTTGGGAATTGCTTATGAATTTCAAAATGAAAACAAAGTTTTACTATCTTTATAGTGGCCTTTCAATACTGTTACTTTATTCAAATGCCTTAGCAAAAATGACAGTGATTCTGCATTATTCAGCATACCTTGTGAAGTGAATTTCTGCATCATATCGCAAAGGAATTGATAAGCTACTCCAGTTGTCCACTTCTTGCTCTTCCTTACTTTCACTGTTCATCAAAACACATTTAAAGTCAGGTTTTATAATATTATTTTATACAAAAGAGATATTAATACTTAACTTGCTTTCATACACCTGGGTCAGAGCAATCCCAGGCACAGCTACAGGTTGGGCAGGGAAGAGATTCAGAGCAGTCCTACAGAGAAGGACTTGGGGGTGTTGGTCGATGAAAAAATGAACATGAGCCGGCAGTGTGCACTCGCAGCCCAGAAAGCCAACCGTATGCTGGGCTGCATCAAAAGGAGCATGACCAGCAGGTCAAGGGAGGTGATCCTGCCCCTCTACTCTGCTCCTGTGAATGCTCCATCCCTGTCAGTGTTCAAGTCCAGGTTGGACAGAGCCTTGGGTGGCATGGTTTAGTGCGAGGTGTCCCTGACCATGGGGGGTGGGAGGGGGGACTGGAACTAGATGATCTTAAGGTCCTTTCCAACCTAACTATTCTATGATTCTATTGTGTGCAGTTCTGGTGTCCTCAACATAAAAAAGACATGAACTGTTGGAACAAGTCCAAAAGAGGGCCATGAGGATGATCAGGGGACTGGAGCACCTCGCGTATGAAGATAGGATGAGAAAGTTGGGTCTGTTCAGCCTGGAGAACAGAAGGCTGCGTGGGGATCTCAGAGCAGCCTTCCAGTATCTGAAGGGGTCCTATAGGGATGCTGGGGAGGGACTCTCCATGAGGGACTATAGCGATAGGACAAGGGGTAACAGGTTCAAATTTCAACAGGGGAAGTTTAGATTGAATATAAGGAAGAAATTCTTTCCTGTAAGGGTGGTGAGGCACTGGAATGGGTTGCCCAGGGAAGTTGTGAATGCTCCATCGCTGGTGGTGTTCAAGGCTGGGTTGGACACAGCCTTGGGTGGCATGGTTTAGTGGGAGGTGTCCCTGCCATGTCCCTGCCTATGGCAGGGGGGTTGGAACTTGATGATCCTTTCCAACCCTAACTATTCTATGATTCTATATGATTATATACTTTACCTCAATGCATGAAAACTTAGAACTGCCACATTCTGAAGATTTTTCAGGTTAAAATCAAAACTAATATCAAAGGATACCTATGGAAGAGGCAAGGAACACATGGTAAATGAGTTGGTGGTACGACATCCAAAGGACTCCCCAATAGCAACATAATTATTCATATACACAACAATCTAGAATTTTATCATCTGTATCTGAATTCTCTGGTGTGTAAGCCACCCATCTCCTGTCAAAGTATACTGCCTTCTTGAAGAGATGAGAATCACAGAGCAGAAGGAGCTACCCCAGGTTTGTGCAACAGGGCGGGTTTATGGGAATGATCAGGCAGCTAGGCATGATGCTCTTTGTTTTTGCCCTTAACCCTCACCTTTCAGGAGTTACACAGCTACAGTAGCATTTGAAAGCTGCGGGCGGGGCCAAATGTGCTTCAAGAGAGCTTTTTCCTTCTGTCTGGCAGGGAGTCACAAAAGCTTAACCTTTACTTTGCTTCTTTTAATGCTTCTGAAACCCAAATGGAAGTTAAGTCTTGCCGTATCTAAGAAATCCTCACCAGCAGTAAATGCAGATTTAAGGGAAAACAACAAAAAAGCTTTTGGTATCATTCAAGGTTATTTAAACATGCTAGATGTACCTGTTGTCCTGTTCTGAAAACAGGATAGCTTATTTGGCAAATGACTGTACTTTGTGTTGGTCCTGTCTGACACGAGACTTCAGTCCCATCATTCTGCAGAGGAAACAGACAGAAAAGTCACCCTAGTATCAGGTTTTTGATAAAGCAGAGAGGAAGTTGCCAGTCCGTGTTTTCAACAGGGCATGTATTATGCTAACTAGTAGCAGTACGAAGAGGTGTTATGGCAGTAATTCCCCAGATGCAGCAGATGGGTTGGGCAAAGGCAGTGCTAGAAGAGAGGCTGGAGAAAGGTGGGGCCAAGTCCCATGTGGTTTCTGGTGAGCTCTTAGACTTGTGTGCTGGGCTTGGAAGAAGGCGTACTGGCTAGAGAGTACAAGTCAATTCTAACATGAACTCCTACCGTGGTTTTTTACAGCATTTTTACAGAACTTTTGCAGACTTATTTACATGACCTGAGGGCTAGTTAAGTACTCTCACTGTAGAAGCTGGCATGCAGAGGGGGATCCTGTCTTACCTTTTGCAGGGAAATCTACAATACATAAAAAGTTTATTTACTACTTTGCAGAATGTTTAGCGTGTCATCATCCTACATCAAAGACAAACTTGCAGACCTGTCCAGTTATCATCACTTTAAAAATAATTCATTAAAATGCACTGTCTTTTGTTACAAGCATCCCTAGCAGACATTTACCATTCATGAATTACACTACAAAAAACAACACAAAACAAAAACCTGAAAAACAAACAAAAAAAACCAACCCCCAAAACCAGCAAACCCAAAACCCACCCATACATACTGTTTATGCTTTTATTCCTGCTTTGAAGCAGGCACATTTTTGGTCCTCACTTGCAGACTGAAATACTTCTAAAAAAACCATGATTTTAAAGCAAAAGAAAATCCTAGCTCCAGTGTGGTCTTTTGGCATGAGTGGAACAAGCAATATTGCTGCATAACAGGATGGGAAGATAGAGGGGCACCCTCAGTGCTGCATGGAGTACTTCTGCCAGTTCATTGTTCAGGAAAATGCTGCTTTGGGGCAGTGATGAATGCTCCTATCCCTCCTCTCTCTTTGCTATAGGGATAGCTCTGGATTTCACCCCTAGGATTATCACGCACTCCTCCAGTAGCGGCCTAACCACATAAACCAAGGACTGAAGTCCAGAGTTCATCCTTCATTAATTGTTTGGAAGCAACAGTTGAGATTATAGATTAAACCAAGGACTAAAGTCCAGACTTCATCCTTCATTAACTGTTTGGAAGCAACAGTTGAGATTATAGATTTACTGCATTCCCCAAAATAGTATGTTTAATGCCTTTCTTTTCCCTTTTCTAAGACAAAATTCATTAGAAGAAGAGCTTCTGGTACAGCAATCATTTCAATATGATTAACTGCATGTCTGGAACGCATGGCCTTGGCAGTAACACTATTTCTGGATCCAAAGTCTCTGTTTTAAGGGTGCATCATTGATGCTGCATATTTGATTTATCAAATACAAATTCCCTGTGGCACAGCAACTGCATTCAGGCATATTATTGGGAGTCAAGTAGAAGATGTGGATGCCAAGGCCTGAAGTGAGGAAAAGATGACTGAAATACTGAGGTGAGGTCAAACTCAACAAGTTGCCAACTTTCATGCTGAGTTGGCAGTGTCTCTCCTTGACCTAAATAAACTGATATGCTGAAGGGAATAATTCTGTATCCAAGAAAATAAATTGAGAGAGAGATTTGCACACACATTCTTTCTTGGGATAGGCACTACTAGAAATAAAAAAGAAATAATTCTCTGAGAACCTCAAAAATTAGTGTAAATAGCAGAAACAGTGAGGTTGGGTGTCACGTACCGGTAAAGACGATGAAGCGAAAAACAAGTTGTCTGAAAATGTAGCCTGGATTCTGGTGTTATATGCATTTTCCTTTTTATTTCTCAATTTTACACTGAATGTTAGCCTTCTGTTTTTGCTGCTGACAACAAACTGCTGTTTGCTGTTGGAAAATAAAGTCCATTGTTGTAAACAGAGATACTAGAACAGCTGTGGATCATGAAAAATGTGTTGCCTGTAGCCAGCAACAAATAACAAGCACAACAGGACATTTCCTCCATTCTACGCACTTAAACACTCTGCTTTCTAAACCCATTGACATAAGAAACTCTGTGATGGTGTTTCTTAAAACCAAATAGAAGTCTTGTCTTCTCAAAGTGCAGGACCTTGACTATGTATGGTCAAATCACTTTGCTGAATTTTCAAGAGCTCTACTCTCACGGGAAAGTGGCTAGAAAGCAGGTGTCAGACTACGATGGCAGCTCCAGGAAAAACCAGCCCTGTCTTTCTGCACGCTGCACATGTACACATGTATCTGCACATGGACTTGGAAAATGTGCCAACTGAATGGCTGACCTCAGCTCCCCAGTGGCACAGCCAGCTGCAGGATCCTCTCTGCTCCCCACAGAAGGGACCAAGATGCCTTCAGCAATCACTGCTGCTCTTCCAGTGTGCTCCCTTTTCTAGCAGCAGCCAGCCAGTCATGATTCTTCCGAATGCTCACTGTGTCCTCATACCTAAGGCAGCAAAACTTGGATTTGTCTAAGCTGACAAGAATCCTGCTCCTATATCTGTGTTCCTACCAGAGCTCTTTTTCCTTGATTAGATATTCAGACAGAAATGCTTTATTATCCCTGCCATTTCTAAGTAGATGTTGAACTAGAAAGACATTCTCATCTAGAAATTCATTGACAGCCTACAGGAAAACCAGCTGATGAAAACTTAACACCTGACACAATTCCACTGATTCAGCTCTTACCCATCATCTGCCTTCCGCTGAACATTCAGGACAAGATCACAGATACAAAGTTCATCTTCACCACAGTCTTTAATAAAAGGAATCTATTAAAAACAAAACATTTCCTGAGTGAAGGGCTCAACTCTCAAAATTATCTGCAGATAGTAGAGTACAAACACTTTTGAGGTGAAGCACATTCTTGGTTTGCAGATAAGAAAATCCCTCTGAAGGGCATTAAAAACTGACACAGGAACAAGTTAACACTAAGATGTTATTAAATCTCAACTGATCCATAAAAATAGTTAACCCATGACAAACAGGATGTAATCAAAGGGGTTTCATCCCTCTTTTATGTATTCCTTTATTGTAGGATAAGCTCACCTAAAAGAGTTCATCTTTGCCATCAATTTTACCAAATCACATCAAGAGTGACATGGCTCAACTAAAATGCTTGTGGCTGATCAGCCATGGTGGTCGATGCATGTGTGAGCAAGCTCAAGCAATATGGACAAAGGTACAAAATGAACCAGGGAACACCCTCAGGTGCCTGTTGTCAGACCACTGACTTAACTAGAACACCAGTTTTCACTTGCATGTACCTCTTGGGTGTCTGTGGTGCCCACACATTATCGACATGTGTACAGCCATGCATTTTTTGATAGTAACATTGCTTACTTACACTACAGGCCACAGATGCAGGAGAATATATATCAAGGACAGGGCTGGACCCAGGATTTGCAAGGCCAATGTCAATGCGCAAACTAAGTGAATTCACTGCATCAGAAGGTTCCTGTAAAACATATAGTTCAAATGATAGCTGTCAGCACAGCAAACAGGGTAAAATTGGTAATTTTACTGTAAATTGAGTATGCACAGTAAAATATTTGCTCTAAACAAAAAGTAACAATACAAAGCTTCATTTCTTGACTGAAATAATTTTCTGGGATTGCCAAGTGTGGGCTTGTCTTGTTAAACTGCTTTTAGTGCCACTTCCATGATGATAGAATTCTTTTTTCTAGCATCATCCCTGGAGGCTCTATTCAGCACAGTCACTTTTAGAACTCTGGAACATGCAGATTCTCTGCTGTAGAAGCTGGTCCTCAAAAGCCACCACCAGCTGAATTCTATTCTCATCTGGCTTCAGAAGTCAAATTCCTGTTCCATTCTGCCTTATCACAGACAGCAGCTGGGCCTGAGCAACACCAAAACACAATATACCTTGTCTCCTTTGTTTCTTAGTACTGGATGAATACTTGCCTAGCACTATGGCTCCACAACAGCACTAAATGTGATCAAGTTGAAGATATTTGCATTGCAAAGAAAAGCAGGAATTGAAGTCCTCTACTGGACCTAGCATTATGCAGAGGGCTTAAAACAACTTTCAGGGCTGTGTTCAGTCTTTGGTTCTAGGGAAAGATGGAGACTTGCTTATTTGTATTTCTTCCCTAGATATATGCCTGAAGCTAGCATTCACCAGAAGTCTGCCTGAAAAGTTGTTAGTTTGAGAGAAAACATTTGCGTGTATGTCTTAGTTCTTACAGAAGAATTCACTCCACAGAGGGAAAGTAAAATCTATTGAAACTACGGACGATGGGCTCTTTGTTATGTCAGAGCTGAACTACATAATTAAGAACTGCCTCTTCTATCCTAAGAAGCTGTGCTGAATTTGACAGTTATTAATTTCTTTAAAATCAAAATCTTACTAAGTATTTTTCAGTTGGGGGGGATTTCAGAAATGTAAATCATTGAGTACGTCACATGCGAAATTAATCTTACAGACAAAAAATTCATCATCATCTTCCTCTGATCATTTTTGTCACACTTGCACTTACCTGTACATTGAAGATGTCATGAACACAAGTCTCATGACGTACCACAAGATCCCTCTGCATGTACCTTTCATTATTTTCTTTGAACAATCCTCTAGAAGACACTCTAGAGGACTGGAGATCTGCATCCAGTGTTGCATTGTACTTTATAGCTACAAGAACAACAACAATACATTCTTTGCTGAGTACAACTGCCCATGATCTCATTACTACGCTTAATGCTACAGAGTGACCAGGCTTTCCAAACCACACTAAATATTTTACTTTCTTTGTAGCTTGCTACACACAGAGCAGTCTCAAAATGAAAAAAAAAGGAAAAAAAAAAAGAAAAAAAAAATGCTCTTGTGCTTTCCAAAGCAGTCAACCAGGTTTAAATCCTTCTCATCTACAGAGAGCACATTAAATGACAATCAATCCAGTCTCCAGTGCAGATGTCTGAGTCTGCAGCTCAGGCAAGAAGCCAGGCAGCAGGGCCAGGATTATCCTAGATAAAGGGGACTTGAAACAATATCCCTGAACTCTGAGGAGATTGTAAAGAATCTGCATCTTCTCTTCAATCACATAATAATTTCTGTCTTCTTTTGCTCATATTATGACTAATATACTGTAGAAGTTCACTGTTATTTTATAGCTCAAATCATAAGTTCCTGAAGGCACTATACATAGCACTGAAGCAGTTCAACTGATGTTATCCATGATGTTTAATTAAATAGCTTCATAAGATGCCAGTGTCCATCTCAGAAATACTTAGTGCTCTCCTGTCCTCTGAAAAGAAGAGCTTCTTCCCACTGACATCTCCACTGAGCCCATGGATATTTTACTTCTTTTTTTCCTTCTACCAAAGAGAGAGGAAAAGTCTGCAGGTTGAAAAAAAAAAATCAGCTTCTCACTAATGACCTGTTCTGAGGTTTGTTGAACAGCAAGGATACAGCTCTACTTTTATACTGCTAATTCCTCACTTTTCAAAGATTATGGAGCCAGTGATGAAAGTAGGTTTTAAAAACACTTTCTCTGTCATTTAAGTTTGATACTGATTTTGCCTTTCTTGACATTCAAACATCTTTAGAATTTCCACTATGCATTTAAATAATGGACTTTTGAAAAAATAAGACAAGTCATTGAAATACTCTTACCCACTTGATTATTTCTCTTAGCAGGTCTAAATGTAGCCTGAAAACATATTTTGACAGTTACTTCTGTGTTCTTGTTCAGCAGACTGATTTTCTCAGGTTTAAATGATGCAATTATGGACACATTTGCAATGCTTCGTGACCTGAAAAATATTTTTAAAAGGTTGCATGTCATTTCCAAGAGCGCTGGGTAATGTAGAAGCTGTTGCCTATTACTATCTGTAGATGTAAGTATTTTTTGGTTCCAATGTAAACATTTTTTAAGGGCACTGGCAGAATTATTTTTCTTTGCATATAAGTGATTTTTTTAAAATAAAGTAACTTTCAGTAATGACAAATACTTCATTATGTCAAATTAATGGATAATCAACACGTTTATCCTGATGTTCTAATCCTTCCCTGAAGATAACAGAGAACAGAGCCCTTATCCTATTTTCCCAACAAGCAACCTTCTGCTCTTTTAGGGAAGTTACTGACCTCTTCTGGGAGGGTGAAGAAGGGTAATAAAGTAATTCTTCAGTTTAATTAATAATCTAATTTTTCACAAAAACAACATTCATGGAATTAATCAAGATTCTGAAAAACAGTTTCAAAGGAACCCTGCATATAAAAACCAAACACTTTCATCAAAAGTGAAATGCATTAATCAGACCAAATGCTAGTGTGAAAGAAAAATGAGCATCTTCATTGATCAAATCTAAAAAAAAATCTGGTACTTCAAGGAGCACCATTTTAATTATGAAATGCCCACCAGCAGCAGTTTAATGGTGACCTAAGGTCCAAGCTGACCATTCATTTTTAATAATCTTGTTTCATTTGGGTGGCATGGTTTAGTGGGAGGTGTCCCTGCCCATGGACGGGGAGCTGGAATTAGATGATCTTAAGGTCCTTTCCAACCCTAACTATTCTATGATTATGAAATATGTACCAATTCAGTGATGTTTTTCTTCTTACAATGGGGAGTCTCAGGCAAAAACACAGGTGACAGATAGGAAAGGAAGCTGAATTTTAATTTAGCTTCTCAAGCAAGTAGTGGAAAACACAGTACTTAGGGAGGCATAAGATTTGGGTTCTGTGAAGCCTTTCTTTATTTTCTGAAAGTACTCAGATTGCTCTGGCAAAGGCCACATGCCAGAAAAGATGGGTTTCTTGCCAGAAATAAGTGCCACCTCTTTCACTGCTTTCTGTCCTTACTCTACAGGGTAAGTCAGTCTCTCCCCCATATCAGCCTACCAGCCGGTAAAGGTCATGCAGGTTGTTTGGAAAGTGGTATCACCTGTCTCAGGCTCAGCTATCAAAACCACTACGGCTACTGCAATACAACCTGCTGTTACAAGGAATCACAGAATGGTTTGGGTTGGAATAGACCTTAATGATCACCTGGTTCCAACCCCCTGCCATGGGCAGGGACACCTTTCACTAGACCAGCTTGCTCCAAGCCTCATCCAACCTGGCCTTGAACACTGACAGGGATGGGGCAGCTACAGCTTCTCTGGGTAACCTCTGCCAGTGCCCCACCACCCTCACAGGAAGAACTTCTTCCTAATACCTAATCTAAATCTACCCTCTCCCTGGCACCACCACATGCCCTTGTAAAAAGGTCCCTCTCCAGATTTCTTGTAGGCCCTTTATGTACTGGAAGACTGTTATAAGGTCTCTCTGAAGCCTTCTCTTCATCCTGAACAAGCCCAGCTCCCTCAGCTGGTCTTACTAGGAGAGGTACTACAGCCTTCTCTGGTCATCTTTGTGGCCCTCTTTGGCACTCGCTCCAAGAGGTCCAAGTTACTTCTGGTCCACAAGGTTCCCCTTGTGTCAGAGGCTCCACGGCTGGATGCAGTAGTGCAGGTGGGATCTCCTGAGAGCAGAGTAGAGGCAGGATCACCTCCTTCAACCTGCTGTGCATGTTCCTTTTGATATAGCCAGCATATTGTTGGCTTTCTGGGCTCTGAGCACACACTGCTGGCTCGTGTTCAGCTTTTCATCAAAAAACACCAAGTCCTTCTTCTCAGGGCTGCTCTCAATCCATTCTCTGCCCAGCCTGTATTTGTGCAGGACCTTGCCCTTGGCCTTACTGACCTTCATGCGATTGGCACTGGCCCACATCTTGAGCCTCTCAAGGTCCCTCTAGATAGCATCCCTTACAGTGTGTCAGCCGCACCACACAGCTTAATGTTGTCGATAGAATTGCTGAGGGCACATCAATCCTACTGTCCATGTCACTGACAAAGATGTTGAACAGGATCGGTCGCAACATTGACCCCTGAGAGACATCACTCATTACTGGTCTCCAGCTGGACATTGAGCCATTGACCACAGCTCTGAGTGTAACCATACAGCCAGTTCCTTACCCACAAAATGGATCCACAAATAACTCTCCAGCAAGCCCCTTTCCCTGCTGCTGCCTCTTCCCTATGGACCATGTGTCTGCACAGCAGCAGGAGCAGGTAGGGGTGTCTTCTGGTCCTTCTCATCTGGGCCCAGGACACTCCTGGCAGTCTCTGCCACCTGGCTTTCCCTGAATGCCCTAGCTCTGCCTCCACATGCTGTCTTGGCTTTCAGTGGTTTGATGATACACGCTTAAAAGAGGTTTATTCTAATGGTGGTCTTCAGCTAGCTACAACAGCACTGATGAGGCAATAAATGTGTTAGCTCTGAAGACATGGAATGAAAGAGCTTTTTGTTTGTTTTTCTGTTTAATTAACTAAATGCTCAACTTGCATCTGAATCATTAAGCACTTGCTTTCTAAAAAAGTTTACCAACCATAGCAGAATCACATTTCCATCAGCACCAACTGATAAGTCAGTAATGTCATTGTCATCTAAGTCTCTATGGCCATCTACTGATCTTCCGAAGAATTGGAGCCGTTGTCCAAAAGCAGAGTCCGATCCTAAAATTTTCTGGGAAAGAAAGTTTGGTTAGTGAGTTTGCCACAAACATGCTTAAGTCTGTAGATAGTAGCCTAAGCAATACATTTTCACTCATACTCCCTGTATACACAATGTATTGTTTAAATGAATTGCTATTGTGGATGTTTTCTCCAATGCTTTTAAGCACTTTTTCCTCTCGTGCTTTTAAGCACTTTTTCCTCCCATGCTTTTAAGCACTTTTTCCTCCCCTGTTGGAGCAGACAATGGACTGGATTTTTCTGTCTTGGGAGTAGAACAACTCACTGACTGATGTATGCCAGCTAGTACTTACTGGAAACTTTTTCATCTTACATTGAGCAACTCAAGGAATAGGAAGCTTAACAGGACTTCCAACAAATGCTTACTGAAACTAGAAAGTCTGCATGGAAAGTGACAATAAAATTGTAATTATATTAGCATATAGCATATGCACAGACCCTTGAAAGTATTTTCATTTAATACTAGATACTTATAATTTACAGAGCAGGGGTTTATTTAATCTTCATTGCTGTAAATCAGCTCTAAATACCTGAATAATGGATGTCCACAACTTCACCAGAAATTAGGTTACTTCATACACAGGCACCAAAAATGGTAAGAGGCTCAGATGGAGCATCTTGCAAGTCCTTTTTCTCTATATGCGTCAGTTATAAGCACCACAACATCAACCAGAATGGGCTGAGGCATGAAACTTGAAATAAACCATGAAAATAACACTAGTCCTTTAAGAGGATGAAACAATAGCCAACAGAAAATCCTTCTGTTTGCCTCTAGCAGATCTAAAGGCACTGAGTACAGCATTATGCAACAAAGTTATTTACCTGAGAATATTTGGTACGTATAGTCTTTTGAAATCCATTGTAAATGTAAATTGCTCCAGAGTTTTGGTTTTCCAGTGGTGCACCTATTACAATATCATTAAAGCCATCCAAATCAATATCTGCAAGTGTTGTGATTGCTGATCCAAAGCGAGCGTTTTCTGACCCCTGTGGACCTTCTAAGAGCTGTTGTTGATCTAAAACTCCCTTTAAAAAAGGTAAAAGAAGAAACAGCAAAATCACTGCTATCATTTTATCAGATTAGACAAAGTAGTATCTATGTGCATTGTTTCTTGTTTCTGTTTTCCAGTACATTCCCCCTGGACTGCTGAACCCTGAATTCCTTCCCCATTGTATTGTCCATTCAGTTTGCATTATGTCCCAGAATCTTGGCAAGCATTACACAGCAAAATCAAAGCATGCTATGCAAAGCACTAGCAGCAAATATAACCATATGCATGAAGCTTAAATGCTCTCACTGTCCTCATCTGACTGTTCTGAAAGTTTCACAATACATTGAAAAATACGGTTTCCAGTTTTGGATTACCAGTTTTTATGCAGAGGGAATAGAAATTATGTAACTGGACATAATTCTTTGAAACAGAAATGGAATTTCCTAACTAAACTAATGCAAAAAACATGTGTCCAAATGCTAAACTCCTGACCTCTCTAGTACAAATGAAGAAAGAAAGATTGGAGATCTTTATAGTTAAATAATCACATTTACACTAGCTTAAATTCAGCTCTCTGGCAAATAACATTCTCATCTTTAACCTCAGTTATCATACTATTCTTAAAATTTCTGAAATACAGGCCAAGTTATTTATGAAAAATGACCAGAAAATTATTATTTGCACAAGACAAACAAGTTGCACAAACCCAGGATCCTTAAAAAACATAAAAAGAATATTTTTTTCATTATACTTTTAAATAATCTTAAACCTTATGTTTGACAAAGAGCAAAAGTCGTAAGGATAGTCTTCCCATTTGTTCAGTTTCAAAACTTGGAAAGAAAATCCTTTAATCTTTCTTCCCTATTTTGTGCCTAATTCCACAGTCAAAGACCAACATCAACTGCCAGCAGTGTCACTTCCAGCACCTACATCTACTCTGAAGTTGCTTTAGCATATACAGTTTCCTGTGGCTCTGTGAGATGCTGCTGAAGAATATGGTCCTTCTCTATTTATTTGATTATGATCTACCTAGTAAAAAGACCATGTTCTGCTTTCTCTGATGGATGACAAGTATTAATTTACTTTGATATCCAGATGTCCAATGATTGCTTGAAAGACTGTTCAAAAGTACCACAGGCTTTCGGACTGTTAGAACAGATATTCTGAAAACACTACAGGCCTGAATAAAAAACAGTTGGTCAAGCATAAGACAAATAACACTGAACAAAGGAGACAACATGAGTAATAGCAACCACCCAGTGTGAAAGTCTACAAACAATACAGAAGCTGGCAAAATAGCATTTATTAGAACTGCTTGGGGAATACTGTTTGGTGTTGAACAGATTTGCCAAAGTCAAATGGAAAACGATTAATTAGCAAAAAGCCTGAGCTAAGTTTTTCAGAGAAATAGTCAACCTTGTGTTTGTGTACAGTGCCCAGCGCAGCATCTGAAATCAGGACCAGGAAGCCACCTAGAACAGCAGCCCCCTGGTCACTAGAAGTGCTTAGCTACTAACTTGCCTATTGACTCTATTTTGGCCTATGCCAGCCGGTTTGTTCCCAGATTACATGCATAAGCAGTTCTGGGGAAAGTCTGCACCTGCTCCTGAAAGCAGAATAGGCAAGATCACACTGGAAGGGCTCCATCCACAGTCTTCTAACCAGGCAGGCTTGGCACAATTTACCCCTGCCCTTGTGCCACAGCCTGGGAAAAGCACATGCTCCTTTCTTGTTACAAAACTACCACTCACAATATTTCTACTGCTTTGAAAAAGATACACTAAATAGCGACTTAGGCCCTGAGGAGGCTTTTTAGCATGCAGGTGGCCAGTCTGCTTTGAGGGAAGCTAGTCTGAAGCAATGCCAGCTTGAGCCAGTCATTTACAACATGTAACTGTGGTGTAGAAGATCACTCTTCTGCTCACCCTCTGATTTAACAGAATAGATACTGCTACTAAGTACTGTGGCAATTTGGACTGCTTTTTCTTGATGAAACTGTAGTCCAGGGAAAAGCAGTAAATCCCCCCAGCAGCAAATGAAAATCAGCGCTTATCGTGGATGGAGAGGCAAGATGCTTATGCCAGCTTTGCTACAGTGCCATTCTTACTTTTGTGATGGAAAACATGTATACTCTCCCTTCCTCTTTCTTCAGGTCATTCATAAACATCGGTGCACCCACAAGCAGCACATCTGTCACAGAATCCTTGTTAACATCCACTGAACACACCACACTGCCAAAGTAGGAGCCAATCTGAAATCAGTAGTAAGAGATTTTGAAAAGCTCAATGTTTTAACACCTGACTCAGAAAGTTTACACTCAGAAATAGTCCAAATACTAATGAATGATACTGCCCACTGGAATGAAATTACTATATAACATACTTCAGTGTTTGAAGAACCATATCCTTACCATGTGTCCACTGTTTCTGCCCAGTAGCAGCTGCTATGGCTTTACCACTCGGCAATAGGAACACAGAGAATAAGCTATGGGAAGTACGTTTTTTTATATTAAACTGTGCATAGGAAACCACCCTATTTCTGGTTGCCTTACAAACAGACAAAACCAAAATAATATAAAATCACTGCTATTTTCCAAATGGAGAAAAAGAGAATGAGTTTCTAAATCTCTCTTTTGATGTCATCTACTTCACAACTTCTTGGGCCAAGCAGAGCTCACTAAGCCTCTCCCAATTAGAAGTGTTGACAGATAAGACATTAAGTAGCTTTGTACATTATCTTTTACCACTAATTGGATGACTTCCTAAAATACTGTTTAAGGACTACAGTTAACTTCATTGAAATAGTCTAGAGGCAGAGAAAAGTTCAAGTGGATTCTAAATGCACTGCAAGAAAGGAATTTTCAAAACAAACTGCAGTTTACTGCTGTGTCAATAAAAACAGATGCCTGCCAAAATCCTCATTCATGACCAAAATACACTTGCCTGCTCGCCTCTCTGGGACTGCACAATTGCGATATTACCATCACTGTCAACATCATAAATCACTATTCTTCCAGTGTAGTTGGATCTTGGCGCACCAGCAACAAAATAGGCGGAGCTCTGAGTTGAAAGAACAGCAACAGAATAACCTGGGGAAAGAAGCCAACATTTAACATGTGTGGGAGACCATTAACTACAAGTTGTCAGCTGGTTATCCATAAAGGTGCAGAGGATGAGTCAATCTGGTATGTGAAGTCAAAGAGACTGATGCTTCCAGACAAGAAGTGAAGCTGTCACATATGCATAAAATTTGCAATAGCCTTCTGGAGAGAACAATGACACACAGATCAAGTTGAAACAGGTTTGCAGAATAGCATGGACAATGGTTTAGCCTACATAGACTACAAAAATGTCATGCTTGTAAAGGAGAGAGGAAAAAGAGTGCAAAGAATGAAGAAAAAAGGAGAAACATGAGATGAACATTTGGGCCAGCCTTCAAAGTAGGGAGGAACACCTAGCTTCTGCAAAGCTTGCAGTGGATTTTCCCACAGCTCACCAAACCACAGCCCAGTGCTTTGGCTGAATAGAACAGGCTATATTAGTGCTTGTCAGCTGAAGGGCTTAGTTTGATTGAACTTCTTTGAACATTTTAATCCTCGTTCCCATTATTCTAACATTATTTGCTTTCAGGAAACTTCTAATACCTGCAAATATTTTAAACATGTGTTAGCACTCTACATCTAGCATTAGTACGTATTTTACATTTCTGTGGTTTAATTACAACAAATTTATTTTAACTGAAGAAAAAAAAAAAGTCCTCCTTTATAAAGACTATAGTTAAACTGAATAACAAAATCCCAGTAACTGGGCAGAATATGCAAGTCTTTAGTAAGCTACCAGACAATGTGAGAAGTCTAAAAGGATTATGTTTTCATAATTACATATACCAGTCTAATTCAGGCGTGTGTTCAGGCACTGTTCTTCTAGGGAGAGAACACTACTGGAGACTTGAAGTCCAAGAAGCAACAACAGGATTTTATTCTGAAAGATAAGGCCACATGCTCCTAAGTAAGACAGCATACAGCCATCTCAAGTGAGACAGCTCAGCGCAGAACAGGGTCTAATCTAGCAAGCTAGCTCCCCTAGTGGAAGGTGTCCCTGCTCATGGCAGAGGTGTTGGAACTAGATGATCTCTTTAAGTTCCCTTCCAACCCAAGTCATTCTATGATACTATGATTTAGAATGGGCTTCCCCAACCTCATGAGAGAGACCTGGTATAGAGAGCTCTTGGTGGGGGATAGAAGGAGGTGGAAGGAAAATGAAGAGACAGAAAAGACAACAGCATTGTTTGCTCCAAAAAGATTAAGGCCAGTACTCTAAAAGTTCCTTGTGGAGAAGTGATGAAAGGAAATTACCTAATCTTTTAAAAATTATTCTAGAAAAAGGAGGAATATAAATTCTGAAGAGATCACACAGGCAGAAGAGCAACTGCTCATTGGGCTACAATTAGATTTATCCGTAGGGAAAACAGCATGTTATTTGCAAAAATAGCATGACTGTTTAGTAACAAAAAATACCTTTTAATGACTATATGATTTCACAACAGTATTGTCCAAGCAGTATATCCATGATGACATCGTGACACAAGCCTGGGATGCAATGTGCTATAATTGATACATTTCTAAAGAGTTCTGCCTTCTTCTCCTCCCCACTTTTGTACTGGTTCACTTTGCTTCTGTTTTAAACTTTCTTTCTCCATGCATTTTCCATCAAGTATACTCACTTGGAGTATTGTGTGCAGTTCTGGTGTCCTCAACATAAAAAGGACATGGAACTGTTGGAACAAGTCCAAAGAAGGGCCATGAGGATGATCAGGGGACTGGAGCACCTCCCGTATGAAGATGATAGGCTGAGAAAGTTGGGTCTGTTCAGCTTGGAGAAGAGAAGGCTGCGTGGAGACCTCAGAGCAGCCCTCCAGTATCTGAAGGGGGGCTATAAGGATGCTGGGGAGGGACTCTTCATTAGGGACTATAGTGATAGGACAAGGGGTAACAGGTTCAAACTTCAACAGGGAAAGTTTAGATTGGATATAAGGATGAAATTCTTTACAGTGAGGGTGGTGAGGCACTGGAATGGGTTGCCCACAGAAGTTGTGAATGCTCCACCCCTGGCAGTGTTCAAGGCCAGGTTGGGCAGAGCCTTCGGTGGCATGGTTTAGTGGGAGGTGTCCCTGCCCATGGCAGTGGGGTTGGAACTTGATGATCTTAAGGTCCTTTCCAACCCTAACCATTCTATGATTCTATGATTTAATTAAATAACTTTAAGGATAAGTTAGTCATATGTGCTTAATGTAGCAGCATTATTCAGGGATGAATTGCCAGAGCAGGCATGTTGTAGATTTGCAGAAAACATTTCAATGATCTGAGAAGACAAACTAACTGGCTTTACTGGTGCACAAAAACACGTCAGAAAATATATGGGCCTTATAAATAAGATCTCTCTTAACCTGCAGCAATATGCCTGAAACTATAAACTGAATTGGATAAGGCCAAGAAAAGAGTGAGAACAGATGAAACAACAGCAAGTCAATTCTCATCCACATGTAATTGGGTACGTATATAGAAATATTAAAACTGACGGTACCCACATAGATCAGTACAATACGCTAAGCAGCCTTTTCAAAACCCATGACTTTTTACATCTCTGTGACAAAGCCTGATTTTTTTTCAGCTTACCACATTGATATGAGTAGATTTTTAAAAACACAATGAAGATTTCCTTCTGTTGACCAGTATATAAAACCTTTTTGTATGCAAAATTCATTTCATATTCTTAAATCAGTTCTTACAGGAATCTGGCTACAGCAGAATTTTCTAAGTTATTTAGTATCTTAATGAAGGTTTGATATGTGTCCAGATTTGTATTTCAGCTCCTTACCTAGGTAAGAACTATGATTTCTGTCCTGTAGGATCTTCTCAAACACATGGCTTGGAAAGGTGGTGACTATCTCTGAAGACTCCTGTACTACTGTTCCACTCCAGTCATAGGCCCCAACAGCACCCAGCAGCAGAACATCCTTTAAAAAATAGAAAGCGACATTTTAGAACTACCTGTTTTAGAAAACATTTTAGCAAAGCTGAAGTCATTATACATAATTTCCTACATCGCCATGTTTAAGGCAGTGATTTAGCATCTAATGCAAGCAGGATACTGGAGCTGCTTATTATTACAGCACACATGCATGACTTTACTGCCCAGTTAATAGGGATTATCACCCCTCTACTGCAAGAAGGTAAGTGACTGCTTTAGCTCCCATGGCACTGCAACTCCAGATGAAATGGGTTTATTTAAACACTGATAACTTCCTAAGCAAATCCACCTTGATGTTGGTCTTGCCAAACCTGTGCTTTTATGCACTCATGATCCTCAGAAGATAGGATCACAAAAACAAAACTGTAAGAAAAAGCAAACCCCTCCTTTTTGCCAACAAAAGTGCCAATGATAGGACACAAAAGCTGGTGGAAAAAGATACAAAATTTAATTCCTTAAGTAAGGAGTTGTTCTTAAGAGAATGATTAAAGATAAAATCCAAATTACTATGGCTTCTTATTCAGAATACTTAATACAGAAATACTTAGACTTGTACATGGAAAAGAAACATAGTTTAGATTATTCATATTATTAAAATTCTTAACTGAACTGAGAGGTCGCTATAGCAAACTGCAGTGAAAATAGGATATATAATTTTTCTGAAGAAACTCTCAAATCTGTCTTAATTTTTGCCCTTTACTAGCATCAAGTGTTTGGTAAACTAAAACTTCAATTTGTGCAAATACAGAGATACAAGAAAGAAACAACCTTCCTGTATTTTCAGTTGAAAGCTGCTTGAACCACACTAGAATTTTACAAAGAGGACCTATTTGGTCAAGATAATCTTAAAATTTATTAGCATGAAAAATATATCTGCTTTACTATTCTAAGTGAAATATTCTTTTCAAAACCATTATTAACTTTATAAATATTAGTCAAATTCTTCTCAGACTTGATTTATCTGTATCTTGGTGACTGCCTAGAAATACACCAGCTTTAAAATACGGTTTCAATTTCTATGAGTTGCTCAACTGCAAAATATTAACTTGGGGAAATTGAATTTTTCATGCTACATGAACTCAGAAATCACTGAAATCATTGGATCAACAATTCTTAAAAATCATTACATAAAAGAAACTTACTCAAGTTGACATGTTAATGTATTTTTTTTTATTTTAGAGATATACACAAGCTACTAGAAGTAATTCTTCTGGTATTCAAGTAAAAGAAAAAAGACAATAATTTGACATTCTTCTGCTTGTAAAAAAAATTGGTCAATGTGGCTTTTGTGTCTTATCTTGTTGCACTTCCAAACATTCATGTCTAGGTAATTACATCACATTTTATCATTAAATAATTAAAACCACATACCTGTTTTTGTGAGTAATATGCACTGAAGCCCACCTGTGACATTTCCATTTGGAACGTATCACCTTGATCTGTACCTGGTAAAACAGATATTCATGTATTGTTAACCCTATAGAACCAGACGAGAGATCCAATCTTGCTGCCTCTGAGTATAGCTACATAGCGCTGTACATTATTTTTTTCCAAAACCACCAATTTTGATAAAATATTTCCAGTGTTTATAAACAATGGAAATGTGAGAGCTGATAAACTGTAGAATATTTGGAGGATTTAATGGCAAATTTATAAGATAGAACCACAATACCATGAGTCCCTTCCAAAAAAGGCAGAAGACCATGATAAAGACACCTTGAATCTGCTTGCACAGTCTTGTCATTGTAGATAACCTCTCTATTTCCTAGGAAGCACTAATAATACACTGACATTAGCAGCTTTAATAACTGGTATATTCATGACTTTCACACAGAGTATGAATTATTACTGTCATATAGAACCTATAAAAACCTGTTGTAATTGTCTTGAAAAATACTGTGACATCCAGGAATATTTCCTAAACCAGATAGATGAGCCTCAAGTAATGGGAATTCAATAGGAGTACTCAGCAAAGCTCAACCAATCCCTTTGACATGATTTACATCATGAGCCTGGTAAAGGACAGAGGTGAAAGAAGGGAAGATTTTATCCTGAGCACAGGAAGGTCGCAGCCAGGAAAAGCTCCTTAGGGAAGACTAAGAGCAGGTCACAAGTCTCTCAAGGAAGGTCTAAATTTGGCAATAAAAAAGTTGAGTTTAAGGGTGGCAAAATGTCTCTGAGTCACTTCTACAGCACCTTCCTCCAAACAGTACACCTAGTCTTCTGATTTGTGCTTTGAATTTACACTTGCTTTAATTCACACAGGTCAATCTGACAGGCGTAAAGTTACCTTTACTCCTCCAGTGGTAACAGTTCTGAATACATTTGGACCCATATGGACAAGCCCCCAACGGATCCCTGAAGCCCATGACTTGACTGAAGTTTTCAGCAACTGAGGAGCATTTTCCACAAACTGCAGAAACTAACTTGAAGCTCAGGCTTATTAGGGGTCAGATAGCTGGGGGAACACCTGCGCAAACTAGAGCCCTCCTGGGGAGCAGGGATCAGCCTGCAGTTCCAGCTGTCCCTTGCTTTCACAGTACTACACTAAGGTGAAGCTGAACAAAATCTTTAGCTCATCAGTTGGAAAATTTTATCTAATTTTTCAGGGACATTGAGAAGTATTTTACCTTCCATACTAAAAATGCGCTCTCCAAGTGTTCCTGCTTCTTCCAGTAGTGCAGCCTCAGATGACACATTAAAGAAATACTTGTCTGTTGGATAACTAGCAATTCCTTTGATTTCTTTAATTAAGTTTTTAGTATCAAGCTCATGCCTGATTAAGTATCCCAAAACCTTGGGTAAAAAAAGAAACACAGAAAGGTGAAGGAAATCATGGTGTTAACTCCATTCAATTCAATTAGATTACCTCCATTCATATTACTGAATTGATTATCAGACTGTATTCCTATACAAGGGACCATTCAGACAGGAAAAATACATACACCAAGGCAAAGGAGAAAGCCAATGAAGTTGCTCAAGTAATATTTTCTTTTCTTTTTCATCAGTTGAAGACAACCAATATTATATTTTGCTAGTTCATGGAGATTAATGTTACCTTAGTTTCAGTCTCACCAGTGCAATAATGCATGCATTATATACAACTTCTACACAGAACATGTACTTTCACACATATACAACAAAACAATCTTTCAAAAACTGCAATAATATATATAATTACAGTATTACTTACAGCAATGCCAAATCTGGTTATGTTGTCATCATTGCATTTACCTATCACTGTTTTCAAGTTGGAGCCATCATGTGATTCACCGTCGGTCACAACAACCATTACTTTTGTGGCTGTTGGACGTCCTCCTGATTCAGGTGAGAAGGCATACTGTCTGTTATAAAATATTGAATTTATCACATGTCAATTTATAATGGATAGAATTCAGTATCTATGCTGTAATGAATATGTCCATCACTGACTTTTAGTTTGTTAATTAACAATCTGCAACATGAATTTTCAGTTATGCTCCTGATAGCTTCTTCTCAAAGCACAGCCCGAAGAGCCATCTTAAATGTAATCAAGTTAGTAGAGAAAAATCCAACTAGGCATTATTTCTGATAGAAATGTACATTCCAGGGAAAATAGTATTTTTTCTGTACAAGTGCTTCTAAATAAAAAAGGGTGGTTTTTTTGTTAGAGCTATTAATGTTTTATAACACCAGAGTAGCCAAGAATTGGGTCCACCAAGTTCAAATACTAAGAAGAGTATTAATAAAAGGTTTCTCAATACTACTGCAAATATCAACTCCACTGAAGACTGAGTATGTTCTTAAACAAATTTTTCAAGGCCATTTGATTCATTACGTATTTTGGCCTTGAGTCCTGTCCCGCAAAATAGTATCTTCCTACTAAGAAACAGACCTAGTTTGTATATGCATTCAGTCACAGCACATTTTGTATGCTGCTGGTGCTGCAATGACAAACTGACACAGAACACCAATGTACTGGTTCCACTGAATCCCTGGATAAACTTTTTTATTTCTTTCAATGGTTTTGTATCTTTCCTAAAAGTTTGTCCATAGTGTTCAATGAACTGTCATATTTAGACATCTGTGACAGCTCAAACAATTCTGTTGAGTACCAGAACCACTTTAGTGTAGGGTTTAACCCAATAGTTTCCAGCAAATTTAGTTTACGTATCCTTCTACTGTTCTGTATGGGGCACCTGAAATGTACCTGAATGATTCTGCCTGGTGCTGAGAACCTCCTCAGAGGCTCCAAGCATATGCACTCCCAGTGGGAATGAAATTCAGGATGTGCTCATTGTCTTGTAAGATAAGTTACAATAGTTGTACAGTAATCGTCAGTGTGTTTTACCTTGCATAGTCAATGGCTTTGAAAGTATTAGTGAGATCTCCTCCTTTCTGATATGTTCTCGCCATTGCTTTAACAACCTGATCCTTTGTTTCATATGTACTCAAGTTGAACACTACACGAGGATTATTAGCATACTGAATTAAACCCACCTATACAATAAAGAAATTATGTTAGATCATCACACATTACATTTACATATAATCATGACACTTATTTATCATGTTGGAGTAAAAGATCGGCAGAGGCATATGGGATGAGGTTATAATTTTCTTCCAACACATATAAAACCAATTAATTAACAGGTTTGGAAAGCAAAGAAAGCTATAATGCTCCTGCACCTTATGTCATTTATTATGAACTACATCATGTTAATGCAAACAATCTGAAATAGTAGGCATTAAATGTTTGCTTGGTTACTTCTGGAAGAGCTGATGGATAGCAACAGTATGAAGAGCTCTGGGAAAAATGAGAAAATAGCAAAAAATCTACAAGCTGACAGCACCTCAATCCAATCTCTTCTAAGAAAATCCTAAAGGTTAGTTACTTGATAGCATTGCAAACCTTATTTATTTTTAATACAGGTGAAGCTAAAGATATAAGCTAAGTACGTTTAATATGAAAGAAAAAAAAGAGACAATGCTAAAGGTGAGGTTCAGAAAGGACTGAGCAGGAAGCCTAGCTTTTAAGCACCTCACTTCCAAACTAGCCCAAGGAAGAAGGCAGCCTTTGGGAGCGAGATTTCCAGTGCCCCAGTCTTTGTTCCCAGAACTGTTTATGGAAAATGGACAACTGCAAAGACAGAAAATGTTTTTTTAAAAAAAAAAAAAAAAAAAAAAGCAAGCAGTAAAATTTTCCTTACCATCATCAAATTAAAAGGAAAAAAAGAACACAAAGATCAGAAAGTAACCAAGCAGGAAAAACTATTTTAAAGATGCAGCAGTTGAAAGTAAGACCCATATGAAAAACGCGTAAAAAATCTATTCTACTTCTACCACATGCCCACAGACTGTATTTTAATTACTTTTACACATAAGGCATGAAAGAGATCTGACTCCCCAGCTATAATCTAGACTTTTATTTAAGTTGGTTTATGTTTGAATCAAGTTACTAATCCCTTTTGAAACAGGTTAGCTGCGAAATAAAAAACAATACTGAAAGGTACAGGACAACAGCATAACCTGTGACTTTGGAGGAGGTACTGTAGTACACTTGGTTTCCTTTACATTTGCTAGCAAAACCCATTGTCTTTTTGTTTGTTGGTCTCTCTCTAAGAGGTCTGTGACTTACCTGGGTTTTGTTTAGGCCTATGTCTAAGCCTTGTACAAATTTTTTCAAAAATGCCCGCACTGCATCCCAGGGATAAATGCTGTTTGACTCATCGCAAACCACCACAATGTCTATAAGGGACGAACATTCTGAAAAATGAAAAGCGGACATGAAATGCAATTTGAGTCTCAATACAATTCTTTTGCTAAATTCAGAGGTGCACATTTAGGTCTCTCACAGGCAACACTTCAGATCAGGAAGTTTTTGCCAGAATGAGGACCCAACAGACGCACATGCAGATTTTGAGTCCGCACTGGTGCTATGCCTCTTAATTCAGAGGAGTGAGTCCATATTTATACCAGCATTGGGTCACGATTTGTAAGTCCTTACAAGTGAATCACAGGACTTTGCTTCTTGCATATATATTAAAAAAAAAAAAAATCCCAAACTAGTAGTTGTGACAGAACATATCTTGATTTCATTTGATATGCTTTCATAATAGAATCTGTTTTGCAATGTTGTCTTACTTTGAATTGCAGGAGTAAAGCTTCTTAGGAGCTGGAAACTTGGACTGATTTCAGAACAGATTCCTGTTGCATAGTATTGGCTTCCACACTGCTGTGCCCACAAAGGACCACAAGTCTTAAAAGTAACAACAAAAAGAAACTATAAAAATGACACATATTTGTCTTTATCCATACACAAAAGCACAGTAAGCAGAACTACAGGCATACAGGATCAGAGGAGCCCTCTTGGGTAATCAATCAAAAACCCTTGCAATCACAGAAAGCCTGTGAGAGGGGTTACACTAACTGAAAGGATTTTCTATTCATGACCATCTTACTGCCTCCTTCTGCAAGCTGACCCCTCCAGACTACGCACAACTGTAACAACTAGGGAGTGTGACTTGGTCTGCAAGCCATCTGGGCTGCTTTGAGCCACTTGCTCTACAAATAATTAGTTTAAATTTTGGCTATTTGCTCATTTGCAGAGAAGTTCTTCTACTAACCAGCAGGTGGCACCAGAGCCACGAGCATGCAGGACTCTGCGAAGACGAGAGTTTGTCCTGCGGTAAATCCGATTACCACCAACAGCGTGACCAGACTGAGAGGTTTAGTAACCAGCGCGCACACACACACACTTATTAGTTTGAGAAGCCTTGTTCCCAAGGGAAATTCACTTTGTGAAAATAGTTGTAAGTTAAACTTTTTCATCGTCTCAAGCGAGGGTGCAGCCTCACGTTATGCACTGTCCTGTTTAGCCCTCAGCTACATATTTCACCTGCCTTTCAGAGAAAATAATCTTGCTTCTTTGCTGAAAATAATCTCTGTAAAAAGAAACGCTTTCAGCTCAATCAACCAGCTGGTAGCATGATAGCCACACCTCTGATATTAGAAGGACAGATACAAAAGTACCTAGATAAAAAGACAGACACCAAGACAGTATTTGTAATGAGGATACTTGGGGGACCAGGAGGGATTTTCTTTTTGAATAAAAACCATGTTAAGAACAGAAATGCACCATCTCTATTTAGGAAGAGAAGAGAGAGTGAATGGCACTATTACCCCTTTCTCAAAAATATTGAAAGAAGACAATTAAAGGCAGAAGTAAATTGAAAATCACATATTGATTTACCAGTAGTGGACCACATCAAACTACCTTAACATATTTGACAAGATGGCAGATTTTCTATACAAGAGAAAGTAAACACATCTACATACTCTGATCTTGAGATAAGCGCTCTTTTTAGCTGCTACAGGGGGCATAATTAGTTTTACTGGAAAAGATAGGTATTTACAGGGGTAAGAGGTACAAATATTTATACTGGCAACATTGGTAACATAAAACATCTATACTGGTAACTGTGAAGCTGGAAGTGTGCTACTAGTCTTTAAATTAAAGTTGTTTGTTAATTTAAAGTTCTTTTTAGACTGATCTAATTTGCCTATTTTCTAGTTTCCTTCTGTATTAATGGTAACTCAAAATTATGATGTAAATCTTAAAGAAAAATAAAAATTTTCTAGAACGTTCTAATAACTTTGCTGTTCTTAAAAAAGAATATTGACGTCTTCAAATGTTCTAGTGTTGCAATAGATAGAAATTTGAGACAAAACATTAATGCAGGGGAAAACTGGGAGATCACATATGAAGAACAGATGAAGTTGAAAACTGAAATAGTAGAAAGGGGCATAGACTTGTCCTTAAGGACTAATGTTAAGAAATGTGGACAAACTAGTTACTCATTGAGTGGAAAAGTGAACAGCACTGATCAGGCATTGGCTGATTGCAGGGTGACTCTAAGTTTGCAGCCAGAATGCAAATCAAATACGGCCTGAAGATATGTGAAAAGAAGCACCTGCAGTTGAGACAGTGAAATTAAGAATACACTATATAGGGCCCTGGAAACACTCACGTGGAATACAGCAAAAATATGTGTTTGTTTAGCAAATCAAAGGACAAACAAGAACAATTGTGGGGTGTTAAATACAGAAAGGAGATTTTACAGGTAGGAGATAGGACCTGTTCCTTTTAACTAAAGGCAAAGTACTTCCCGAAAACCAAACTGACAGAAACACAGATCAGAAATCTGGAAAGAAGTTGTTAACCATCAGTGAAATTCTTAAGCACCTTTTCAACAGGACTAAGCATGCCTCAGAAAAATGTAATGAGCATGCGGAAATTGCTGCCTTGTACTTAGGATACCTGTGGGAAGCAATCACATGGCATCAAATTGGCTGAACAAGCAGGACTCATGAGCTATAGCACAGACATGCCAGGCTGGGTCATGCTCCAGCCAAGCAGCGCAGGGATGCAGCATAGATGGGTGCAAGCTGAGATGGAGGCCGAGAAGCAGCCACGGGAGGAAGGAGCACAGTAAGCTGGAGGGAGGAAGCCCAAAACCAATACAGCTAAACCAAAAAGTCCATCACAGAGGACAGCTGCTAGAGACTGCATCTCAGAGAGAAGTTGTAGCTGACAGCAGCCTGCAATGACAATCAGACAGTCTCCTCTTAGTTGTGGCAAGAATTAGACAACAAGTCCTGGGGCTTCTTACATTTCTTGAGGCTGAGTTACAAATAAGCACCTGTCTAGTACCCAGTTTTCCTCATGTCAAAAAGAGCTCCTGTCACCAAAGACGTGGCTAACTGTTCATGTCTTACCATTCAACGTATTTTTTTGTTACTTTATGAAATTTAAGGAGAGTCAATCAAAAATGTATGGATCAGGAAATTCTTTTTAACTGAGAGAAGTTCAAGTATTATTAGAATATAAAAGTTTTCTTGCATGAGATGCGATTTAAAATCACTGCAATTACTGATACTGGTAACAAGTGGGTATGCATGGGATGGTTGCATTAACAGCAACCAAAGGTATTATCCAAGAGACAGAATAAGACATTTATAATCAGTTTCTTCTCAAAACAACCATCAAGAAGAAAACTGTGCTGTATTTTGAAGTTCTGATTAACTTTACTAACCCCAAGAATGCTGCTGGAAAGGCTGGAATTAGACTTCAGTACTTCAGTGAACTGGGCTAGGTGGTAAGGATTATAAAAAACATTTTAATATTTTTGCAATTATTAGGAAGATGCAACACAAAAAAGTGAAGCTTAAAGTGAATCTCAAAGCTCTCCTGCCTGCAGTTTGCTGTTTCACTTAATTCCTGCACATGCCTACAATGATGCATTGAATTGGAATACACTTACACTGCAACAGTTTTCATGCTTATGGTTAAGATTGTAAAAAAAGCCTATTAAGAAGGCATCAACCTCCTTTCAGTTAAGCGATCTGTTTTACAAGCCCCAAGGAGAGTGGTTTGCAAAACATACACATATTTTTTGCATACCCTCCAGCTTACCAGCCAATAAAACATAGTGCAGATCCAAGAAACTAGAAATGTTAACATCTAAGGGAAACAGCCTCTGTGCAAGCGCATATGGAGGGAGGCAGATTCCACGCTGTCTTTTGAACGTGTAACCAGAACTATACAAGATTGTCTTAGAAATGACCGTGGTTGAAATATTCTTGCCTATGTTGTCTGACTCATTACAGAGTCTTTAATTATGTGCCCTTCCACAGGATATTTATATAAATGATGGAAAGATTCCATAATTTTTCTGACTTTTGAACAGGTAATGACAGTAGGATGGAATATTTTGAAATATGCAAAATATGTACTAATTTATGCTGCATAATAAAATACATTCAGCTTGGACTTATAAAAAAAAATGTGGAAAACTCTAGTCTCTTCATTGTCCTCAGGAATTTCTGTGTGTATTGAGTATGTCCTTGATACATACCAAAAATCCTCCTGGTTTTGAGTTCTGTATCAGAGTCAACCCAAGGTTCATGACTTCCTTTATCTCAGTCACATTTGGAATATTTATTAGGGCTGAAAGAAAAAAAAAAAAAGTTTAAATAATGTCAGAATAATAAATAAGATACAGAAGCAATTAAGTAAGTTAGAATTCATTTTCAAAATCTTGATTTCTCAGGATCTAAGTCCTTTTCCAAATGGCTGCCTATGATTCTGAGACAAAAGAAACAAAAGCTGATCTTGGTCAAAAATTTACTAACCATTAACTATAGACATGAATTCAGTATGTCCATTCAGAGTACCTGCACTTGAGAGAGCTAAGGGCAACAGGGAGGAAGAAATGGTGGTTTTGTGCATTTTTGACTAGCTGAGTTGCTGCAGCTGAGCAGCTACTGTTACATTCCTTAGGACAGCAGACTCCTCTGATCCAGTATCAGGCTTTAGACAAAAACGTGGAAGGAGTGGTGGAGGACAGAAATGATCCGCACCACAAATAAACACAAAGCAGGCATCTCAGCACACGCTGCTGCCCTATATTTTCACTGTATCCAAAAGTGAATCCCATTTTCTACTCAGTTTGCAACTACACAAAGGCAGAAAAGGCTTCCTGCGCACTCACACGCTCATCCCTCATGCAGTCCACATTGGCAAGTCCCTCTGAGCATCCCAGCATGGACCTCGCATCTGCATGATACCTGGTCCTGAGGCACCCCTCAGTTGGCTGGTCCAGCTGAGCAGTTTGATAGTGCATATACACACTGATAGCAGGTTTGGGGAAGATGCAGACAGTCACTGCCCCAGAACCCCCTCTAGTCCCCAGGGCTGTGACCCGTGGTTCTGCTCCAGCTGCCAGCATGGGGCCCTCAGTGACACAGAGCCCTGGTCCTCTTGCCATCAGCTGGTTTTGGGACACACACTGTTCTCAGCCCACAGCTCAAGGTTAAAGACCCGTATTGCTGCAGTATCTGGTGCTGAGACCACAGTCAGAACATGCATAGCCCAGCCTGACTCCAGCAGCCGGCACCAATTTTGGCTCACATACACATAGGTCTCACCTGCAGCTGGCACCGAGTCCTTGGAGCACTCACACACACATATAGAGAGATAGTTAAGAAGTTTTAGTAAGATAGATAGGCCTGGTATAAAACCAAGGAAAAGATGAACTGTAGCAATGCATTATTTGTTACAACTTACCTTGTAAATTCAGTTTTTTACATGTGGTTTTGGATGTACCAACTGGACACGCATAGATATCCCCGGTTCTGTTAGAGGGATAGCCACTCCAGGGTGAACCAACCAACAACCTAAAGTAACGGGAACTTCATTAGGTCTTTAATGACCCTGGAAAAGTCCATTAGCACTACTGCATAGCACACTGTAGGTAACAGGTAAAAGGCTTTTATCAGATATAGCACCTAAAGCACTCAAGAGTCTTCTCCAGAGCCACTCAGAAGCTTTACTTGATGCAAATACAGTAGATTCAGCAAGGACAACTTTGGTGGAGGAGCCTCTGGGGATTAGGCTGCCTCAAAAACACGTACTGTTGTTTCTGTGACAGTATGTCACAGTGTCAGAATAAATACAGCAGAGAGATTAATACATGCAGATGCATACAAACTCCGAAATATATACATTGGAGATTGAGAGACAAAAAAAATTATTGTCTCTTCAGTTAATGGTTAACTTATTCCTTTAAAGTTATTATTTTAACTGATAAGAAGCATTTCCTGCAGGATCTGCTCAGCAACCGTCTAAATGCTTATGTCTGAGCTTGAGCACTACCACACCTTGATCACACTGAGTCAGAAAGAAAACGTTGCAGGTGGTAACAGTCTGCTGCATGAAGTATTTAATCCTGAACAAGAAAGTTAAGACTTACTGTAATTTGTGCCTACAATACAAAGTGATTCATTTTCTCAGACTCCTTTCTATGTCTGCCATAATGTTTTCCCTCCAATATCTGTTCCTCAAGGCCACGTCAATTTTATCTGAAAGCCTTCACAAAGCTGGGATTACTGCTTAAGAATACCTATTTTTCAGCATAAGTCCCTGAGGGAGTAAAACCAACAGACAGCATAGGGCCACAAAGGGGTAGCAAAGACAATTCATTATACAGTTTAATGTCCAGTGAAATAAGGGTAAGGAAAAGCATTATCACAAGAAGATGATCTCAAGATATATGGAAAAAATGTGAAACATTTCATTAGAAAGCAGAGACTGGGTTTTTGGTCCAGCAGCAATATGGCTTTCCTTTCACACAGATTAGTCTGTGGTTATAATTAGTGCATTTATGGGACAGTAAGAGGACAAGCAATGGGATTCCAGCACAGAATATGGAGTATCACAAGAAAACATCTTTTCTAGTAGGTCAATAGCAAAATTATTGTTCTCTGAAATTCTGTAAGTAGCTACAAGATAAGAAGACAAGAAAGCTGGAAAGGGACTTTTTACAGGGACAGTTAGCGACAGGACAAGGGGGAATGGCTTTAAACTGGGAGAGGGTAGATTTAGATTTGGTATTAGGAAGAAATTTTTTCCTGTCAGGGTGGTGAGACCCTGGCACAGGGTGCCCAGAGAAGTTCTGGTTGCCTCATACCTGGCAGTGTTCAAAGCCAGCCTGGTTGGGGCTTTGAGCAACCTGGTCTAGTGGTAGGTGTCCCTGCCCGTGGAAGGGGGTTGGAACTGGATGAGCTTTAAGGTCCATTCCAACCCAAACCATTTTGTGATTCTATGATTTCAGTGCAAGAACCTTGCGCTATTAAAGAACACACTGTTACGTTTCAAAGCAATTACTATATATCACACCAGCTTTTCAGGGGTCCTCTGATCCTAAACTTTATAATTAATTTGAATAAAACAGCTTTGATAAAAACACATTTTAGAGGCACAAGTAAGAGTTTGCATCCTTCTTAGGTTTCTCTAAGAAAATACTTCTAGTTGCATTTTTTAGTTTACGTCATAGAATCAGCTGGATTGGAAAAGACCTTTAAGATTATGATGTCCAACTGCTACCCCCAGACTGCCAAGTCCATCATTTCATTTAAAGCCTTCTTCAGGATAACTTCAGATTCTATTTCATGTGTATCAGAATATTTTAAAAATACCTGACTACTTTCTCAATTACTTTGTTAAAAAACAGTGATTACACAGGCAGCAGGAACAGGGTTTTGTGCACTTCTAGCATCTCTAAACATGACATTCATGTTCATATAAATAACTCTCTATATAAAACCAGTGTATGTTACACTAGTTCTTAGGTAACCTCTTATATTCTTGCTACATTCTGAGGCGTATAGTCTTTTCGGCACAGTAAAACCAGAACCATCATAGCTGAGGACCCAGTAACAAGGGTTCATGAGAAACTATTCCATTAGTCATGCACCAATAGATGATGCAACCAGCAAACACCTACAGTGACACAGAAGACTGGATCTGGTCAGTAGTGATTGTCAGGAGTAAAACATGCTATAGTCTTCCCCCTTGTTAGGGACTATAGAGTTGATTAGTGTTATAAAACACTAACTGGACTGACTGGAGAGATAAAGGGCTAACAGTTTTCATGGAAACACAGAAGAGTTTTAAAAAGGATGGCAGCACTGCATGTGTAATATCTGAAACTGGAACAGTTTTTCCTCATTAACTGTCAAGATGAACATTGCACTGTACATTTATAAATACTTGTATGTTTTTTCCTAGGTTTCCCAGAAGGCAAATGTATTTCAGAGTCCTTGCCTGAGGACAGCTACTCTTCAAAGAATGACCTTAACAGATCTTGGAAATACCCACACACCACTCCATCTGGAGACAAATGCCATCCACAGAGTTTAGAAAAAGCAATTCTCTCCCTTTCAGCATGCATACTAACTCTCTCTTCGTGGGCCTTAAGCTGCTCAGCAGTAATGGGAGCTCTGAAACTCATGTTTCCCCCAACCTCAACATTAATTCCAACCTAAACATCTATATAAAACAAGGAATCATCACTCTTTATACTGAATCCACTTCTAGGACTCAATATTCACAACAATTTTACTTTTGTTAGAACTACCCTTGTAGCTGTTGTGTGGTACAGACAGAAAAATGTAAGCCAAAAATGGCAAACTTTCTAATTGTAAACCCAAATCTAAATCTATGCCAACAGTGTCCAAAGCAAACTTGTCTTTCATTCAGCTTGCACTCCTCATACTTTACCACAAGTTATTACACTGTATCCCCCTTTGCTGTATTAGCTTTCATTGTAGATTTGCAGCATGAAGAAATCTCAATGCTACAACTATACTGTAAATCAAAAAATGAAAGCCTGTACACAGAATTTAACATTTAGTACTATTACTGGCACTGGGATCTTCAGAACTGAACAGTTACTAACCCCTTTCTCTTATTTGACTTAATTAGCCTATCCTTCCATCAATATGCTCCTGAGAAAAAGTTACTAACCAACTTTTGCAAAGCCTAGCCCTATATATTTGGTATTAATTAACTGTCAAACTTAAAGGTCCTAGGAAATAATTTTTATTTCTTTCATATCCTAAGCCTTACTTAAGCTTAATACAAGCCTTAATCCATATTAAAAATCAGCAAGTTCTTCTTGCCTTTGAAAATTAACATAAACTATTACAGTAGAGAGTTACACAATACCGCTCTGGGAAAATGCACGAGTATCTTTCTGAAACATCAGAAGTGAAGAAAGCAGAAGAGTATCTGGCTAGCATCCTGCTAACTACAAAGTTTTTTTACTGCGATTAAACAGGATGCACATAAAGCAGAATAAAACAGAATAGATCAGGAAAGAATGTAAGAAATGAACACTAAAATACTTGAAAATGTTTGTTTCCAAATAAACTGTATAATGTATGGTGTATTAATTAAGGGTCATTTTCAGACATGAGTTAAATATTTTTACAAAACTTTCTTACATGTCCATGTAGACTGTCATAAAACAATACTATAGTGATTAGTGTGTAACACTGCAACTGTTTTTATTATTCAACTCCTTAATAAGTCTCCTATTGCTATACACAAAGCAATGGAACTACATGAAGTCAAATAAAGTTCAGCAGCAATGCCATACCACACAGGCTGCAGGAGTGGCAGATCAAAGTGCAACAGGAATTATTTCTGGGAAATTACACCATGACAAAGCTAGTAACTGGCAAAGTGTGATGTAGCAGAAAACAAAACCAGAATTCATGGAGAAGGGCTGAATTCCCAGCTGTTGCCAGAGCAAGTTTTACATTTTCTTGTTTCCTTTTTTTTTTCTTTTCTTTTAATGCATTTGCTCTTTCGTGTGTTTTCTAAACACAAAGATGGCTAATAGAAAATAGGAAAAACAGAAGTAGAAAGGACATCTTAAATCATCTGGCCCTTTCCCCTGCGATTACAGGAAGTGATGAATAGATATGAAAACCAGAAAACTCTTCACTCTCTTAGATGCTTCTCTGCACACCCTAAACCACTTCTCACCATCTAAAACTTCCAATCTTTTGAACAAAATACTCAAAACTTCAAAAACTACAGTGAGCTGTGGCAAGAGAGTTTAATTGCAAACTTAAAAGATCTAGAAGACAGAAGGCAGAGCTGCTCCAAGCAGGGAAAAGGTAAACTGTAAGGCATGCAATCAGGCTAAGCAAAAACTGGGCAAAGAACTCAGTGTTAGCAATGGTCCTGGCACTGAAAAGACAGAGCTGTAACAACAGCAGCTTTTTCTTAAAGGAAAAAAAAAAAAAGTTGGCAGAAATTACCCTCCTCATTAAAATTATAAGGCTTTAAAATGTATTGATTTCAACAACAGTTGCTACACAATGTGTCTTTTCAGCAAAAATATCTCATTTGTCTGAAGAGACAGCACACCACCTCAGGAGAAAGGCTGTTGGACTTTGAGGACTAGTGGGAAGCATGCAGTGATCCTTAAAACTATTTAGTCGTGCAGCGATTATGTGATACATCAGTAAGGGCAGAGTAAAGTATCATTACTGACATGACACAGAATGAAACAAGATACTTCAGAAAAATCCCATAAAAAATTCCAAAACAAAAATTAAAAAATCCAAATCCTAAGCACACAGACACAACCGAGCAGGGTGACTGCAACTTGATACCAAACAGTTCCTCAGCAGCAGTCTGAGATTTTAGCAGTGTTGTGGGATGTACCCACAGACTGAAGACATATATGTGTAGAACAATGCACTTTAATAGTTATATACAGTTATCCAATCTTCCTCACCTGGGACAGATATGAAACCAAGTATCAACATGAAGTAAGTACTGCTATCTTTGCAGAATGCAGTATCAACTTCTGTTCTGGGCACACAAGCTCAAGACAAACTTGACAGGGTACAATCCACCTTTCTAAAATATTCTGTTTATAAAATGACAGAATTTTATCTCAATTTAAGGCTCAAATACAGGTGATCTCACGACAGAGAAAGAGAATGTAAACTGAATGATGTTTTGTGGCTAATTACCTGTGTGATGGGCTGCCTAAACTTTTCTTACTGATGAGTTTCTTCGGTGTTCACAGTTTTCCTTGAGTTCATTAAAGAGCTCCTGTTCAGAAAATCCCAGCAGACACTGTGAAAAGCTTGAGCTGTGCCTGACTTGCCAGTTCGTCCTTATTTAAGAGCCTCACATGCCATCAATGTCCATCAGTGCATGGCAGTTCAGTGTCCAATTATCCTGGATCATCTGACTCTAAATAAAAAGGGCTCCCTTGCTGGTTTGTGTCATGGCTTTCCAACATGCACCAGCCCCCTTTATAGTCCTGTGTGGCTGGTTTGATTGTTTTCTCTCTTCTCTCTGAACTCATCTTCAAGCAAAAGTGATAACATATCACTGTCTGCAGTCCAACTTCTGCAAAAATTTTCCTCTCTTTATCATTTTCTATAGCTTTTATTGCCCCAGGAGATGTACCTCTGAGAAGCACATCTGAATAACGTAACTAGCATCTGTTGTTTTTTCTGTATCTCTCCTTTGTAATCTTTGAGAGAGTACAGGATTTTTAAAGCTGTATTTGTTATAGCAGCATATGATTTTATTAGCAGAAGCAAGGTCTAGGAAGTGATGAAATTTCTGGCAGATATCAGATTCTGGATAACCTCTCCATTGAAGGAAGATGCCACCCCAGCAACATTTGATGTTGTGAGCAGTCCCACTGTGCCTGACTGGTGTTTTCAAGTGCATCACATTCTTGGTGCACAATGATGGCCTCTGTAAAAGCAGAGAGTGATAAACATTCCCCTCTAACAGAAAGCAGCATCCCGTTCTTATGCAAAGCTCAGACTGTTTCTCTCACTCCTAATTCAGCCATGTCAACAAGGTCTTTGCACACAGACTGCAGCCTCTGCATCACTTGTAGGAGAAACCAGCTCCACTGAACAGCTGGAGTGGTGTTGGGCTTTTTAAATTTAAATACTGCACCCAAGAAAAAAAGCTCTATTGTCCCAGAGGAAAAAAAAAAAAAAGTTGTTCAATGATTTCTTGAGAGGGAGACTGAAAAGACCTTTTCTTCACTGAAGAGTCTCTAACAAGTCACGGTTACTCAAACAAGAGCTGCTAGAATTCCCCTGATTTTTGGGGCTATGATCAGACACCATGCAGTGAATGAACAAATGATGAACTGCCTGTCCACAGAAAAGTTTCCCAGATTCATAACATTTTCTTGCTTGGGAAGAGATTGGTTGGACTCAATGATCTCAAAGGTCATTTCCAACTTAAATGATTCTATGATTTTGTATGATAGGAAAAGTTAACCCAAAGTCATTTGCTTTCCTGAGCTCCATGACACATGATCCAAGAAAGTGGTAGTGGAGTGGTTTTATCAGAATTAAAAATTAAACAGGGAAATACAAAACAGGACTAGGTTCCAGACTAATCCTGGAACCTATTTCTCCTGTTGCAAGCTTGTAGTAAAAAGTACAAGAAGACTAAAACACAGGACATAATTTCTCCATCTATGAGCCAAAGCATTCAATTCACTTCAGCTGACATTCTTGAGCTCCTTCAATGGCTTTACAAAGAAGTTTCAAAGGAAGAGAGCTCTGATCTATGGGTGACTAAACACATCATTAAAGCAAGCAGAAACACAGTGAGAAGCTAGTACAACATCAGACAAGGAGTGGGGGTAGGCTGGGAGCCTACTCAGGGAGTTCTCAGTTCACAGGATACAGCTCTGCTCTTCTCTTACTATTCCTCCTGGTCACTGGTGTTAAACAGTAATGCCAGAGATGCAGCAACATCTAGGTAGTCTTACATGCTTGCATACATGATCAATTGCAATTGCACAGTGTCTCTGCGCACGGTTATGCATGAATATCTCAGCTCAATATTTTTGTATGGTCTTTTGCAAACTTTAACTGTAAAACACATTTTCAAATGCATTTCCATGAAATTCAGATTTTGACATCTTACTTTCTTTTTACTGAAAAATGTTCAGCTACTTACTATCCTTCCATCATCACTTGAGCAAACATGCCACTTTGTGGCTATTTTGGTACTGACACTGTTTCAAACTACAGAGAATGATACACAAAAATATTGTCTTGGTTTATGATAATATACATGACTTGTGCGACTTTCCGCTATAGACTTAATACTGTGCATACACAAATAACCACTCAAAGTAGTTAAGTACCACTGAACTATTTATAGCAATGTAGTCCTTGCCATGAAAGACACATTAAGCTTTGTGGTTGCTGAGACAGCAGAGGGCAAAATAATGTGTCTTCCACTAAATGGGCTTACTCTGGGTTAATATCTTCAAGGCCTTTTTGAAACAACATTACTACTAAAAATATTTTACTAATTGCTCATCAAGCCCAATGTTGTCACAACAGTGGATTTCACATCAAATTTTATGGCTGAAGAGTTGCAGCAGCAAGGCCTTCACTAAGATTTTGTTATTACATACAACCAAACATGCCATCCCTTGAGAAGCAAACATTTGATGCTGTATCAGACACAAAATTATAAAAGTTCACTTAATTTTAATATAAATATTAATGTTAATTAGAACTTCTCAGCCCTAATAATTTGTTTTACCTCAACAATGTTAAAATGGAAAAATATCCCCTGTATATGTAATGCATAACAAAACAGGAAGGAATGAAATGAGTTAAAATCTCACAGAAAACATGAGTCTGAGGAAACCGGTGTATTGGACATGAAAGTAAAAGATTAACAGAAGATCCCAGATTGCACAGTGTAAAGGGAAAAAGCCCGAACATTCAAATGCACCTGTCTTTAAAATATTTCAACTTTTGTTTTAATAATATAAGCATTTATTCTAATAAGAAAATGACTTAACCAGAACACATTTAAATGAAATGCAGAATAATAAAAGAAAAATAAGTTGCGATAGTTTTTTCCTTAACCTTTAACTAGACATATAACAAGCTGTTCAAGCTTACCATTTACCCTGTTCATTTATAATCTGTTGAACTGTATATCCAAACTGCTCTCTTGATGGACCAGAAAATATTTTTGCTTCTAGTATCCCAACATTGTAGGCTTCACAGCAGTTAGGAAGAATGCCTGTTAACAGAAAGATTATGATTATCACAGAGCCAATTAAAGAAGAATTTTGATCCCAGTGAAAAAGGCTCTTCAACCGCGCCAGCTCCCCCAGTGCAAGAAAATAAAATGTAGCCTTTGACACATGCAAGAAAAAACACAGCCCTTTTTCTTACAGCACCCATCTGCCCATTCATAATGCCTGTCTAGCACTCTTTACACCTATTATAATTTTGTGGGTAGAGATCAATGACTCGTTCACTTTTTGCCTTAACAAAAGTTGCAGCATTAAGAATGGGAATGTTTTACCTGAAGGGAGGCAAGAAATATGATTAAGAGGTCTGATATCCTCTTTTACCTTAAGGCATAAGTTATGCTTACGGCACAGCAAACACATCAACAGCCTGATGAGGTACATTAGAGGTACAAAGAGTCATAAACTGGAAAAAGACCTTTAAGGCCATTGAGTCCAACATTAACCTATCGCTGCCAAGTCAACCACTAAACCACATCCCTAAGTCCCACGTCTATATGTCTTTTAAATACCTATGGTGACTCAACCACTTCCTTGGGAAGCCTGTTCCAATGCTTGACAACACTTTCAGTGAAGAAATTTTTCCCAATAACCAATCTAAACCTCCCATGGAACAACTTTAAGCTGTTTTATGTTGTCCTATCACATGCTACCTGGGAGAAGAATCCAACACCTACCTTGCTTCATCCTCCTTTCAGGTAGTTGTAGAGAGTGATAAGGTCCCTCCTGAGCCTTCTCTTCTCCAGACTGAACACCCCCAGGTCCCTCAGCTGTTCCCCATCACACTTGTGCTCCAGGCCCTTCACCAGTTCCATTGCCCTTCTCTGGACCCACTCCAGCACCTCAGTGTCTCTCTTCTAGTGAGAGGCCCAGAAATGAACACAGGATTCGAGGTGCAGCCTCACCAGTGCCCAGTACAGGGGGATGATCACTGCCCTGGCCCTGCTGGCCACACTATTGCTGATATAGGCCAGGATGCTGTTGGCCTCTTGTCTGCCTGGGCACAAACTGGATCATGTTCAGCTCCATCAATCAGCAACCCTAGGTCTTTTTCCATGAGCAGCTTTCCAGCCACTCTGCCCCAAGCCTGTAGCGTTGCATGGGGTTGGTGTGGCCCATATGCAGGACTCAGCACTTTGCCTTGTTGAACCTCATACCATTTGCCACAGCCCATCCATCCACCCTGTCCAAATCCCTCTGCAGAGCCTTCCTACCCTCCAAGTGATCAACACTTCTGTGTAACTTGATGTCATCTGCAAACTCAATGTGGGTGCACTTGATCCCCTCATTCAGGTCACTGATAAAGACATTAAACAGAACTGGCCCCAGTACTGAGCCCAGGGAAGACCACTTGCAACTGGCTGCCAACTGGATTTAACTCCATTCACCATTTCTACTTGGGCCTGGACATCCAGCTAGTTTTCATTAAAATGAAAATGCACTGACTGTAACTGCTAATAGTTTTTGTATTCTAGTGTCTATCTTCAACTTAATATTTGAAAGACTGGAACAAAACTCGGATTTTCTACTGCATCAGATAATCTACACTTTTGAGTCATTTCATTACAACTCCAGAAGCCTTTGTTTTCAGTCCAAACAGTCTGAACAGTTGTCTAAACAGGAAATCTTAGAAACACAAACATGCAAGATATAACTGCAGTAATAAATCATGACACTTAGCACTGAAACTCCACTTTGCTGTTGTCATGGCATTAAGTGTTCTTTCCTTGGGCACTTGTGTGCTTGGGAATAAGGGTATGCCACTTCATGTCATTCCAGGGGGGAACTGAAAGTGTGGGCTAGAGATAAGGTCCTAAGTATCATGAGTTTGCAGGGCCTGATTTCTTTCTGATCAAGAGCTATAGGTGAACATTTAGGAGAATGTCCGCTACAGAAACTGCAGGAAAAAAGTCAGTCCCCTAAAAGCCAGGAGTAGATAAGTCCTCCCCCAGCTTGGAGGTGCCAGGACTGAGACAACAGTGGGATTCTAGGAACAAGCTACAGCCCAGCTGAGGAACATCTGAGGGCTCCTGAAAAACCTCAAAATATGTCAGCAATGGAAGAAAACATAACCTGTGGTTGCATTGTGCAGTTACTGCCCAAGGTTCACAGGTGAGGCAGGTTCACACTGTTGCTCACTGGTTAGACAATCTCCTCCATGTTTCCCCTCCCTTCCTGTGTGCCCAGCCACAATGAGTTTTACATGCTCTACACACAAAATATTCCTGACCATAGTTATTTAGCATGAGTCATTTTCTAGTAAAGTGTCAGCCTTTACGATAATCCCTATAACAGAGACCCTTTAAGGAAACACGTGCCAATTTGCGTGGAGACCTCATAGTAGCCTTCCAGTATCTGAAGGGGGGCTGTAGGGATGCTGGGGAGGGACTCTTCATGAGGGACTGTAGTGAGAGGGCAAGGGGTAAAGGGTTCAGACTTAAACAGGGGAAGTTTAGATTGGATATAAGGAATAAATTCTTTACTGTTAGGGTGATGAGGCATTGGAATGGGTTGCCCAGGGAAGTTGTGAATGCTCCATCCCTGGCTGTGTTCAAGGCCGGGTTGGACATAGCCTTGGGTGACATGGTTTAGTGTGAGATGTCCCTGCCCATGGCAGTGGGGTTGGAACTTGATGATCTTAATGTCCTTTCCAAACCAAACTACTCCATGATTCTACGATCTCTGGCACCTCTAAAATGTAAGCTTAAATTTGAAGTGTTTCTCTAATTTTGCTGGGCACAGAAGATGTTTTTGGCATAACTCTCTTCCAGGTCCCAACATCAGCTTTGGAAGAGAAGTTAAATGGGATTATATCAGCATAAACCAGCCCATTAAGTAGCTTAGCTGTAATAGTAATAACAATAATAATATCACATCTCACAATAGTGAGAACATTAAAATCCTAACTGCAATTTTGAGGGAAAATTCACAACATGTAAAAAAATTTCCATGAATTCTGTACCTTTTCCCATAGAATAGAAAACACAAACATTACTAGCGGAAGACTAAATACAACTCACTCAGTTACTACTTTTTTACCACAAACTCATAACAGGAAATCATATTAGCTATTTCAAACAACCACTATCTGCAGCTAGCCTCTGGAAAGCAAGAAATCACTCTTGGCTAAAAGTATGGTTCCTTGAAAAACATCCTTAGAGAAAAATACATTTCCTGAGTCATATTATTTAAGACTGGAGAAGAGAATGTGTGCAGGCATATCATCCCGTGTCTGGCAATATTTTGAACATTAAACACAACCACAAATTCATAGCTTGTGTCTAGATTTTGGGGGAAGGGAAGAGTTTTGTGATCTAATATACTTGCATTTTATCAAACTATTTTGCTTATGTGATATCCTAGGTTTATTTATGGGTCTGATGTTTTTTAATGATATTATCTTCAGTCAGAAATCAAGCATAACTTACCAGTGCCCCATTCTCAGAGGCTACAGGAGAATATACTGCAATGCCATTCCACATGCAAATAAAGAAAAAGAGTTAACTCCAAGTTAAATGGTACACATGGAAATAAATACTATCTTTTGAATGAAAAGCCAAAAGTATCCAAGAATGATAAACATTTCTAGGCTGACCTCACATTCAATGGCATCTAGAGAAAAACTGTTGAATCTCTGGACTGTTACAGGAAGTAGCAAATCACACTGCTAGCCAAGTGGCAACTTTGCTAAATATCTTCTCTCTAAAGGCATGGGGCAACCTCAGTGTAAATGCATGAAAGATCTTTAGAACTGTGTCAGAACTGAGGGGTTTTTAAATGTTACAGCCAGGGCAGAAATTTCCAGAACTGGATAAAACTATAGAGACAGATGCCCCAACCAACAGCCTGAAGGGATGCTCCCTTGCTGGTTCAAAGTCCTTAGGATGCTGTCACAGGTCAGGCATGGCCAACACAACACATGCTGGCCTATGGGTTGCCTGTCACCCTTGCTCCCTTGTCCTCCTGCAGGCACTGCAGCAATCCTCCCTGGGCCTTCCAGGGACACTCTTGTGGTCCTGCTTTCTCCAAGATAGGGGCTGATCCCAAGGAGCAAAGATAATGCCTGGCCCAGACTGGGGATGTTTCAGCTCCTTGCAGCTCCTCAGGACTGCATTATGGCTTAGGGAAGCAATGCTCTTTTTTTCTCCCGAGCTTCCCATCCTGTCTCCTCACTGAGCCATTCCACCCATCTTTCCAATTTACACTGCCTCTTGACTGTATTCCTTTTAACCATTTGTGCTACTGCAACATCAGAGTGCTGCTCTTTGAGGGCAAGAATTTCTACCTAGAATAATGGGAAAAGTGTCTGCTGGGCGGGTCTCTTCTCAAAAACTTCCTCTATCGCCTTCACTTGCTGGCCAGCCAGCTAGTCAAAGACAGCAAAAAGAAAAAGAACTAAAAAGCAACCAGGAAAACACACTTCTGAAGACATGAGGTCATTGACAATATTCTTATGGATCTGCTTTGTCTCTTGCTCGTGACTGCTTTGCAAAATCAAAGTGTAAAAGCCAGAAAATACACTGACCGACCAAGAACATTATAAGATGAACCATATTTTCAGCATATTTCAGTCACAGTTGTTTTATATTCCACATTTTTATAATCATTAGCAGGTTTTAGATATTTAGATCTACTCCACAAAAATCTTAGTTTGGGCCTAGCTACTGTATACTTGCTATAACACACTAGGCATTTTCCTGTCTTATACAGTGCTTACACTATAAGGAAATCTTTTATCCATTTTGTACATTTATCTAAACACAGTATTCAGAACAAGAAATTCAAGCATTTGTAGCCAAAAAAAGAGAACTATTTTAAGCCTGAGCCAGAATAAGAGGGTCTCTTATGTCTTAAGAGTGCCAATCGTTGAAGCATCTAGATTCAAAGTACTGTGTATTCTAGGCTGGAAATATTCAGTATCTGTTGCTGCCTTCAGGCAATGAACTTTGATAATTTAAAATCTTGAAATAAAGAAAACTAATTCACTATCTGGATTTTAATAGTTTTTGGTGGCAGACTTCTATGTGACCTAACAATCATGATAAGAGTAGTTGGGCAAGTAAAAATCCACTTCCTAACTTTTGTCTGTAAATGGCACTTTATTTACAGTCACATAAACAGGCTGAGTGGAAGAAAGCAAGCCAGAAACAAGCCTAAAGCTTTTGAAGGCCCCTCTGAGGACTTCAAAGCATCAGTCTCCCTCTGCTGACTGGGTAGGGTGCTTGGGTGCTTTGGGTTAAAGAGGACACCTTCATCAAGCAGAATAGCTCCCAACAACCTTCAGACATGAAAACTTAGGAAAAATTCGTCAATGGGATAGATAAAAGGATCTGTAAGCTCTCCAATAAACTCCATTATCTCTTTGCATTGCATTTTTTTTTCCTGGGAATTTCCATGTTTCAGCAACTGCACTACTGCAGTGTGTACCTGCAGAGCTACAATGCAGGAGTATAGCTGCTTATATACTTCTGCACCACCATTTTATTGCTCCTAGTAGGATAAAAAGCAATACATGTTCTGACTGTGCACCTTTAAGCCTGAACGTGTGGGAATTCTTCTGTAACTATAAATGACATGTCTAATGATGGCTCTAATGCCTTCTGTTTGCTGCCGTTGGAAGCACAAGCTGAAGCAAGTTTACTGAAGTAATAGTTCATATCAGGTACACCCAGTTCCTAATTGGTTTGATTTTGTAAGCAAAGCTGACAGCTTAAAATGAGCAAGCAGAAAATGTCTTTTGGGTATTCATTCATTTAATGTCACAATTATAATAATTATCTGACTGTGACCCCTAATTCAAAGAAGTTTTTTGCTATACTGATTAATCTAATTGGATGAGAAAAAAATAAATCAGATTTTACATGTTTAATTGGTTTGCAAAACGTGTTTATAAAAGTTTAATAAAATATGCCAACAATTTTATCAGGTTGCATTTTGTGTCATAAGTGTTGTAATGAACATGTCATTTTGTTTCCAGTGTAAATAGTAAAATTGACTTTTCAATCACTTTATACTACATTACAAAGGTGATGCTCCAATTTCAGATGATGGCAATATACAACAGAATCCCATAATCATACAGACTCAGTTTTGTCACATCTCATCTCTCACAAAAGCACCCGGTCAAATAGAGGCATTCACTGCTGCTGTTATTTATAGGTGGCATCAAACAGGCCTAGCAATCCCAGTATAAAAAAAAAAAGAAGATACAATGGAATTTGGTGATGAGGCACTGGAACGGGTTGCCCAGGGAATCTGTCAATGCTCCATCCCTGGCTGTGTTCAAGGCTGGGTTGGACAGAGCCTTTGGTGGCATGGTTTAGTGTGAGATGTCCCTGCCCATGGCAGGGGGGTTGGAACTTGATGATCTTAAGGTCCTTTCCAACCCTAACTATTCTATGATTCTATGAATTTGACCACTGAACCTCTAAGGATCCACCTCACGTTACACAATAGTTTTAAATTTCTCTAGTATTAACTTTGCCAGTAGGAAACTTTACAATGAAGGAAACATCATCGCCTTTTTTCCCCAAAGATATGGTGTTTGCTTCTTTCAACAGGTATTAGGAACAGAACAGAAAAAAATTGTTATATAATGCAGCTAAGCAACCATTTGTCTTTATGAGTGAGCATTCACACCACTAATGATGCCAGCAGAGGGAAAAGAAAGAGCCTCTGTTGGCAGCTGCCCTCAGCTCAGTATCACAGCCACAGGTACAACCACTGCTCCTTGTGCCACCTCTAACAGGACAGCAGACCCTGACAAACCCAATGTCATCAGCATGCTGGGGGATTTGAGGGTGGAAGGGGAAAGCACATAGTCACTACAGAAGAGCAAGCTCATGACCTGGCATTAGGGTAAGACCAAGATAGTATTACACGCATCCTGGCATGGGATTTTTTAGTTCATGAATGGTTTGGAAGAGGCGGGGGTGTGAGAAGTGTGTCGAGGAAATCTGACTGGATTATTATCTGCTTCCTGAAGCAGTTTCATAGATTGGCAGCCAGTAAAATGTATACAGCCTACATTGCCTTAATTGCTCAGTCTAGTGCTTTTAAAGTAGCTGTTCTTTCCAGAAGAGGGTATCATTACTTTACCCTTAATGTTAGTATGCTCCAAGAGAGCCATTACAAGTTCCACAATGAAAAATTTCCCAAATATCTCAAAGATTTCTTCCTCCAAATAACATGTATCAGCATGGCCCTGAATCCTGTCAGACCCTGCTGGAGACACAGAAAAGACAGGGGTAGGAGGGCTGAGAGAAGTCATAACTCTTGCTTTCAACTGACTTCATCTCACAACAGACTGTGGACACTGGCTCGAGTTTTCATCATAGCTGAAGTATATTTAAGGGCTCTTTCTGAGGCGATTTTCTGGTGGTTTAAACTGTACAAGGTCACACTGCATCTCCTCAGTTGTCTGGGAATTTGTAAAAAAAAGTTATATCACTCTCCAGTACCTGTTTATTTTTCTTCATCCCTCCGCAAAAATTTGCAGAAACCAGCTCACGGGTTCCAAAGCTAGTAAAGGAATACAGGCACTTACAGATACCATTTGCACTATAATCACCTCCTGTCCTTGAAATATAAGGCAGAAGGTGGAATGAAGGCAGGAAGGGAAAGTAATTAAGTTATGAAAGAGGGCAGTCAAGTAGTATTTGCTACATATTAAATGTATTTACTGTTACTTTTGTTTTCCTTTTTTTTTTTTTAACAGCAACAACATTTTGGTGTAAGAGTAAAGTTACTCTGATTGTTCAGAACCTATGCTATCAGACCAATAATCCAACTGTAATTAGTCAACTGCTCTTCCAGAATGAGCTTTTCAAATTATGGGTTGCTTTAATAAATCCATTGTGTTTTGAAGGTTTTACTGACAAGACTGTAAATATATAGAAGACAAAAAACCAGCATGCAGTTACTTGATTCTGTTGAATTGCAGTACAGATATTCTTCATTGTGGTTTTCTTCAGAAGCCACTGAGCAATTTTCACTGCAATGACCCTGTTCACAGAAGAAGCAACTCTACCCAAAAAAGGAACCCACCCTCCCCCCTACGACATACAAGTCTTGAGCCTGATCTGCTTTACTGTAGTAGTACATGCACAGATAATGACATACAATTAAGTTCTTTTCATGTAAAGCAATTCTATATTGGTTGCACTGTTTCAGGCTTTTCTGTAAATAAGCATACATATGAAAGACCTTTTTGATATATCTTTAGTATACTTGGTCAGGGCTACATGGAATCCAACCCACTTAACTGAAAGGTATTTACCCTTTACCCAATATGGCTAATACAAGTAAAAAACATTTTCTCATTAGTTTTCTCCTGTATTTTTACTTCTCTATTTTTGGTATTTTTTTTCTTCAGTACATACACACAATGGCTAGTAGGTATCTTCAGCTCATGTACCGAAATAGGAGTTTTACAATCACAGTTAACCTGTTTTTATTTTAAATCAAACAGCTTTCTTACTGAGAACAACTATCTAAATAAAGACAACACGAACCTCTGATAGGAATCAAAAGGAGCAGAGAACGCAATTGGCAAGACTCTGGACTTTTCGTACTAAAACTCTGAGTTTCTTACAATCCTCATTTCAGTTAGTTTGTTGATATTTCATTATGTTTAAGGAAGCATTAAAAGGCAAGTCTTCATTTTACTGCTTCACCTATTTGTTTTACTTTCTTTTATCTTAAGATCAACACTTTCTTCACATCAGCAATAGTATCTCAATCTATTTAATAATTAACAGAGATTATAATGTTCAATGTAGAAATAAATTATATGCCACAAAACCCAAACTGAAACAAAAACAAACCCACAACCCAGCCCATATACCCAGAAGAAAGGAAAAACAATGCCTCATTTAGTAACAATACTCCCCCCTGCTCCTCTTCCTCCACTCCCCTCCCTCCATCAAGTTTTCTTGGCTTAGTTGGCTAACCGCTTCTTCCTGGAAGTAGGTCGGCTTCCAGGCTGGAAGCTTCCACGCATGAGAGCCTGTGTCACTCACTGCCTTTCAATTACACCTGTTTATGATCCAAGAAGCTGCACTGAAGTGTTACCAATAACCTGCTATAAAAGCAACTCAAACAAAATATGACATATAAATTGTGAGTGAAAAGTTGGAGAGACTGGGATAACATGACTAGGTGCTGTCTATTTTACTGTTCTGGCACTGCTGCAGAGTAAGAGATCTAATTAAATTTACCCATGACTGCATTAGTTACTCCAAAAGACTTGTCTTTTTCCTGATAACTCCCTATTTGTAGCCCACACATTGCTCTCCTTAGGGCAGACAAATAAACTGCTCTTCATCTGGAGTTAAGAAATCTCAACAATCTACTGTACACATAAGGACTGACTCCAAAGAAATGCTTAAGAGCAGCTTCTGCAGGACTGACAACTTCCTGTATGTATTTAATATAGACAGCAAGTATTCAAGCCTACTCAAATTTATTGTCCTGGCACGTTTCCATCATTAATTTCAGTGGGAAAAACTTCCTTTTACAGAAAACTCACATAAACGGCATGTTTTCAACATGACCTGCAGTTTTTCTTTTCTTTTATCTTGGTACAACAAACAGGATTATTTCAACTTTGTCCTTAGAGTACCACAATTTGTTCTCAACAATACCACAAAGAGATTAGAAGTACATGAGGCTAACGATCTGTACACATATATGTTATGTTATGTCACTGACTTCACATGTAATGATGATTTAAAAACTTTGCATGCTTCCCTATGATAAAAGCTGACTTTCCAACTGACATTTCACTCCAGCAAATTCTCTTCCCTCGTGTCCATATTATCAGTTGTTGACCCTTCTTTTAAACCACCATTATTTCCAAATATAGTCACAGAGAATCATACACCATGTTACAACTGTAAGGGAGGAAATGCACATAATCACACAGAAACCAATGTGACTGCTGTCTCTGTACTTTATTTGCTACATTTGCTCATCTCAGCTTCTATGAAAATATGTTTGTACACAGACAAAAATGCATACTTCACACAGGTCTCAAGAAGACAGGAAGGCAACCAAAAGTGTCTGTATTTCCCTATCCATATCACACTCTAGGCTTTTTGAAAATGTCAGTGTATTATACCATATTAGTATATTGTGTTGTATTATATCACTGTTAAATGTGACCTGGAAAGGCTAAATTAGAAAAAGGCTGAGAGACCTGCCATCACCATTGCCCCTTCTGCCGCTCCAGCGTCATAGCCTGCAGCATGAAGACTGCAGTAACTGGAGAGTGACACTACCATCAGGCCGTTTAGGACATGGTGGTTAGGACCCTGTACCTCCCTTACAGCTTCTCAGTGGCTAGCCAGACAATCCCAGAAACAAGAACAGTCTCAGCTGTGAAAAGTTTGCTACATCAGCTTCCTGCAACAAGAAAACCTCCACAGGATATATAATACAATAGTTGGAAGAGCTATAATTATCACAACTGTAGTTTTCCTATAGCAGACTTAACAACTGAACTATTCCTCCCCCCTGATTGTAATGGGAGCTCTTGGCCTCGCAGCCTGAATGGTAAGTAGATGGTTTGAAATTCCTCTTTAATACACATTGAAATGATCAATTCTGGCACCAGGTAGGGCACAGGCAGAATCTAGGCTCCATAAAATGAGGAAAATAATCCAAGAAACCCAGGCTTCAGTAGCTGCCTAACCCAGAATGAATTTAAAATTATCTGACACATAGGTTGTATAGCAAAAAGTTGCATAAAGATTTAGAATATGACACAGTTGTAGAAGTACCCCTAACAGCAAGGTATGCTATTCTGCTGTAGACTCACTTTGGTAGAAGCATTGCCTCCTCTGGCCAGAGGCGATGAATACTTCCCAATTAAATAATTTCTCCTCTAAATGATTTAACTGAATAGCTAAATAACTTCTTTTTATGCACTGCCTACTTACCAAATGTGAACTGCATTAGCAACTCAGAACTCCTATCCTCCCAGCTAAGTACCCCAGACATTAGGCCACAGACAAGATTTGGTTTTGCTTGTCTGCCTGGAAACATAAATGAGCATCCCAGGATGAGCTGAGACCTGGTTTCAATATTAGACAGCACTTCTCTTGACTACTTTATCGCCTTGTAGCAAAGATGCTTCTGGGAAAGTCTGAGAGGTGAGGGTCCACTGCCATGAGCCTTAAGGGAGAACTAAGCCCACGTTTCCCAGGTGACTATTACCATTATCTCTAAGGCAGCTACTTCCTGAGAAAAAAAAAACCACAAAAAAAACCCAAAAAAGCGGAACTAGAGACCTAGCTCCCAGAATTCTTCCCCACCCTTGACCTCAGGGGAAGGAGGCACCTCATGCAGGTGCCTGAGGAGGACGGAGTTCAAACACACCCCCGCCTCCCCCCGACCCACTGTTTAACTGCCTGAGCCTTCTTGCTTTGCAAGCAAATGCTTTTAATGGACTTTAAAAGCATCTGAATGTCTCTGCTGCATCCAAGGTACCTAACTCTGCACTGCGAGGCAGGGGAATGAGGTTTCAGGTGAAGTGGGGCTGTAGCATGCACCCTCACAGTCCTCAGCCTGCTCACTAGACACTGCATGTCTGTGGTCAGGTGAGTGACCAGCTATCTCTAATAAGGGTATGGAAACAAGTTATCTTTTTTTGTAAAATGCAGTCATTGTACATTTTGGGGTCAGAGAAAAGGGCCCAGGTACATTTAAGAAGAGCTTTCTGGAGATAATGCCTGCTTCTACAAAAGCCAAACAGTTGCTTTTTGTCTTCAGAGAAGCAAAGTCTATTGTACCTGTCAACTTCTCAGATAGACAACTCCAGAGACTCCTAAAGTTTGTTGGGTTTTTTTACTGTTCAATATGATGAACTGGCTTTGGGCAGTTTGGAAAAGAAAACAAAAGAGTGAGTACAGACAGTGAAATGAAAGGATATTTCACCACAGTCAAATGAACAACTATTACTAGCAGAGCTACTGACGCATTACTATACAAGCAGTGCTGCTGGACCTTTTTTCTGTTTATTGCTTTGCCTATCTTAATAAAAGAGTTACTTTATTTTCAGCAATTTCTACTGTTCTAAATTTGACCTATATGTATTTCAGGCGTATTTAAATGGGAACTCTATTTGGTGGACATACTTCATGTCAGGACACTTACGCTTTTCTTCCACTTAGAAAACTTTCATTTGAGAAATTTCAGCTAAATCTGAGTTTACTATTTATAAATCCAATCAGTTCAATGTGCATTTGAAGTACTGCATACAAAGATAACTGAATTTTATGCTACACAGTAGGCATACTGGATTAAATTGCTCTTATGTTCATTATTAGAGCACTACTCTTATTGTCTTATGATATTTTACAGCTAAGAAAATAGAATCAATGAAAAACTACTTAAGAAAATGTTGTGCCTTTCTTCAGTTACCAGTTACTGTTCTCTTCAAATAGAAAATGGAAATAAGGACAAAAGCACAGAAACTTTCGTGTCACACACTCTCCATTGCAATCATAACCATCTAGGTCACACTAGTTGCAATGGGACAAGATATCCCATTTGCTTCTGTCCAGAGAGGTGTATATAAAGGCAGCCCTTCTGTGGCTTACTTTCTTTATTGTAGCAAGTTGCTATGAAGAAATGAGGCCAGTAACTCTTGACACAGGTTGCCCTGATTTGGACACCTACATAGATATTCACCTAACTGTCAGAAAGGGGTCAGCCAAGAGTAAATTCAGGCTTAAAGTCCAGGAATTTACTCATATGTTGTTTTTGCAAATTATGCAATCAAGTAGAATTTTTTACCCAGTGCGCTTTTGCAGTTGAAGAGAGACATAAACACAACAACCACAAGAATTGAGAAGTTATGAGTAGTGACTGCTGTGTATGTGAAGAAGGTAGACAGCCTGTTAACTAATCCAGCTGTCTTATCTGTAGGCAGCTGCCTTAGTCCTGGTGGCACAAAGCATGACACAAGCACTTCCCCCCAAAAGTTCACTACTTCTAGTAAATGGCAACCATCGCTGCAGTAAGCTCATGTGAGCCAAGTGTAAGTCGGCTATTCCTCATTCAGATGAAAACCTGATCTTGCCATCAGCTGAGGTAGTTATTTTCTGGATGATCCTATGGGTAAGGCAGCCTGGGCATCTGCAGTCTTGTTACTGCATACAGCTTTGTGTTGCAGCCTTAACATAGCACCAACTGCTGCCAGCTTCCTTGTTTTTATATTACAGTTTTATTTATTTGTTTTATTAATTTTTATTTCTTTTATATTTATCTATTTTTATTTTTTAATATTTTTTAAAAAATATTTATATATTTATATTTTAATGGATCACTAGAGAAGCAGACAATTAGACTGGTAAATAGATAAAAGGTAAAAACATAATGCAATCTTTCCCCACCACCACCCTCAAACACCATTATTTCCTGTGGTATTTCCACTGTGCAATATGCTCCTTTCCAGACTGTCTGTTAACAGTAAATTTCCTCAAGATTTCTTTTTTGCCTGTTCTTCAGAAATAACCGACAGTATTAGCCAAGGAAGTTAGCCTGATTAAAAGAAATATCCTCTGTGAAATAAAGAAAGAAAGATGAACTTGGAAGCAGGATACAAAGGGCAAAATAGAGCAGGAATAAGGCAAGAGTTCCACCAGAACTGTGCATAGCTTCCAAGCCCTTCACCCTGTCTACCAGTAATGTGAAAGAGACAAAAGAATCCGTGACATTCATCGTGTGTGACATTCAACCATGCAGATGTCATTTGGATATACACAAGATGTCTTTTGCTCGTCTTGCTTTCAAAGAGCCTGTGCTGATCTTACTTCTTTGCCTGCATAATTCCTCTTTTAAGTCCTGAATACTATGCGAGTCTTCTTACATTAAAAAAGAAAAAAAAATCTGCCTCTCCAGCAAAAAATAAACTAACCTAGTCCTCTGAAGGTCCTATAATGCTGCTCAGGAACTAATTCACAGTAACAATTACTAGCACTCAGAATACTGAGTTATTTGGTAATTCAGAACTCCCAGCCTGATTTGGAAGCAATGGAAAGGCTCACACAGCTTATGTTGAATCTACTAGATGTCTTCAGTATTCTCCACCTCCAGAAAATGACTGCAGCATGAGCAGGAAGAACATTATCACATATTGCTTTACAGGGATACACACACTCAGCTAATATAGGCAGAAGGTATCATTTATCCTGTGCAATTCGCATGAATTTATTTTTATTATCCTTTTATCAGTGCCTAGAGAAAAGGGTACGTTCACGTAACTAGCACAGATACGTGCCAGTCTTTCACTTAATGGTTATAAGTAAGAATCCTTCTCCATTATCTTTTTCTATGGAAACCAAGGCTGAGACAGTTCTCTGATGTCCTTGTCTAATTTCAACAGGAACAGTACAGCCAATTTATTTACACAAAACTAAACTTATCAACTTCTTTCCCTTGCTGCACAGGGTCTGAAATCCTAACACAGCACAGTATCACAGGGCCAGAGATCACTATGTGAAAAAGAAGTCCTAAACATTAAAATTGCTAATGGAAATGTCCTTAAGCCAAACAGATAACATGTGTTGGTATGCAAGTGCACGGCTATGCCGATGAGAATCCAGCCTGTGTCCCGTCTGCATTTCGGCATGGTCACCATGGAAATGGGAACTGGCCTGCACAGAGCCTAACAAAGGGAACCTTCAAATGAAAATAACAACACTGGATAGAGACTGCCCAAGATTCCTGCTGGGGAAAATGACTTGCTTTACTTGTCTGAAGATGCAGAAACTCCCTTTTTACCTGCATTAACCCTAAGAGAGACTATTTTTTTTCAAATTTAGATGTTTTGATGTTAAGCCATTGGCAGTCTCAGTTATAAGACCTCATAAAAATGCATTACATGAAGCATATACAAAACCCACTTTCACTCATTCAAAATTAACAATAGTGAAGAAAGAACACAATGAATAACATTTACATTGTGGGTAAGAAACACAATAAAACCAAGAAGCATTAGTCTTTTAACTTCTTTGCCTTCTTAAATGAAAATTCTTTGTCACTGAATCAAAAAAGCAAAGAACAATTAAAAAATTGTTCCAGAGCCAGACAGCACACAGTTAAAACTTGTTGGCAAGGTCTAACATTGACATTGCCTAAATTCTGCACAAATAAATATTAACTGTTAATGTGTTTAGGAGTGTGATAGTAATAACCTGCATGCTTTCTAAAATAAACATCACTTGTAAAATATTAGTCTTGTAATACAGTATGAATGAAGCCTTACTTCAAAGCATAATGCTGTGGAAGGCAAAACTCCAAAAATAATACATAATATTGCTCCTACTAGCTGACAAACTCTCAGAGTAGGGAAAACTAGAGAGTTTTAGTTTAAGGAAAGTTCACGTTTGAGACCTGCCTTCAAACAATATCCAGATTTTATAATTATTTTTTAACCTTAACACTACTCACAAACACAGTAACAAACCAGCAAGGTAACAAAAGATGATCACAAATATGGAGAAAGGAAGAAATTAAGATGGGTTGTACAACTTTAAGTTGATGTGTGTGCATTTGTGTTAAATCATACACTGCATTCACCTGGACTTCTGGTTTCATTTATTGCACCAAATGTGCAATTTTCACTTGCTATTCAGTTATAAGTACAGTGCCTGGTGCTCAGTACATGGTCTTGTACTTTTTTTGCATGCTATTTCAGCCTACTGAATTAACAGCTTCCTTGTGGATTCACCTCTACATATCTTGACCATGAACATGCAAGTATTTGCAAATGTCAGAGAAACAATTTTCAGCATTTAAGTGAAATGAGAGATCATCTTTAACTCCATTAAAAAAAGGGTCAAAGGTATTTACCACATTTGGTAAAGTGGTGACACAGCCAAAACTTTCTTTTTTCAGAATACTTAGCACATTCAAAATGCAATTTCCATTGACTTCATTTACAGCTGTGAATACACAACACCTTTGAATGACAAGATGCACTTCCACACCAGCTCAATCCAGTGAAAGGGACTTTTCCAGCTTCCCTCCCTCCTCTGGCCAGGAGTACCCCTAACTCTCCTGTACCAGTGCTAACAAATAAATTGCTCAAATGAACAGGATCAGTTTAGCTCATCTCCAAAATTGACCTGGCTCAAAAAAGGGAAAAAATTATTCAGGCAAATGGGTCCCTGACCTCTTCCCCAGACCAAGCTGCAGTGGTAGGACAGGAAGCTGGTGGGAACATACTATCAGGAATGGATGAAATGAAATGTCCTTGCAGCGTCAGCCCCACATTCAGGTCAGTTTTACCAGATCATGAAAATGCAGCTTCAGTTTTGAGAACCCCTGGCTGAGCAAAGAGAAAGAGAAGAGCACAATAGGTCCAACCACGTGTCAAAGATCTGATTTAAATGACTCGCCTGAAATTGCACTCAGCTTTTGTGACAAAAACGGAGAGAAAGAATCCAATTTTGCAAGGAGGGCAAAATATTCCTCTCTCTTCATCGCACCTTTCTTGTTCAAAGAGCACCTTCTAGTATCAAAACTAAGCAAGGCAGGAGTCTCAGCCTCTTCTCTGATCACACTACCTTACCCAGTCCACAGGCAGCAACAGCATGATGCCCTGGTGTGCAGAAGGCACAAATCCTAACAAATGGTTGTTAACTTATGTTGGGCACTTCCTAACATTTGCACGTTAAACTCTGTTCTTTTATCACAACTTTCATTCCAGTTTTAATAAAAATGATCTTAAGAAAAAGACTGTTAGTGGGGTCCTCTCCTAATCCCCTGTACAGTTCTACAGCCCGTTGCAAAGACAGTTTTGAGGACAACAGGATGTTTTTCATCAGCAAGGGTCAGATACATACCAAACAGAAAAACGGTTATACTTGAAAATTCTGGATTCTAGCCAAAGTTTCAGAGAAATTCCTCTCCCAATTTCAGATAGAGCTGCATCCTCCTCCAGTGTGCCAGCATCCCACAGGGAGGCTTGAGGACTCGTGATCCTCAGATGGTATACCTGTGACCTAAAATGCATAACCCTTATTTAGCTGTGATTTTTCACTTCAGAGTTAAATAGTATGAGGGATGCATGCTTTGCAGAGTGAGGATTTTCAGAATATATCAGTTACTCATTTCCTGGGTTATAGGAGGAAGGTCCATGGTGGCTTGGAGGGCTTGAATTCGATTTCCTTCATTAGGCATTATCCTCCAACACTACCACTTGAGAACTGACCCTGAAATGAATTATTCTCATAAATGGGAGAACAAGCAGATTCAGCCAGAGCCCAGGAATCAGCTAACCAGAGCAGACAAATCAGCAGACCAGGATCCAGAAGCAAACTGGAAAGCAGAGTGCCTCACACAACACTGGAGATTGCTGTAAAAACACCAAATAACATGAGAACACGAGAGAGGGAGTTTTCATATTTGCAGGTGTAGACATAGACCTCACACAGAAACAGCTCCATTTCACTACAACACCAACAGCAGAGGAAGTCTGAACAAGCTCTACACCAAGGATGGACAGAATTTATCTTAGAATCAAGCTGACAAAAATATGTTTCTTCCCAGAGTAATTCAGTTTTCCAAAGATTTGTTACTTGGCCAAACTTTGGTAGATATTCAAGACAATGCAAATAGCACCTCCCTGCCAAATTTCAAATATCTCTTCTGAAGCATGAGGGTTTTCCAAAGAAAGTGTTAAATAGAATTGAGCCCAGGAAAGCTACTGTATTTTCCACTGGCCCCACTCTCAGAAAGAGCTGGGCTATTTTGGCTCTGATTTTTAAGAACAGTCTAAGGAAAAAACTGGATGCTTAAAATGTAATTCCAGAATTAGATATAGCAAACCTATAAGCAGCGTGTTACAACAGAAGTATCAGGCTTAGTTGTATAGG